>CM053567.1:87624212-87652010 GCA_028646485.1 Cryptoprocta ferox | reverse complement strand
TTCCCTTGTTTTTAGATAAAACCAAGATATAGGGTATCTATCATTAGTACTTTGTAGATGTAGAATGTATTTTAAAGATATTTATTAAATAAATACTCTTTTGAAAACAACACAAAGTCCTAAGATGCAATTCTTAATATAAATTGAATTCTATAATGAAATAGAACAGGAGTGGATTCAGAATAATTAAAAAAAAAAAGTTTGCTCAGAACTCCAAAGAATTAATTAAAATTTCTCACTGACCTAAGACATTATTCTTTAACTGTGCTTAGGTTGGATCTATCTACTAGAAAAACAAAGAAAGAAAAGAAAAATAAAGAAAGAAAAAAAGGGAGATGTTTTGTAATTCAAATCATCACATGACATTTTAAGGCACAGAGGTATTTATTAATTTAATGAAGTATTTCACATATTTACAAATATGTATGAGAAATATAGATAAACAACAATGGAATCTACTTCTCCATAGAAACAGTAAGGATAAAAATTATAGCTTCTCAAATTTATCAACAATAAACTCTAAAAATAATTTGTTTCTTATTGCCAATGAACAGGATCATTACCAATCCTTAATGCAAATAATCTGAATACTTTTGCTGCATATTTAAGAGAGAAAAAGCTTCTATCTTATTTCAGAGTGTGGGAGAGAGTGGCAATTACTTCTTCACCATTCCTCATATACACAATTCTCTCTGCCATGCTTCATAAAATGTATTTCTTATAGTATATGCTCATTTAATATTTGATGGATTTTTAAATTTTAAAAAAAAATAAAGAAGAATAGCCGAGCATTTGTGGTTCTTTTGGGGAAAAGTGAAATGATAAAAAGGATACAACAGACTTGCCTCTATAGTTTCTAGATTAAGAAAAATAATAATAATAACTTTGCTAATTCTGGTAAAATGAGTGAATGGAAGTAGATCATTTTCAAAGGATTTTACAATGCTATTGTTTGTAATGACTTCCTTTCCTTGGGGGAAAACAACAACAAAACTTTAGAGTATGTTCATCAAAAAGACCTGGGAAGTGCCATAGCTTACAGTTGAATTAAAGTGGTTTATAAGGAAATAGCAACATAAAGGTTACGACTCAAAATGAGTTTTTTATAATTAACCAATAGTATTTTTAATTGCCTTAAATATAAATATTATAAAGAGTGTGCTAACTAAATGAAAAATGAGTTTCCTTTTTGAAATTAACCTTCTTTCTATATTATTTACTAGGATTTTCAAACATTGATTAATAAATTTCTATTTAAAGATCTGAAACTCATTCTCAAAACAAAAGCTATGCATGCTGAGTTAAAAATTCATGTGATTAGTTAAAGTCATATATGTATGTATAGTCGTATCAAAAATATTTAATAGACAATACATTTTGTACAAGCTTATGATTTTGAGTGACAAGATTACAGCAAATTTAAATTTTTCCCAAATAAAAAGTGAAATCATCCTTCATTTTTATGATTCACAAGATAATTATTTACCAACTTTACAACAGTCTACCTATCTATTTACTAATCTAGATAATAGATAGATATAGATATATCTTCATGATGGTTAATTTTATGTGTCAATTTGAAGGGTGTTTTTTGATGAAGTAAAAATTGTATCTTTGAATTTTGAGTAAGGCAGATTGCCTTTAGAAATGTGACACCATCCAATCAATTGTAGGCTTGAAAAGAAAAATTAATAACAATTTGGGTCTTTGAGGAGCACACGAAGAAATTCTCCAGATGACTGCCCTCAGATTTCATTGCACCACCAGCTCTCCTGAGTCTCCAGCATTCAGCCACACTGCTGACTATGCATTTGCTAGGCAACAAGATAATGCAAGCCAAATCCTTAAAGTAAATAGATAGAGGATAGATATGATAGATAGATGAAGATAGATAGATAGATAGATAGATAGATAGATAAGAGAGAGATAGAGAACTGACCTTTGAATCATGTAGGGCGTAAGCGCACTGAACCCCATTATGGTCAAAACCCACATATAACTTTGACTCCCCCAAAACTTAACTACCAATAGTCTACCGTTGATATCAAACCTTATCAATAAACAGTTGATGAACACATATTTTGTATGTTATACGTATTATATACTGTATTCTTATAATACAGTAAACTAGAGGAAAGGAAATGTTACTAAGAAAATCATAAAAAAGAGAAAATGCATTTAGAGTACTGTGCTCTACAAGCGGACCTGTGAAGTCCAAACCCTTATTGTTCAAGAGTCAACATATATACACACAAAGGTTGTTGTTAGATACGTAATACATATATGATATGATATAATATGATATAATATGATATAATATAATAATGCATCATATAATATATATTAATTTTGTCTCTCTGTATAACGCTGGCTAATACAATCTCCAAAATCAATGTGATTTAAATGATGTGTATTTACAGAGCCATCATCTCTGACCTTATAGTATCAGCATAAATGATTACAACATGAACAAAAATTCAATCACTATGCCATCAAAAGGAATTTCTAGATAAGTTTCTTAGATCAAAATATTTATTTCTCACCCTGTGTAGACTACCATAAAAAATAATCTGACCTTTACAATAAAGCAGGTTCCACCACTTCTTCATCATAAAAAATGTGGTGCCACACTAACCTAATTTTTATTTTGTTCCAAATTTGATTTTAACAGATTTCAGTTACATCATTCATTAGTATGAATATAATATGCTATGTTGTGTTCATAAGCAACTCTAAGACTTAATGGTCTATAAAAGAAAATTTATTTCTATCTCATGCTAAATGTCCATTGTGAAATGAATGCACCTCTGCTCCAAAGTATCTTCCCTCTACGTCCAGGCTGAAGAACCACACACTCTCTGGGACGTGCCAATTGCTTCATAGGGGGATAAAAGAGATAATAAGGTTAACGGTGAGTTTAAAGCTTTAGAAGTGACACATATTACCTCTACACAAATTTTATTGACTAAAATCATTTACATGGCCTTTCGTAATTTCAAACTCCAAGGATGTACAATTCTCTTTCGGGTGGATCATCACAAATCACAATGACTAAGTCTGATATAATAGGCAGTGATGGAAGGATTATCCTTCTGCAGAAAGAATGGACAGCAAATTACGTTGCCATCATTGACATTGATAGGGTGCAGCGATATAATCCTTCCCCAAGAGGAGCAGCAAATATTTGGAATCGTAATGCAATATCACACATATTCGATATCAATCTAGTAGAGAGAACTGCACACATAAACAGACAGAGGTAACAGAAAGTGACATTTTGGTGCACCAGAAAGATATTTTTAAGCGGGTATTGTAACAACAAAACAATAGAAGTGCGAGTTTTTCTGGTAATAATAAATATCTTGTCTCTAAAATATTAAAATATGAACCCAACAATCATATCTCAAGCAATGCTATTTTAAAGTCTGCTGGAATCAATAACCTCCAATTCCCATCATGTGGCAAATGCATATATTCCTCATTTGAAACACTTCTTTGTTCTTGAGGAGTTTAAAAAGAAGAATGAGACAGAGAGGAAAGACTTGAAGGGAAAATAGGAGTAGGAAAAATAAAAAAAGGAAATAAAAAGAGAAATCTGGATTTAGAAATAAAATTTTTCTTATCAGCACCATTTTTTTCTCACAAATCAGTGATGAAAATTTAAAAAAATAATCATCATTTGCTGTAAGGGAATAAAATTTTGATAGCATTGTAGTCAAACTTTTAAATTTAAAAACACAAAAAAGAAGTAATAGAAAATACTTATGTAAATTAAAGTTTTATATGAACTTTAATATATTTATATAAATAACATCATGATTTCCATTTTTAAAAGACAGTGAAATTTTGAGAAATACACTATTTTTCCTAGAAATAATGATGATGATGATGTGTGTGTGTGTGTGTGGCGGGGGTGGTAAATCTTTTCTTTCTCTGATGGCATCAGTGGAATTGTGAATCTTATCAATTATCCAAAATGGTTTTACATGAGATGATGTGATTATGGACTAATAGTTACCTTTCCTGAATTTATTTTAATGTATAAAATGCCGATAACAATCATAGTGAAATTATATAAAGATTTTTAATATTTATTTTTATCACAAGTTCTCTTGCCACATACTTTTGCTCCAGCCCTATGAACACATTTAAAATGATCAAAGGGGATAATTTCACAATAAAAAAATACATGGTTTCTTCTGTATTGTTTTCACTGA
This sequence comes from Cryptoprocta ferox, assembly GCA_028646485.1. Classification (NCBI taxonomy): domain Eukaryota; kingdom Metazoa; phylum Chordata; class Mammalia; order Carnivora; family Eupleridae; genus Cryptoprocta; species Cryptoprocta ferox. Next base: position 87,647,793 of record CM053567.1, on the reverse strand, counting down.
AAATAAGACTAATTGAATTTTTTGCCTCTTGTTTAGTAATTTCTGCTTCAAATGTGCTTATACAAAGTAAGATTTTATAGATTTGCTAAGTAAAATAGCATAGTAAAGGAAACATGTAGTTTGAAAATTCAAAGAGTGTTTATGGGGACTTTGTGCTTAGTATTTACAGTGGAAATTAACCATATACTTTGTTTCTAATTTGTTGTAAATTGAAAGCTAAAGTGCCATCTTTTCCATATCATTTTTTTTTCCTTACAATCATTTACTTAGCAGTGATAGATGAAACATTTGCTTGTCTTGAATAGCATGCTATACATCTATTTTAATGAATTTTAGCCATCAACTTAATTGATAGTTTCAAACAGAGGGATAGATTTATTCCCACAATGAATAAAACTACTTAACATTTGCAGCCTGTATAAATTATGTTAACACTTCTATTGGCTCTCCATTTCAGCCTAATATACTGCTAATTTCAAAAGAAATCAATCAAACAATGTACAATATATCACTAGACCACAGTTTCTATATGAAGCAGAGTAATTTTTTTCTATAATACTTTAAAACTATGTGTTAAATGATTTTGCCAGGAGCCTTCACTGAACCAAGAAGCTTTTGACTTGTCTGATGTATATCTCTGTGGGCTCCCTTTATCATTTTTTTTACTTTAAACTATTTGTCTTTCCCTGGCATCCCACCTGTACAAGTGAGATGTTTCTATTGTAATAATTTATTATACAGAGTTTCAGAAAATTTGTCTTCTAATTAGAAACATAAATGATTCTAGTCCATATGGTTTATTATAGAGAATAAAATACAAAGAAAGTGAAGATCAAATATTGATTTCTGAATATACATATAAACATTTTCTGGTATAAGTGAAATATCATAGATCCAATACACCTCATGTGATCTGGCACTTACATAAGGAAATATTATGGTTCAAAATTTATATAATATAATTATTTCTGTATTTTAATATTTTGTTATATTACTAAATCATGAGGGTTATTTACTTTTACTGCATTACTAAAATTCGTTATTTTATTTTAATTTAATTTAATTTTATTTTATTTTAATGAAGACCTATCATTGTCACTGAATAATATTCTCAAATAGATTAGAATTGACATGCTACATAGAGGCAGAAGTTTTATTGATAAAATTTGTGCTTATAATTTACCACAATATTTTATTATATGATATATCATATTGCCCTATTAGCATTTATTTTTTCTTAAGTGAACTTATATAACCCTTCTATTTTCCTTACTGTAATATTGTTTTCTTTAAGTGAAATTGCACAAAAATTTACAAATTGAGTGCCTATCTTTAATTTTATTTTAATGTGTTTAAGGGGAAAAAAACAGAGAAACCATAGGGTGATGCTCAAGACTTATTAATACTAATACTATAAAATGAAGATACATTTTATAAAGCAGAATGTAATCAAATTTAAGTTCCACAAAAAGAGTTATGAAAAAGAAGGCATGAGAAAGTACAGCCTACTGGAGGACAGAAAATTCACATAAGATCTAAACATAAGTTGTAATGTTAACTGTGTTAGATGGCATCTAAGACATACATATTATTTATTCCATGTAATGTGATAAAATGACCTCTTTTTAAATTATTTTCGATGTTTATTTATTTATTTTGAGAGAGAGAAAGCATGAGCAAGTGGGGGCAGGGGCAGAGAGAGAGAGAGAGAGAGAGAGGGTTGAGAATCCCAAGCAGGCTCTGTGCTGATAGCTCAGAATCCTACACGGGACTGGATCCCATGAACTGTGAGATCATCACCTGAGCCGAAAACAACAGTTGGACACTTAACTGAACCACCAAGGTGTTTCTAAAATGACCTCATTTTAAATGTTCTGAGCAAATATAAAAGGCCCAACAGACTTGGTCATCATTGATTTAAAGAATGGATGAGTCAGCATAGCTGAGTTTTATTTTTTTGTTTCCAGATATGTTCAGTTACATAGGTGTACATATGGGTAGTCAGAGTTGAATCCAAGATTGGAATTTTTACCAATTTTGTACAATGACTCAAGAATGTGACAAGCATGTTGAGGTTTTACGTGAGGTAATTATTCTAGTGTTGGACAGAATTTAACATAGGCCATAAGAAAAATAAAAACTTAATAATGATGTGTCAAAACAAAGATGATATACTTCAGGCACTGTAAGAAGTTATCCTAAAATTCATTGCCATTAAATACCCATATATTGTTCTTATCAATCAGAATATTTAAAAAGGCAGAGCGGGGGTTCCTGTATAAGCTCTGTGATCTCTATGGCCTGAGGTTGAAGAATTAAAGATTGGGTACCACAATCATGTGAAGGCTCATGAACTCACTTGTCTGGTTCTTGATGGTGACTGTCAAATTGGGACCATAGTTTCTTTGTTCACGAGCCTTGGATTGTGAAATCTGCTCAAGAGGTAGTTTGGATTTCCTTACTGCACGATATGTATTTCCAAAGACAAGCACTCCAAGATATAAACGGCCATGTGGAAGCCCTATAACTGTTTGTGATGTAACCTTGTAAGTTATGCAGCATCACTTCTGCCATAATCTTTTTTATTTCCCCAGAACTTTATATTTTTAGACCAATTTTAGGTTCAGAGAAAAATTGAGAGAAAGGTATCGAGATTTCCTGTATATCCTCTCAACCACACATGCATAGCCTCCTGCATTATAAACATCCCTCTGCAGAGTGAAATGTTTGTTACAACTCATGGACCTACACTGGCTCATCAATATCAACCAAAGTCCACAATGTATATTATAGTTCACTCTTGATGTTACATAATCTATACAATTAAGTTTTGAAATATTTATAAAGTAAGTTTTGAAATATCTATAAAGGCATATATCCATCAGTATAGTATCATACAGAGTAATTTCACTCCCCCAAAAGGACTTCATGGTCTGCTTATTTATCCACCCTACTCTCCAACCCCTATCCACAACTGATCCTTTTAGGGCATTCTTAGTTTTGTCTTTTCCAGAATGTAATATAGTCAGAATCATATTGTATGTAGTCTTTTTAGGTTGGCTTCATTCACTTAGCAACATGCATTTAAAGTTCCTCCATGTTTTTTCATGATTGGATAGCTCGTTTCTTTTTAGTACCTAATAATATTCCATACCAGTTTATTCATTTACTCACTTGCTAAAGGACATCTTTGTTATTTCTAAGTTCTAGAAACAGTGAATAAAACTGCTATAAATATCTGTATGCAGATTTTGGTTTGGATAATAAGTTTGTAATTCCTGTGGATAGATATCAGAAAGCATGAGTTTTGGATCATATGGTAAGCATATGTTGAGTTTTATCAGTAACTGCCAGAATGCCTTCCAAAACGCCATGCCATTTTGTGTTCCCACCAGCAGTGAGAAACAGCTCCTGTTGCTCCACATTGTCACCAGCATTTGGTGTTGTCATTGTGTTGAATTTAGCCATTCTAACAGGTATGTGGTAGTATTTCACTGTTTTCATTTGCATTTCTGATGGCATATGATGTGAAGAATCTTTCCACGTACTTATTTGCCTTCTGTGTATCTCTGGAGAGTGTCTGTTAAGGTCCTTGCCCATTTTTAATTCTTCAGAATTGTTTTCTATTTCTTCAGTTTTAAGAATTTTTCATATATTTTGGATAATAACCTTTTATCACAGTCCTTTAGCAGATATGTTCTTTGCAAATATTTTCTCCTTTAATGTGGCTTGTCTTACTCTCTTCATATTGTATTTGTAGAGCAAAAATTTTAATTTTAATGAAGTTCATTTATTAATTATTTTTCTCATGTCTTTTTTGTTTTATCTAAAAAGTCATCCTTATATCCAATGTCATCTAGGTTTTGTCCTATTTTCTTCTGGAGTTTTATAATTTTGTGTTTTACATTGATGTCTATGATCCATTTGGAGTGAATGCTTGTGAAGGCTGTAAGATCTGTGTCTATATTCACTCTTTTGCTATTGTTGCATGTGGATTTCCAGTTGTTGCTGCACCTTTTGTTGAGAAGACTGCCTTTGGTTCCTTGTGTTATCTTTGCTTTTTTATCAAAGTTCAGTTGACTATATTAATGTGGATTTGTTTCTGGGCTCTCTATTCTGTTTCAGTGATCTATTTGTCTGTTCTTTCACCAATATCCCACTGTCTTGATTACTATAGCTCTATAGTAAGTCTTGAAGTTGGGTCATGTCAGTCCACCAATTTTTTTCTTCTCCTTCAATATTGTGTTGACTATTCTGGAATTTTTGCTGGCCTATAAACTTTTGAATTAGCTTTTCATTATCCACAAAGTAGATTTCTGGGATTTTTGTTAGTATTGCATTGACTCTATAGATCCAATGTGAAGATTGATATCATGCTAATATTGTATTCCTATCCATGAAGATGGGATATCTTTCATCTACTTAATTGTTTTTTGTTTTGTTCTTTTGAGTTTGTAGTTTTCCTCACATAGATCTCACATATATTTTGTTATACTTGAGCATTAGGATATAGACATGTTTAGGATTAAAGTGTCATTCTGTGTACCACATGAAGTTTCAGTCTTTCCATTTCTTATTTATTCAGTTTGGTACATTGCTTTATCCGCAAAATGTGTTTATTGCATTTAAATTTTTATGTTACCTAGCAAAAATTTTTGACAGTAACACATTATGTGAATCTTTCCTGTATTTATATTTTTTCTATCCATGATATTATTCTCTATATCATTTTTGCTCATCATTTTTCCTTTGTTAGATTTTTTTCCTTCCTCTCAAGCCATTCTCCAAGTTACAGTCTGAGTGACTGTTAAATAAAAATATGATTATTCTATTTACTTTATTAAGATCCTTCAGTGTTTTCCCAATATACTTAGAATAAAACCCTTATATCACTTTCAAGACTTTCACTATATGATTCTCACTTAACTATAAAGAGTTTCTAAGCCAAAAAGTTTTCGAGTACATCTGCTTGTGTGTTGTGTGTGTATGTGTGTGTGTGTGTGTGTGTATATTTTAGTTCTAGGGTTTTAGAACTGCTATTCCCCTATGCAGAAAACGTATTTTCTTTTTTCAAACTGTTCTTTTATAGGAATAACTATTATATGTATCTTAGTTCTCTGTCTTTCCTCATTCTCTTCAACTGGACTTTATTCTCCTTTTCTGTAATGACATAACATCCTTATTTTGATACCACAGAAATCATCACATTGTATTCTATTTTTTATTAAATTGATTGTATATCCTGGATGACTGACTATAAACTCAATTGGAGATCTGTAGCAGTGACCATTTGTCTCAAAATTTAGCACAGTTCCTGTAAAAAGTAATCAATTTATCAATTTATCAATTATTTATGTTATGAAATGGTCATTGATTATAACAGTATAATGTATAAATATTTTGTTGTATTTGTGTTCAAAGATAAACTAGGAGTGAGGATAAGAGTGAACTAGGAATGAGGATAACTGAAATCTATAGCTTTGTCTTTAGATGGCTGTAAAATTTATAAAACCACTTACATTATAACACTCTAGGAAAGTATATTTATATATATACAAAGAGACAATTTGAATTAGATAAATTTTCCCCCAGCATAAAATGGTCTTGGGAGAAAATCAATTTTCCTTCTAGAAAATTTTGTTCATTTCCATACCTATAAAATAGAGAAAACTTCACTATCTCGCAAGATATGGTTAGAATGCTATAAATATGTCAATTTCTATATAAACATTTTTTTTTAATTTTAGAGGGAGGGAGAGCAAGATGGAGAGAAGGGCAGAGGGAGTGAGAGAGAATCTCAAGCAGTATCCTCTCTCAGCATGGAGCCTAATACAGGGCTCCATCCCAAGATCCCAGGATCACAACCTTAGCTGAAATCAAGAGTCAGATGCTCAACTGACTGAGTCCCCAGGTACCCCACAAAATTTTTGTTTTAATGAACACTAAAAATTACAAGTATTTACTTGATAATATAATATTTTGCAAACGTGTAGTAGTAAGTAAAATGAACCATTCATTACTAATATACATTTATACATTATATTTTTTAAATATCTTTTCTTTGGGAAAATAATACTCAAGAAAAACAGTTTCTTAGCGTAGCTCCCATGTCAGATTCTGGGTTTTGTTGGATGAGATAATATGATGTGTAGCATTTTTGGCAACTGTTGCATATCAAAAGGGATGCACTTACCAGAATAAAGGCAAGAGAATAATAAATTTAAAAATTACATCAATTCAATAGATTCCTTTCAATTACATATGAGTTACTCCTAAGTGATATATTCATTTAATTGGTAAATTAATCCAATACTGTAACTTTTGGTGGATTCAGATTTTTTTCCCCTAGCTCTGTCTTTCCAAAATCCAAATCAGAATGATCTTCAAGTGTTATTCAGAAAAAATAAATAAATAAAAAAGGAAGAGGAGGATAAGGAAGAGAAGAGGAAAAAAGAAAAAGTAAAAGAAAACTTAATTTCTCTGACTTCTCTCCTCTGTGACTTTTCTTATATTCAAATAATAAAAATCTGGGGAAGAAGAGTAAGTTTATAGGCTCTGTTTTGATTTATCCATTTTTATTTTGGGGTCTGTCTTGTTGGCTCTAGTTACTTCTATGGTGAAAATAAATAAAGGAAACCTCATTCAAAATGGAGTCAGGAAGCCCTAAAGGTGATTGTGTTAAAGTGCTTCATTGTCAAAGAGATCCATGAAAAAGACTTTAACTCAAGACACAGGTGTTGATACACTTAAAATCGTAACACTGAACTAGGTAAGTATTTCTAAAACTCTAATGGAAAACTGATTGTTTTAAAGTTTTGTTTTCCAGATTAAAAGGATCCCTTTTCCTCTTCTCCTTTAAGCTGTCTATAACTTAATTGCAATTTAGCAAAGTGTATCTTTACAACAAAGTTTGAAGCATTTACTCCTTCTCCCTACCAGATTTCTCCCAAATTCTGAAACTCTACTCAAATATTCTTATTTTTCATGACAGTGTGACCATTTAGGTAAGTTATGTAAAAATCTCTTCTCCTTATAATTGGATGCACAATGAACCTTGTTCCTGCTTCTTTTAATCCACAGACGATAAAAAAGGACATATACTTCAATATTGTAAAGATCTAATTATTTCTGTTGAAAATAGAATAGAGCAATGTTTTCAGTGTGATCCTCAGAAACAGAGACCTTAAACATCATTCTTTGCAACTCTGAGACTTCATCTGTTGGAAAAGACATCTCCAGAAAAACTTTCTTGTGACATGATTGGAAAGACCCATATCCATTACTGTTAACCAGCCCTTGTGCTGACAAACTCCAAGGAATAAACTCTCCGATTAACATGCCATATCTAAAGAAAGTACCAAACCCCGATTGGTCCTGCACACCAACTGGTGATCTGAAAGTAAAGATTTCTAGGAACTGAAGCATACAACAGCAAAAGGAAACAATTTTCCCAAGATGAACAGACCAGGACTGTCTTTCTGGTTTCTTGCTGCTGCTTCTTACTCCCCCCCCCCGCCCCTTTCTCTTGGAGAGACGATGTTTTTATCTAAATTTCTCAGTCTATTTATTGCAAAAGGGGGGAAACATCTCTGACTATTGGATCTGTCACCAGAAACCTGTTCTGCTCACAATGTCAGAGATTCTGTGGTCCTACCTGTAGCTAATGTCTCTATAGTCCCAAATGACACTACCAGTTATACTTCAAGTCTGTGGGTGTTTCCTATCAGATTAGGTTGCTATAACGAGGTGTTCCCATACCTTGTTTTGACCTTTACCCAGTTACAACCTTGCTAGTTCAACTAACACCTCCACTTTTGCTGTATGACCCTCATTCCCCCACATTCTTTTCTTTATCCAAATATGATATTTTTCACTAAACCCAAGGGAAGTACAAATGGATTATACCTCTTTGTGAGGTTTTAAGAAAAGACTTCCTTAGGAAGGGATAGACTTTCAGAATGTTATCTCAATTCCTCAGATCCATGGCTTAAAAGGGTCAGTCATGAAATCCCAGCTAATGAATCTATCAGTAACCAGACCTTAGCTGGAATCCTTCACTCCACCTGGTTTCATTTTTGTTTGAGGTGGACAGCATTTCCCAAGGGCATGAGAATGTTAAGATAGCTGACAAATCAGAGGTCCCTGCTTATTGGGACTCAACTGTCCCTATTAATATCCATAGCAAATCAGAAGCTTCCCATTGGTCCACTCTATTGAACATCCATAGCCATCTTAAACAAGACCTTGCAGGAGGCATACATGGTTCTGGATTTGCTTCCCTAGGGAGCAAGTAAATGGATTGGAGTAAATGCATGAGGAGAAATTTTTCCCTAACATTAGGAGAGCTAACCCATTCCACAGCCAAGAACTAACAGCCTAACAACTATCACTGGACTCACTGGCTAAAGTAACTTTGCATAATCACATAGCCCAAGATTATCTACTTGCTGAATAAGAAATTGTTCATGTGATAGTAAATACCCACTGTTGCACATGGATAAATTCCTCTGGGTAAGTAGAAGCCCAACTGCATAAGATCAGAGAGTGAACACACTGGCTAAACTGAATTCCACATAATACTAAATTGACCTTTGATTTATGCAGCTGGTTACCTTCAGATTTGAGGTTCTGATTTAGAACTATTTTCAAAATTGCGGTCATTATTCTGTTCCTGTATAATCAATTTTATTTTATTTTTTAATTGTATTTATTCTTGGAGAGAAAGAGGCAGAGAGAGAGAGGGAGAGACAGAGGGAGAGAAAGAATCCCAAGCAGGCTCTGTGCTGTCAACACAGAGCCAGATGTGGGGCTTGAACTCATGAAACTGCAAGATCATGACCTGAGCTGAAAGCAAGAGTAGGACACTCAACAAACTGAGCCACCCAGGGGCCCCTCAATTTTTTTTAAGTAAACTCTACCCGCAACATGGGACTCAAACTCAAAACACTGAGACCAAGTGTCATATGCTCTCCTGACTGAGCCAGCCAACACCCCATTTAATCAATTTTAAATTTTGTACTTGTTGCCTATCAAATCGCTGCAGAAATAATGCACCAAATGGCGTGATACTGGCTCTGGGTTTCAAGATGGTCTTCAACACTTATAACATTGATAAGATACAGATTTTCAGTGATAGATCCCTGAGCATTCTTCCTCCTACCCTTCCTTACTACTCAAATGTGGCCTTTACAATTTCCATTCTGTACACTTTTCCTCACATGGGACATGACAACCAGGAAACGTCCATTCTGGCACTGAGAGACAAAAACCACAAAATGTGGTAAAATGACCCTAGATCCATTATGCTTTTGAGGAAAGATCTTAATCAAAAGGGGAAAATGTGAAAATAAAGAAAGAAAATTTCATTTATAATGAAATTGAGAAGATATGAAGGGGGTTCTCATGAACATACTACTCACAGCATCCCGCATAACCAGAAGAAAAAAGGAAGAATTATTTTGACAGAAAGAGGACATTTATCACATAGGAATTTTATCTCCTGCTTTTAAGAAAAAGAAGGAAGATCCCCCTCTGCCCCAGAAACAGCGCACTCACCACTGCCAGCAGCCAATGAGAAATCTTCACAACCTCAAACTCTTGTCTTTTCCAGTGAACTTTTGTTCAAAACAACCCTCCTCAATTTCCTCTTAAAACCTACTAAAAGCTGGTCTTGCCTTTGTCTCTTTTGATCTGCCATAGCTTTCATGTCCCAAATTACAATTCCCCTGCTGCTCCCCTATAAACTCATTTTTCTGGTAAAATAACTGGTTATTTTAAGGTTGACATTATGTTAAACTTGTTGTTATAAGTTCCTCATGGAGTCACTAATCACAGAACATTTTCTGTAGTAGCTGTAAATTTACTTACCCGAAATTAGAACAAATTCCCATTTTATAAATCTTAATGTATTTCTGAAACTGAATATAAATTTATGACACAGTTTAGTTAATTCTGTTAATTTTTCTTACAGGCATATTTGTGTAGTCTCAAAGTGTAATTATAGTAACTCATGATTTTTGTGAATAGATATTTCAGAGGCAAATTATATATCTAATCACTGAACAAGAGAGTTTCATTTCAAGGATTTAATTCTTTGTTTCTTCTTGTGTATATTTGACTATAATGAAATCAAACAAAATTTAAGTTGATATTTCATAAAATAGCATTGAATGAATGAATTAATGAATTTCTATTTTCCATAGCTAGGAAAATATATCATTTTCTGGATTAATGTATAAAATTGTTTCATGAATAAAATTTGAAGAGTGTAATTTCCAAGATCATATTTAAAATGTTATAAAACTAAAACCTTCCTTTCTTTTCCAGTTCTGTTATTTGAATTCTTAAACACACAATATTGATATTTTAAATGTATGTCAAATCCTTTGAGTAATAATGCAATATATGATATATAACATATAACATATGAAACATTGTTATCTGTTCTTGAAATCCACACTGCCTTGACCCCACAATGCCTTGATAATGGTAAGTCAATAAATGACTGAGCTTCAAAGTTATTCAATGCTTCTTTTGATTTGAAATTTTCCTAATTGTTCTACTAGATATGATTGTCCACTACTTTGAACACCATGACATTCATAATTTGCCTAGATTTATAATGTTTATGCTTACATAATTTCTCTGACATCTTTTCCATGGTAAATTCATCTTACTAATGCACAAAAGCATTAAATTGAAAAATACAAAAATACATAAACATAGGAAAATGTTTTACAAAAGCAAATAAAGCTTATAAAAGAAACACAAATTAAGATATTGAAGAAACTTTACATTAACAGAAAATGCTGGAATAAATAATTTTGATTCTTACTGAAGAAGATAAAATAAACTTCAGACATATTTAAATAACTCTGTTAAAGGAATAAAAAAATGGAAGAGAACAAAGGAAGGTGTAATTTTAGGACTGATTTTGAACAGAGGAAATTTAATTTTAAAATATTCATACACATGTACACTCATACACATCTGCACACATATATATCATACAAATATAGTTTTAACTTTTATTTTTATATTTATTTATTTTTAAGAGACTGAGAGAGACAGAGAGTGAACAGAGGAGGGGCAGAGAAAGAAAGAGACACAGAATCTGAAGCAGGCTCCAGGCTCTGAGCTAGCGGTCAGGACAGAGCCCAATATGGGGCTCGAACCCATAAACTGTGAGATCATGACCTGAGCCGAAGTCGGATGCTCAACCGTCTGAGCCACCCAGGCGCCCCTACAAACATACTTTTAATAGGGGCACCTGGGTGACTCATTCAGTTGAGCATCCGACTTGTGATTTTTGGCTCAGGTCATGATCTCAAGATTTGTGAGTTTGGGCCCTGCATCAGGCTCTGCGCTGACAGCGAGGAGTCTGTTTGGGATTCTCTCTCCCTCTATCTTTTCTCCCTCCTCTGCCTGCTCTCTATCTCTCTCAAAATAAATAAAAATAAAACTTAAAAACAAACTCTAAATCTTCATGTTTTATGACATTTCCAAGGGTCTATATGACAGGGGAAAAAATGAACTAAGCTGCAATGTTTGGGTAACTTTCTATATTCATTGAAGACATAATAAGTGAGGAAAACATCTAAAACAGGTTTTTATTTACCTATTATGAAATATGGGATAATTTTGAGAAAGTTGTAGAATCATTGAATTTTGGCATATTTATTTTACTAGAATAACTTTAAAGTCTCTTTTAGTCTTATCATGAAGAAGTTCCATAACATTTTGATCAGGGTCTATCCTTTCCCTTATAGGAGAGAGAGATGAAGAGACAGAGAGAGAGAGAGAGAGAGAGAGAGAGAGAGAGAAAGGGAGAAATTTGAAGATAGAAGCCTCAGGCCAAGCAATGACTTCATGAAAGTATGGAGAAAACATCACAACTTGTTTTATGAAAATTTCTGTTATTTTATTATTATTTTAAGAAAGTATAAAGCCACTTTACTGTTTTTCTTAACTCTAGTCATAAACTAGATATTATCCCATCTAAATTGACTTACTATTTAAAGTCACATAACTGAATTGTCAGATATTACATAGGCTGAACTATAGATGGTTACAAAAGAAGTAATTAAAAAAAAACTCTCATGATGTTTTTCATCTATATTATTGTAAGTTTGTTTCCTTTAACCAAAGTTTTCCTATATCTTCTTCATATTTTTTTAAATTATTGAAAAATTCTCACTGCACAAGGTGACAATAGACACTTGATACTTAGTGAATCAGTATATGCTGTCTTATCAGTAAATAGACCACAGCATAATGCAGAACAAGTAAAGATTACTAGACCATCAGCATTAAAAAGATAAAAAGTAATAAAAAAATTATCTTCATTTCTCAATAAATATTACTTTTTTCAATTAGACTTGAAAAATGGGAAACATAAAAAATCTTAATATTCTTAGCAACCTAAGGAAAAGATAGAAATATTAGTTTATAATTGTTAGCATGTCTTAATGTCAAGATGGCTTCATTCCTGTGTGTAATGAAATAGGGCTTGAAAATGAAAATGAAACATAAGATGAGGCAATTGAACAAAAGAAGAAATAGGGCTCTGGCTCTAATAACTACCAATAAATAAACCAAAAACTAGTTAAGACTTTGCTACTGATATCGAAAACTTGGGAGAAATGGAAAACTGAGGAGGAAAGTATATTTCTTTTAGTAGTAAGAAGTGAAAAAAAAGATTATGAAAGGAATGGATGTTTGCCACAGGCCAATGGTAACACAGTTGATTACTAAATGCATCTTGTGTGGTGGTCTGAATAAGAACTTCCCAACATGCTCATGTCTCAATTACTGTAACCTGAGACTGTTACCTCACATAGCAAGAGGGACTTTGCAGATGTGAGTAAGTTAAGAACTTGAGATTATACTAGATCTTTCAGATGGACCCTAATATAATCATAAGTGTCCTTATAAGATGGAAACAGAGAGAAATTTGACTATAATAGAGGAAACTCTGGAAGCATAGACTTCCAGCATAGAACATGGCTTGGAGCCAAGGAATGTCATAGCCTCTCGATATGGAAGCAGCCAGAAAGAGATTCTCTATTGGAGTCTCTGGAAGGAATACAGCCCTGATGACACTTTGATTTTAGTTCCTTAAGATTCCTTTTGTATTTCTGTCCTCTAGAAATGTAAAATAATAGATTTGTGCTGTTTATGTCACTGCATTTGTGATGATTTGTGAAAGCAGCAACCAGAAAATTATACATCCTGGGATTGATTCCACCCTTTAGCTTTCACTTACATCAAAATCTTTGGCAGGCACCTCAAAGCAACCAAACTGTTCCTCAAGAGAAGCCAAAACCATTGTACCCATCCTCAGTCACATTTGACCTAGAAAAGATTGTTTTATATACTCAGTTATCTCCCGTAAGGTTATGGAAAAGAGAAACGAAGAATGGAGCAGGCAAAGTGCCTTCATCAATTCACCCAATAGATATTCAATGAAACAGGACTAATCTGTGGTACAATGGAGAAAAACTACACAAGAATCCCTGAACTCATGGAGATTACATTCTAACTTTCTTTTTTACAGACCGTTTCTTCTACAAAAATGTGACCGCTTTTTAATAAAAAGATGAATCTGGTGCACTTGATGCATGTTCACTTTTGCTTGCCAAATGGATGGTAAAGGGAGAAGGAAAAGAAAATACAGTAGCAGATACATTTTAGACAGGTTTTTCTGTGAGCTCTGCATCAAATATAATCTCTGGGAATAAACCCAGGCATGGTAAATGGACTGAGCAAGAGAAAAATGAAGCCACAGAAATTATTTTTTGCCAGATACTTGCTTCAGTGCAGATTTAATGAGACCTGGATAAGGCATTGGAAATTCAGTACTTAGGGGGACTTTGTAGGTGATGTTTATGGATTTTCCAGTGTCTCAGTGGCAATTTATTAAAACTATCCGTTAATTTACTTAACATTGTATCTCCCAACTCCTGTCTTCAATTTAAGTGGAGTTGTGTTTAAAAGGAACCAGTTTTAAAATGTTTAGTTTTAGGGACCTAGATTGTTATTCTAATTTACTTATGTATTATGAATGAAAATTGTACTGGCTTAAAGCTCAAATCTCTCATCTGCAAGATTTTAATCCACTTAGCTTATCCTATAAAATTGAACCTATTTAACTGTGATAAATTCTTTACATAAATGTAAGTGATAAATGCAAATGGAGAACACATATTTTGGGTTAAATTTGTAGATTGAACTACCAGATCTTCCTATAAAATATTATATTACATAATAATAAATGACTATTTGGAGAATCAGGTGCCTCAGTATTAATCATAATTATAATTTTATATGACTAACTCACCTTTGTGAAAGTAAAGGTGCAGCCGTACTTTTGGTTTTTATTCTAATCACACATTCAACCACAATAAGAATTTTTAAAAAAAGCAAACTTCTTGCTTTTAAAGAGGTTTATTTAGAATTTGTCATGATAATGTCAAGAAACTGAAGGAACTGAAGTTTGAACAAGTTTATTCATGAAGAAAAACTGTAAAAGGAGAGAGCTTTGCTAGAAGAATAATGAACAGGAAAACTGATGAAACTATCAATAATATTTTTACTTTTTATCAGAAGTTACACATCATAACTCAAATCTGTTTATAATGAGTTTATTCTGTTTCCCAATTTGAACAAATGCTTAATCAACACTTTTTTAAACCTCTCTGGAAGTTTGACCAAAGAAGAAGGAATTGGGTCATTTTCTGCATGTATATCTCAATCTTTTCACATGTAAACTTTTATATTTTCCTCTTTTTCTGAAAAATACTATGACACCTTTCCTCAAAGTCAATCAAATTGAGTTGAATTTTTACTTGCTTGAGAAAAGTTATGTTTAAATATTGATAATATCCCTAATAATAAGAAAACTAAGGACATTTACAAAATCCTGTACCAAATAAATTTAAGGTACTTTAAAATAAATTTTTCAAAATAGATTTAAATAAGTAATAAGATCACCATTATATGATAAGTTACATTTGCAAATTTGGCTAAGTATAAAAATATATAATCACTTTACTAAGATATAGGCAAAAGTAAGTAATCATTTCATAGTACATTATTGCTGCTACTATTTATTTCTTGAGATACTTATTAGCCCTAGTTTACAAGTTGACCTGAATGTTCAGAAATCCTTAGCTGTATCTCAGATGATGCAAATAAGACTACATTTCTTCCATTGTCAACATCCCCTAGATTAGTTTATTCATTCTAAGTCAATCAATAAAACAATGAGTGAGAAATAAAACTGGAGATGTCTTATTTAAATGTGAAGGACTTTTTGATGTAATTGGTGCAAATCCCTAGCAAAGTTTAGAATATACCTTATTGGGGAAGTTTATGGGAAAATAAAAATTTGTTCTTTTCTATTCTATAAAGTACATATTTTTTAGGTAAAGGCTGAAGCTAGGTCAGCTATTATTTTGTTATACTTTAAATCATTCTGTTTGCAAAGAAGGAAAAATTCAAAAGATTTGCATTCTAGTGTTTAAAGTTACAGTCCATATAATACAACAAAGTGGAAAAGATTACCTGGCCATAATTCCCAATCTAACTCTCAATACATCTACTCTTTCTGGGATTTAATTACATCCCACTTTGATAAATTTTCCTGGATACTAAAATATAGTAAAGCAATTTTGTGTGAACTTTCTAATAAAACTGAGATGTCTGTCATGCACAGGATATATCTACTGATAGGAAGTATACTTATCTATTTCTCTGTAAGAATATCAAGCATTTAGGGGTGCCTGGGTGGCTCAGTCAGTTAAGCATCCATCTTCGGCCAAGGTCTGGATCTCACAGTTCGTGGTTTCGAGCCTGAGTCCCACGTCAGGCTCTGTGCTGACAACTTGAAGCTTGGAGCCTGCTTTGCATTCTGTCTCCCTCTCTCTTTGTTCCTCTCCCACTCGCGCTCTGTCTCTCTCTCTCAAAAATAAATAAATATTTTTTAAAAAATAAAAAAAAAAAACAGTTTGGCCAAGGCAATTTCCTGAGGAAGTTTATACCTAGAATCTGCAAAGATGTCATACAAAGAAAAAAAAGGGGGAGAGTCAATCTTGGCTGAGGTGGACTGGCCTGAAATGGCAAGACAGCTCTGTCAGGGTACCAACCATTGGAAAGAGTTTGGACATCACTGTCCAGAATTTAGTGACTGCATATAGAAATATGGACACCTCAAAGTAGAGTGTATGGTCTTCATAAGTGTGAAGAAATAGAGCTCTCCTTACAGGGAGTCTGATTTACAACTCCTGATGTATTACAGATAACAATTTGCACTGGGCTGGGTGATATTTCTCTGTATGTTGTTTTTTAGACTGTAAATGTTTCATTAAGAAGAACATATTTTTAAAAACTTGCAAATAAATGTAAAAATAGAAATTCTTCAATTCAAAGTTGGAATTCAGCAGTATTCTTCAAAGAAAAAGCTTTTTTTCGGATGGCAGTGTTAAACAGTATATCCATTTTTCCCATTATTTCCACCAAATGAAAAATGATCAAAACAATTCTCTTTACTCATTTCTTCAGTACAGAACTAGCACAGGACAGAACCAGCAGCTAAACACAAGTCTACTAGGGAAACATTTTTTTAAAAAGAACTTTTTTATAAAGATGGTTTCAGAAACCATATTTCAAAGAAAACTCATTAATAAAAACTTTGAGTTAAATGTTGACAATGTGTTACTCTAATCAGATTTTCTAGAATAAATAAAATATCATTATATATCAATCTAACACTCATAATTGCAAGTTATGATACCCTGTGTAAAATACAGATTTTTTAAAATTTTTTAATGTTTATTTATATTTGAGAGAGAAAAAGATACAGAATGACAGAGCATGAGCAGAGAAGAGGCAGAGAGAGAGGGAGACACAGAATCTGAAGCAGGTTCCAGACTCTGAGCTGTCAGCACAAAGCCTGATGTGGGGCTCAAACCCACGAACCATGAGCTCATGACCTGAGCTGAAGTCAGATGCTTAACCGACTGAGCCATTCAGGCGCCCCATGAGATTTTTTATCTTAACCTATTTCTTCACATTTAAAAAAATGTTTTTTTTTTTTTTTTGAGAGAAAGAGCACAAGCGGGGAGGAGTAGAGAAAGAGACAGAGAGAGAGAGAGAAAGAGAGAATCCCAAGAAGGCTCTGCACTGTCAGCAAGGAGCTGGACGTGAGGCCTGATCTCATGAACAGCGAGATCATGACCTGAGCTGAACAGTGAGATCATGATCTAAGTAGGACGCTTAACTGACTAAGCCACCCAGGCACCCCGATATTTCTTCACATTTTAAATAAAATAACAATGATGCCTTTTTTCAGGATTATGGTGGCATATAAGAGAAAAAATAGGCAAAGTGTCTAGTTACATACTTGATGTAGAATACGCATAAATAAGTGATAGGTGATTTCACCCAAGCCATCACAGTGATAAAGACTTTCTGAGTTTCAGTAAATATGTTTAAACTATCAAACATAAATCATGTAGGTGAGTTCTTTGAAATTTGGTACTCCTGATTTAGCAATATAAGTTGTATCTTCTACAGATAGAAGACAATTTTATACTGTTTTCTTAATTTCCCATTAAAATGACACTAGCCAACTAGCTCTCTCTAGTGTACTGCAAACTGACATACTGATTTAAAACAGATACCATTTAAATAAATGTTCAGATCGACAAAAAACAGAGCACAATCTGTTTCCTAGTCTGGATGTATTATATAGACATAGCTAAATTTATATATGTATATAAATACACACACGTACATTCTTGATGTATTTTTACTCTTACCTCAAATAATTATCTATCATTCATATCCCTCTCTCTCTCTCTAACATAGTACTCCTCAGGTTTTTTGTTTATTCTATTCCCATTTCCTACCACCTTTACCTGGATCTATTAATATTTGTTCTTATCATCAGATCACAGAATTCTTAGCACCTAGACGATAATGTTGAAAGCTAAGAAATAACATTTCCAAAAAATTAAATGCAGTCTGAGTATCTTGTTATTATATATTTTTTAAAGTCATTTAGAGCACAATTGAGTAAGTCAGAAATGTAGCATTATCAAATTATTCACAAGGGTTATCTAACTCATTAGAAGTAATTGAAAATATCTTTAAAAGGTTGCAGAAGAATGGCTGATGCCACTCGGTGTGGGGACAAAGAACAGAACTACTTTATCAAAAAGCTGGAGACTTTAAAGTTGTCTTTTGGTCTTGGCAGTGATTTCTTGGATAAGACATGGACAGCATCGACAACTATATCGAATAGAGAGTTTCTGCACAGCAAAGGAAACAATCAATAAATTGAAAAAGCAAATCTACACATTTGAGAATAGGAAAAAAAAAAACAAAGGATGTGAATTGACATTTCTTCCAGTTAATATAAACATATGCGCATGAGCATCATGTACTAGAAGTTGACATTCTTCCCTACCCTCCTTGGTGAATTCTACTTAATATGAAACTTATCTTTCCATAAAGGAATGCTTGAAACAGACTCTTCATGACTTTACAATTTTCTTAATGTAGCTCATAATTCTTTTAAAATGTATAAGGACACTTAACCTAACCTACTATTCAATTTAACCTAAGCATTTATTGTTTTCCTTGAACCTAAATGATCCTAATAATAGCATAGTTGACCAATATTAATACATAAAGACACATATGTTTAGTATAAAATGATAAACACATCTTAATTAATTAATTAATATACCTGATATAACAGATAAAAACACTTTACATATCCTAGTCATACAGATTGGAAAAAATGTATTAGAATACAAAAAATTAAAAAATATATTTTATTTTCACTTCTGATCTTGTTAATTTGTGATTTCTCACTTTCTCTCTCTCTCTCTCTCTCTCTCTCTCTTTTAAATAGTCTCTCTTCTGAGGAAGTTGGAGGCGTAGAAAAATCCCATCTAAGCCCACTTCATCCCATGGAATGGATGGATACAATTATATAACACCTACGCCAGTGTCATAAACCAGAAAACGACTGAAGACTGCCAGTTAAAAAACAATATCTATCTATATACTGTCTACAAGAGACTTATTTAAGACTTAAAGACACAAGCAGATTGAAAATGACACCATGGAAAGGCATTTATCATTCAAATAGAAGTGAAAGAAAAACCAAGGTGGCAATACTAATATTGGACAAAATAGTCTTTAAAACAAAGACTGTAATAACAAGAGGTGAAGGACACTATATAATAAAGGGAACAATCCAACAAGCAGATATAACAATTATAAATATTTCTCCCCCCAAAATGGAATCACCCAAATGAAGCAGCTAACAGCAAACATAAAGGAAGTAAGTCATAGTAATACAATAATAGTAGAAGACTTTAACACCCTACTTACATCAATGTATATACAAGCCAAACAAAAAATCAAGGAAACAGTGGCTTTGAATGACACATCGGACCAGATGGATCTAATGGTTATATTCAGAACATTGTATCCTAAACCAGCAGAATGCCCATTCAAGTGCACATGGAACATTCTCCAGAATAGATTGCATATTATGCCACAAAACAAGTCTCAACAAATTCAAAAAGGTTGAAGTCATACCATGAATCTTTTCTGACCACAACACTATGAAACTAGAAATCAACCACAAGAAAAAATCTGGAAGGAATACAAATATGTGGAGGTTAAATAACATGCTACCAAGAAATGAAAGAGTCAATCAAGAAAGGAAAGAGGAAATAAAAAAAGCAGTGAGACAAATGAAAATGGAAACACCACAGTCCAAAGTGTTTGGGATGCAGCAAAAGTGGTCTTAAGAAGGAAGTATATAGCAATAAAGGAGTACCTTAAAAAGCAAGAAAAATATCCATATTATACTCAGCAATCTATAGATTTAATGCAATTCCTATCAAAATACCAATAGCATTTTTCATGTATTTATTTATTTATTCATTCATATATTTATTTATTTATTCAATCATTTATGTGACTGTGAATTCAGTCAAATATATGCATATATTTTTATATATATGTATACATCCTATTTATATTTTATATATTTTTGAATATATATTTTTTAATGTGGAATGCTTCACAATTTTGGCTGTCTTCCTTGTGCAGGGGCCATACTAGTCTTCTCTGTATTATTCCAATTTTAGTATATGTGCTGTCAAAGTGAGAACTTATTTTATATTTTGAGGTATAATCCAGTACTACCTAACTTAATCACTCAGACTGTTTCAAGATTGGCCTTTGGGAGCTTTTTTATTGGTTCATGTATCTTTTTTATATTTTTCACCAAACTAGAATAAATAATTTTAAAATCTGTATGGAACCAGAAAAGACTCCAAATATTTGCCAAAGCAATCTTGAGAAAGAAGTATTTACAGAGTAAATTCATCAGAGAAAAGAAAGACAATAGTCAGGCTAATCAGACTCAGCGAATCTAAGACTGATTTGTTCTCTACACCTTATTGTACACTGAGAAAATTTTCAGACTTACATTGTCTCATAATTTGTAAAGGATTTTGAATTAGTAATTTCTGTTGTAATTAAAAAAAGAATGAATTCAGTGAACCTGAGAAAAGATAGCATTATATTTTTTTCTTTAGACTCCAAAGAACCAGAATTAGAATTCTCAAAAGCATTAAGCTAAGTACCACATTAATGAAAGTCATACTTAGTATATTCCCAGAAAACATCTGGCAAATGCTTGTTTATCAATGATACTGTAGTTTGTACTAGACATTCAGTTTTAATTGTAGGAGTGTACTGCTTTGAAATAATCATGTTGAAAAATGACAAAGATAAATAAATACTTTAATTCTGTTAATTCATATAAGATTTCTCAAAGGAGAGTAGAAAAATAATAAAAGTATTTTAACACTTTATTTAGAACCTTGGATATTTAATTCAGAACAAGCCAAGGTAAAGTCAATTAAAGGCAAACATGAGCCTATGTGAATATATATAAAATTAAATTTCAAAAATTATTGAAAAATTAATTCAGATTGAAATATGAATATAAAACTAAATAAAAATTCACATCATATTCAAGACCTAAGGATTTTTTAAACAATTGAAAGGGAAATTAGAAATATACGGGTAAATTAAAAAGGATAACTAACAACTGTTATGTTAATAAATCAATATTTTATTAATTGCTTTAAAATTTGATTTTAGAGCCAAACATGTGTGATATATTCATGAGACTTCTTGAGTATTGTGTGATTAAAACACAACTCACATTACTACTTGAGACTATCTACAAAATTGACCTTAAAAGTAGTATGTCCTCAATTTTGTTATTGTCATTTCCTTTGTTCTTTTTTCCACAGAGAACTTTTAGTTTTGAATAAGCGCAGGTGACTAACGTTTTCTTTCTTTAGTAATAGATTTGCATACTGGTGCATTCATTGATGAGATCTAGACCCATAATTTATCATCTAAAGAATTTACATGAACAGGTTAGGAATATTCTCTAGTTCTACTTTTTAAAGAGTGCTGTGATGTGCTATTTTGGAATGTGTTTTTGCAGGAGTATTTCAAAATTTTGTTGAATAAATTCCCAAGAAATTTCTTAAATATGAATATTCTCAATATGTATACATAGTGTACTCTTAGGGATAATTGATTATAATGAATCTTTCAATAATAAATAGTACAATTTCATACATACATACACACACACACACACACACACACACCCCTAGAAATGTTGAATTAGAAGATGAAAGCACCAGTGTTATTATTTCTAGGACTTTTGTTCAGAGACATTTAGAGTGACCTTTAAATTCTGTGGATTCCTAAATTGTGTTATTCTTAATTGTTCTTACCTTTTTGTTCTTTCTTATAAATGAAAGCATCACTTTGTTTTGTTAAAAGGGTAGATCTCATGTTAAGTGTTCTTACCACAATAATAATATGAAAAATACAGCCATTCATTTTATGAAATATTATATGGCAATTTAAAATAGTGGAACAAATATATATTTAATTACCTTAAAAACTCTGAAATCTCATAATCTAAAGAAAAATTAGTATATTTTATCATATATATATAATAGAATCTGTTTATCTTAAAGAAAAGCAAAAATAGAGTTCATGTTAATGAGAGTCATTGTCTAATGTGTCCACTATCAGTCCCTTAATTGTCCCTATTTCATAACCTGTTTCACTCAAAAGAAATTTTCAATTGTCAATCAGAATGATTGGTCTACAATAAAATGTCATTATGATGCACCCATTCTTGAAGTTATTTCTACTTATTACTAATTTTAAACTTGGTTGGAACAGCCTTGCTTAAATAGCTTCAGCTTCTACCACATCATGCTATTGTGTATCCACATGAAGTTTCACTGTCTTAGATAAATTTTCTACCTTTTTGCCTTGTGAATTTTTTGAACATATACTATGCTCTCAATATGAGACAGTTTTGTGGACACTTTGCCTTCCACCTCAATTACACTGGATAAAACCTTCCTGAACCTATGATTTACATTGTGTCCCCATATGCTCTACTATCACAACTTCTTTTATGATAAATTTGAAACCCTTAATTGAATTGCATATTTAATTGTCTTTTTCTTCTGCTAGATTGTAAACTCCTTAA
The DNA here is from genome assembly GCA_028646485.1 of Cryptoprocta ferox. Classification (NCBI taxonomy): domain Eukaryota; kingdom Metazoa; phylum Chordata; class Mammalia; order Carnivora; family Eupleridae; genus Cryptoprocta; species Cryptoprocta ferox. Next base: position 87,625,169 of record CM053567.1, on the reverse strand, counting down.
TGGTTGATACTGCCATTTTCTTGTTCAGCAATTTATTACTGGTGCATGTCAGGGTGTATTAAATATACATTACTGAACACCTAATTATGGCAGATTTTTTATAAGTTAATGAAAGGGAGAGAGAAAAACACACAAATATATAAATGTGATAAAGACTCAAAGATATGACAAAGATGGTGATGTACTATGATGCAAATTTTACAAATACTAAAATAACAGTAACACAGAGAAAACTCTGTGCTGGGAGGAATGGAATCTCTGAAGACATTACAGCTGAACCATCTGTGAATACTAATACTAAAAAGAAAAACTATATAAGGATCAGAAATAAAAAGCACTGAAAAACCATGCTCAAAACTTATATATTAAGAGAACAAACAAAACAAACAAACAATCAAAAACAAGCAAATAACCCAAAATCAGGATACTGCATCACATCCTTGTGAGATAGGGAAAAAGTGTCTGGAGATAAGGCCAGCGAGTTGGGAAGAAGTTAGCTTGTAAACATTCTAATAGGCCATGGTGAAAGTTTAGATTTGTTTTTGCTTGAAATGAGAACCATCAAACGTTAATAAGCAAGACATTCCTATGGTATTGTTTATTACATAAATGAAAGATCTTAGTAACTTCTGTGCCAAAAATAAAATGCGCAGTCTGCTTATACATATATATATATATATATATATACACATACACACACGTATGTATATACACACACACGTACATACACACATATACATATGTATATGTGTATATGTATATATATGTATATGTATATACACACATCTGTTCAAAAGATGACAGTGGCTGAGGGAGGACAAGATGGCGGAAGAGCAGGGAGCTCTGTAATCCGAGCACGCCCGTATGGATTGAACTGAGAAGGACTGAAGGGATAAAACTTGGATTTGCAAGTGGGGGAAAGAAGAAACAGACGCCAGAAAGAAGACAACCTCAAAG
>CM053567.1:87600469-87623712 GCA_028646485.1 Cryptoprocta ferox | reverse complement strand
TTAACATGATGTATCACATTGATGGATTTGGGAATACTGAACCAGCCCTGTAACCCAGGAATGAATCCCACTTGATCATGGTGGATAATTCTTTTTATATGCTGTTGAATTCGATTTGCTAGTATCTTGTTAAGTATTTTTGCATCTGTATTTATCAAGGATATTGGCCTATAGTTCTCTTTTTATGTTGGGTCTTTGGTTTGGGAATCAAAGTGATGCTGGCTTTGTAGAATGAGTCCGGAAGTTTTCCTTCTATTTCTATTTTTTGGAATATCTTGGGAAGAATGGATATTAACTCTGATTTAAATGTCTGATAGAATTCCCCAGGGAAGCCACCTGGCCCCGGGCTTTTATTCGTTGGGAGATTTTTTATAACTGATTTGATTTCTTCACTGATTATGGGTCTGTTCACAGTTTCTATGTCTTCCCGTTTGAATTTTGGTAGTGCATGTGTGTTCAGGAATTTGTCCATTTCTTCTACATTGTCCAGTTTGTTGGCATATATTTTTTCATAGTATTCCCTCATGATTTTTTGTATTTCTGAGGGATTGGTTGTAAGATATCCATTTTAATTCATGATTTTGTCTATTTGGGTGTTCTCTCTTTGTTTTTTTGAGGAGCCTGGCTACAGGTTTATCAATTTTGTTCATTTCTTCAAAAAAACAACTCTTGGTTTCATTGATCGGTTCAACTGTTTATTTATTTATTTTTTTAGGATTCTATATTGTTTATTTCTTCCCTGATCTTTATTATTTCTCTTCTTCTGCTGGGTTTGGGGTTCTCTTGCTGTTCTCCTTCTAGTCCCTTTAGGTGCTCTGTTAGATTTTGAATTTGTGCTTTTTCTAGTTTCTTGAAATAGGACTGGATTGCAATATACTTTCCTCTTAGGACTGCCTTTGCTGCATCCCAGAAAGTTTGGATTGTTGTATTTTCATTTTTATTTGTTTCCATATATTTTTAAATGTCTTCTCTAATAGCCTGATTGGCCCAATCATTCTTTAGTAGGGTGGTCTTTAACCTCCACGTTTTTGGAGGTTTTCCAGACATTTTACTGTGATTGACTTCAAGTTTCATAGCATTGTGATCTGAACGTGTGCATGGTATGATCTCAATTCGTTTATATTTATGGAGGGCTCCTTTATGACCCTGTATGGAAACAATACACAATTTCTAAGAAGGCAGGAGGTATTGGATCCAATAGGTCAATAGAAAATTTATTAAGATAAGAGATAGAGTCAATAACGTCTGTCGAAAGCCAGGTATTCTAATACCATTGAATCATGGCATTTAGCATGCAGTGTTTGCCAAATTAATAAGAAAACTATCAGATTTAATTTATTATTTTTGAGTTTTTCCCCTAATATTTTAAATGAAGAATTCATTCATATGTAGGAATTTAGAAGGAAATGATGGCTGACTATAGAATCAAATTATATTGTTGAAGAAGCAAATAAATAATTAAATAAATCTTCTCTATCCATGATCCATTGAACAATGTGTGTTAGATTGCTTCTATATTACAAGTATTATAGCGAGTAATTGGTGGCTTGTGACAAACCTTCTTTAAAATTTAATCATGTTAAGTTAATATCTCACTTCACTGCACACTTTTACCTTTCTACTATGCATTTTGCTATATACTTTCAGAGTATTTGAACTTGTATTGTTTTATAGAGGAGATTCATGATATCTTAGGAAAATAGAAGGATCAAGTTTATCCTGTTACCTTCTTTCAAATAATATCATTTAAATTTGATTTTATGAAGGAACAAAATTATTAACAAATATATTAACATTACAGATTTTGAAAAACATAAATCAAGAGTTATGAATGAAATACTCTCAGTAATTTGGCAATTGGATTTTACTTTTCTGATACTGGTAAGTTCCTGTTTTATTCACACACAGAATCATACTGAGATAAACGCTGACATGTTATCTCTCCTTCCTTTAGACCAAAATAAAATATAGATTAGTTAATATTAAGACATATTTGATTTGTTGTTTGTGATGTTCACTGAGAGAAAAGCTTTTTTTTGGTTTTGTTTTGTTTTTAGTATTCTCACAGAGTGATTTTCTTAGGGGGTGGAGAAAGTATGGAAACACCAAAACTTTAGCCCTCAGCTCTAGTCCAGCTTCTTCCAGAAATAAGAATAATGCTTTCACTCAAAAATTTCCATGAATATTATTGACAGTTTCAATATGTATCTTTTTAAAAATTTTTAAATGTTTATTTGTTTTTGAGAGAGAGAGACAGAGTGCAAGCAGAGCGGAGAGAGAGAGGGAGACACTGAATCCAAAGCAGACTCTAGGCTCTGAGCTGTCAGCACAGAGCCTGAAGTGGGCTTGACCTCACAAACTTTGAGATCATGACCTGAGCTGAAGTCAGATGCTTAACGACTGAGCCACTTAGGCACCCCTCAATATGTATCTTAAATTCAACATCAGAAGTGACGGATTTGTTTCCCAACAATGTATCCATATAATTTTTATTCTCTATAACATTTAAAATATTTAAAATAAGAACGTTTTTTGAAAGAATTATTGTATTTAATCTCTCTTTAGTTGTTGCTAGATTCCAAAGCTCCTCCACAACTTCAAAAACTGTATTCTTTTGTCAAAATTTGGGGCCATGGATCATTCAGTCTACCATTCTAAAACTCTTCCTAATTGCTGGAGTAGAAAATGGACTCTATTAGACTATAAATTCTGTACCAAACTCCGTAAAATCATCGAAAATTTGCCAAGAAACATTAAGTATAAATCTAACCCTCTTATGCTACCTAGCTTCATTCTGTTTTGTCATTCAACAAAAATATATTGAGGTACCATTTTGTACACATCGTCGCTTTAGCATTGGAAATCCATATTGAAGAAAAACAACACAGACAGGAGTTTATAGTCTAGTGGGTAAGATATACATAAAATGAAGGGTTGCACATTCCCTTATTTAGTTGATATTATAAATGAGAAGGACAAGTGCCATGAGCAGATGTTCCGAGCTGCCATATTGTAGTCTGGAGCTTCAGGGAAAACTTTCTAGGGAATGTTGTTAAATTGAAATTAAAATGTCATTTCAGTAACGAAATAAATTCTGCATATGTTTTGGGGCAGAAAAGAGTAAAGCACATTAACAAAGGGAGTAAATGGATTTTATTTATTATAAGCAAAGGATTGTATGAGGAGATAGTCTTGCTGTATTTCTTATTCGCAAAGCTAGAGTACGCTGATGTTGAACAGCTAGATGGGAAGAATATCGTATATATTCAACATTTTTTTATTTATTCTAGCTAACATTATGTAACCCATGATTTTTTCCTTATTTATTAAATTTCATAAGAACCAGAGAATACTGTCCTATTCTGGAAGATAATGATTCTAAGGAGTTGCATGACCCAGCTCATGGATACAGACTGTGCTTAACAACTAACAAGCACAGCCACTCTCCAGTTTGAACCAGAAGCCAATCTGGCAAAGATACAGGAATGATGGGAAGTCCTTTCTCAAGAAGCTATCCTTGCAGCAAGTCAAGGTTCCTAAGAACAGCACTGACAGTAAGGATACTGTGTCACCAAAGATCTGGTGCCAGGAAGTAAGATCTGGTGTCTAGAGCTCAGAAAAGTAAGAGTCAGCTTCTTACTGAATGAGTTCTATGGATACAATTTTGGTCAAAATTTTGAATGTGGCAGGTTTTGTGTGGCTCCGATTTGTTAACTTCTTCCCTTCTTGAAGATTTTCTGGGTTCTCTGGTCTTCTTTACTAATTTAGTTATCTAAAATCAATTCACTTTTCTGCTTAAATATACCATAGTAAGTTTTTATTATTTTGGACTAAAATTAATTCAAGAATTTCCAGCAGGGAAAGATAATGAAGGGGCTAAGAGAAGATGGTGGGGGGAATTCGGGAGTGGTGATCTGGCTTTGTTGGGGAGAAAAGGAAAATCCATTTATTGCTAAGAAGTAAAAATCTAGCAACCGTAACGTGCAGTGGAAAGTGATTAATTTCTTTGTCAACAAAAGTCATCTGGAGTGATGTTCTCACTGAAAATTAAGCTTTAATTATTAGAACGGCTGATACCTTAAAACTGTATAAACAACAAGAAAAATACAATGAATTAAGTTGGGTTGGCTATTGTTAATAGTGTTGCACATCATAGAAGACTGGAATCGGAAGAAAATATCCCCAAAGACATTTTATTTTAATATTTGAGGTATAGTCTGAAAAGTGGCAGACTTTCCTTTCATTGTTACAAAAATAGTCAGACCTTGAGAAATATAATACAGAAGGTATAAGAATTCAGAATGAAAAACAAAACAAAACACCAATTCTCACAGAGCTTTCCTTGTCAGTTAAAACAAAACCTTTCCTCCTGTATTATGAGAAAAGTATTTTCTTGCTTGAATGATTAACTTGGGTCGAACGCATAATTGGAAAGCTAGCAGGGATAGCAGATAATCCTTGCTGAGGATATTGTCTTATGAGGTGAACTTGGTTCTCCTCCTACACTAACAACTGCTCCTCACTATCTATATATAGTAACATGTGTGTAGGAAGGGGATGGTGGTGAGAACTGGAAAGAGAATGAAAGCAGAAAAGAGACCACTTAAAAAGTCTTAACAATTAACTAATATAGAACCACAACAAAATCTTGGTATTAGGTATACAGATAACTTCTGAGAATTCTGAGAGTAGTAACAAAAAAGAACGTACTTTTACAAATGGCTCAATCTTAAATCATTTGTGGACTAAGCTACATGATGTTCTGAGGTTGTTTATTAAATATGAGAAGCAATAACCCACGATGTTTGGGAAAGACTTTCTTTTTTAGGAATATTTGCCATGTCCAACTAGCTTTTAAGCTCTGAGAAATAAATCCAAAAATTTCTTGAGATCAATATGCTAAAATTAAATTTTCCAAAGCCAGTGAGACCCATGAACAATACCTAATATATACATTTCCTTCAAGTATTCACTTTCATTGATTACTTAAATAGAGCTGGGCTGTCAACGCATGCATGCACAGCTATTAGCAGTGCAAAAATGAGGGAGAGAATCTAGGCGCTCTGAAAATTGGGGACGAAGTAATAGAGACTAGGAACAATTTCTCACAGTCCCATTGAATTCTGACATATAACCTCAAGGAAAAAGAGAATTTTATACTCACATTTAGCCTTCCATATTGTTATGGAAGCATATTTGTCAGGAAGATAGGTTACATGTCATCTAATTTGATTTGTCATTTCTAATTGTTTAGACCTATAGCATATGGCCCTTCATTTGTATTCTTGCCATGGGCAAGGCACATATGTGTCTACCATACTTTGACCAGGGCCCCCATCTGTTGGCATCTACCACTTTTGGATACCCTATACATCATTACTTTTAACCAACACATTTATTATAAAGTAGAAAGTAAGGTAATAAGTTGACCCATTGATTTCTTGGTCTTATCATATTCTTTATTACCTAGAAATAGAATTTCTGAGCTATTTCATTCTAGAAATAGAATGAAAAACAATTAGAATGGTTATATTTCAAAAAGTTGTAGTAAAAACATGGACATAATGTACAGTCGTGTCATGAAGAATGAGAAGTACTAACAATTAGCAACAAATGAATGGTGCTATTTTTCCCACAGACAAAATATGGGGTACATTACAACTGGCTGAAATTCCTAACACACTGGAGGAGTGAGAAAAAAAGATGGGTAGAGAAATGATATGTGAATAGATAAATAGATGAGAGACAGTGGGAGAGGAAGAGGGAGAGAGGAAACTAAGTAGCTATTAGTCATTTTAGTGTACAAACATTATTTGAGTCCTGGGTCAAAATTAAGTTCAGATAAAGAAACCTCACAAATAACAATAATACAAACAAAAAGTTATAAAATTATAATATCATCTGGATATTTGAAGATGTGGAACTGTGTAAAATTTTAGCCATAGAAAGAATCCTTATCTTTTATATATAAAAAAAAAAAAAAAACCAATAGTATAGATACCTTTCTCAGGAAAATACAGAGGTTTCCAATTGGCAAGTTCAGGCTCCTCATACCAATGGGTTAGCAAGTAGATAATGAGGTTACTGTTTTTGTAACAGATTTATTTCTGACTTTGAAAATAAATAGAATTGTTGCTCCCAGATAATGTCAGAGAGGAGATTAGGTGGAATTCAATCGATTTAATGAAATGCCTCTTTATTTCCAGGAAAAAAAAGTTAATGTTAGAATCAGTAGAAGCATATGGTTTAGATCCCTCAAAAATAAAGTTTTTTCAACTGGACAGTGACAGGCAAGCTAAAGTGCTGACAAAGTGAATACGTAAGTTATTTTTCAGAAGGGAGTTATAATCACTAACTTGGTAACCAAGTGCAGAAATGAGAATGATAATAACCAGTACTGTTCATGTTTTTATGTACATGAATATATGATTTGAATTTATTTCTACATCATTTATCCACCACTTTACATAGGACATTTTGATCATGGTAAACTTGGCTAGTTTTCCCATAGGTTTTAATCTATCAAGATATAATTAGGATGGACTTTCGTTGCAACGAACATCACCAGAGATTCCAAATTACAATTGACTGAGGATGCTACTTTTGGTATCACCAGTACTTGGTTGCCCTGCTGGGGTTGAAATAAAAGCCAGTTTCTAGGGGTAGTATTGGCTTCTACTTCCATGAATTCTTTCTTATTCCCAGTAAGATGTCACCTAGTGAAAGTATTACCCTGCTGGGAGTGAGGATGTCTTATCTGTCACACTCAAGGGTAGTGAGGATGGGCTATTCAATTGTTCAAGACTGTCATTCATAGTGATATAGAAAAGGAAAAGCTCTGCTTCTATTCTTGCTTGTTATATTTTTCTTTTTCTTTTATTATTTTTATTATTTTTTATTTTTTAAGATTTATTTTAAGAAAGAGAGAGCACTAGTGGAGGAGAGGGCCAGAGGGGGAGAGAGAATCTTAAACAGGCTTCACACACAGGGCAGAGCCCGACATGGTGCTCCATCTCACGACTGTGAGATCATGACCTGAGCTGAAATCAAAAAGTCAGACACTTAACTGACTGAGCCACCCAGGCGCCCCAGGCATTTGCTTCAAAGGACTTACATAACAGAAGTGAACTGGAATTGGTTTTTTTTTGTTTGTTTGTTTGTTTGTTTTGTTTTGTTTTGTTTAGAGAGAGGGTGAAAGTGAGCGAAGGACAAAAAGGAGGAGGGGATTATCCAGGGACCGTGTTTTACCTGAAAAGGGGCTCGTAGAAGTGAACTGGAACTTTTAAAGTCTTGCAAACCTATAAATTCTAAGTGTCTAAAAAAAAGGTTTGTATTTTGTACATTATTGAGTCTGTAAGAGAAAACACTATATTTAGTACCTAGATTTTTTTAAATAAATGGTTTAATTAAGTTTCAAAAGCCAAGAAATCTGTTAAAGTGAATTTAAGTTATTAGAAAAGGTTCTAATGATTGTAATTTAGGCAGTTTCAAATAAACTAAATATAAGATAATTATATAGTTTTAGAAAATTAGAATAACAGGGTCAAGCTACCTCATTCACTCATTCATTCAATGCCTATAGTGTTCCTGACATTGTTCTAGGCATTGGTTATATAGCATAATTAACATACTTTCTCTCCTGGTGGAGTTTATATTCTCCTACCAATATTCTAGTAATAATCTCTTCATGAACATATGAATAAATAAGTGGATATAAAAGGCAAGTTTTATTGGAAATAAATGGAGATGAAGTACAAGCCTCTGTGTAGACCATGTATGTAAACAGAAGGTTTTAAGAGAGAAAATTATTTAAGGAATTTAACTATACACACAGAATTTAGGAATATAAAATCAGAAGTTTATTCCCAACACAACTAAGTGAAACTTTCTTAACAACCAATAATTCTGAAGTAAAATTGGAAGATATTTTAATTTTTCCACATTCTAAAAAAAGTGTATTTAAATATATTTTAGGGAGTTAACACAGAAAAACAGTCCTCATCCTGTTGCAAAACATTGTTAATAGCTTCCAAAATTTTTTATGGGTGCTTTTCAAAGGCTGTCACATGCCACTTTCAGAATTTTGAAGTACATTGCAGAGATATGTATTCATTTGTTTTAAAAGTTGTTTCAGCCCTAACAGGTATCATATCACCTAATGATTTCATATGTGTAAATCAGATAGTCTCTATTCTGATTGTTTTCCTCTCATAAATCTGCTTATGAGTATGTTTAGCTATTAATCAATAACTATACTGATGGGCAAAATTCACTTATTTTTCCATAAGCACAATTCTCAACTCTAATGCTTTTATTTAAACTTTTCACTTAAATTGGTTCCATTGTCAAATTTTTTAAGACTTAAAGAATAACATTTTAGCATAGGGAAATATTCCTTCATCAAGTAAGTATTTTTCCCAATGTCAATCTCCATTGCAGTTGAAGTTCTATAACTTTTGTTCTTATTTATTTATTATTACATATTTTTAATAAGACAAATGAGTATTTGACATAGAGAGAATCTATTTCAGTCATTAATATAGGAATTACCATTTATGAAGAAAATCAATTTGACTATGTTTTAAATTGTAAATGCTCACTTTTCATAAAACCTCAGGACATATTAAAATGAAAGAAACACAATGATAAAGAACTATAAGAACTATGGGAAGGAGAAATGTTTTCAGAAATGCAGAGAACCACGTGTAGAGGAGGAAAAGACATCAAAGATTATATACACAGGAACATACAGGGGGAATAATGAAAATAATATAGAATAGAGGGAGAATCAGGAAGAGAAGTGGACTGAGCGGGTCCGATCAGTAAAAGGAATATAGCACAGACCTTGCAGTCAAATCAGTTGGGTCTGTGTCTTAAATTTATCATTTTAGGGGCACCTGGGTAACTCAGTTGGTTGTCTGACTCTTGATTTCAGCTCAGGTCATGATCTTGCGGTTGTGAGATCGAGCCCCGTGTAGGGCTCCATTCTGGGTCTCAAGCCTGCTTAAGATTCTCTCCCCTCACCCCACTCAAGCTCTCTCTCTCTCTCTCTGTCTCTCTCTCTCAAAAACAAACAAGCAAACAAACAAAATGTACATCACATTAACTTCATAATGTTTAAATGAATTAGTAACTGTAAAGACTTTAGACAAGGGAATGGCAAACTCCAGCCTCCGTTCCAAATCTACTCCACTATTTTCATAAATAAAGTTATATTTAAACACAGCCACATTACCTACTTATTGTCTATGGATGTTTTCAAACTACAAACTTTCAAACTATACATTTATGTCTCCAGAACTACATCTTCCTTTGCCTCAAAACCACGAATAGATTTTAATGATTCTAAAAGCAGACAAGCCTTCTATATTCATTCTATTCTACATCTGTGGTAATGTCCTGGAAACCACTTCAGAGGAAATGGACACTAGTTTGGTAGCACAGGTGCAACTAACTATTCACAATCACCAGGGATTTCTTGGTGAATCCAAGATAGAAAATCATGCAAGTGGTCTCATGAATAATATTAAATTCATAACACACTAATCTTCTTTGTGCTTTCAGAGTCAAAATGGTAATGCATCTCTTTTAACCTTGCTGTCTATTCTAGAAATATTGTCAATACCAACAAGCATTTGAAATGTTACCACATATAATACACCAACATCAGAGCAGAAAAATATTATGCCACCTCCTAGAAATTTGTTTTTAAGTGAAATCATGTTAATACTGAATTTACTAAAAACAATTTCCTAACACCCCAAAAAATGATTTAACTCTAATATAGACATGATATAAATAACTAGCAGTGTTGAACATAATTATAATAGTTATAATAGTTAATATTTTATTAAAAGTATATTCTGTAGCAAGCTTTATGTTAACCCATCATAAATGAATTACTTAATTTTTACTCCTGATTATATTTTGAAATTGGCATAATTATTATACATATTGTACACTGTGGACTTACAGCTTAGAGAGGTTATGCAAGTTTTTCAGAAACATAGAGCTAAAAAACAAAGAATCAGAACTGGATATACACTTATTAGATACGGGAGTGCAAATGTCATTGTGCTATATTTCCTTTCTAGAACAAGGGATTTCCTTCCAAGTGTCTTCTAAACATTTTTTATTTTAAGTTCTTATTCATTATGTCGAAATTCCTTATTTCATTTGGAGAGTTTATGTTAAAAATACCTCAGAGTTAAACTCCTCACAGCATACTGAGCTTTGGTAAAAAAAAAAAAAATAAATTGTTTGGTATAAATTACTTTTACTAGATATGAATTTATAAAAATGTGTGTGAGGTATAAAATATTAAGATAGCAAAATCGACCCATTCAAAATCAGTTAAGAAATAAAACACTAATGTACCTTTGAAGAATCCTGTTTTTTTAAAATTGTTTAATGTTTATTTATTTTTGAGAGAGAGAAAAAGAGAGACAGAGCATGAGCAAGGAAAGGGAAGAGAGAGAGGGAGAAGCAGAATCTAAAGCAGGATCCAGGCGCTAAGCTGTCAGCACAGAGCACAATGTGGGGCTCAAACTCACAAGCTATGGGATCATGACTTGAGCCAAGGTCCACCACCCAACCGACTGAGCCACTCAGGTGTCCCTGAAGAATCCTATTCTAAATGGAAATATCCAGTCTCTCCTATTGTCTCTGTATAAAGAGATAACCATTTGTTCCATTTTCTTTAGAAAATTTGATAAATAGAATAATATAATAGATAATAGTGTGTGTCACAGTTACTGAAATTTTATATCCATTTATTATCTATCTATCTATCTATCTATCTATCTCTCCATCCTCCATCTTTGGGAGATACAAATCTATATATAATCTTGTAGTTACTTATAATATTATGTTTTTTAGCCTAAAACTACATTATTATAATTCCATTTCTTTCCACATGAAGACTAGAGTTATTCTCTCACTCTAAACAAATAAAACATTTGTAAAATATGTGAACCAACTATTTTCAAATATTTGTCAACATGCATGCAGAGCTATGATCCCTATAGAAAGGCAAACAACTAAGGGAGCATTACGTTCTCAGGTTAGAAGCAATTTCTGGACGTTAGTGTAGAGGAAGCAAAAGTAAAACATAGAAATTTTGTGGACTTAACGAGTCAGGAATTAAAGTTCAGGGAGGCCGAGGGAGCTAGATTTGCAAGATGTTACCTTAGAGAGGAGGCAGTTACACATACTTCAACTGATACCCTTTATGTGAATATGTCACTTAACTTCTTCAGGTTTTGATGTGCTCTGTAAATTTTACATATATGTGGAATTTCATAGTTTTAGTTACACAACTAACCAGATTTATGTCAAGCAGTAGCAATCAGGAATTCAAATGAAAGTTAAAATTAAACTTTGCCTAATGTTAACAACAAAACTGATGAAAAACTTGACTAAAAACATACTCTGAAGGCAAGACCAGTCATACATGTGTAATAAGACAATGGCCTCTTCTGCTGCCAAGCACCTGCCAAATTCCCTGAACTCTGTTTAAAAGGTGAATTTAATTTCAGAATTAGCTGATTTAAAAAATATATACTTTAAATACATGAAATGATTTGGATTTCATAAATTGATCCAATTAATGTCAAAACAGTGTTGATAGATGTCTAAAAGTACAAGGTATGAGAGAACTCCACTCATATTAAGGTCTTTGTTGAATGAAATTCTAAATTACGATAGCATGAAAATTTATATATTATACATAGACACACATATATATTTGTATTATGAAGTTTAAATTTGTGTACACAAATTTGTATATATGTGTACAAATTGTACACAATCCATGTTTATATATAGAATATCAACTCCACAATATTGCCTTAGTCACCAAATTTTACACCTGGTGTTTTGTCTATAACATTTCATAAGCTGATATACTTTTGCTTCTCTCTTCATCTCCCTCTGTCTCTCATTCACTTATCAGATGCAGAAGAATATTAATAGACAGTAGATTATAATTCACTGTTTTAAAGTGAACATTTTAGATAGGAACATCATTAGTCAAGTAGTACAGTTGTGACTCTAGCCACCAATGAACTACAACCCTTACATATTCATTATACATCTTAATTGTCTTATGCGTACTGAACCATTTGCTCACATACTATATTGCTGTTTGTTAACTTGAGATTTCCAATACTAAGTAACAAAAAAATTAATATTTTAATTTTATACTTCTTAATGTAAACTTATTTACATTTTATAGTTTATAAACTATGTTGATGAAATTGTGCAAACAATAGTTTAATCTAACTTTTCATATTATAGGATTCTGATACTTATATATTCAATAATATTATCTACTGTTAAACTAGATGGTAAACTGTATAAATATTTATTTAATAGTACTTATACTATAGGGATATTGGCAGCCAACATTTTAATAGAGATGACTAATTTTTAGGCAAACAAGTCAACAGTTGCATCATCATTGAAGAAATATTAAATGTGGAACAAAAACTAAAAATAAGAATGACATTTTTTAAAAAACATTATAACTTATTTATTTAAATAGAATTCTAAGTTAAAAACTATTAATTTGCTTAACCTGTGAACAACTGTGTGAGTGACGCACACATGCTAGATTACATTAGTCCCATTTTGGGAGACAAGAATGGAAACATTACTCCTGTATTTAGTATAAAATGGATCTGTGATAGAAACTCTGGGCTTTCACACTCACAAATGCTCTTTTCCCATTGCTTTTTGATACATCATTTTAAAGTAATTTGATTTCAGAATGCTATAAAGTATAAGTGTAAGTTCTAACATCTATTACTGACAGGTTAACTCTTGGGCCAACCAACCTAATTCATTCCTTCATAACCTGGCACATTTTAAGACATTGTTATACTTAAAGTTTTTTTTTTTTTAATTTAAGTAATCTCTACCTCCCAACATGGGCCTCAAACTCGCAACTCCGACATCAAGAGTCACATACTCCTCCAACTGAGCCAGCCAGGCACCCCAAGCATTGTTACGCTTCTACCTCAACCTCACAGCTATATTTGAGGGCCCCATGAGCCAAAGGTGCAGCAAAGCTTATCTTAAGGGATCAGGGGACACAATGGTGAAGCATATTTTCAAGTATTACCCTATGCCTGGTACACCCTCTCCAACTACTCAGATGGCAATTCAGGCAACAAAGTGACAAGATCAGAGGAAGGCCTACCTAGGAGTTGGACACTAATGATAAACACAAGCAGGATTAGATTCTTTTTAGTCCAATGTTGCAAGGAGCCCTAGTGTTGGTCTACTACATCTTACCCACGGGGTAGAAAGCTAGAAAGCAATACTTTTGGAATCTAGACTATTCAAGGAGATGGTCCAATTAAGACTGCATGGGGACTAAAATACCTAATAGTACTAATTTCATCCATGACAAACCAAGAAAATCCCATTCTGAAGCCCAGTAGAAATCAATGATGGGCATTTCCCTGAGGTAGAATCAGGGGGCTCAGGTAACTACCACTGTGTTCGTAGTAGGAAACACCCAACTGGCTACGAAGTAAATTAACTGTATTGGTAAGCTTTGGTCTTCCACAGAACATGAAACTAGAGGGGACTAACAAATTCAGGACCTGGGTGATCAGTCCAGATAGCACAGGACTTCTTTACGTAAAGTGCACGGCTCCCTAAGAAAGGTCTATGAACATATAAACTTCCAGCAAAAATTTGAGTGTGTGTATTTTCCTAGGAAAAAGGGTCCTAGACCCAAGAATAACTAAAATCCTGAGCTAGAGAAAAGGAATAAGCCAATTGCAGGCTAGAATAAGAAAGTCACCAGATACACTTCAGCACCAGCCAAGTCTGAGAACTCGAAAATCTGTCACTAAAAAGTTAGAACATAGATTCACAGCAGAGACAACACAGCAGTGTTTTTGTGCTCTTCTTTGTAACTTTATTTCAAGTTCCTTCCAAAACAAGACCCCAGAGACCCCCAGGTTCAAGTATGTTCTTGAGCTTGGTCCACAGCTGTCTTGTATTCATGCTTAGGAATTCATTCACCAATGTTAATCCCCAGGATAGGATGTGACATAGAAGGACTCCCTTTTCCATGGCGTGAGTCCTTTGCTGAATTCAGAGGTGGCAGGGGAAGCCAAGGTGGAAAACACACTGGAACTTTTCCCTGGAATTGGGCTGTGATAAGAAGTGCCTGCCTAAACATCATCATCTTTTCTTTGACCCTGCCCACTAGTTTCTGAAGATAAAGCAGAAAATAACAATTCTAAAAGATAAAACACATGCCTCCAATGTGCTGCGCTTTCAGATATTCTGGGTTTAATTAAAGGGCCCAGTGAGCTGATTGATGTGTTCACCTCCTTAGGCAGCTAAGCCCAACTCCTTGAGGAAGCCCACTCTATTCTTGGTAGCATGACAGGCCACTGATAGATGGAAAGTTCATAAGAATCAGAGATCCCCTGGAAATTCTTCCCTGAAAAGGTAATTTCATGAATGAGGTCTTCTAAGAAATGACACCATATTTCATCAGGTGCTCCTCAATCACTGTGTTATCTGTCAAAGGGATTGTTTTATTCCATTTTTTAAGTTTATTTATTTATTTTTGAGACAGAGAGAGAGAATGTGAGTGCACACGAGTGAGTGGGGAAAAGGCAGAGAGAAAGAGAGAAAGAATCCCAAGCTGACAGCGTTGACCCCCACATGGCTCTATCTCTGGAACACCATGAGAGAATGACCTGAACCTAAATCAAGAGACATTTAACTGAGCCAATCAGGCACCCCAGGGATGATTTTATTCTTGACCTTGGTTTGTCCCATATTTCAAGATGAGTTCCCGGACAGACTTCAGATTTGGAAATCCTCAGGTCACATAAGTTTCCACCGTATGCAGCATTTTTATAGTTGGTGGGTTCACTCTGACAAAGATACCACTGAAAATTTGCAGGCGAAGTCTTGCAACGGTACTCTGCACCCTTGAACTCACTGTTAATCCTTTGGATGTGTTCAACAAAGGCCAAGGAATGTTTATCTGGCACTTCCAAGCCATGAGGTTTTACTTCTAGTCATCTAAGTCACATCCTGTCACAGAGCTGCCTCCAGGAATCATGTAGGAACCATTCCAGTCATTTGAACTTGAGCTCTTTTCAGTTCTTCTGCTCTTTCTTGTCCAAAAGTGCCTGCTTTGCTTGAGTGGCTTTAACGGCCTGTTAAGCTTTCCTCTTTTTCAGGAGATTGTCTGGAAGCAAAGAGATCTTTTTCTCTGCTTTTGCTCCACCATGTTTCTAAAGCTGCCAAGAGTGAGCTTTTAATGATATTATAGCCCACATGGATTTAGTCATCAGCATTCATCTTGCAACAGGGCCATAGAAGTCAAGCGAGTACAATAAGAGATGGAAATCATTTCCCAAATTCTTACCTTTTCTTTTCCTTCTTTAATGCATACTTAAGAAAAAGAGATAAAAGCAAACTTTCTCCCTTTCTCCTTCATCACTTTCCAGATTTCATCATTTTACAAATTTTATTTTTTCTATGTAATTAATGAACTGTTTTGTGCTTTGGTAATTACCATTTGAGTCTCTTATTTCTAAACCTGTTATACTCCAAGAACTTATGCAAGACTTTCATTTTATACTTTTCTATTCTAGTAATGTGGGAGTAATATTGTATGCATTTCACAGAATATTGAACTCCAACCAATTTTTAAGTGCCAAAGATGATCCTGTGTTAAATAACAGTATTGTTTTTAATGTAGTTTTTAAATAACTTAGTAAAAGTTAAGTACATAGAATAGAGAACAACCATAAGAATATAAATCCCGAGGGCCTTTTAAATAGGCTGGTTGGAATATTATGTGCAATACATAGCTGTTTTTATCAAAAACAGACATATTAAAATAAAAAATAAGTTGGAATAAACCATATGGAAGAAAATTTCTTATCTGTTAAATAACATTATCCCAAATAAAATATTTACAACACTTAACTGTTTTCCTTCAATACAAATGGATTCTAGCAGGTAAAAATGATATAAGCTCATAATGTTCAATCTGTAAAAATGGAGTAAAATGCCAAAAACATAAATAAGGAAAAAATAAAATAGTATTTCATACAAAAATGACTTAAATATATAAACAAAAACAAGGATAAAAAATACTGCATCGAATAACAGAAAATGGGTAGACATCTTTTATTTATTTAGCTATGACCAATTTTTCTTATTTCCTCAGAATTACAACTTTGTCTAAACAACACGCTTTTATTTTCAATTGGCTTATTCTCATGCTTTTTTTTCCTGACCTTTGAAACATATCTTCTTGTACCCATGTGGTAGTTCTATTAAGAGAAACATCAAAAACAGCAGTGTTCAGCAGGTCTTTTAAAAATTATACTATTAAACAAATAACATGAAAAAGACTAAACCGATCAGCTAACGATGAGGTACTGGAAGTCAGCCAGTCTGCAGGCAATAAAGAGACGGTTATTAGTTCACTTGCCTGCTAGGCTGAAGATTTACAGGGAATAAATACAAATAAAATCCAAAAGCATTCCTGTAAAACATTATATTCAAGAGGTGAAATGGGGGTAACTAACAAAGAGAGAAAGTGTAAACATTTAAAATATATATTGAATTATGACCTCTAGCAATATGACACTGCTATAACCTGCTTGGCGAGAATAATGGCACACAGAATTGCCAAGATGTAAAATAGAAAAAAAAAAAAAAAAAAGAAGTGGATAGTTCATGTTGAACAAAGACATTAAAACAACCAACTGCTTTAATAAACACAATTCACAAATAAACAATGCTAAAGAAAGGGTAGCTTTGCCTTGTGTATTGTGCCATACACAATATATTTTATATATGAAATGATTGAGTTTATATTGGTCTTTCTTTTCTTAAGCACCTAACAAATGCCTTTATATATAATATATTTAAAATATATTAAACCAGAACTCTGCATTCTATGCTTGAGTGAAAAAATTATAATATAGTATGATATATGGATTTTTAAAATATTTTTGTTCACTTATCTATTGAACAACTACAAGGAAATATCCAATTGGTTGTTTAAAATGTAGCTCAAAAACTTGAGCAAGTAAAAACTACGATGAAGATGGTCATAAAAGGCATGAACATGAATTAAGAATTGAGAGTGAAAGTAAGAGTGAACTAAGAATTGAGCCCTGTGAAACATCTACAGGTGAAAAAAAAAGACAATAGAATTAGAAAAAAAAATCCATAAAATAGACACTAGACAAGACAAAGGCACAGACTGGGAATAAATGAGTAATATAAAAAATCATTAAAATACTATCCAATATTAAGGGTCTCCCCCTGCCCAAATAAAGACCAGTACATAGTGCAATTGATGACTAAGTGAATGTTTTTGTAGAAGTCAGCTCAATTAGTCAAACCATAGAAAATATGTTTTTGCTTAATAAACATCTTCAAACACAGTGAATTTGAAGATATGACAATAGTGATTATCCAATCTGAAAAAAAGACAGAAAATAGACTAGAAAAAAAATGAGCAGGCCCTCTTCTCAAACTCCAACAATATGAAAAATTAAAGCTGTTTTATTTTACACAGGCAGAGCAGGATACCAGCAATCTTTTTCCTGAAGACTTGTTAAATCTTTTATTCTGTCTCACAATATAGAACACAAGGACCTTGGTCATTTTTATTTTATTTTACATAATATCTCATCCTAAATGTATCTATTGATCGGAAAGTGATGTTTAACCTGAATAACTTGAAGATGAGCTAACCTTAGAAAGCTTAGAGGTCTGCCACATTGGTAAAGCTTACGAGTGTAATTGTGCCTGGCATGTTGAACCTCCCCTCTAGAGATATTATGCATTATTTTACCTTGCATTTCCTAACATAAGAAAAGAAGCACTCAATCTTTGCTGAATCTCTTTTGACTATGAAGGCAGTATATAGCATTCTTGGAAATAACTCTTTGGACCTATTTAAGTGAATCACAATGTTGCCAGTTTTGAGTTGTACATAATTCTAGAGAGGGCTCTGTAGCAGGTCAAAGCCATGGGTAAAATTGCACTGTTGCATGGGCCATGCAAGTCAGCCAATCCAGTGATGTTTGAGCTATATCAAATGTAGATCAGGTTGTTATATAGATTCTAACACAGATTGCAATAGAAGATTCATAGGGCAGACTGCTGAGGCTGAGAGAAAGGCTGTGTCTTCTGTAACAAGGAACTATTCAATGTTTTAAAAGCAGAGCCTCACATGCTACCGAACTCTAGATACAGAACTTCTGATCAAGTGGACTCATGAGTATATGAAAGGAGCTGACCATCAAAAAAAGTAACATTCTCAGGTATAAGGATCCAATATGATGTAAATACTACTTTTGAGATAAGAACTTCATGTGTAAAGAAGACACAAGTAAATACCATGAACGAGTGGCCTAGTCTACCACATCACCCAACTCTGTTATACTGATGTCCAACCTCATGGAGTTTCACCATGGCAACTGGTGAATGATGAAAAAACTCATTTCCAGTTGACAGAGGAATCAGGTTCCCATGTTAGAATAAGCTGAAGATAAATTGCTGCCACACTGAAGTCATATTCAGGGCGGATCTAAAGAATAATAGTGAAGGAATATTTTCCTAGCATGCAGTTCAGCAGCCAATATACTTGATCATTTAATTTTCATAAAAGACAAGATTCTTGATGTACAGCCAATGGATTTCTTTTTAAAAATTAACTAAATGTATTTTTCTATTCTCCTTTTTGGTATGCAGTTCCTCTGCCTGTACCACCAACAGAGGATTTGCAGAATTGTTATTTACTGCCATGAAATTCCTCACAAAATTGTCTCACATCTAAATGTCTTTAGGTGAAACACCATGGAATTTACTGGTCACACCATGTTTCATAGACGGAACTCTTCTGGTCCAATGAAATGATTAATGGCCTACTAAAAGATTACTTAAAAGATTACCTAAGGTATTAGCATCCTGAATATTTGGGATGCTATCCTCCAGAATACAATATATATTATATATTATATGTATTATATAATATATATAAAATTTATATTATATTATATTATATTGCATTACATGTTATATTATATATATTACATTATATTATATGGATGATGCAGTATATATATTAAAAAAAAAGACAGTATGTGGTGCTAGGTTTCCCAAAGCTATGGTTTAAGTAATTAATGGAAATCAATCATTCCCTTTGACTCAATTATGCAAATTTTACTTACTATCCTGATAAACATTGGCTGTGCTAGATTAGAGGTCCCAGTTCCTTATAGGGAAATTTCCACCAGCAGAGAGATTAAGGTTTTACCAAACTTGAAGTTCTAACTTATACCTGATCACATCGGGCTCCTCCTACTAGTAAATATGAAGAAAATAAAAGAAGGAGGGCACTTGGGTAACTCAGTCGGTTAAGCATCCAACTGCAGCTCAGGTCATGATCTCATGGTTTGTGGGTTTGAGCCCCGCATCAGTCCCTGTGCTGACAGCTTGGAGACTGGAGCCTGTTTTGGATTCTGTATCTCCCTCTCTCTTCCCCTTCCCTGCTTGTGCTCTGTCTCTCTCTGTCTCTCAAAAATAAATAAATGTTAAAAAAAGCTAAAGAAAAAGAGAAAGATCTACTGGTACATTTAATTTTTTCTTTATAACTATGAGAAACTAGGGTAGATTGCTAAACAATCAAAGAGAAGATTAATAGGTTATTTTTGGACTTCCACGTCTGCTAAATCTTGTGAATAGGCAATTGAAAAAACCAAAGCCTAACAAAAGCAAGGTAAGTCAGGGTCACTGACCTCAGGGAGAAAGTCTTGGCCATTTCTGTTGACTAACTAAAATGTTTATTGACTATAAAGGGAACTGGTGAGGAATAGGAAGGTTAGATCAACAACGTCTTCAGGGCCAGTTGCCATAGCAAGGCCTTCAGCTTGTTATCCACCCACCATCCCCCCTCCGCATGAATTGCTAGATGGAGATTGTAGCTTGTCACCACCTTGATTGTGTGGTGATTGCTTGGATGTAATGGAAAGCAGATGCATATGTGAACAGTTCAAAGGATAGACTATATTAAACCTTTGCTGTTAACTGCCTCCCATCTTCTCAGCCTCAATTCTGATTACAACTTCAGATAAAGTGCATATTTTTCGTGCAAGATTTTATTTGTTTTTGTTTATAAAGACTCAAGTACACACCATCACTTCTTCTTCACAAAGCTTCTGTAACATTACATCATGGTTCATAAAGCAGAGTGCACTCCCTTGGCCCTCATAAATGCACAAAATGAAAATGTAGTGTCCTTAACACAAGGGAACAACCCACAATTAACTGAAAAGGAATCTAGGGAATAGATGTTTCCACTTTCAGTTTTCATCACAAACGATTCTGAGATGTTTTTGATACAATTCTTCAGAAGGACCAACAATTACAAGAACTGGTCTCCTACGGTAATTGCCAACTCAAGAACAAATCCTACATTTACATTCCCTCTTTCCTGGTCGCCTCCCCCTAAGTCCCTGACCTGCTAACTGAAATCAAATTTTTGTCTCAGGTTCTGCTTTGGGGAAAGCCAAGCTAATCAAGCAGACATAGAACCAGAAATGTATACATACTTAATCTAGTTAAGAGTAAAACAATCTTTTGTTTATGAAAACCTTCAGACCCTGGTATATTTTTCAAATTGTGATTAAACATAAAGTTTTAAACATGCTTTAATCAATTGTCTCCCCAAATATGGTAGAAGGCTTTATAATTCAACAATGTTTAGCAGGTATTTGTTAAATATTGGCCACATAAGAGGTCTTATACAAGTAAAGATATGCTACTTTATACTACTTCTAAAGTATTCCCTTAGGAGATTTCAATTATGTTTCCTGCATCATCAATTATTTTAATGGATTAAATTTAAAGTGATGATGAATTATTTTTAAAGGTGTAAAACAAAAGCAAAACCAAAAACAGCAAACAACTAAACATAAAACCTAAACTGACACCACAACTACCACTATATCCACCACCACCACCACCACCACAAATCTTATTAGCTAGTGAAATGCTTTGATGACTAATCAGATACTGATACATTCATTGAACACTCAAAATCATATTTTCTATGAATATAAAAATAGTAAAATAAATAAGAAAATAAATTATAACTCAGTTATATACTTTTGAAATCAATGAACACAGAACTATTTTCAATAAGTTTTAATTAAGAAAATGAAAGCATAAGCACACACACACACACACACACAACTTTAGGGGTGCCTGGGTGGCTAATTTGGTTAAGTGACTGACTCTTGATTTTGGCTCAGGTCATGATCTCACGGTTCCATAGATCGAGGCACACATCGGCTCTGGGCTCAGCAAAGAACCTGCTTGGTATTCTCTCTCTCTCTCTCTCTCTCTCTCTCAATGCCTCTCCCCTGTGCTCACTCTCTTTCTCCCTCTCTCTCTCTCAAAATAAATAAATAAACTTAAAAAAACTTTTAGGGGCCAATTTTAAAAAAAGAATAATTAAAAAGTTATTCATTTATATTAATTATAAATATTAATTCTAAATTTGGTTACCTGAAAGTGCTTTTCTTTCTTTTATTTTTAAATTTTTATCCAAATTCTAGTCAGTTAACATATAGTGCAATATTGGTTTCATAAGCAGAATTCAGTGATTCATTGCTTACATATCACACCCAATGCTCATCCCAAGTGGTAAGTGCTTTTCTTTCCCAGTGAAGACTACATCTCCAGTACAGTCTTTTCAATTGGCTTATTATACATTTTTATTGAAAAAAGAACACCCTAATCTAAGAGTTGAAAACAAGCAATAACACAAAGGCTTTTAAAAGTAGAGCCAATGGGGCGCCTAGGTGGCTCAGTCTGTGAAGCACCTGACTCTTGATTTCAGCTCAGGTCATGATCTTATGGTTTATGAGATCAAGCCCCGCATCGGACTCTGCACTGAGCATGGAGTCTGCTTGGGATTCTTTCTCTCCCTCTCACTCTCTCTGCTCTTTCTCAGGTCATACTTGTACTCTCTCTCTCTCTTAAAATAAATTGAAAAAATAAAAATAAAAGTAGAGACAGAGTATATTTATACTTAACATATGAAGCAGAACATTTTGCTTCATCCCCAATATGCTCCCCTTAAACAATGTATAGCCTGTAAATTGCCATCATTGTTTTATGAATCTTATTTATGTGGTATTGCATGGTGTGCATGATAAGTCAAAAACATTTCTTTGCATCCCTAAATGTCCATTGTGAGAAACATCATTGTGTATAACAGGGAATAAGAACCTTAGAAAAAGTGGAATAATGGGGCAAACTTCCAGGAAAGAAGAACAGACAGTCTCAAGCTCCTCCCAGCTTCTGACTGGTATGAAAGAGCATGTCAGTGTTTCCAGTAAGCCACTGACTATATTCATAGGAGTTATCGAGGGGCTATAGACTTTTTTTAAAGCTATTAAAGAGTGGGAAAAGGTTTGCTTGCATCAAATAAAAGTGGGTATGATACAACCAATTGGGAATCATTGGAACAGGGCCCAAAACTCCTGGAGTTCTCACAGATATAGAAAGTTGCAAAGGATCAGGATTTATCATTTCTCACCCATGTATGTAATCCTCTTGACTTCAAGCCAGATTGACCATAGAATTATCCAGAGGAAGAAAATATATGGATTAAATATGAACACTACTATTTCAATCAAGATATGGACTGACATATTGGCAGATGTCATAGCCTATTCTACCCCACCTTTCATCCTAAGCAGGACAACAGCATGGTCAGGGAAGACAGAGACTAAGGTGCTCTGAAAGAGGAGTATGGTGGGCTAGGAAGCTCTGCCCGAGTTACCAGAGGGTGTTTTAACTGACGAAGATAGAGAATAATTGTTAACATGGGAAATATCTGAGGTTTTAGTAATCATATTAAACTCAATTTATTGAAAAGATCTGAAATAGTATTAATTGCTAACCTGCACATTTAACTTTTGTCATTCTTTCAGTTTCAACCCAATTCGGTATGTTGGGAGTTTTGAAATAGAAATTTGATATGTTATTATAAAATAAGAAGACTTTTTATTTGTATAAAACTAGGAATTTTTTCCATTACACTGGAAATACATGTAAACCATATCTTTGATTTAACACAAACAACATACTTCATAATACTTAGATGATTAAATATTATCTTGTTCATAGCTCCCCAAAAAGTAATTTCTAGAAAATGAGACTTA
>CM053567.1:87553812-87599969 GCA_028646485.1 Cryptoprocta ferox | reverse complement strand
AAATAAGTCAGGTGGAGAAGGACAGATACCATATGTTTTCACTCATAAGTTCTATCAGGAGAAACTTAACAGAGGACCATGGGAGAGGGGAAGGGGAAAAATAGTTGGGGAGAGGGAGGGAGGCAAATCATTAGAGACTCTTGAATACTGAAAATGAACTAAGGGCTGAAGGGGGAGGGAGAAAGGGGAAGGGGGTGATGGACATGGAGGAGGGCACTTTTGGGGAAGAGCACTGGGTGTTATATGGAAACCAACTTGACAATAAACTATATTAAAAAAAGAAATTGTGTATTGTTTCATTCTCTTGCTCTCTCTGTTTTTCTCTTTCCCTTCTTTCCCTGTCTCCCTCTTTGTCACCATCCTTCCCCATCCCATCTTTCTTTTTCCCTCTCTTCTGGACAACTCCTCCTTATGAATTGGATCCATGCCATCAATTTTAACATATTGAAGCTTTAACCAAAATACTTCAACATTTAAAACTCAACCCCGGTGCATTATTTACTTCTCTCTCTGTCTTCATAGACAAAATTTGCAGAAGATATTTCTTCATTTTCTAAATTTCTCTTTTTTCCTGTATCATTTAGGCCTATCTGTAATTCAGATATTCCTCTTAATGCAGTTTTCATTATGTTTACAACAGCTCCCCAAATATCAACAGATCAGATATATCTTCAATCATCATTTGATTACTTAGCCACTCTGGGAGCCACTCTCTGCTTTTTAAAATGCTTTCTTCCTCTGAATTCTGAACACATTTTCCTGGCTTTTCTCCTACCTCTCTGCTTGTGCCATGTAAGTGGTATTTTGTGAGGATGTTTTCATCAGCTGGCCACTAACAGTCACTCTGGCTCAATGATGGGTCATGTCTTCTATTTTATGCTGTGTTCTCTTTCAAGGATATTTTACCTATGCTCATGGATTCAACTGCTCAGCAGAGTCAGAATTTATATATTCAATTAGGACATCTCTATGATTTCTAGACACAATTATTTAAATGTATGTGTTTAACAGAATCATAAAACTCAGTATTCAACTTTCATGATTTGTTAATTGCTATCATCATCTATCCACTTAAAAATCATTCTCCCCAGGGGCACATGGGTGGCTCAGTCGGTTGACGGTCTGATTTCAGCTCAGGTCATGATCTCACTATCTGTGAGTTGGAGCCCCGTGTCAGGCTCTGTGCTGACATCTCAGAGTCTGCAGCCTGCTTTGGATTCTCTGTCTCCCTCTCTCTCTGCCCCTCCCCCTCTGTGTCTATCTCTCTCTCTCAAAAATAAATAAATATAAAAAACCCCTTTCACCCCATAAGCAATCTTTGACACTTTCCTTTTCTTAAATGTGTATATTAAATTTATAATTTAGTCCTATAGATTTTGTCTCATTTATATCTCCTACAATAGGTCAATGTTGGTCAACTAACATCTAATATTGCTCAATATTGTTCAAAATACATTTTAACTGAGATTGGAATGATCTCTTATTGAAGAAAAAAATGTAGATTCTACTACTAAGTAAAAATAAAGTTCTCATTCCATTGATTAATGCATGTAAACAGAATTTACTGTTATACTTTATCGATGTCAAACTATGCTGGAATAATACTCATTGAAGGCAAGGCCCAAATAATTTTTGACTGATTAGTTTATTGGCAGAAAGTCCTGGGAACTAATTAAACATTTATTGAAATAAAATATAACTGCATTGTTATCAAATATTTTCCCAAACTATTTGAGGATTATTGAAAATAATTTTTTTCAGTTTTACTGAGCCAGAAACTTTGATCGGCTCTAGGATTTTTTACTTTTGTTTTTGATTCTTAAATTCTGCTGGGACATTTACCTCATTGATATTTCTATTTTGTCAAATTCTGACTTATCATTTGGCATGATATAGGATGCCTACAAACATTGACATCCATAAAAATATGATTATATTTATATGTGGTAGACACAGTACAAAAATATTTATAACTGGTATAGCAGTTATAAATAAATATATAGGGTGATATATTCATATTTTTTATGAGCTCACTTCAATGATAATCTGTTTAAAAAAATGTTATAGACTTCAAGGACTCTGAAAATAGTTTGTTTAATCTTCAAAACACTATTCTAGGCAGTTATGAGAATATTAAAGTTATATAAGATGAAATTTAGATACATTAAATAATTTGCCAGAAATCATGAACATAAACATAAATCCCACAATCTATATATTTGAAGACAACTCTATACTTCCCATCTTTCAATAAGTGCCTTCCATTTTTTCATTCATTAATCTCCTAATCATCCTTGTGAGCTTAAATTAAAATAAATATTAAATTGAAATAATAATTGTGATCATGATGACACTTTATTTGTATTTTTCCAGAATAACACAGGTAATTATTTTATAGAAAATAGATTCCATCACAATGTTTATTTATATATCTTGTTCTAAGTACTAAAAGAAAACCAAATATGGTTGCTTTGAGTATATAAATACAGCATTGAATAAAACCTTCTTATAAATCCTTGGCTTTAAGCACAAAATACTCAAAGTCATAGTCCTTGATAACAACAAAAACAGGTTCATAGAAGATTGGATTGACAATAGCTGGACTCAGAAGAAACACATTAATGTGCAAAGAATGTCTTCAGATAGGGTGAAATGAAGAGAAGTCAGGGGGAAAAACACATTTATAATACACTGTGCAAAATCACTAAAGCAATAGCTTTGGAAACCTTACATCTGCAGAAAATCTTGTGGGTCTGAATTCAATCCAAGCCTGTCAAAAATATTGATGAAAAAATGTATCTTTATATTTAAGTAAACATAAATTTAGAAACCTGCTCCTCAATTCAATTTTTTTTCTGTAAGAAAGGTAAATTCTCCTCAAGGTGCACTGTTCAGGCATGAAGATTTAATTATGACACTGATGATGTCAACAGAATTATTTTTTCACTAAGGCATTGAGATAGCTATTGACAAAAACAAGTGCATTGAAGATTATAATCATGTTTCTGCAAATTGCTGTTATAGCTATTTTCAATAAATAATTAGTTTCAATAAATTTAGTTTCTTTCAACACAAAATGATCACAGCCATTGTCAATATTCAAAATACAATCTGCTTCTAAAACAGGATCTCAACATGTGTTGAATTTCTCAATCTATTCCACTGTTGTTACTTTATGTCAGTTACCCGAGTCAAGCTTAAAATTTGGCGTATTTAAAAATTGTATCTACAACATGGAATAAGGAAATTATTAATTTTGTCTTTCTCAAACAATTCATGTCAAAATCACATGCACTAATAGGTATGCACATAACTATATTGGAGAGGGACCCTTGATAAATCTGACCAAATAGTTTCTGGAGTTTTTCTTAATTATAATATTCTTGCTTGACTGTAGAGACATATTTTAATCTTCAACTTTAAACAATCTAAAATTAGTCACAGTTTTATTTCCTTGCTGTAGATTATTATAAATTGACTTGTAAATCAGTTTAAGTGACAACAGGTTGCTGACAGCCCTTGCCTTTATTGTCTCAAAATGAATTTTATTATGATTTGTTGTATGTAACTCATACAACAAACTCATAACTTATTAAACCATATTACTATCTAACATGTTTGTGTAGATTTTTGAAGTGTAGTATCATAATAAATAAAGAGATGGGTTTCATCATATTAAGTCTTTAAAAAAATTTTTTTTTACATTTTATTTATTTTTGAGATACAGAGTGGGGGAGGGGCAGAGCACTCAGAGCACGAGTCGGGGAGGGGCAGAGAGAAGGAGACACAGAATCAGAAGTAGGCTCCAGGCTCTGAGCAAGCTTTCAGCACAGAGCCTGACGAGAGGCTTGAACCCACGACCATGAGATCATGACCTGAGCCAAAGTCAGACACTTAACCGACTGAGCCACCCAGGTGCCCCTCATCATATTAAGTCTTAATATTTTGATCTGACATTTACAGACATAAAAAAGAAGGAAATCCTGCCATTTGTGACAAACATGGATGAAACTTGAGGGCATAAATGGAATAGGTCAGATCAGAGACACAAATACTGTGTGATCTCACTTATATGTGAAACCTATAAAAAAAAAATATGAACTCATAGAGAACAAATTGGTGGTTTCCAGGAGTGGGGGTGGAAGGTTTGGAGAAATGGGTGAAGGTGGCCAAAAGGTACAAGCTTCCACTTATGAGGTCAGTAAGTTCTGGGAATGTAAGATACAGCATGGTGACTGTCGTTAAAAATACTGTTTTGTATATTTGAAAAGTGTTGCTAACAGAGTAGATATTTAAAGTTTTTATCACAGGAAAGAAAATTGTAAGTGTGAGGTGACAGGTGTTAACTACCATGGTGATAATCATTTCACAATACATGCATATATCAAACCATGTTGTGCACCTTTACTTACACGATGTTACATGCCAATTATATCTCAAAGCTGGAAAAATATTTTGCTCTGGAAGCATTTCCAAGGAGTAGTATAACAGAGTAACTGCCTTAATCTCATTCTAACATAGTATGATCTTCAGTATGTCTCTTGCAAAGGTATCTGGGAGTAATTAATATTGTAAAATATATTTCAACTGTTTTTCAGGCAATAATTACTTCAATTATGATATTACATATAAGATTTAGCTGAGAGTTTACATTAACATAATAAGGAAAAAGGGATAAAGGAAACATCCCAATTCCTTTCTTTTATTAAATATCTTAATACACAGAACCTGTGATCGAATACTCAGATTTTCTGTCAAAAAATTGCTGGCTCTCTAGTCTGGCTTAAGATAAGGAAACATATCTATAGGGTGGGTGTTTATGCTGGATAACACTGGGGAAGCTCAGAAGAAAAAATTATGCCCAAGAAGGTATCTTCCAGGAAAAGAGAACTATTAAAAAAAGAAAAAAAAATACACAAAAGGCAATGTGATTGCTTTGTTGCTGTTGTTGTTGTTGTGTTAACTTATTTATTTTGAGAGAGAGAGAGAGAGAGAGAGAGAGAGTGTGTGTGTGTGTGTGTGTGTGTGTGAGTGGAGGAGGGGCAGAGAGAGGGAGAGAGAGAGAATCCCAAGCAGGTTCCACATTGTCAGTGAGGAGCCCAGTGTGGGGCTCGAACTCACAAACTGAGAGATCATGGCCTGAGATGAAACCAAGAGCAGGATGGTTAACCAGATGAGCCACCTAGACACTCCAAAAGTTATTTATTTTTAATTAGCCAATTATCATTCTAAATATACTTGTAAAACATACAAAAATAAATCCCAACTTATTAAAAATATCTAAACAAGGTGATACGAAGAAATATATGAAAATAAGCACTTATTATTAGGAGAGATTTTTAGAAGAAAATAAGCAAAAAAGTCTCAGAGCAAAGAGTGGATTTTCTGTTTCTGAGGTAGATTATCATTTCTGAAGAAAAGGTCAAAAGATTATTTCATTTGATATAATGGAAACATCTTTTGGTGTGTATTCCTGACTCCCAGCATCCATATATGAAGAATCTCAAAAGTAAATTTAAAAAGTATGTGTATGTATTCAGTTTGGTGTTTTGTAAGCTATTTTACATCCCTGGGGCAGCTTTCAGTGCCAGTCTTTGTATTTGCTAATTCTTAGATATACCAAGATAAATGATTTCTGATCAAATTGCAGTGAAGGATATATTTTGTTTCATTGTTACTTCTATTTTAAAATCATAGGTTTTAAAATATCAAGTTGAGACTAAGAGAAAATAGGAGGTAAATAATTTGTTAATTCCCCCCGTTAAATTACTATGATTTATATATAAATTCCGTAAGTACTTAGGACGTTAATGGACCATTGTGAACATCAATTGCTAAGCCTTCTATTTAATGTCATTTAAGTTATAATGACATAATCAACACCAAATGCAAATTCAGGGGGTAAGATTTTTGTTTTAAAGTAACAGAAATTTTAAGCAATGGTTCTATGGTGTGTAAAGAACAAAAATAATATATACTATTGCACTGTGCTCTCTCCCTTTGGAGTTTCTTCAGTTTTTTTAATCAAGTTTTTTCTTAAAATTATATGGGAATATACTCAAAATTAATTTTCAAGGGTTATTCAGAAAAAAAATTAATGACAAAGTGGAATGTTTTATATACAAGCACAAGGGCTTAGTAAAATGCACGTAACTGAAATAAAATTTCAGTAAGTCTCTGTCTATGCATTGCTAATGTAATCCTTGAATGCCAATATACTGATTCAGTTACAAATTCTGTATTCACAACATCCGGTAAGCATATGGATACTCTTACCTCATGAAAATTTTTAAGAAATTGTTTTGACAATCTATAGCCTGTTTAAAATCTATGATGTTAAGCAATTCAATAAATTTCCAATATAACTTATTGATAACTGACTCTGTTACTGTATCAAAAACCCAGAAATCTTTTCTTTATTAAAGGTGTTTGATTAGTTATTGCTGCCCTCTATATATTCACTTAAGCATTTGGATATTTCCTCATTTAAAAAATAGTCTCATTAATAATAATTATTATCTAACCCTTCCATTACAAATAAATTTTAGAAGCATTCCAGGATATGGGACTGCATCCTATTATTCAATCAATTAAAAAGAACATGGATAAGAATATGCAAGTAACCATATTGTCCATGTGTACACACACCCACCCACAAGCTGGCTTGATTTAGTAGCACAATAATTGGTAATTATATTTTTCATTTTGTAATGAGGCAATTTCATGTCCCCCTCCCAATTTTTTTCTTTGAAACCCTCTTTCAATATCATTAACCTGATTCTTGTAGCTAAATATTAGCCATTCTGGCCACCTTTCGTCTTTCTACCTAACATAAGAAGTAATTTCTGTAGGAGTTTTCCATTCTCTGTAGCAGATTATTCTGTCATTAAGAGATACGGTAAAACTATAATGCAGGACTCAATGCTACTATGGAAGTCCAAATGAGAAAATAAACACATTCAACTGGCAGCTAGAGCAATTTGAAGGGAATGTGCATTGGAGGCTAACCAGAAATTCATTGTTGTTAAGGCAGACTATAATACTAAACCCGGATTCCAATTAGCCCAGCACACACACAAAAACAGTTAATATCATAGGTTCCTTACAAACTGCTGCAAATGAAAGTACTCAGCCCTTCCAAAAGAATTTCTGATTTTTAGTAATTTCTGTGGTGCATTAATGACAAACCAAGCAAGAAAAATGTTAAACTGTTTGTGAATCCTAAGTATGAGATGCCTTCTAAGTAACAGATAATCTGCATTTTGAAAAATCATCATGAATAAACTGTACTTATCTATAAGAAATTCTTAGCTTTTTCCTAGAATACATAAGCCTTAAAAAAATAATACCTTGGACATAAATAATAATAATAATACCTTGAATATCAGGAGATAAGATATATATAAATTATTATTTTAAAACTGCTGGTTTAAATAATTTTAAATAATTGATATTTATATAATTAAGTAAATTAGAATAAATTTGGCTCTTATAGGATTTCACATTTAAGCTTTAATAAAAGAAAAAGATTTCTGTCTTCATTTTCCTTCTCATAGCATGTGACTTATAACATGTGACTACATGCTCTTACAAAGCATGTAGTCACAAATTAACCCTGATTTTAATTGAGTTCCAGAGGGAAAATAACTAGCTTGCCAAGTGTGCAGCAAAAATAATAAAAATGAACGTTAGTGAAATAACATGGCATGTTTCTTAAACTATGCATTGTCTATTTGAGAGTTGTTCTTATGATGTATAAATCTAGTTTTACTACATTTGTATTTGACTGGGTTATAATCTGATTTTGTTTATGCCAGGGGGTGCTTAGGTCTCTTTTAATTTTTATGTTTGATCTATATTTTGGATCTATGTGCATCTGATCATAGTTGAGTGTTTAAAGATCCATTTAACAATTTACTGCAGGGTTAAGAAAATGAAAGAATAATCCTAGGAAATTATACAAGGACTGGGTCAATTTTCAGGGAATAAATGTCAAATTTGAAAAATATCACAATAATGTAGTACTCTCCATTGATATGACCTTTAGAAAGGAATTTTTAAGTGCTTAAAATAATTAGTTTTCTTCCTTTTCACCTATTTTTTGTGGTGTTCTAACTGAATGATAAATCCATCTGTATTATAAGGACCACTTAAGACCACGAGGAGTATTCGTTGCTGTGATTCTATTTGAACTGGACATCAGTTATGCTAGTTATTCTCTTACTTGTAATTCAGTAGCTTTATTGAAGTTAAGAGGAAGGAAGCTAGTAGAAAAACAAATATTGTGTTTGTAATTATTTTATGTAAGTAAAAGATGAAATGATGATAAGGGTTTTTAAAACTTAAATAGCTAATAATTTATATCCAAGTAATAATGTACAGGAAGGTATGAGACTTACAGATGACTTGATTACATAGAAAGTGACATTGTATTTTCCTCTTTTCCGTTTTAGAAATAAGAAAATACACACACTTTTGATGGGATATACAATGGAGAAGTGGAATTATTTCTAAGAATACAATACAAATAACAAATTCCTTCAATCGACGAAATGTTAAAGTCATGATCCTTAGTACCTGAGAATGTGGCATGTGACCTTATTTGGAAATAGAATCTTTGCAGAATTAATCAAGTTAAGATGAGGCCATTAACATGGATCCTAATCCCATATGATTGGTATTCTTGCAAGAAAGCAGCTATGTGAAGACACAGAAATACCAGGCACACTCCATGTAAAGACAGAAGTTGAGACTGAGATGCATCTACCAGCCTAAGAATGCCAAGGATTAGCTGCCATTATCAAAGCCATGGGATAGATTCTCTCTCAGGGCACTCAGAAGGAATCAACACTATTGACACCTTGACTTCAGACTTTAAGTCTCTAGAACTTCAAGAAAACAAATGGCTTTTGCATTAAGCTACTTTTGTTGTTGTTGTTGTTGTTGTTGTTGTTGTCGTGATGCCTTACACCACCCCTAGGAAACTAATATAATACAAATCTAGATGTTCAAGGCCCTGATCATTTTATCCTGTCTGCTAGATTAATCTGGTACTTCCATAAACTATACTTACTGGAATAACACATAAAATGTTAGGTTAATATATCATTGAAATGTTTAATTTCAATTGTGAGATTTTGTTAGGCCCTAGACTATAATAAATGCGAGTCAACCCAATCTAGACCAGACTCTACTCTTTTCCTGTATCTGCTTTATACTATCATTGTAAATTGTACTTTTTGTAGGTCTTCTTCACACATCGTCCTTACGAGAAAACCCTTTCTAAGCCCTCAATGTTTGTTCTCAGCATACATGCATTTAAAACCTACCTATTGTATGCTTCTGTCCACATTCCTCACACACATCTGAATACAATCTGTAAAAGATTGATGACCCATGAATTCATGGGTCATGACATTCCCTTATTGAATGTCTTCATAGTCGCAGCTCCTAAGGCTTGTACAAGTCCCTTAGATTCTTGTGAATCCAAACTTGATTTTTTTTTCTCCTTGCTTTGAAGTAGTTGGACATGGAGATCAAAATTAACGTTCCAAACTTTATGTCAAGTGTCCTTAGTATCAAAAATACTTCTTTCCCTCTTTAAATTTGAATTTCTATATGTTAATGACTTTCAATTATTAGTTTTACTATTCTCAACATGGTCTTCACTTAATAAATATTCAGTGTTCCTTAAATTGAATAACAGTGTCCCTTTACTTTTACTTACTTCTCATATTTGTCTCCAATGAGACTCATTAATTTTAATTCCTAATGCTTATCTTTTGAATTTGTTAAGTATTATACTTATCAGTTTATTAAGTATAAAATATTGTAAAAATATGTATGAATGTATGTGAGATTTGGAGGAAACGCTAATATATCTAGAATATTTTCTACAATAAAGGTCAACATTGCCCTGGAGATGGCTGTGAGCCCTTGCTTGATCCTAAATCAGCCTTTCCCATCACAGAAAATCACTTCCCTGAATGTTACACTTCTATTCTCTAGTTTCCTTTAGTTTTCCAAATATGTGCCTTTGTCCCTGAACAAAAATGTATGTTCCTGTGCCTGGATGTTTTTAAACTTTATGTTAATGAAATCACACCCTCTGTCTTATTCTCCAGTTTGTTTACTTGACTTAACATTGTGTTCCTGAAATTCATTTATGTTTTCTGTTAATAGCTATCATAGATTCTTAATTATTGGGTAATATTACACTGAATAACACTAGCAAATGTATCCAACATAGGATTATTTTCAGCTTTTGGTTAATATGAAAATACTGTCATGATCATTTTAGATATATTTCCTAGAACACATGTGCCAGAGATTCGCAGGGATATATACATGAGAATAAAATTGCTGCATTACGGGCTATGAATATCTTCATTTCTCTTAGAAAATACAAAATTCCTTTCTAAAGCAGTTATCAATGTGCACTCCCACCAGAAGTATAAAATTATTCCAGCTTCTTCATACGATTACTAAGACATAATATTTCAGCCTTAAATCTTTGCTAATTTGGTTTGATATGAAATGATATACCATTATAAGTTCAGTTTGAATCCCATCTGTTATTTTTTTTAAGTTAAGTCTGTTTATTTTGAGGGAGGGGAAGGAGCAAAGAGAGAGGAAGAGAGAATCTCCAGCAGTCTCTGCCCTAACAGCACAGAGCCTGACTCAGGGCTCTATCTCATGAACAATGAGATCATGACCAGAGGCAAAATCAAGAGTCAGATACTTAACCCACTGAGTCACCCAGGTACCCCTCCAACCTATCATTCATCAGGTTAACATCTTCATATATTTAATGTCTAATAAGGTTTTGTTGTCAGGGAACTCTGTCTTTTGTTCATATTATTAGATTATCTCTTTTTCTTACTGACTTATAGTCTTTATATATCCTAAATATATAAGTTATATCAGTTTCATATATCCTCTTCCAATTCATGGTTTATGTTTCCACCTGTTATGATTTATTTTCTTGAATAGATATTCTTATTTTGATGTAGTCTCATTTATCAATCTTTATCTTCATCTTATAATTTCGCCTTTGAACTGGAGAAGTTTTTCTTTATTAGTTTTACATTATAAACTATTTTCATATAAATTCTACAACTTTTGTAGTTGTGCCTTTCATATTCAAATTTGTGATTCATCGGATCTTTGTTTATGTTGTGAGGTAGGATTTCAGTTTCATTTTTTGACATATGGATAGTTAATTATCTCAGCATGTGTTATGGTAAAGTTCTTTCTTTCAGTAATGACTAACGATACCATTTCTGTCATAAATCAGGTTTCCATATAGTGATATTTTTTTCTTGGCCTTCTGTTTAATTGCTCAATTTATCTGCTCTGTAGCAATACTGCATGTGCTTATTATTTTAGCTGAATAAGTAATTCTTGTGATATAACAGAAGTCATACATCCTGTTAGCTTTGCATTAGAATTGTCTTGTAATTCCTTAATTATTCACCTTATCTTATAATTTTAGAATTAGCTTGGGGAATTCCTTGCAAAAACTGTTATGGAAATTTGACTGAAAGTACATTAAATCTATATATCTATTTGAAGATAATTACAACCTTTGTCATATTTAGCTTTCCTACCTAAGAATATGGTATATATTTAAATTTATTTATTTAAGTCTTCTTTAAAGTCTTTCAATAAAGTTTTTGAGTTTTTTCAACTAAGGCTGGCACACACATTTTTCTATATGTATATTTCTACATTATTTTACACCTTAAAATAGTTGTATTAATTGATATATTCTAGTATAACTTCCTGTTTGTTGGTGATATCTAGAAATATACTCAGTTTTGTGCATTGATTTTGTATCAAGCAAACATTTCAAACTATAGTTTCATGTAATTATATCTGTAGATTCATTTGAATTTCTTTTTTAAAATATTTTTTTATGTTCATTTAATTTTGAGAGACAGAGAGACAAAGCATGAGCAGGAGAGGGACAGAGAGACAGGGATACACAGAATCCAAAGGAGACTGTAGGCCCTGAGTTGTTAGCGCAGAGCCTGACACGGGGCTCTAACACACAGACTGTGAGATCATGACCTGCAGAAGTTGGATGCTTAACCAACTGAGCCACCCAGGCATCCCAATTTGAATTTCTATTTATAGAGGATAGTATTATCTGTTAGACTATGAGAAGTTTTTCCTTTTTTATGAAACTTTTCATTTTAATGTGGCTTTACTTTTTTGTATCATCATATTAACTAGAAGTTAATCACTGGAATGATAAGTAAAAGTAATGAGCATGAGAACCCTTAAAAGTGGTGCATAGTATACATCCTTAAAAGTAATGCTTTCAGTGTCCTATTAGGTAAAAGCCAGACAAGAGCAGTGGAAGAAATGCCTGGAGACAGAGTCCCAAATCCTTGAAGGGGAATGATAGGGACGTAAACTGAAGGCAGGAATGGTGACAAAACAAAAACAAAAACAAAACTGCACATTATAAAGCCTGGAGCTCAACAACATCTTGACCTTGTGGCATGTAACACTTTGGGGCTGACAAATGAAGAGCCACAGGTGCAGAGGTCTTCTCTTCCACCCTTGCTCCAGGGTAACTCTCAGACTATTTATAATGCAGTTGCATTGCAGGCACAGCCCACCCCTGCTCTTTGAGACAGGGTGCCATGACTTTTCCAGTACAAACCACAACTTATAGGGTCAAAAACTCCCAGTCCCAACCTATGGGAGGAATTTCCCAAATAACTGGCAGCAGCCTCTATTAGACACCATCCACTGTGTGTCCCTCACAGCTCCCTACTGTCCTGAGAAGAAACAAATATCCAATTCCAAAACACCTAGGGGCTGGTTCTATGGTACGGTCCCCTCCTTAAGGAAAGGGAAAAAAAAACGAAACAAAACCTCAAGGCCACCTCTTATAGCCAACATCACTCATGACCTTGTAACATAAGACCACTTAATCAGACTCCATGTTTGTTGTGTTACCATATAAGAGAGACAAAGAAGTAGAAAAAGATAAAGAATTATGCCAAGTGGCGTTCAGGGCTCAGTTTTTGGGATATGAACCTAAGTGAGCCATGTAGGCACGAATAAAGTTTCTTCCTGGAAAGAAAAGCCTAGGTGTCATGACTCTCTGTTCGAGAATCCTGCTACAGTTTCACCTTGGGAAAATTTCTCTCCCACCTTGAGAGTATACTTTCCCTTTAATAAACTGCTTTGTGCTTGCTACTTTTCTTCTGGCTGTCTTTATTGAAGCATGGACACTCATGCAAATCATCTCATGGGGAATCCAAGAAACAAGACCTCCATTTACACAAAGCAGACACTCCCTCATTGCTGACTGTTCCATTAAGTCTGAAGTTTTATAGGAGATTTTTGAAGAAAAGTATTTATCAAATTAGGAAGGTTCATTTATTTCTAGATTTTTTGGTTTGTTTTTAAAATGTTTAATCGCAGAACGTTGATTTTTAAATATATCTTCTTCATCTATTGAATGATGACATGTTTTTTCTTCTTCAATTGTTAATGTAAGATACCTCAATTGATTTTTTTCTCATTTTGTTGATTTATTGATTTATTGACATATTGATTCATTGATTTATAAAGTTTATTTATTTTGAGAGAGAGAGAGAGAGCACAAGTGGGGTAGGGACAGAGAGAGGGGGAGCGAGAATCTGAAGCAAGCTCCACACTGTCAGCGCAGAGCCCTATGTGGGGCTTGAACTCACCAACTATGAGATCCTGACCTGAGAAAGAACCAAGAGTCAGAGGTTTAACTGACTGAGCCACCCAAGAGCCCCAGATTCTTTCTCATTTCAAACCAACTTAAAAGTCCCAGAATAAATATAATTTGTTCCAGATATATTAACTCAAACTTAAGATTCACTGTATTTCATCTGTTAAATCTATAAATAAATTTTTGCATTTATTTTAGTAATTGAGGTTGCCTGTAATCATTTCATGTATTGTCCTTGCGGATTTTCGTATATAGAATGTGCTAATCCAATAAAAAATAGTTGAAGAATATTTCTCATTTTCTATATTCTGGAGTGGAATATAGGAAATGGCACTACTTGTTCCTTGAATGTTAGCAGCTGTTGGTAAACAAACAAACAAACAAACAAACAAAAAACCTCCCTAGTTTGGTGTTTTCTTTTTTGGGAGACTTTACTCAGCCAATACTTTTAGAGTTATAAACTGAATCTGATTTTTGACATATTTTTCAAGTTAATATTTATTTAGATATTCACTTATTTGCTTGATCTTTTCAAAATTATTGGCATAATGTTTTTCAAATTAAGCACTGACGATGATTATTCACAATGTAATGCTATTAGACCTTTGCATCTTTATTCATCATATTTCTTTCTACATTTCTGTTTGCTATATTTTAGATATGTCTCCTCTGAGCAGCACATCGATATTTTTTGAAGAGCTCATCCTGATAGACTTTGTGTTCCTTAACTCTATCACTTTGTTCATTTGTATTTATTATGATTATTGATTTATATACATTTATTTTTAACATTATGGGTTGCCCTTTAAATTTTCCCAATATTTCTGCATTATTCACTCTTTTCCTGGTTTTGTGATTATTTGTTCTAATTCCATTTTAGTTTTAATAGTTTTAATTTTTATATGCTCAATTAGTTTATTTTACTAATCAGCTTAGTTACCTAACTGGAGTCTTACTTTATTCTCATTGACTTCTTATTTATTCTTACTATTAAAAGTATTAATTTTATAACCTGATGCTTTCCTTTGATTTTAAAATTTTTCTCCCATTGTTAGTGATAGCCCACATTCATGTTACTAAGTGTTAACTTTGATATTTTTGGTTGCGGACTCTATTTTACTGGATATATTTTTTGTGGTAATTCTCAAGGATGAATATCTTGATAACAAAAGATAAAGCCCAATATAATCAGTAAATGTCCCAAAGCGAAAGCTGGTTTCTTCTGTTCTCATTTCTTTCTAGGGTCTCATTTCAGTTAATCTTTGATTTGATCAAGGATTCAGATCATAAATGTTATCGTTAAATATATATATATATATATACACATTTATACAGACACACCCATATACATTCAATAACTGACATGTAGAAAAGGTTCTTTGCTTATTTCTCACAGCATCTTTTTCTTGTGTGTTATATATACATGTGTGTATGTGTGTCTATCTATCAATCACGTATATACCGTAGAAGTTTTACTTGTTTTCAGTAGAATGTTTGGTCAGATTATCTAGAAGGTCATATTGTCATATTAAAATTTTCTTTCTTTATTTTAAACTTTATTTTGTAATTATTTTTTAATTAATAGTCTAGAAAACAGAAAAAAAAGATATTTTTATTGCTTCCCAATAATCATAAAATGCATATTTCATTTTTAAATATTTTTCCTACTTATACTATTTTATGCTTTATACTATATTTTACCTTAATAATACCTTTTTAAATTAAGTCTTCATTGGAGTATATTTTGGAAAAGAAATGTTCAAATTGGAAGCCTTAACAGGCACGATGTTCTGGTTTGAATTGTAGCATATCACCATTTTCTGTCAGGTTTTTTTTTTTTTTGTTTTGTTTTTTTGTTTTTTTTTTTTTGCCTAGGCCAGATGGTAGAGTTGTTTGACTTGCCCAGTGTCTGGCTGAGTTAAGTGTGAACCATTTGAAATTTAATCAGTAGAAGATGGAAGTGATGGCTGTTGGGCAGAGGAAAGAATTTTGGTAATTTATAAAGAATTTTATTTAGATGACCATGAAAACTACAAGCTATGTTATACTGTGATAAACTTGACACTTCTGGCATTAGATTAAAATGAATTTTCCACTCAAAAAATCAATGATATGCTTCTTCTTTTCCCTTTATTAAGAAAATAATCCCCAATATTTTTTGGCTCAGAGTTTGTAGATTAATTACATGCATGATGTTTTGGTTTCATTTCTGTGCATTTTAATAGACTTATTACACATTTTCTACAAAATATAAATACAGTAGATAAGAAAACATTATGTACAGGGGAAGTATTGCTTTTATGGTTCATATTGATTTTTTTGTACAGGTATAAATATACTTTGAGGAAAGGAAAGCACTGGACTGCTCTTGCATTTTATTTTAAATATATGGAATTAAATCCATTTTCATAATCACCTTGAGTTATTAATATAACAGTTTTCACAAAACTTACTTGACTATCTGGAGGATAAACATACTTCAGAGATATTTAAAGAGTGCTAAGTGTTATATCTGCATATATTCAGGAATGGTTTTAATAAATAAAATATATAACACGTATAAAAATTAGAAATACCAAATAAAACATATTCAAGAAATATTTTACTTTTTTAAGTTTATTTATGTATTTTTGAGAGAGAGAGAGAGAGCATGAGCATGAGTCTGGGAGGGGCAGAGAGAGAGAGGGAAAGAGAGAATCCCAAGTAGGCTGTGCACGGTCAGCGCAGAGCCCGGTGATATGGGACCTGATTCCATGAACCTTGAGAACATGACCTAAGCCAAAACCAAAAGCCACCACTCAGGCGCCCCAAGAAATATTTTAAATGAAATATATTACTGTCTCCATATAAGTTTAATTTCAGTAAACTTAAGCATATTTATGATATTATGATTATTTAATATTAAAGATTAATTTTTTCCAAGTATATATTTTATAGATTCTTAAAATCAAAACAAAACAAAAGCAGGAGAAAATTAAGTATATATATATATATATACATATACATATATATATATATACACACACGAAAAACCTTAAAAATATATTATTTTAGGGGCACCTGGGTGGCTCAGTTGGTTCAGCATCTGACTTCATGGCTCAGGTCATGGTCTCTCAGTGTGTGTGTGAGTTCAAGCCCTGTGTAGGGCTCTGTGCTAACAGCTCAGAACCTGGAGCCTGCTTCAGATTCTGTGTCTCCTTCTCTCTCTGCCCCTCCCCCACTTGAGATTTGTCTGTCTCTGTCTCTCAAATACAAATAAATGTAAAAATATTTTAATTAAAAAAATATATATTATTTTAATTTAAGAAAATGGAACAAAAAGGTATTGTAGATGGGTCAAATGGAAGGTCTAATGTCACCGAGCTGGTCAGTGGGAGAGGAAACACTAGAAATTATATTGCAAGTTCCATCTGGTTCTCTGACGAAAAGACACAAGTTTAAATTCTAGTTTTACCAGAAGTAGACGATAGCACTTACAGTACATTTTTATAAAAGAAAATGTTTTTTCAAAGAAAATAAATTAGGAAACTGCCCTTCTATGCAAAGTAGAAGTAGGCTCTGTGTCAGTCAGAGTCCCAGCAGGAAAAAAAATTAGCATAATCGAGTTAGGACATTTAAAGATCCTAATGCAAATATTTGAAATTACAAGGATCTATAGAATAGCTTGTTTTTTAATTTCTCTTCCACTAACTGGGTAAGGGAGGGAAACAGTTGTGAAAGCAAGATGATAAAGTGATCCATCTTGAGAGCTGGAAAATAGCCAGTCTGAAATAATACTGGAGAGAGGAAGACTGAAAAATAAATAACCCCAACAACACTCTCCTTCCTCACTTTAATCTCCCTTGATGATTCCTGTTGACCAACACAATTAGATGCCTGAGGGAAAGAAAGCCTAAGGCAGGAAACGAGGTAGAAGTTTGAAGGTGAATCTGGAGGAGAAATGAGTTTTCCAGTTAGGTTCTCTTTCTCCAGGCTGTCACAGGGCTGAGCCAAGTTAGAGGATTTGGCAAGCAACGCATGACTGGTTTTCAGCTTGTTCTTTTCTACCTCCTTGGCCAGGCATTCTTGTACACGGTATGTGCATCTCTGTTCACCACTTACTAACATTGTGAAATTTAGCAAATCACTCCTCTATGCAAAATAAATGTGATGATAATATTTACCTCACAGGTGTGTTGTGAAGTCTAAATATAATTAGCTATTTGAAAGTATATTATGAATCTAAATAAATATGCAAATATATGACTATTTTCATCATTGAAAGAAGAGAAGAATTTTTCTAATAGCTGTCATATACCAGGCTCTGAAATTAATTTCGCTTTAATACAAATTTTCTTCAGAGTTTTATTGCTCATATTTAGTCAGTTGGATATTCCCACTGCCCACACCTATCACATTTCACTCAGTTAATCCTATTGCTGCTCTTTCCTGAAATGTTTTAACCCTTCTTTCATGCAGGTTCCTAGCACCTCCAAAAATAATTCTTATCTTTTCCGGTTCCTACATAATTCTTTCTCTTCTTTATTATCCCACTTTCAGTTTGTATCACATAGTTAATATATTAGCGTTAGTCACCTAACGCCAAAATTTTTGTAATAGCCCTTAGTAATGATGAAAGATAAGATGGCAATATTTACAGAGAAAAGGCAGAAGCAAAGCATGGAAATTACTTAATTGGCTATAGCTTGACATTAGCCTCATTTGGGTTGGCTGTTTGTGATTAGTTTCTTTAGGTTGTGATTTCTTACCCTTGGGGCATTCATAGGCTTAGGTCTTGGT
This sequence comes from Cryptoprocta ferox, assembly GCA_028646485.1. NCBI lineage: Eukaryota > Metazoa > Chordata > Mammalia > Carnivora > Eupleridae > Cryptoprocta > Cryptoprocta ferox. The sequence goes on along the minus strand of CM053567.1, from coordinate 87,581,467 downwards.
TTGTTTTTACAGACTAGTAAACTATTTGAACCTCTTCATTCTAATGGCTTCCTTGTTTCATTAATTTAATAATAATAAAATGATATTTATGCAAGATATTTTGACACACATTATCTTATAAAAAACATATTAAAAACCTGCTATAATATTATTTCACTTTAAGACAAGACAATTTCCCATCTGTACAGGGAACAAATGGCAGATCCAAGTTAACTAGGATCCTGCCAACAAAGCCAGAGACCTTACCACTATTTACAACAGTCCCAAATTGAAAGTATAATCCATTACTATTGGCTATTTTAGCCATTTGCTTTCAGAAACTAAGCAAATAGCTTACAGAAATTACAATAAATTTCACATTTAATTCTACTTTGAAAAATGATATAACATGAACTATTAGAGGTGGCCAGTTAGTTCAGTTGGTTAGAGCACGGTGCTGTTAAAATGAACTCTTTGGATTTTCTCACTACAGAAATGATCTTTGCCAACAGTTTTATATGTGGATTTTCATTATAATACTTTACATGTTTATATATGTATTGCAATATTTCCTTCTGTCTCCAGGTGTCCAGCACAGAAATATTCCCCCTTCTGCTTCTGCTAATGCCTTCAACCCTCAGTACCATATAGAACACTCCAATATAGAAATTTTGACAGGAAAAGTAAATATTACTGGGGCATCTGGGTGGCTCAGTCAGTTAAGCTTTCGACTTCAGCTCTGGTCATGATCTCACGGTTCATGAGTTTGAGTCCCATGCCCTGACAGTGTGGAGCCTGCCTCTGATTCTCTGTTTCTCTCTCTCTCCCTCTCTCTGCCCCTGCTCACTCACTTTCTCCCTCTCTTTATCAAATAAATAAATAAATAAATAAATAAATATTTTTTTAAAAAAGGTAAATATTACTATTTTCCTTTCCCCACTGGCACCTGAAGGGTCGTTTTATCCTTGTATAAGTATATGTCTCTATGGATGTTTAAGAAAACAGAACAGAAATACATTAATATGCATATAAGAAGGGAAAAGATACAGTTTAAGGAAAAAAATAAGTGATGAGCTTAGAATAAGGAGAGGGTTTAGATTCCTTAAGGAAATGTTCAAGGGAGACGCTTAAGAAAGTATAACCAATGGGGATTTGGTGTTGAAATGATGAAGCCTACGATTTAAATACTCTGTTCAGTATTTCTACAAAAGATTCAGAACACATTCATGTTCTTGAGAAATTCTTTTTCTGAGAATGTAAAATGCCTTGTTTTTTGCTTGCATTTTGGCATGAGTAGAAATCATAGGTTATCCGACCAAACTCCCAACATCTGCGTTATATGTTATATACAGTAGTGTGAGGTCACAGATTGTATTTTATTCACTTTGAAAATCTAGTAAGGTTAAAATAACTAGAATAATTAATGTTTGATGAATGACTTGAAGACAACGATAGAAAGGATATATAGCAGGGAGGCGCCTGGGCAGTTCAGTCAGTCAAGAGTCTGACTTCAGCTCAGGTCATGATCTCACAGTTCGTGGTTTCGAGCTTTACATCAAGCTCTGAGCTGACAGCTCAGAGCCTGGAGCTTGCTTCAGATTATGTGTCTCCTTCTTTCTTTGCCCCTCCTCCATTCATGCTCTGTCTCTATCTGTCAAAAATAAATAAACGTTAAAAAAAAGATAACAGGGAGAAGAAGGATAAAAATGAAAGGCAAATAAAAGAAAAGTTGGAGGAAAATGTATTTTGAAGTGAAAAATCTTCATTGGAGCCCTCAGTTGGTCAGTTCTGGTGCCTATCCTCAGACAGTAGCTTTTTGTGAGCCTCAGTTTTTCCCCTTTGCAAAGTAGACAATCATATTTACAATTGCCATTTAAAAATACGGAGAGATTCAGATGACAATATAATTAAAAGATATTCAAAAAGCTGAATTATACTATGATTATCTTAGAATTATTCCCAGCAGAAAAGTCAGCAAAATTCAAATGCTCGCCATTAGGTAAGTTTTCTCCTACTCCTTTGTTCTGTGAAAAAAAAAATTATATTAAAAATAGCAGTTTCCTCTGAGATTATGCTTTACCTTACTGGCTATATACGAATACCCTTCTTGCTTACCATTATCTCATTCCCTACTACCTGGCTGATCTTTTCTTCTCCTAATCACTAATAAGGGATGTTACTAATGTCATAAATTGCACTATAAACAGGAAAACTGATCGAACAGAATTTTAACTCAGCACAGTAACTGGAAAGAAAGAGGCTTTACTGCTGACCAAAGGAAGGAATGGAATGAAGTCTGTGAGGATTTGAGAGTCTCTTATGGAGAATGTGTTTTCTTTGTATGTTTAAATGAATTCTTAATACTGTATTTCAATATAAAATAAAAGCCAAATAGCCATACACTATTTCAGTTTAAATAATAATAATAATAAGTGACTTTAGTCTTCTTATGAAAAAGTTATTTTTTGTGTGGTTTTCAGCTGAAGTTGAGCATTATATATGAGTTGAGATGATGGTGACTGAAATAAATCTGAAATGTTCAAAGTCATGGTGCTCTTAAATAAGCAAACCTCATTTTCCAGTGTTCAGTAGGCATTCAATTCCATTATGAAGCTTGAAAGAAATAATGCAGAAATCGATGTGGAATTTGAAAGAAGGGAGAAAATAATGTGTAATAATTGTTTTATCTCCTTGAGGAATGCTGCACTGCAAAAAATCCTATAGTCTGTATTTCTCTTTCATTAGTTTCCAATATTACAGGGAGAATTTGCCTTTTTTTGTGAAACTATTACTAGGTTTTTTTTGTTTGTTTGTTTTGTTTTTTTCTGTGTCTTCTTTGTGATGTGGAATTTCCCATTTTATTTTATTTTTTTCTGGTCTCTGTTTGTGCCTTTAATTTCCCCTTAAAATCCTTAGTTCAAAAGCTCATTACCTCATAACTGACCCCGGAAATGGTCTGCTTACATCTCTTCTGACCTCTAGAATCTTTTCTTGTAACCTGCCATATATAAGGCTAAAACATTACTTTTTCCTTACATAAAATTATTAAAATGTCTTGCCCTTGATCAAAAAATCACCTGTGTCTGCAGTAAGTGTTGCATATACCAACCTCCTGGCCAACAGTCAAAACCCTTACTATCTGGCACAAATCTAAACTTCTAGCATGATTTTTCACTATTCTCTCCCTAAACCCCATAATACTTTCACATTGCAACACATTGTATGTCTGCATATACAATTAGACCTCCACACCTGTATTCATACATAATCCATTACTACCGAAGCCTGAAATCTTAGCCATTCATCCTGAAGCTAGGCTATAAAGGATTAACTTTTCACCCAAAATACAAATCTGTTCCTCTTTTCCTCAACTGAAACATTTTCTTATTATAAATTATACTCTTGGCTTATATTTTTCATAAAAAATATCGTACTTCTACTAGATAATTATAAATAGGAATGAAGCCTACTTTGTATCTCCAGTGCAGTCATTCACAGACATAACCCTTAGTCTATATAAGGTTGTAGGCTAAATAAGAATCAGTAGGTAAACTTGTCAATATACAGATTCTCAATCCATACCAAAGAGTGTCTGATTTAGTATGACTGAATATTTCATACACAACCCACTAGGCTTGGAAAACTATAATCTAATTCAACTGCATAATTCCAAGTAATGAATAAATCATTTTTAAATGAAAGAATACATTTAATGTGTGTGTATTTATGAATAAATGAATTAAGGAAATGATGAAATATTTTGTTAGAGAAATGCTGTATTATTGAAGAATTAACTTTAGCTCTGTTATTTGATCTTTTTGAAGTAAAAATTTAGTCCTGCTAAGCCCCAATTTCTTCATGTTTAAAACCAAAGAAATATCATTCAAAACACAATAAAAAATAGACTAAAATATATTCTTGAGACATAGCCACCTATGTGTTTCTGATCCTCAGGAAACAATCTATATATATTTTAAAATTTCCCCATTATTTTGTCATTTTCAGCTCAAAATTCCTTCTGCATTTTAGCATTTGTAAGATGAAAATATAATATTGGACACAGTACACGTGTCTCCGATAGCTGAGGCCAGATTACTTTTTATTGTAGGAAGCAGAAAATAAAGAGGTCATTCACTATAAACTATAGTCAGGAAGTTATATGAAACATCAAACATTCTCTTATTGTTTCCTATGAAGTATGGACTTTCACAAAAGCTTCTTTTACAGAAAGTGTTCCTCAGTTGTGTCAGAGGAAGAGGAGACCTTATTCAAATCAGAAGTATTTTAGAAATCTACCACTTCTTTTATCTCTAGGACTTTGCTTTATCAATATTTTTTGTCCTTTCTATGAATTTTCCCTATTTTTATGCACTTACCCATTCGTGCAATGTGTAACTTTTCAGAACGTAATATATTCCAGACACTGTGTTAGATTCTAGAAATATCGATATGGATAAATGGAGCACAGAGGGCTGAGCAGAAGTTATCCACATAAAAATGTGCAAGAACATTACGGGCAGAGGAAGCAAATGCATCTTGGTGAAAACAGTGGAAGAATTCGTGGGACTTTAGAAATGACCCACAACCCTTTCCCTAACTCGGTGAGATGGAACCTCTGGGTGAGTGTGGCCTAAGCTCCCAGTCTGAGATATGGTTTCTCTTTGGGAGGAACATGCTATCAAAATTTCTTATCCTTCCAATCAATTCCATGTTGCAAAAGCTCTATTTGAAGCAAGCATGACTAAAGAAACCTGGGTTCCTTTCTTTTACCTACCCTCCATTTCTAAAGAGCAGGCCAGAAATACAGGGCCCTCATCACCTTCCTTGTAGCTTGCTCATAAAATGAAGAATTTGTACCAGGGGAAGTAAAGTGAGATGATGAAGGCCCAGTCCTTCTGCTCAGTGTCTACTCCTAGGCCAAGGGCATCACTCCAAAAAAAAACAGCAGACATCTGTCCATACCTCAGCCTTAGAGTAGTGTGCTCTGGCCAGGGGAGGGTCAAGTTACAAGAACAGATGCTCCAGGATCTCTCCTCCAAGGAACTGGCTTTATTCACAACAGAGTGTAGAGACATTCAAGCCAAAAAAATAGTCAAAAAAGATAAAGATTTTGGTGATGAGAAATTTAAAAAAGGCTGGTATTTCTATAACAACAACAAGCAAAACAAGTAGAAACAGAAGTTGAACATACAGAGCTGTAATGTATTTGACAACAATAGCACAAAGGAGACAGATAAAGAAAAAGCTGTATTGATATAAAGAAATTGCAACAGATGGCTTCTAAAAACCACAGGAAACAAGAAAGAGAACCACAAATAAAAAATAATAATACTGACATAATGAATTGTAAGTATATATTTGTTCTCCTCTCACCTGTAAAAGATGTAATTTTATAGGGGTGCATGGGTGGCTCAGTTCATTATGAATCCGACTTCAGCCCAGGTCAAGATCTCACAGTTCCTGAGTTAAAGCCCAGCATCAGCCTCTCTGCTGTCAGCATAGAGCTCACTTTGGGTCCTCCGTCCCTCTCACTCTGCCTCTCCTCCTCTCCCCTGTTGACACGCTCTTTCTCTCTCTCTCTCTCTCTCTCTCTCTCTCTCAAAAATAAATAAAAAATATAATTTTATATAAAGCAATAATTATGAAAATTACTTTTGGGTTTGTATCATCTATAAATCTAATATATATACAGTAATAGCACAAGAAAAAGAACAGTTGATAAGGCCATATTGAAGAAACATTTCTCCATCTCGTCAGTATTTAGAGTTGCTCTGAAGTACATTCTGGTAAATTCTGATGTATATTGTAAGCCTTATAAAAACCTCTAAAAAATCCAGATTGGAAAGGAGGAAATAAAACTATCTCTTTCTGTAGATAATATGATCTTATATGAAGAAACTTCTAAGTATTTTGCTTAAAAACTATAATGTTTCAAGGTAGAAGAAAAGTATAAAATTAATTATATTTTTATAAAATAGTAATAAAAATCTGAAAATAGAAATAAGAAAACTTTTTTACAAAAGCATCAATATTAATAAAATATTTAGAAATACATTTAACAAAATAACTGCAAGATTTGTATACTGAACACTGCAAGATGTTCTTGATATAAATTAAGAAAATAGAAATGATAAATGGAAAGATATCTCATGTTCATGGATCAGAAAGCTTACTTTTTTTTAAATGTTTATTTATTTTGAGGTGCCTGGGTGGCTCATTCAGTTAGACTGACCAGCTCAGGTAATGATCTCCCGGTTAATGAGTTCGAGCCCCATGTCAGGCTCTGTGCTGACAGCTTGGAGCCTGGACCCTGCTTTGGATTTTGTCTCTCTCTCTCTCTCTGCCCCTCCCCTGCTCATGCTCTGTCTCTCTCTCTCTCTCTCTCTCTCTCTCAAAATAAATAAACATTTTTTAAATGTTTATATTGGAGAGAGAAAGAGAGTGCACACATGTATGGAGGATGGGCAGCAAGAGAGGGAGAGAGAGAATCCCAAGCAGGCTCCATGTTCAACATGAGCTACCAGGTACCCCAGAAAGCTTACTATATTGTTAAGATGGCAGTACTACCCACATTTATATACAGATTCAGAATCTTTATCAATGTCCCAGCTCCCTTTTTTTTTTTGAGGAATTTGACAGATTGGTCCAAAAATTCACATGGAACTTCAAGGACACAAAAAATAGTGAAACCAGTCTCAAAGGAAAGAAAGAAAGAAAGAAAGAAAGAAAGAAAGAAAGAAAGAAAGTTGAAGAACTCACATTTCTTGATTTCAAAGCTTACTAAAAAGTTAATAATCAAGACAGTGTGGTAATGGCAAAAGAGCAAACAGATAGATTAATGGAACAAAGTTTAGATACCAGAAATAAATCCTTATATTTATGGTCAATTGATTTTTGTTTTCTGCAGGGTGTCAAGAAAAGTAATGGGGCAGAGAATAGTTTTTTCAACAAATTTACTGGAATAAATGGATATCCATATATAAAAAGAATGAAGCTGGACTTTTTCCTTACAACAAATACAAAAATTAATATGGATCATAGATCTAAATTTAAGAGGAAAATTCTAAAACTCTTACAAAAAAATATAGAAGTAAATTTGTGGGAGCTTTGGTTGGATAAAGCCTTTATAGATACTTCATCAAAAGAACTAGTGACCAAAAAATGGATAAATTGTAATTCATCATAATTAAAAAGTTTCATGTTGTAAAAAATACCATAAAAATAAAAACAGCATTTTTAATGTGAATTAATATTTGCAAATAATTTATTTGATAAAGGACTCATATCTAGATTAAAGAGCTCTTACAGTACAATAATAAAAATGACAAATAAACCAATTAGAAAGTAGATATAGGATTTGAATAGGTATTTCTCAAAAAATATATACATGCCCAATAAACGCACAAAAAGGTGTTCAATATCATTATCTATTAGTGAGATGTAAAACAAATGTATAATAACATATATCTTCATATCCACTAGAGACCTATAATTAAAAAGACATACAATATTACGTGTTGGCAAGGATATGAAAAAATTGGAACCTTGACACAATGCTGGTAGGGTTTGGCAGTTTCTCAAAAAAATTAAACAGAGGGCTATCATATGCACTAGCAATTCCTCTGCTAAGCATAGACTCAGGAGAAATTTCAAAATATATCCACACAAAAACTTATAAACTAGTCTTTACTGCAGCATTATTTATAGTATCCCTAAAGTGGAAATTACCTAAATGTCCAAATAACTGATGGCATTTGTATATAGTACATGCATAAAGTGGAAGATCATTCTCCATTCACAAGGAATGCAGTGCTAATACATACTTCGACATGGGTGAACTTAGAAAAATTTACCACCAATGAAATACATCACAAAGACCACATATTGTGTGATTCAATTTATAGAGTCAGAAAGTAACTTAGTGGCTGCTTGTGGCTGGGTTGTGTTAAAGGAATCAGGACTGACTCTTAATTGATATACGTGGTTTCCTTTCGAGGTAATGAAAATGTTCTAAATTGAGGATGGTGATGGTCACAGAACTGTTCATATACTAAAAATCACTGAACAGTACCCTTAAAACAGCAAGGTCAGGGAGGTGGTTAATTTAAGAAGTTTTATGTAGCAGTGAACATAGTAGCCCAGGTGAGAGATATAAACTTATTCTAGAAGGTTGTGAGAAAATCAATAAAAATAGGCCAGTGTTATGCATATTTTGCATGTAGAATTGCAACATAAAGGATGACTTGTTTCTAAATGTTGAGAAAGAAAGAAAAGGAAATTGCTCCAAAATTTTTGGAATAACTAGATGGTGAAAGGTGCCATTGGCCTGAAAATCAACCGTATAAATAGAACAGGAGCAACAACAACAAAAAAATTAAAATCCATGTTCAGAAACTTAGAGCATAATTAAGAAGGAACAAGTATCATCCATTTTTAAAAGGTACATTGTTAAAGTAAGGTTGCAACTCACAAAATATCCTTTTTATTAAACAGTAGAGCGACATTACAGTTGACTTTGAAAAAACAGTTGAGGTGGAGATAGAAACCAGATTGGTGTAAATTAAGAGACTTAAAAAAATGAAAGTAGTGTGTTCAGTGGTCTCTTCAAAGAAATTAGATGTAAATATGTGCCAAGAAAGCAGCAATTTGAGAGAGTTTGTATCAAAGGAGAATATTGTTTTAAGAAGGAAGCTACCAGAATTTTTATGTATAAATACTGTTAGCTGAAGTCCAGACAGAGGAGATAACAGAGGTTAGTGTCAGTGAGGTGGCAGGAAGAGATGGCATGCTGAATGAACCCAGGGAAAGATACACACAATAGATAAATGTATACTACTCCCATTTTAGCAGGTTTTAGCCAAGAAACACAGATAATTTTCAGCTCAGTATAATGGCTGCTGTATTTTGCGTAAAAATACGTGAGATGAAAAGGGTGATGGGGAGAGGAGTAAATTGGATGCTACACCTTTTAGAAACATGATCAATCATCTTTGTCCTTATTCTGCAAATTAAAAAAAAAAGCACACTCTCCCTCCATTTTTGCATTCCCCCTTCTTTGTTTTCACTCTGACAACTGATTTTCCAGAAGAATAAAGTCTGTTCCTCCAGTCCTTGTATCATCTTTACCTTCTCAGTCCACTGCCACATAATGTCATCACTCCAGGTAAATTATTTCATACTTAGATGACTAAAGATCTCCTATAAGGTTGGTCTCTTTGTCTTTGACTTCTCTGCAAAGGTAGGCACATTAGCATCTTGCCTCACTCGGTTTTTCTAACCCCATTTTTCCATTGTCTATTTTATGGCTGACCTCTCTGCAGTCTGTGCTGCCTTTATGTTTCCTTGAGGGTCCCTAGCATCTTGTCATCTGCTTTATTTTCTACTCTTTATATGCCTTCTCAAACACTTTATACCTTTGGCTTCATTTAAAACCTATATAATAATTGGTATACATTTATTTTGAAAATACATATTTTCTTTAAAACTCAAAGCTAATTATCAGGGTTCTTTAGAAACACCCTAGGATTTTCTTTTGTATCTAAAAGCCAACTTGTCAGGACAACTTTCTATCTCCATAAGGATTTTCTTCTGCTCCTATATTCCCAATCATAGTGACTTAGTGACCTGGATAGCCCGGTTGCCTAAGCATGAATCTCTTAAATATACCACTCTTCCCATCTATCCCTCCAATTAATTAGCATAACCAATCTATTTTATTCTGCTTTCTAAATAGTTTTAGTGTCTTCTCCATCTCTCTTGTCGATTCTGCCCTAGTTTGGTAATTCATCCTTTCTTTATCAAATAATTTTATGTCTTTTAATTGCTCTCCCTACATACAGCCACACCTATATCCAATAATTTTAAAAGCACCTCATCCTGTCTTCAGTTATCAGATGAAGGGGCTACATTTCACTCTTGAGATGATAGCAAGACAAAAGGGAATATTGACAGCAAATCAAAAGGAAATATTGTCACCTTGAGAATCAAGCCTTAAATTATAGTACAGCAGTAAATGTCATGTATAAATACAACCCTTTCTCTCTCCCCATTCCCTCATTTGCTATGAGTTCTTTACTCACTATAAATTTGCCAAATTGCCTAAATGTTCCTAATCCTTAAGTACATTAAAAATAATAATAACTTGCCTGCCATTTAATTCATTCAGTTGAATTTTGAGTGATAGACATATCTTTATATTGCCTCTAAATAAAAGTTACATCTGTATCTTTCTTCTTTTTAAATATTATTTCTTTAACATTATCACTTAGGTACCAAAAGCAAATTTGGATCACTGCAGTGTGGTAAAAATTTGTCTGGGAGTTGGGAGACAGGAGTTCTGGATCCATTTCTTACCCTCGAGCAGTGTGGACACAGCAAGTTCAAATACATACTCCCGGTGTCAGGCTTCTCCTTCCTGAGAAATGTGCTGAGTTTAGCAGGATGATATTTAATGTTGCTTCAGTTTTAATGGATTATCATTCTATAACTTTTTTACATTTCCATTCATAATTCTGAAGCAAAGCAGTGGTGGTTTTTATTTAACATATTTTTAGTTTATTTCCATTGTAAGTGAAACATAAAATTCTTGAAAATTATTAGTAGTAAGATTAGTGACAGAATACATTGCTGAAGGAACTGAGATAAGATCAACTTTTCTCCAGGAAAGACATTCACCCTAAGAAAAGAGAGTTGTTAGATTTAAAAATTGAAATGGGATTTATAAAATCATGTCGATAAATTACCACAGTGAAAGTTTTTGCTTTTTTTTTTTTTTATTGAACAGAACTGAACTTTAGCTTTAGGGTACACAGAGTAAAATGTTTTATTCTAAATTCCAATAATTCTAAATAATTCATTATTTATAAAAGGATCATTAGACCTAGAGTAAGATTTCTTTGTTTAGCAAATTTTCCCTTCAGCAGATATTTTTTGATAATGATATTAATGTAAACAGGCTGGAAGGAGAAATGTGCTAATTTAGTTTGACAGATAGTGGTGGACACTTACCAAGTAGTGAGCTTGACAAAAATCATGCTTCACATAAACCCCTGTAGGAAGGTTAGTGAGTATCTGGGAACAGAGACCAAAAAAACAAAAAAACAAAAAAACAAAAACAAAAAACAGAAAACAAAAACAAAAACCCTAAAGTGCTGTGAGACTGTTTTATTTTTTAACTGCAAAATCATTGCAACTAATAAATGCTTAAGAAAAAGAATAATTAAGTTTGGCCTGAGAATACTGTATAAATTTTTAAAGAAAATGTTAGTCTAGAATAAACCTTCAATAATGGTAGTAAAATGAATGAAAAGAATACAGATGAAATGCTATTATACTTCCTCAATCAATGAGAAACTAAGAATCAGAAGAGATAATATATTTTGATCATAGAACCTGTAGGCAGGTCTGAAATCTAGTTCTTCAGTATCTTGACTGCTTTATTGCCCATAGGATAAAGAGCACCAGATAGGAATCGTGAATAAAAGAAAAACTAACATTTGTTAAGAACTTCTTGCCTGAATGCCTTTCAAGAATGCTGTCATGAAACAGAGTAGCACTCCAAATTCATATAATAGAATATAAACTCAAAGAATTTAGGTAACTTGTCACAGGAAATTTCAGACATGTTAGTTGATACTCATTTTTTTCCACTTTAGTCTAAGACCTAAGTGTTGGCACTATAAAAATGCTAGGATTTAGATAGTTTTAAGGCAATAAAAAATGAATGAGTAAGACAATTATATATGAGTGAAACTGTTATATTTGGAGAGTGAAGATTATATAAAAGACAAGGTATTGATTTTAATAGAATATAGTTAGAAAGGAAGATTAGAATTACATTTTAATTTTTTTAAATGCTTATTTATTTTTGAGACAGAGAGAGCGTGTGCTTGCAAGTGAGGATGTGAGGGGCTAGGGAGACAAAGGATCCAAAGTCAGTTGGCTACATTGCCAGGATATTAAAAGAAAGAAAACCTCATGGGCTCCTGCATGGCTCAGCTGGTTAACTGTCTGACTCTTGATTTTGGCTCAGGACATGATCTCATGGTTAACGAGTTCAAGCCCCACATAGGGCTCTGTGCTGACAGCATGGAACCTGCTTGGGATTATCTCTCTCCTTCTCTCTCTGCCCCTCCCCCACTCATTCTCTCTTTCTCTCGCTCTCTCTCTCTCTCTCTCTCTCTCTTTCTCTCTCTCTCTCTCAATAAATAAATAAACTTTAAAAAAAAAAGAAAGGAAAGAAATGATAATTTGAAAGCAAAATAGAAAATGAATATAGAGTTTCCAGAAAAATAATAGTGTTTTATTGCTTATAAAAACAAACAAACAAACAAACAAAAACTACTTCTCAACCTAAAAGAACAAGAAATAAGACAGGGAGAGTATGTGAATGGCAAATTGTAACTATCTTTCAAATGATGAAACTGCACCAGGAATAGAAGAGGAAAATAAATGTGTGACTCCCAGTGAACTATTTCAATTCAATGACTCAGAGCAAAGAAGAATGTGGATTTCTGATCAAAGACAATCCATTCAAGGTATCCAATATTAAGTTGAGAAGAAAGATGGATGGAGACCAAGAAGTAGAATGTGAAAAAACAACAAAACAAACAAAAATTCAACTTTAATATATCTTGAAAAATAAGTGTTTTCTTACTAAATTTTAGAAAAATATATTCTGTCAAAAATGGCAAAAGTCAGTCCTGTAAGGTACTGTTAGTGTTTAAGACAAAAACTATAGTTTTATTTTTTTTAAGATTTTAAGTAATAGCCACCCAGCGTGGGTTCAAACTCAGGACCCCAAGATCAAGAGTACAAATTTGTATTGCTTAATTTAATCAGGTATTATCTTATTTGAGTTACTTTATATGAATGAATCCAATTATATTACTTTAAAATATGGTTTTTCTGCTCCTGAATTAGCTTGAAATACCAACACATAACTTTGAATATCTTGTTTTTTATATGAACATATAACATGTTTTATACCATATAATATATAATATAAAAATATATACATATAAACACATAAAACATGTTTATATAAACCTATAAAATATATTTCTACTCATGATCACCCAGAAAAATCTAAAACTTGGTTGAACGCTTTACCCTTCTGTATATATGATACACATCCCATGGCTGCTAGAGAAAAGGGCCAGACAGAATAAGTGAAGCTGCCTTATTTCACTTGAAATTCATAATAAAAACTTTAAAATGTCCTTTATATGCTGTAGCACAAATTACTTTTGTTGCCTGAATTAGTCAGAGTTCTCTAGTGAAACATATACCATGTAAAGACATATATATAAAAAGAGATTTATTATAGGAATTGACTTGGGAAGTTATGGAGACCAAGAATTCCCACTATCTGCTGTCTACAAGGTGGAGAAAGAAAAATTGATGCTGTAATTCAGATAGAATATTAAGGCCTGAGAACCAGAAGCTTCAATGACCAAGGGCAGGAGAAGATGGACATTCTAGTTCAAGGAGAGAAAGAAAATTCACTCTTCCTCTATCTTTCTGTCTATTCAGATCCTCAGTGGACTGGATGATGTCTTAGCCACATTGGTACAGGCAGATCTTCTTTACTTAGTCTACTGATTCAAATGCTAATCTCTTCCAAAAACAACCTCACAGACACATCCAAAATTAACATTTCACCAGCTATCTGGGTATCCCTTAGCCCAGTATAATTGGCACATAAAAGTAACCATCACATTGGCTAATATCTGTTCTCCAATTCTCTGGCAGCAGCTCCCAAATTATTACTGGACACCTGGCCAAAAGACTGTATTTCAGTCTTCCTTGCAGCTAAGAATGACTACATGTCTAAATTCTGGCCAAATTGTATGTAACATAAAATGATGCAGGAAACTAATTGGATTTGTGCTTGAACGGAAGGTATTGTCCCTTCATCCTTTTTCTCTCTTCTTCCTGCCTAGAAGGCATACAAATGGTAGGATTGGGGAGCTTAAGCAGGCAACTTGCACCATCAGAAGGAAGCAATGGAGGTGGGTGAAGCAAAAATTGGGGAGCCTCGTTTCCTGATGATCCTGTTATCCTCCTACTGTCTATACATACATATAAGAAAATATAAAACTCCTGTCTTGAGGCACCTGGGTGGCTTGTCTGTTAGGTACCTGACTCTTGATTTGGTCATGATTTCACAGTTTTCACAGTTAGCAAGATCTAACCCCATGTCTGGCTTTTCACTGGGTGTGGAGCATGCTTAAGATTATCTTTCTTCCTCTCTCTCTCTGCCCTTCCCCTGTTCAAGTGCACATATGCTCTCTAACTCTTTCTCAAAATAAATAAATAAACTTTATGAAAAAATACAGTCTTATTTAAGTCACTCATATTTTTCCCTGTTATTCATAATCTAACAAATACAGTCATCCTATAATCCCTTTTATTTATAATGAACTTGCTTTCCCTCACTTCCTGAAACTTTAACTTTGCAAACTTTGCTTTCTATAAATATCTCATATATCTCCATCTCTTCTCACTTTCAGCTGTGGTCTTACCCACATTTCATTGAGAAAATAAACAGGTACACATTTTCTCACTGTCATGCTCTGAAATCTATACACCTACTGCTTTTGTTCCAATCATCTTTCTTCCTGTTAAAATTATTTCCTCCTGTAAACCATCCTCTTCTTATCAAGAAACAATTTCTCCACCGGTGCTATGAATCACGTCTTCTCTGGATTCCTAATATCTGCAACTTTACTTTACTCCTCTCTTGCACCATCACTGTTTCCATTTCAGCTGAAGAACTTTCATTGGTGCACAGATATGTTCTAATTAGTAATGTTATTGCCTTATAGTAAAATATAAGACCACCGAGTTCATTGCTCCCTTTCACAGTTAACTATCTCTAAAAACCCACACATACAGTGTGTTCATACCTCACCTTCTATTCACGATTCAATCAATTATAAAATCAGCTCCCAAACCCAGGATTCTAGTGAAACTGCTCTCATGCCAGTCACTAATGGCCTCAACATTCAGAAAGTTAAGATAAGCTTTTCCATTTTCGCAATTTTTACTCTTTGGGCATGGTTTAGAGAGGTAAGCCCATCATCATTCTTACACAAATGGTAGTATTTTGTCACCAATTATTATTATTTTACCTCTACATCATTAACATTGTCTTTTCAACATCCTTTATTCCATTCTCTGTCCTCCATCCTCTAAAATTATGTACTTCACAGGGATCATTTTAGTTCCTTTTCTGTCTTGGAACTCCCCAGTCAATTATATTATTGATTCCAAGTTTTAAAGTTCAGTTCAATGCCATGTTTCAAATTTATGTCTCTGTTCCAAATCTCTGTAATCCCCTACTCGTACCTCCAAGTACGTACTTGGTATTTTCTCTTGGGTGTCTCTCACAGATATCTCAAACTTATCTTGTCCAAAACTGAAATCTTAATTCCTCACTTCCACAAATAATACCTCAATAATACCCCAAATTCACCAATCTTAGGAAATTAAACTTTTATTAAATTGCTTAAGCCATAATCCAATGGTCACGTTGGTACCTCTACTTCCTTTATTCTCCTGCAAATGAGATCTCTTTTGCCACTGTTCAGTTAATACTGTGTCCCATATTTCTCAAATCTACCTATCTTCTTTATCACCAGCATCAATATCATAATATACCCACTGAATTCCCTCACTAGACAATTAATTACAACAGTTTCTTAATCCATGTCTATACTCATATCCCTTCAGTATATTCTCCATGGTGCAGCAAGGTGAGAGAATGCATTTTGTCATTTTGTTGATTAAAATTATTTCATCATTTTTATTATACTTGGAAAAATTAAATTTCTTAACATACACACGTATGGAGCATATACAGTTATATTCATCCTCATGCAATAAAATCATTAGTCAGTCTCTGTAATAAAAAGCCATTCTTTGTAGTATTTCCACATTAGAACACTTCTCTATCTCCTCCTCACATGTTTCACTCCAACTTCTATTTCTAGTTTAAATTTCATATATAGGAAAGTCTATTTTGGTTATTGTATGTAAATAGTCCCCAGCAAATACAAACTCTCAGAATCCTGCTATTCTCTATATTAGAGCACTGTTTATTTCTTTTGTACCATTTCTTATAATTTGATATTATTTTCTTTATATATTTTATAATTGGCAGTGACTGTCTCCCCTATTAAATTACAAACCCTGTCATGGCTTTTTTATTATTCTGTCTTTACACCTAGCAATATGTCAGGCAGAATAGATGCTCAATGAATCCCTACTTGTCAGATAAATGAGTGGATAAAATACTTAATTTGCTTAGGCTTTTCTATGGGAGAAACACTGGACTCAGTGTAAGGAAGCCTAGGTTATAGTGCAGACTGTCACTAAATCTTTGTTTCAGTCTGTTTGTCCTACTGTAACCAAATACCATAAACTGGGTGGCTTATTGTTGTATATGTGTTGAATTAACATTAGTTAAGTAGAGCACAGGGTGCTTAATGGTATGTCATGGGTCAAAATGACACCACAAGAGAAACTAAAATAGAGCAGTTTATTACTCACAGGTCCTGGAAAAGTACGTGGCATGCCTCCAAAGACCAAGAGATCAAGGTAGAGTGTAGACAGATAAAGACAGACAGGACCTGGGGCACATGACTTTAGTAGGATCTATGAGTAGAGTGCTTTGGAGTTCCTAGGCTAAGGCCAGATTGGTCAATTCAAGCCAAAAGAGTAAGATTTGGGTAAGTCTTGTGGGAGTCTTATCTAAGGGGTGCATAAAGGGAAGGTGTTAGGAGACAGAGAGACTGTTGTTCACAAGTCATATTAGGAACTTACATTTACTTGTGATTCTGAGGGCTACTATGTAGAGCTTGCACCAGCATGAGAGTCTAGTATCAGTTCAAGGTTACTGCCAGGTGCTTGGGCAAATGAATGCCAAGGCACAATATCATGGAAGAGCTTATCTAAATACAATCAATAATAGGTACTTATAAACAACAGACATTTATTTCTCACAGTTCTGGAAGCTGTGAAGACTAAGATCGAGGTGCCAGCAGATTCAGTGTCTGGTGAGAACCACCTTCCTTACTGATTGCCATCTTTTTACTGTAACTTTACATGGCAGAAATAGGACAAGAGAGCTCTCTTAGATCTGTTTTATAAAGGCAAATCCCATTCACGAGGGCTTCACTGTTATGACCTAAGCACCTCCAAGAGGCCCCACTCCAGGATACTATCACACTGGGCATTAAGTTTCATTATGAAAATTTTAGGGGGAAGCCAGGAGAGGATGTGGGGAGTGAGTGGGCAAATAATCAGTCCTTAACACTCTCCATGAAGCCACATGGAAATATTTCACTTTTTTAGGTATTTTCAGAATTCTAAGTCCTCTTCAATTTGGAGAATTTCCTGTGCCATTATAAATTGGCCATAAATTTAAAGGTAAAATTAAATAAATAGTGGTAATAAGGCTTTCTTTATTTAAAACAGTAGTATTTAAATAAATATGTTCTAGGTTAAACTTCAAATAATTTAAACTCTAGAATAAATTTGTTGATTACAAAGAAAATAAAGATTTAGAAATAATAACCTTTGTAAGAAAGTTATATTTGTCTTGGTAAATACTACAGTCCAGAGTATCATTTTTCCAAAGCAAATATGAGCTTAAGTGAAAAATAATTTTTCAATGCATATGATTAACTGACCATATTTAGTTACACTTTTAAAAGATATTTCTGACTGTCATCTAGTAATCAAGTGTGAATTATAGAAATTTAGTTATTGCAATCTGGGGTCATGTTGGTTAAATATATTTACATGTATGTCTTCCTCAAAATAAGTAAACAGACTGTTGCATAAGCAGCCTCCAGCAAAAAAAGTGTTTATTCATACTTAAGTCTACATTAGGAATCATTTCCATAATACCTGCAACAGAGTTTGTACTCACTAAATGTGTTATTTAGTGAACGATTAGGTGATTAGATGCTCTGATACTAATAGAACATACTGTGTTATTCAAATCATTTGGTCTTTGCTCTTATAAGAAGCAACTTTATAATCTTTTTTATTTCAATTATTTTGCCTTTGTAATCTAATCAGTCATCATCAAAATATGGTTCCTTAGAAAAAAAAAGCTTATCAGAAAAAGAGAAACTTAAGGCATCGGGGAAAAAGAGAAAGGAACCTGTTCGCTTCTAAGCTGACTTTCGTCAAGCAGCTCTATGTCACTAAAGGGACCAGTATGTCCTCCATGTTGTTACAAATTAAATCCAAAATGTACAGCAGCACTTGAAAACCGCTGCATGCAATTCTTTTGATTCTTAAAGGAAAAAAAAAATACAGGAAGAAAAGCGAGTAAAACGTTGGTAATTTATTTAGGTGGTAGTGCAGGCTGTTCCCCTATCAAATTTTGTTTCCCAAAGGAAGGCATCAGTTTTAAATTACACAGCAAGTAGGCAAGAAAAGGGAAGCAAACAATCAAAACCTTCCCAGGAGGGGAAAGTATAAGGCAAGAGCTCCAGAGATCCCATTTAATAAATAAACACCTTCATTTCTGTAAGTTAATTTCACCACAGGAAATAAGTTTAGTTTTAATTATATTGCCTTATGTCATGTTTTATAAAAGGTACATGAGGTTCATTGACTTTCTCTTATTAAAGCTTTGGCTGTTTCCAAAAATGTTGCATGTAGATTAAGTCTCTGAGGAAACGTAGCATGATGTACAATTATTTGAAATGCAATATTTTCATCTTAGCCCATGTAGTGACAATTACATAGATGAAAACAGCATGTTGTATTTAATTTTCATTAAAAAATAGTTTGACATTAAGAGTTCTGTGTGTAACACTCTTTGAGTCATACATACAGGCTAGTTGTATTGTTGGCACAAAGAAAAAAACAGGCTACCTTTTGTTGAGTTTAAGAAAAATACAAGTTTAGTAATTTCATGGTTAACTTGGGGGAGTACTTTTAGCCCTCATAAGTATACAGAGACTTAATTTAAATTTAACATATCAGGAAGTAAATACGTTCATGTTTTTGTTCAGGTAGGCTGCTCTGAGCAAAGACACTGGAACTTGGATTAAAGGACAGGTCTTGGAAAGTAAAAGATGATGGACTAGATAGTGAGAGACCTCTGGGGAGATTTAGATATTTATCTTAAAATCTGTTTACACTGCAAAGTAGAATGAAACCTGGAACCATGGAGCAGCATGTTTACATTCCAAAGGATTATAACACATTAGGGAGCAAATGTTTCCCTCATCCCTCAAAAGTGTTTAGTCTATAAACTCCAAGACTCATAATTTTTTAGTCCCTCTCTTGGGGTGTATAAAACTTTTTTTGTATGTGCAAGGTGTGCAAGATCCATCTGGCTCTCATGGCATCATTCTGAAGGGAGGAGGATGGAATGCAGTGCCGTTATTGCTGTCATAATATTATGCATTTGATCCAGAAATGTTGTATTTGCTTTCAGAATAATATAAATAAACATAGATACTAAGATTTACCAAACATTAAAACCCATGATTTTAAAATGCATTGTATGAGTAATTTTAAAGGTAAAAGAGATTTATTTGAGCTTCTGGCAAAACTCTCTATTTCATACCCTATGAGGAATTTTTTATTTTTATTCTTCTTTTTAGGGATAAAGCAGAGAAATTTTAAGGAAAATGTATAGAGTCAAACTCAGACATTTAGAATTCACTTTCTTCTTAGTTATTACATGATGAATGCAGTTTATTTTAGCTCAATGATTACCACATAGTAAGGAAAGGACAAAATCCTTAGTAGATAAAGGTGACTATAGCGAATATAGAACAGCATAGTGGATGTCCTTAGTAGATGAGGGCAACGAGTAAAAATAAATAGATAACAACAATATATGTATTTTAGTTAAATGGAAAACAATATTCTATGTGTGAGATATTTTATTAATATGAAAGCTCTGAAGGTTACTAGGGAGCAAACAAATATCAAGCATTTATCTCCAAAGTCACATTTATTAAAATTTTGGTGTACATAAAGCAAAGGGTCTGAAACAAGCAATGTACTTTCTAAGATGAAATCAATACAGAGTAAGTTGACTCTGGCTCTGTGAGATGGAAGACAATTAACTCTGTTTTTCAAAAAGCCATTTGTAGGTTAGGCTTACAATCTAGGGATGACCTGTGTATATAACATATAACATGATTAATACAATGCCTGGCACATTGTAAGCATTGAATTCATACTGATCTTCATTATTGCTATTCTTGAATTGTGTGTGTGTGTGTGTTGATGCATTAAGTCGATGTTAAATGTTTATGGTTTTTTTTCTAGCTAATAGAAATGGGATAAGCCATTGATACCCATGCCATCATGGCTCTGACTAGGACATAGAACATAGGACAAAGAACAAGATGCCTCCTTCTTATATAATATAATTTGAAGAGACACAACTGATATCTTGTCTAGATAATGGTTAAAACAGACTGTGCTACTCAAGACTGTATTATATTCATTCTATTATGATATTGGTCCAAAACCCAGTCTTACTCTTATAGGTTTTTCTGGAAAAAAAATGGAGCTGTGTGTCTTTGAACCATTGTCCAATGGAACCCATTATGACTGTGATTGCTATAAGGCACACAAGGGGTATGACCAGGGTGGGTAATTGTAACCTGGTGAAGGTGACAAAATTAATGTTTTCCATCATTACTTTATATAAAAATATGTAGGCTAATTTCTCATTTAAATACCTGTTACTCAATATGTTCAATTAAACTGAATCTTGTGGGAGGACTAGGAAGACTTGAAATAGAGTATACGCAATCTATTAACTTTAGCCCATAGAAGGACTTTTTAAGTTGGACTCAATTAAAAAAAATTAAAGAACAATATGGGTCTACAAAAGGCATTATTAAGAGAATGAAAAGACAAACCATAGTCAGAAAAAATTTCAAGTCATACTTTTGATACAGAACCATTAAAACTCAATAAGAAATCCAACAACTTAATAAAATAAAGAGAACAGAAATGTCATCACAAAATATATAAATGACAAATACACAATGAAATGCTGCTCAAAACCATGAGTCCTTAGGGAAATGTGAATTAAAACCACGATGAGAAATCCCTATATGCTTGTAGCACTAAAGTTAAAAAGACCGATTATACCATGTGTTGGTATATGGAACTAATAGAACCCTCATGCTCTGCAGCTAGGACTATAAAAAGCCGTATATAACTACTTTGGAGAAATAGTTTGGCAATCTCTTCATACATTGAAGGTACACCTACTAATCATTCCACTCTTAAGTATTAACCCAAGAGAAAATAAAGAATATTTGGTCATTCAAAACTAATTTTCATAACTGATGTTTTCTAATAGTCCCAATCTGGCAGCAACCCAAGTGTCTATCAACAGATAGATGGTGAAACACATATATATTGGCATATATCCATACAATGGACTAGTACTTAGCAAGAAAAGAAAAGCTTTTGATATATGTCATGACATTGATTAATCTCAAAGAAATATGCTGAGAAAAAGGAGATGGACAGCATTCTCTTAAAAATAAATCATCTTAAATGACTTATATAAAATTCTAAAAAATGTAAACTAATCCATGGTGAAAAATATCAGACCAATACTTTTCTGAGGATGTAAGAGTGAGAAAATTATGAAGCTGGGATTAAAGAGGGGCATGAGGAAACATTTCGGGGTGATGGATTTGTTCACTATGTAAGTGCAATGTGTTTTTACACATGTCAACACTTAACTTGTATAATTTAAATTTTTTTATGTCTTTATTTTGAGAGACAGAGACAGAAAGCGAGTGAGAGAGGGGCAGAGAGAGAGGGAGACAGAGAATTGGAAGCAAGCTCCAGGCTCTGAGCTGTCAGCCCAGAGCCCAACACGGGGCTCGAACCCACGGACTGTAAGATCATTACCTGAGCTGAAGTCAGATGCTTAACTGACTGAGCCACCCAGGAGCCCCATAACTTGTATAATTTAACTATGTGTAGTTTGTTGTACATTTATCATATATCAAAAATACCTAGATAAATCTTTTTAAAAATAAAATAAAAGTAAACAATAATCTGACCAAAATAATGAAGGACAGTTTGCATGAAATTCTCATTCCTCAATCATTTGAGTAAGGCAAGAGTTTCTCATTCAGATGTTACATTCATTATGGTGATGCATAAATCTATAGGCAACATGATTATCACACTTGATAACTCATGTATACATTCACATATTTTTTTTTGAGAGAGAGAGAGAGAGAGAGAGAGAGAGAGAGAGAGAGAGAGAAAGAGAGAATCTCAAGCGGGCTCCACGCTCAGCGTGGAACCTGCTGCAGAGCTTGGTCCCATGACCCTGGGATCACGACCTGAAATGAAATCAAGCATGGACCTCAACCAACCGAGCCATCCAGGTGCCCTTATAAATTCACATCTTATGCCACATTTTTACTTTTGAATGTTCTACAGTAGCATCACCACATTCTATAAATTTAACAAAATACACTTCAGATCTTGGTTTTCAGGTTCAGGTATCAGTATATGTTAAGCACCCATATCTTATAATCCCAGTAATGCTTCTTCACCACTTCCAGACTATTTTAGCCACACCAATCAAAAGACCTCAGATTCCCTCTGGAAGTTTTGGTAAGAGACCTCAGCTACCAAGTCATTCTGACTCATAATCCTTTTTTCTAATTCACCCTATTTTGATCAGCAATATTCTGAAGAGAGTATAGATTTCACTTTTGTGTCCTTATCAGGTTTAAATTCGTCAGGACTAGGGTGAATGAGGAAATATGTTACTTTCTTTTCACCTTAGCAGTTGTTAGAACAGCCTGACCACCTAATCTCACATAATCATATATATTCACTTTAGTTGCCACTTCAATTATCTTCTACTTTTTGTATCACTTTTAACTACCCACCTGAACACTGACACTTGATTTAAACATTTTGCCTTTTTGTAATACTGTTTTTAATTATTGCCATTTTTTTTCTGAATAATTCATATCTTCTTTCCTTCATGCAGCCCTATTATGTGCTGGTAGCTAGTAGATTCATGATAGCTTCTTGTGTTTGATTTCGTTTTTTAGTTACAGTGTGAAATAAGATGCTCAAAGAGGTGGAGTATGTGGCATCAATCACGACTTTAGTTAAAAGAATAAATTAGCACCCTAACATCATCATATACTCAATTCAAAGCAGCTTACATTCTTAAAATTTAGCAGACTCAGGAATGTTCCATTTAATATATAAAGATGGGTTTGGGCAATTCTTCTTCTCATAGTAATCTTTACATAACTCTCACCTTTAACCAGCTCATCAGATTGGAGATCTGTTCCTCCATTTATATTTCCACAGGGCTGTGATTAACTGGGGATGCTGAGTAAGCTCAAACTACACTTAGACCACTGTGTCTTGAGCTAGAGAGATAACTCTTGGGTCCCCACTGCATAATACACAGCTCAGCAATAGCTTTCCAAATTCTTACTTGAGTTCCCTTCTGTCTAAATTACTTTTTTATTGATTTAGCAATGATCTCAAGTTTTGGGCCTCCCACCTCTAAATCCCATTGATAAGCTTTTTCTACCTGTCAATGATAGTAACATTTGCTCAACTTCAAACCACAAATGACTCGGCAGCAACCCAGGTATTACTTGTTCCTCTTTCTCCTGTTCCTTCTGTAAGGAAGGAAAACTAATTTTCTCTCTACCTTTATAAGTTCTTAGCTGAGACCCTTCTAATAAAAAATAGATTAGGGGCGCCTGGGTGGCTCAGTCGGTTGAGCGTCCGGCTTCCGCTCAGGTCATGATCTCACAGTTCGTGGGTTCGAGTCCCGCATTGGGCTCGAGCCTCGCGTTGGGCTCTGTGCTGACAGCTAGCTCAGAGCCTGGAGCCTGTCTTCGGATTCTGTGTCTCCCTCTCTCTCTGACCCTCCCCTGCTCGCGCTGTCTCTGTGTCTCAAAAATAAATTAAAAAAAAAAAACATAAAAAATTAAAAAAAAAAGATTAACAAAGAAAAACAAATGTATTAATGTGTATATCTCCTGTATACATGGGAGACATCCACAGAAAAAGGATCAACTCCCCAGGGTGGTTTGGAATTCTACAGTAAATACCATCTTAATAGGGAAAGGGGCAGGAAGATATAGGCCACTTAGGGGAGAGTTAATGACTTTTAGGAAAAGACGAATGAGTTCTCAGAAGAAAGGTATGATCACAGGTGTGATACTTCCGACAAAGTTTGTCAGGATATGGTGTCGAATTCTAGTATCTCTTCTTATAAGAATCAATCTTCCCCGGTGAATGAAACTCTGGGGAAGAGATTTACAAAACTGAGTTCCTGTTGGAAGGTCTGTATTTGAACAGTTAGGAAGAGTTCAAAGAAAGTCTCTCCCTATATTTGCTGGTTTTCAAAGTGCTTATAGCTCAAAATAACCCATTTACCAACATGGCATATTTTAGGGGGTGGGATATTCTGAAATCCTCTACAATCATATTTCGGGATGGTATGTTCTACTACCCTTTACTTCTCAACCATTTTCATTAAACAAAAACCTCCAAACATTTCTACATTACTGAATAGATTATATTACTATTAATTGATTATACTATTATTCTGCCAAATATTCCAACCATACTAACTAGACTGGTCTAGATGATTGAAAGGACTTACAAGAGCAAAACATTTATCCACAAAACACTTTTTTTAATTTTTTAACATTTATTTATTATTTTTGAGAGACAGAGAGCACAAGCAGGGGAGGGGCAGAGAGAGAGGGAGACACAGAATCCAAAGCAGGCTGCAGACTCTGAATCGTCACCACAGAGCCTTATGTGGGGCTTGAATTCATGAACTGCGAGATCATGACCTGGGTTGAAGTCAGACGCTTAACCAACTGAGCCATCCAGGTATCCCATATACACAAAACACTTTAATGTAAACAACAATAAAAAAATACATAGTAAAGAAAGCAATGAAGCCTAGAATAGCATGAAGGAGGTCTTCAGAGTAGTTTCTATGAGGACACAGACAAGTCTTTCATGCTCTTCTTGTTAGCTATCGAAAACCATGCTGTTGCCAGCATCAGTTACGTAAACCTTGATAACACAAACACAGATCTGTATGTTATCTAAAGACAAAGCTGAAAATCTGCTGCAGGTTATTCTTTATTGTGTTATACATCTTAATACAGAAAAGCAATAATTGTTTGCTAGTATATTCCATTGCTTTTTTTGGCAAAGATTTGGCATTATGTCACCCAATGTCCCTAAACAAAAGCACCAGGCTACACCAGGCTAGTTGAGATAAGTCTTGAACTTACATAATTTTCCCATAAACATGGCTTTAGCTGCATTCTACAAACTTTGGCATTTTGCATTTTCACCTTCATGTTCTTCAAAATATACCTAAAATCCAGTCTAGCAAGTTATTTGACACACAGTTCATTATTTTTTTTTACATATAGTTTATTTACATATTTCTTAATTTTCACATATATGGGGGGTTTCTAGTTAATTGAATTTTTGTTTTTGATTTGTAGATCAATTTTATGCAAATCATAGAAACGACTATGAGTAATTTCAATACATTACCATTTATTTAGACTTGTGGTTTTCCTGGAGATTAGCACACACATGTTTCAAATATCATTATCAATATTTAAATGACAGTTTTACACTTCTCCTGCAAAATGCAACAAATGTAAACTTTTCAACTGCATTTTAGCAAATGGTGCTAGAATAATTAGATATCTATATACAAATATTTAACTACAATCCATACTTTACACAATAGAAAATACTTAATGAGTCATAGACCTAAATAAATTTAGAACTACACATTTTCTAGAAGAAAACTTAGGAGGAAATCTTTATAACCTTTGGTTAGGCAAAGTGTATTTAGACATGATACCAAAAGTATAATCCATAAACAAATTATAAATTGGCCTAAATTTAAACTAAAAACTTCTGCTTATTGAAAAATAATGTTAAGAGAATAAAAAGACCAAAAGACACAGATTAGGAGAAAATATCTGCAAATCCTATGGATGTAAAAGGAGTTGTCTATAATATATTTATAAAACATTCAAAACTCTGTAATGAAAGTTTCCAAATAAAAATGTGAAAAAAATTTTGGACACTTCAACAAAGAAGGTATATAAATGGCACATCAGTATATGAAAAGATGATGAACCTATTTAATCATTAGAGAAATGCAAATTAAAGTCACAATAAGAGGGGCACCTGGATGGCTCAGTCAGTTAAGTATCTGACTTCAGCTCAGGTCATGATTTCACAGTTCATGAGTTCCAGCCCCACTTTAGCCTCTGTGCTGACAGCTGGAGCCTGGAACCTGTTTCAGATTCTGTGTCTCCCTCTCTCTCTGCCCATCTGCTGCTTGTGCTCTTTCTGTCTGTCTGTCTGTCTCTCTTTCAAAAATAAACAAACATTAAAAAATAAAGTCACAATAAGATATGTTCTACATTCCATTATATTAAAATCATTAAAATTAAAAAGACTTACCATACTATGTGTTAATGAATATGTGTAGGATCTGGAATTCTTATTTACTGATGATGAAAATGTAAAATGAATGACCATTTGGAAAAATAATTTGACATTTTCACAAAAAGTTAATCATATTCCTATCTTACAAGCCAGTCATTCTACTCTTACATATTTATTAAAGATATATTTATTAAAGATAAAGAAAAGAGCTTCATTCAAAATCTTATACAATAATGATCATGGTAGTTACACGTATAACAGCTCCAAACTACAAACAACCTAAATGTCAATCACAGTTTGAATGAATAAAGAAATTATAGTATATCACACATTAAAAATTCTAGTTAACAACATAAGAGAATAAAATATTGATGAGCCAATAATATGGATGGATCTCAAAATAACTATGCTGAATTACAGATGGTAGACAGAAAGTGCACATTTATGATTTCATGCATATAAAAAATCTATTAAGTACAAATTAATAAAAAATCATAGCAGTGGTTTCCTAGGAGCAGGGTCTGTAGGGAGGTAGTTGTGATTACAAAGAGACACTAGGAACGTTTGATGGGAGAGTGGGTGATGTATATGTTTGCTATCTTGATTACATTGATGAGTTTATGGGTTTATTCCCATATCAAAACTAATTTTCAATTTAATTTTTTGTAGTTCATTGTATGTCAACTATATGAAAATGAAGTTAACAGATTATTGGAGAAGAAAAAAAAATGGAAAAAATTTGTTGTTCTAAAGCAACTAGAAAGTATGAATAAAGAAAGACAAAATGTGATGGTGGATTCAAGTTAACTATATCTAATTACATTAAATATAAAAGGACAAAACATTCAAATATAGAGATAATTTTTTCAGGCTAAAACCTTATAAATGTTGTAACTATATGCTATTTACAAAAGTCACTTAATAATTAGAACATAATTAGCTTGAAAGTGATTTTATACAAAACTCTTTTTTTTTTTTTTTGCTTTGTAATCAGTATATTAAGGAGACATTCATACATTTCAAGAATTGCTTAATTCTGATAGCCAGATTTAAGCTTGTGAACATGACTTTTTAAACATACAATTAAAGCTATTCATAATTTGCTATTCTACCAACATTAAATTACAGTTACTTCGGAGCATAAGTTAAATGGTTTAAGTAAACC
>CM053567.1:87526733-87553312 GCA_028646485.1 Cryptoprocta ferox | reverse complement strand
CTCCTCCGCTTTCCACCGAGCGTTCTGGAAAGTTCCCTATACAAAACTCTTATGTAGATTCCAATATAGAAAAAGCTAGTATGACTATATTAATGTCACATAAGATAGATTTTTAAGGCAAATAAATGTTATTTAAGATAAAGATGAATTCATAATAGAAGAAAAGGATCAAAGGATCAAAGCCAGAAGAAGTAGTAATACTAATTTATATGAATCTAATAGCATAATTTTAATATATTTGAGGCAAAAATCACAAAATTAACATAATAAATGGACAAATCCACAACTGTATTTGATATCTTAGTAACTGATACTACCATCAAATATTTTAAAAATAATGTGATTCTGATATAAGAAGAAACCGAATTAACCACCTTGACCTAAGAGTTATTTATAAAAACACTTTCCCTGATAACCACATTCTCATTATTTGTACCTACGGTATTTACCAATTCAATTTTGACCATCTGATATATTATAAAAGTAGCTTCAAAATATTTCAAACAATTGAAGACATAAGAACTATATCCTTCTACTCAGAGGATGAACTACTGCGGATGAAGGCAAGAAACATTTTTAAATGATTTGCAATCAGAGACCATATTTCCAAATATATTTTGTCTCTAAAGAAATGGAAATTAAAAAATAATTTGGACAAAATGAAATTATGATATATCAAAGATTTTTGGTTTTAGCAAAATCAATATTTAGCTGAGGATCTGTAGCTTTAAATGCACATATTAATAAAGACAAAAATTAAAAATGATCCAAGTCTTTTTCCAAAAAAGCTAGGGAAAAAAGATCAGATAAAGCCAAAAAGAAGAAATAAAATAATGCAGTTAAGAAGATAAATCAATTAAGTGAAACCAGGCACGCAACAGAAGGAAAAAATATGAGCAGAGCACAAGTTGCTTTTTTTAAAAATATTAACAAAATTCAAAGGCCCCTATCATAACTGAAAAATAGAGGGATAATGTGAATTACCAGTAAGATGGGGTAACACTATAGAGATTATTGATATCAAAAGGATTACAAGGAGATTTATTGAAAATTTCTATGCCAATATATATGACAACATAAATGAAATAGGAAAAGTACTCAAAAAGAATAACTTACCAAAACTGAGAAAAATGAAATAGAAAATCTGGATAATTCTATATTAATTAATGAATTGAACTGTCCACAAAGAAAACTCCATCCCAAATGACTGCACTGGTGAATTCCTAAAACTTAGAGAAGAAGTATACCAATCTTGTACAACTTCTTTCAGAAATAGAAAACACTTTTCAACTTGTTATATGAGGCCGATGAAATCTAAATTCAGGCAAGAACATAACCAAGACAAAAAATGAAAGAACAATATGGCTCATAAATATTGACAGAAGATTTCAGAACAAAATACTAGTATTTTGAATTCAACAATATATAACATGGGTTGCAAGGTTGGTTTCGCAGTCAATAAAAAAAATACTCCCTAAATAAGCAGCTAAAAATGAGAAAAAGTATATGCGCACATCAAAAGATACAGAGAGGTGCTCTGACTCTTGATTTCTGCTCAGGTCATGATCTCAGGCTTCATGGCATTGAGCCCTGCATCACAGTCTGCTTAGAATTTTCTCTCTCCATCTTTCTGCCCCTTCCCAGCTCTTATGTGCATGCTCACACGTGCTCATTCTCTCAAAATAAGTAAATAAACATTTAAAAAATAAGATACAGAGTATGAAATTTATTATAAAACTTTTTTATAAGAGATTTATTTATATATCTATTATAAAGCCATTTAGTAAAAAGCATTTTATTACATAAAACACTTCAGCAAAGTGCAGAAGGAAACTTCCTTTATTTGATAAAGCGTACCTCCAATAAACCTGAAGCTTACATTATACCAACTGTTAGACACCAACCTTAATTTGGTTATAAGAAAAGAGCATTAAACATTACTAATACTTTTATTTGGTGTCATTTTTAATAGTAAAAAAAGAATGTTGTATGTTACCATGCCATGCAACTATATGGGTTATTAATTTAAACCAAGTATTGTCCAAAAGAAGCCAAATACAAAAGAGTACTTACATTATATACCATTATACCATTATATAAAGACAGTATAAGCTACAAAAAACCTGCAGAACTATGGGATTTAAAGTAAAGGAAAGAAGGTGTGGAGAGTGATTTGGGGGAGGGGGAAGCAGAGGAGTCTGTTGGTTGCTGAGCTTTATTTCTATGCTGTGCTTGGTCTTACTTACTTTCACCCCATAATTTTTTAAATGGAATTTTTTTCATTCCTTTAACTTCAACCAGCATTCCCACACAAATAATGGCCAAATTTAAATCTGTAGCCTTATCCTATCCAGAGGAATAAATCAACATTTCAAAAGGCTTTGACATGTATTCGTTGATCTTAACCTCAGGCTACTACATTTACCTAATATCCCCAAACCCTAGCTCAGTCACTTGAAAGTAATCCAGTTTTTCAAGGTCCATTTCAAACATCTCTCAGGGAAGTTTCTCTGTGAAATTTCCCTCTATGATCTTGCACAGTGCTTAGTTTGTAACCCTCTCTTGATACGTCCCAATCCAGTTTGGGCACAGCTTCTTATCAGTCTTCTTCTTGAAATAAATGTTAAGAAATGCCTTAATATTTACTGATCTTTTATTCACTGAAGTACTAAAATCAATGCATTGGTCAAAACAAATGCTAAAAAGCACTAAACAAATTGCACTTCTAGTATATCTAGGACCATAGCCCATCAACTTTCAACTTGGGGAGAAATATTTATACATCATTTTTGCTGACATCAACTGTGGGAGGGGATTTAAGAGGGGGAGGGACAAAGATTCCAGAAGAAATTCTGAGGAAAATCATAAGCAAAAACCATCCACTATTAGTACCAGCTTGTGAGGAGTACAAATCACCAGCTTTCATCTGTCATGCATTGATCATCCATTTTAAATAATGCTTGGATCTCCATACTCTGCCCAATGACAGTTCAGTCCCAGTTTGATCTAACTTGAATGACCACTCCCTCCTCTGATAGATAGCATAGTACACTTGTAAGTAGATATCACAATGGAGTGTCAGAGCTGATAGGAATGAAGCGTCCAATGTTGGGAAAAAGGCAAGATTCTCCAATGAAGACAAATGAAACAAAAAAAATCTTTTTATAATCTTATACTTAGAAAGGCAGTTTAACACCTGCCTCTGTTACATATCCTGGCTCTAGTTTTCCCTTTTAAATGAAGAATATTTAGAGCTTTTAGAAAGCAAGGCAAATGCCGTACATTTCATGATGGATATATTTTCCTCATTTCTCTACTAACATCTAAATTAATTAAGAAAAATTAATCCTTTTCCATTCTTGTATATATACACTGAAAATATGTTCATAACCCTCCTGATCTACAGTTATTCATAATAAGAAGGGGAAACAAATTTATGTATTCTATCATAAGTGTTATTTGCTATACAGAGTTAGAATTTATTTACACATTTATTGTGATGCAAAGTGTGAGTTATTCTTCAATTTCATTTTGAGCTCCTCCCCAGACAAAAGGGAATGATATGAACTCTTCTGTAGTTGATTTTCTTGAATCCATTTCCAGGAACATTTTCTCTAAGCTTTCGTTTTGCTAATTACAGCACATTTGTCAGGTTTCAGATTAAAGTGACCAGTTCTTTAGGGAGATTTTTTTTTTTCCTAATGTGTGTTATACACGCATTTAAATCGGTTTTTCTCCCAGATTTCCATGTTCTTATCTCTCAAATTCTTCATTGTTATGTATGGCTATACATTTATTCAATGTATGCTTATTATCCATTTCCTCCCCTGATCTACTGCAAGGGTATATTGATGATGATTATGATGAAGATGATGATGATGATGATAATATTAATAATAATAATAAACCTTTGGAATTTGTTGAGACTTTAATCTCCTGGATGTTTCTTTATATTGTGAAAACTGGGATATATACCTAGAGTATAAAACAGACTGTGAATGAAATTTTCCCATTTGTAACTACGTGGATGGAACTAGAAGGTATTATGCTAAGTGAAATAAGTTAGTCAGAGAAATACAGATACCATGACTTCACTCATGTGGAATTTGAGAAACTCAGCAGATAAACATAGGAGAAGGGAAGGAAAAACAAGATAAAAACAGAGAGTGAGGCAAACCATTAGGGACTCTTAAATACAGAGAACAAACAGTGTTGCTAAAGAGGGTGTGGGTGGAGGGATGTGTTAAATGGGTGATGGGCATTAGGGAGGGCACTTTTCAGGATGAGCACCTGGGTATAATATGAAAGAGATGAATCACAGGGTTCTACTCTTGAAGTCAAGACTACACAGTATGTTAACTAACTTGAATATAAGTAAATAAATAATATATTAAAAAAAGAAAGGAAAATAATGAAAGGAAAACCTATAGATTAAAAGAAACTCAAGAAATACATCAGCAAATTGCAATGTGTAGACCCTAGTTAGATCCTGATTTGTGCAAATTCAAATAAAAAAATTCATGACACAGGGGTGCCGGGGTGGCACAGTTGGTTAAGCATCTGACTTTGGCTCAGATAATGATCTCACAGTTTGTGCATTCAAGGTCTGCATCAAGCTTTCCACTGTTAGTGCAGAGCCTGCTTTGGATTCTCTGTTCCCCTCTCTTTCTGTACCTCCACCTCCATGCTCTATCTCAAAAATAAATAAACATTTCAAAAAATAAAAAAATGAATCACGAGACCATTGGGAAAATGTAAACACTGACTGGATATTAGAGAATCAATATTAATTTCTTCAGTGTGATAAAAGTATTATGGGTATATTTTCAAAGAGTTCTTATAATTTAGAGAACATACTGACGTATTTATGGCAGCAGTGATACAATGCTAGGGATTCATTTCACAACAATCCAGGGTAAGAGGTGGGTGTGCATATAGATTATAAAAGATCAGATCTAAACTGATAATTGTAGAAAAATGGTGATTTATTCATTATATTATTCTTTGATTTTCCTTAATAAAAAGTCTTAAGAAAACCAGAATGTGTATTGCACTAAAAACACTCCAGATATGTTAACAGCTATATTTATGTCCCGAACAAAGCCTTGACCTCAGAAATGTTCTACATGCTCTACTTCAGTGAGCTCTACCTCATCTTCTCACCTTTGTTCTTGATGTGACTATAACTTACACCTTGTCAACACTAATTTGTAACATTTTCTTAATCTTGAAACCTGAAATATGAACCCAACTTCCTATAGTCCCTCTGAATCCATTCTCCAATCTCCTTGAAAATTCCCTTCAAGTTGTTTGATGCATCTTAGTTCTCTGACTCAGAATATCACCCATTAAAGTGACCTCAAGCAATTGTCTTTCCAAAATAATATTGTCAGCCAGTTGAGAAACATATTCCCTATTGTTTTCAAATGCATAAAATGTAAGATGAGAAAATTTTTGGAGAAAGTATGCTTATTCATAAAAATAAATTTCATGTTATCTTTCCTCAAATTTGATCTTTATTTCTTTTCAATTATTTAATATTGGCTTTCTGAATCACCTCTTTTCTCATGCAGTTTTTAAGCATTGTAGTATTCATTATGTTCTTAACCCTATTTCTGGTCTCTCAAGTCAATAGAAACCTCATTTCAACCTTTCTCAGAAATTTGAGAAAACAGTCCTCAATTTACTTGCCTCATAGCTTATATGTTATATGATTTATGTATTAAATTTTAATATATTTTGTATGTGTGAAACATAACTATATTACCATGTTCCCTTTTCTTGGCCAATTCTAAACAAGATACCTATCTGTTCTGTTAATATATTTTTTAATAACGTCCTATAGGGCCAAATGCTAAAAAGTATCCTCACTTCTCTAGCTATAAATTATTTATTCTTCACTTTAAAATAGAACCAAACAAAACACCTCTCCTTGGATATGAAAATATCTTTTACTTCTTTATCCCATTCTCTATCCTTGCTTTTTATAGCTTGGGTTTCTTTGTCAGAAATCATGGAACAAGGGTCTAGAAGAATTTTGATTTTTTTAAATTAAATTAAATTTAATTTAATATTTATTTATTTATTTGCTTGTTTGTTTGCTTATTAAGCTCTAGTCCCAATGTGAGGCTTGATTTTATGACCCCAAGATCAAGAGCTGCATGCTCTACCAACAGAACAAGCCAGGTGTCCCAGCATTTTGATCTTTAAACTGTTTTTGCTATTGATGAGAAATAAGGATCCTAAGAGTTAAGGGATTAGTTCATCACCACATTGTTGCTTATGGTCATAGTTGAGAATAATAGCTAGAGTTTCAAAATATAAAATTCAATTTCCTTTCTTCCCTTGAATATTCCTTTTCCACCTACCCTGTTATCTCTTGAAATTTGGTGTTTTACACTTATCTTCCTCAAACTAGGCTAAAAATATTTTACTCTCACTTCTTTCTCCAAACAAAGAAATAATTTACGAAGTCCTATAGATTCTACCAGCACAATGTCCATGCACTCTATTTCCTATTTTTGTAACTATTGCCAACTCACTAGTCCCCAACCTTATAAAATCTCACCTGTGTAATCATTCTAAGGTTATAAAAATAAGCTTACAAGTGATTCCTCAGTTATATATTTTTACTGACTCCTGAGCCAACCATACTATATGCACTGTGGTGAATTTACCTTTATAAAAGTGAGCTCTATTCAAAGTATTCCCTTATCTACTTACTAAGTAAAACACATTTAAATTTACTGCATCTTCTGTCTATTGAGCACTTAGCCTATGTCAGCTCTATGATGATAGATTTTAAAGTTCTGCCACTGAGGAATAATTGAAGATAAGGAGATATATTTTAATTGGAAATGAAGGGTACATACTGTATCACAAAATTAAGATGACTGGCATGTTGCATTTGAGTGGACATTTAATGAACAAATAAACTTTAATTGTTTCCCCATCATGCATAGGATTCAGCAATGAATCCTCACTCGGGCCTCAGGGAACTCTACTGTATGATACTAGTCTCCATTTACAGCCTTATTTTGCATGTTATGCTAAGGACATGTAAATTGGGAAAGACATAATCAGTTTCTTACAAAGAAAAACACTTTATTATAGTCACAAAATACAGGGAAAGAAACAGTTGATTCACATAAGTGACATTGCATTAGTAATAACAGGGTTTGACCAAATAGGACTAGGCAGCTGATGCAATAACACTTGAAAAAATGTGTGTTTCCCTAAGGGGTGGAAAGTCATTGGAGTTTTAAATAATATTCAGCCAATGTCCCAAAGAAGTGACTGAAAAGCAGAGGCAGCCAAGATTGTGGAGCTGCCTTGATTAGCAGTCAGAGAAGGGAATTGTTCCCTTACCTTCTCTGTCCCCATCACAGGCAAAGGCAAAGATCCAGCTGCTCTTCTCACTCTATTTCCTCCAGCAGTTATGCTCTGTATGTGAAACAAAAACAACACAAACAAAAGTGGTTCTCATAGAAGAACCAAGTTAAAATGAGAAAAAAGGGAGCTGAATCTTCATCACTCTACCTCTAGCTGTGAAACTGATTGATGTCTTTAAACCTCTCAAGGAGCAGCTGCAATTGCTGTTTCAAAACAGAAAACAAAACACACACACACACACACACACACACACACACACACCCACACAAGCAGGAAGGCTGGGGAATTATATGGTGAAATCATTTTTCCACAATAAATGGGGAAAGGATTATGTTAGGTAAGAGTAATACAGTAAATAAAGTGGATCTGTGGAAGAAAGGGAACAGTTATGCCCATGGGACTCTGCAAGTGAGCTTGGCAACAGTGCCCCACTAACCGCAGCAGCCAGCAGAGGAAAAGCCTGCTTCATTATGTAACTAATAGATCTTCTTCTCCCTGAAGACCTGGTTCCCACCATTTGTGGTAATGAGCAATCACAACCACAATCTTCCAATACTTAGAACACAGAGAGTTGCCAACTAGTGGACCTGAGGTTTTAGTTATGAGGCCTGTGGCAGGTACAACAGGTGGGTATTGCAGGGAAACAAGAAAATGTAGTTAAAACCTGAATTTAATAAAAAAAGAAAAAATAAGAGAAGGAAGATTCTCTGAGAAGCATAAGCATGGTAGTACTAAAAATATGGATAGGCAATTTAAAAAAAAAAAAACATGGGGGATGTTTTTGAGGTAAAACAAAAACTGATTTTCATCATTTAATTTTTAGATTCTGTTGTTTCAAATTTGGATGTTCAAATAAAGAGTACAATCTGTAGGCAGGTTCATGAACCAAAGGGGGTTTGAAAGGACAGAGCCAGGATCTTGGGGCTTACGCTTCACTGAGGACTGTTTTATTTGTGTACAAACCTGTAATGGCTAATCATCACTAATCATTGTCCGTGTGAGGAAATGGTATTACATGACTTTTGCTTTAGAGAATTGAGGGAAAAGCAAATATGTTTCCCTATGTGTGTTGTTATTTTCAATAAACCCATTCAAAACAGATGTCGTGAATGATTAAGATTAATGTTCTCTAATGATAATAATAACATACTTTCATTTTATTAATATGCATCAATCTATGTACAGTGTTTAGAATAGTATCTGGTATGTGTTAGACACTCAATAAATATTATCCATATTTAATATTACATTAAATTTCTGCTTTGGACAACTGTAGTAGCTGCTTTTAACAACTAAAATATTATTTAATATGTGACTCATTTTGAGATTATAATTTAAAAAAGAGAGATTATTGGGGCGCCTGGGTGACTCAGTCAGTTAAGCATCTAACTTCAGCCCAGGTCATGATTACACGTGTGAGTTCAAGCCCCGCGTCAGGCTTTGTGCTGACAGCTCAGAGCTGGAGACTGCTTGGGATTCCGAGTCTCCCTCTCTCTCTCTCTCTCTCTCTCTCTCTCTGTCCCTCCCCTGCTCATCGTCTGTGTCTCTCAAAATGTCTCTGTCTCTGTCTCTCAAAAATGAATAAACTTTGAACAAATTAAAAAAAATAAGAATATTATTTATGTATATACATATAAATACCTATAGGTGTGTGTGTGTGTGTGTGTGTGTGTAGAAGCTACATATTAAAATGAAGACAAAACTACAGGAGAACAAGGGCCGACTAGGACAAATTCAGTGAGTTTTCAGTGGAGAGTTGAGATTACATTTATGGGGAGCATGAGATTTAGGAGATTAATTAACATTAGACATGGAAATTGAAAACTGGGTTGGATTTCAGGATCTACATTATGGGATATTCATTCCACACAGTAGGAACACTAAACACTGGGGAAAATGAGAAATACATTGAAATCTGCAAAAAGTGCAATTTAGAAAAGCTAAGAGTTTGTGGTAACTAAAAATATTAAATAACACTAGTTACTTAGAGGTTAGAAAACGATCATAGGTGGTGTTTATTCATGGAAAGTAGTTTGAATTTAATCTATGGTGATGTAACACATTGAAGTTTTAAAGGGCATGAGTTTCAGTCTTTATTGTGATCAGCTATTTCAGACATTATATAACAAGGAATAAGATGTGCTAGAAGTGAAAGGAATGAATGCATATATGGCCTTCAAACATTCATAATCACAATCTCCAGTGGACCTTTATCATATTTTTACTTATGCACTGGGTAGTAACATGTAAACTTTATCCACTGTTAAAATTTCAGTGCCTTGAGGAATATGTCTTGAATTAATGTATAAAATATAAAGTAGATGTAGGTTACTATATGTTAATTAGACAGAAATGAAATAAAGCAAAACCATGATAGAAATTCTATGATTATTTATTAATGATTGACTTTATTCTTTTTTTTAAGGCTTTTGTTTTTGTTTTTGTTTTTTAGTGATCTCTACTCATAATGTAGGGCTGGAACTCACAACCCTGAGACCAAGAGTCACATGCTTTTCTGACCGAGCCAGCCAGGTATTCTCCTTTATTCTTTATTAGACTACAACCTACAAGAGGAAAAGATTACAATTATTGTGTCTAACATTTTCTTCCCAGTTCCTGACACAGGTTCTAAAGCAC
Organism: Cryptoprocta ferox; assembly: GCA_028646485.1. NCBI lineage: Eukaryota > Metazoa > Chordata > Mammalia > Carnivora > Eupleridae > Cryptoprocta > Cryptoprocta ferox. Next base: position 87,543,283 of record CM053567.1, on the reverse strand, counting down.
ACTAGTGCTAGAAAAATATTTGTGGAACAAACACGTTTTCATTAGTATGATCATACTCTACAAGTACTTTCTTTTTAATTACTTAATAATTTACTTAATATTCTTACATATATATGTATGTATTCACCCAGACGTAATGTAGATTTATATCATAATTTTTAATGCCAGAGAAGTCTTCCTTTTTATAGGATTATCAAAATTTCTTTAATAAATTCCCTATTGCAGGTATGTTAGGTAATTTTAATTATGTGACTTATATATCTAGATTGAACAGCTATAAGTTAATAGATTAGATAATCTTTTTTGCCTAAAGTAAATTTGTGGAACAGTGTATGCATATATAATATTTTAATATGCATTATTAAATTATTCACAAAATAGACCACTTTTCATATATATCCAGAACTGTATGAGTAGGTCTGTTTTCTGCACATTTGATTTCTTCAGGTATCAAGTTATTTTCAGTCTTTGCCAAAGTGATAGATAAATAAAGGTGATCTATTTTTAAGCCAAGTCTGATGATTAATTTGCTCAAACATATTTTATTGACATGTTTATTGAGAATTTATTTTGTTTTTGAATTGAATATGTATGGCTTTCACTCAATTTTACATTGCTTCTTTTTGCTTTTTTTGATATATTTGTAAGCAAAATGCATTATATATGAATATTTTATGCCATATTTAATGCAACATGAATAGCTGTTTTTTCAAAGTAACATAAAATTTTTTCCAGTTTTTTAATTGACTATGACTTTATATTTTTATATATAATTTTCTAGTTATCAGAGTCCAATCAATTCACCTTTTCTTTTTTTTATGTTTATTCATTTATTTTTGAGAGAGAACACACATGGGAGAGGGACAGAGAGAGAGGGAGAGAGAGAATTCCCAGCTGACCCCACTCTGTCAGAATAGAGCACAATATGGAGTTTAAGCCCATAAACTGTGAGATCATGACCTGAGCCAAAACCAAGAATTAGAATTGGATACTTACTTGACTTAACCATCCAGGTGCCCCAACTCACCTTTTCCTTTATACTTTCCAAGCCTTATATATTGTTGTTATACAAAGTTTTGCCGTTAGTAAAAGATTATTTTTGCTTAGTTTTAATTTTTCCCTTTCAGTAAAGCATTTTTCTTTTCTCCTTTTTCATTACAGATAGGCTTTTCTGGGCCCAAACTTAAGAGATGTTGCATAATGAAAAGTGGAATAAAAGTGTTATTATTCTCTGACTTTCATGAGTAAGAAACCTAGGCCATTAAGGTATATAAAAGTCAAACTCTTGAAAGAAACATCAGAAGCAAAGTAGGTTTTCTTTCTTTCTTTCTTTCTTTCTTTCTTTCTTTCTTTCTTTCTTTCTTTCTTTCTTTCTTTCTTTCTTTCTTTTCCACCTCTGCCCCTAGCAAGACAGGATAACCTCTACTTTGGAGGTTTGCAGAATTGATATAAGAGATGATGAAAGTTTAGGGAAAGAACTCTATACATTCTGTTGTAGGCCTGGGATTTGGCAAACATTCCTAATTACTTTGGTGAACCAGATATGAATGCAGAAAAGCTATATGACAGATTATCAAAGTAGAATCTAAGGAAAGTTGGGATAAACTGAAAAATGATATGATGTCTGGTATATATAAGCAGGAAAGACCTCAAAAAAATCTCACACTCTGTTTCCTTTTCAACATTCATAGGGGCTACAGTGGGAACATTGTAGTGTATCATCAGGTAACATGACAATAAAAGAAATAGTTTTCAGGCTTGTAGTGTCCATGAAACAGAAAGAAGGTCAAACCTGAGGTCAACTTTGATGACCACTAACTTAGGAGCAGGTGAGTGGTAGATGCTCAGTAGGAGCCTCTGTAATCGTGTGACGTCAAGAAAAAGACCTGAGCTCCTTTGAAACCATAACACCACTCAAATACCCCACTCCCAGGTTACCACATAGGGGAAGGACCTCAAGTTGACTGGAATTATATTTCCAGGAAAACTGCAGATATGGAGTTTGAAACAACAAATTGATTCGTAAACAATTTCATAGTTGCCTACCTGACTTAGTGAGCAAAAATGTACCCATACTATAGCCATAAAAGAAAATAAAACCATCCAGTTACCCTTTTTCTAGTACTTTTGTATGCTTTTAAATTTATATAGTTGAATGTATCCACTTGAATTTATTTTTGTGTAAAGTGTAGGGAAAATCTGAATGTCATGGGGAGATGTTTCTGAGTCCTGTGGAGTATACCTGCTCAGTGCATGTACACTGCTCAGATTTCAGTTTGCTCTCCCGATTCTGAGAAAGCCAGGGTGAAGGAGGAAATATTGCATAAGATCGAAACTCCCAGTTTGTATTATCTCTTATGGTCAAGTTACAATTGGTTAAATTACAAATTAATATGGTCAGTTTTCCCTACAAAAGTTCTGTTTTCCTTGCTTCTCCCGCTTCTACTAATTACTTTTATCTCTTTTATCTTCTTGTTAAGATAAAATGTTTATGAAAAAAAGTTCGATATGTGTCTGCAAGATCCTTTCTTTAGTTTTGATGTTATCACTCATCCCCTGAGGTAGACAGGCTTAGAAATTGATATTTCCAATAGTTCCAATGGTCTTCATAGAAGTTCACTTCTTTTTTTTTTAATTTTTAATTTTTATTTTTACAGGTCCACTGTGCTTATCTGCATTTCTAAAAGCCCCACATATTTTAGGAATAATTTCTTGGGGGTAACTTATTTGTATATCTCATATAGACCTGAATTTCCATGAGGCAATTTATACTGTCTCTATTTTTCCTATAGTTACTATCCCAAATCCTACTGGGGTGCTATACAATATACTGTACATGAAGGTATGGCCTATTTACACTGGAAATATTCTGAATTTTGAAAGACAGGTGATTCAAAGGACTTCAGAATGCAGACCTGATATATTGGGCTCTATCATTGTGACCCTTTCAGAACTGTTCCACTTACTTGCCAGATCACATGCTGGGCTCTCGAAAAGGATTTATATGCCAACTTCTGCTCTTCTCTTCCAAATTGTTCAAAATCATACTGAGTAAGTCATATATATTATAGTTTGTGATATTTTATGTTTGCTTTGGTTCATTATAGTTGGTTATGGGGGAGGAGGTGGTTTTCAGGGAGGTCACATTTCAGACTATGACTTTTCTAGTAACTTTCATGAAAAGTTCTTAGAATTGACTCCTAGAAAAATCTTTTTGAATAAAACGTAGGGAGTGAACTGGAGGAGAACAAGACAACATAGAAATACCATTTAATGTTCCCTGCAGTTAGTGAATCAAGTCAAAGGGCAAATTCTACTTATGGTCTAGGGCTCTGTATTTCAAAAGTAGGTATTTTTTCCCTTGCTGTCCAACTTGGTATCCTGGCCCAAATGAATCGTCTTGTTATTAGGTTCCTTTTTGCATTGAGCTCGTTGTTCGGTCTAGGGATCTAATCTGCAGTCTGTGGCTGGATAGCCAAATGGAGCAAATAATCCAGATGCTTTATGAGATCTGAAATTAAATAGCTATGTGAAATACTTTTTAGATAAATAATGATCTGCATTAGAGTAAATGATTTGAGTCACACCATGTGCTTTCCAATCTTATTTTACACTCTTTTCAAGTAAAGATATGAAAAATGCTGTACTGAGATGTATAATGATCCTTAATATAGTTTTCTAGATAGTTTCAGTGATCCCTCTGAGGCACTTTCTCTGCACTATCTTTGCCCAGGCAGTAGGTTTGTTTCTCATTAGTTAGGAGAGACAAGAGTGTTTTTCATGACGCGATGGAACTTTCATCTCAAAAAGACAAGCCAGGGAGTTGCACAGCTATAGGTTAACCCTGATGTTCATTAACAGTACCGGGTTTGTCAGGAGAGTAAATAGTGATCATACACTTCATAGGAGGCTCTGGGGAGGAACCTCTGTTTAGGAGTAGGTTGGAGTTGTTCGTTAATAGCACACCTGTCCAGAACAAATAACAAACCCAGAAGGAGAAAGCTATTGCTTTTAACTCACCTAAGTTCAAAGTCTAAGAATAAGAGTTTTGTTTTCTAAGTTCCCCATGCAAAATTAAAGGTAAAGACTACATAAAATGTTCCCAAATGGCTTCTCATTCGAGGGTAACTGGAATCCGTATAACTGAAGCTCTCATAATTATGTTAGATGTGTATTTACAGAATAGTTCATATAACATATAATAATGCAATACATGTTTACTTAATACATATATTTTAAATAAATCTTATATAATGAAAAAATTTCAAGATATAAATGAGAAAATAATATTTTATTTTTCAAGCCTGTATTAATTTTTTCTGATAGCTAATAGTCATCAAAGAAAAGTTGTACAACTTACAATCAAGGAAAATAGTTAAAATTTGAAAAAATGGAACTCATTTACCTCTAATTTGGTCAGAATTTCATGCAATGAATTGAATCAATCTCTCTTTTCTTTCCTTTCACTTTCGTAAAGTCATACCAACGCTCTATTTTACCTCTGAATCCTATCATACTGCTTAAAATTACTAAAAATGTACCATGTGTTTGATTACCTTTGTACATTTTCTACATCAATCTTTACTGGAAATTCTATTTCCCTTTTACATTTGTGAACTCAAAAATTACCACTTCATTCAAGTCTCCTTAGAGTCCCTATGCATGTCAGATATGATGGTTTGTGTCATGCTTTTAATCTTCATATGGGGGTTTTGGCATAGTTCTGGTATAGTGTTTATCATGAAGTCTTATAATTATTTCTCTGTATTTCTGTCTAGCCCATATGTATCATGGTTTCTGAGAAGGAATGGCTATATCCCCACGTTTAATTCACCTTTTATCGTAGATCCTAGCCTATGATGTAGCACAAAGATGAAGCTAAATATAGTAGTATTACTGAAAGCTTTGAATTATTTTACTAAAATCTAAACCCGATATAATATTGTGCATCAAATAATCAGAACAAGCATTTAATACTTATGCAATCAAAAATAAATTACATACGGTAGTATTTGCCAATTATGTTTGAAATAACTAGTACAAATGTACTCTTAAATGAAATTTTAATTGCAAAAATACTAATCTGTATTTTGACTCTTTAAATTACTTTTAACAAATTATATGCTATGACTCAGAATGATAATCCATGAGAAATTTCCTGCATTGTTGTCCATTTAAAACAATTTCCTGCCATTTTCAGAGAAAAGAATAATAACAGTAAAAATAATGTCAACTAACAATGATGAAGGGATTAATAGGAGCCATACACTGGTCCAAGAGTCCCTTATATTTTTTTATTTAATCACTGTAACCACCCTGTGATTCTAGGGGTGTTACCTGCTTCACAGATTGGGAACTGCAGTATAGCTGAGTCCAGTATTGGACTGGAGTCACAATAGTGGTGACTGAGGGGTCAAGATTTCAAAAGTAGCCATTTAGATTCCAGAGCTTTTCTTTCTAACCATTTGGACAATGCCCTCTAGTTTGTAGATGCAGGTAATCATAAATTCCATAGGGGAAAAATAAAGTGTAGTACATAAGCTAATGCCTATTCATGATTCAACATGAAAATGCTAAATATTCTTTTTCCCTATGTAAGTGATTGTGAGATTAATAGTATGATTTTGTTTATTTCTTAATGTTTAGGAAATTATGTATGGCACGAAGCCTTAGTATCTTGTAAAATAAAGGGCTGGAGTCTAGGTCTCATTAGCACTATGATCTGATAATTGGTTTACACATCTTATAATAATATGTATCTATGAATAGCAGTCATGAAAAGAAGGAAAAAGGCATATGCCACTAGAGTAACTTGGAAGAAAATATAGTTTTCAGGTTCAGAGTTTTTCAAGATCCAAAATAAATTAGAAATGAAAATATCCCATCTTTGTGATTTTTTAGAAGCTGAATGAGGGATATCAGTCAGATTTAAAAAAATGAAACCACTCTAAATATTTCAAACACTGGATATTTACTGTAGGAAGTTGGCGTCAAGAACCAAGAAGGGCTGGAAGTACTAGAGGTGCAAAACCAAAATTGATTCAAGTCTGGAACATAAAGAAAAAGGAGGTGATATTCAGCATACACAAGATATTAATACACCATGCTGGAGCCCATGTGCTCACACTTGCTAAAACATGATCGGAAATTCTCTTGCACTTCCTTCTGAATTCACAGCAACAAAAATAGTAGCAGCAGCAGCACCAAATACTGCTTCTCCCTAATCATCATCTTCTTCTCTTAATCATCTTGTCTCACTGCTGTTTCAGCCACTTCCAGCAAATTCCAAATGTTGGGTTTAGAGGCAGAATTTTCTCTTGTTCTTCTATAATCTGATCTTCCATCAGTGCCTCCTAATGGAGCACCTAACAGGAAGCCAGCTGGCAACTGAACTGGGGAAACAGATATTGTACACTGCCAGCCCAGCGATACACAGCAGTATTTAGAAAGGTGAGTGAGTGTCAAGCTGGGAGATCAACACACAAATAACTGGCATGACATGTTATATGAAAAATTATAGCCCTAACTCCTATGTCTAAAATCTAAGATTTTGCTTTTGTGTTTGCTTGAAGTATTAGATCTGGGACATGAAATTTACAGTATAAATTTGTGTTCTGTTAAAAAGCAACCAAAAACAAACAAAAAAGCAAACATTGTCAGGGGCATCTGGGGGTCTCAGTTGGTCACGTGTCTGACTGTTGACTTCAGCTCAGGTCATGATCTCACAGTTCATGAGTTCGAATCCGGAGTTATCGGGCTCTGTGCTGACAGTGCTGAGCCTGCCTGGGATTCTCTCTTTCTTTTTCTCTCTGCCCCACCCCACTTGCATGCACATGCTTTTTCTCTCAAAATAAATTAATTAATTAAAAATATTAAACAACAACAACAACATTGTGGAATTTGAGTTTTCTCCTGGTCCTTAGATATCTGATTTTGGGTCCATTCATGAATTCATTTTGGATCTGCACTGCAGTAGGGCACAAATGATTATTGGTAAATTTAGGTGTCTTTTGCACTAATTATGTTCAAAGAAAAATCAAGCTTGAGAACTTTAATAGAATTGGCAGGCAGACATAACAGTGGAGACCTAAACCATACTGAGAGATACCAACTCAGCTAATGAAAATTGTTTGCCACTCTCAATAAACCCTTAAAATTATGATCTGTTCAAATTACACCTACATGCATCTCCTTACATCTTCTCTACTGTTCTGTTCTATAACCTACTCAGCCAAATATCCTTAGAGAATCTTCTGTGTGAACTACCATGTCTCAATAGGCATGTAAAGAGCTGTAAGTCTTTTAGATTTTGGTTTATTTGCTGATATAATGCTCACTCTCACAAACATCATTCTTTTTTTTGTAAATGATCAATGGAAAAACTAAAGATTTCTTTGGAAAATAATAAAAGTAATAGGTATTTAGAAAACATGGATTATTTAAAAGTTCTTACTTTCCTCTGTAATTTAAAGCCAGTGTAGACTTCATAGACTAAATTGCAAGAGGCTAACATCAAATGATGGAATTCCTGCTCCATTCTCCTAAAATAAAACAGAACACACAAACGAAACCAAACAAAATTAAAAAAATATTTTAAAGAAACAATATTGTTTATGCCAGATGACATGGAAATATCTCAAGGATACAAATTTTTAATTAATTTATCAAAGTTAAGAGTGAACATGTATTCTCCTAGACATATCAGAACAAAAATGAGTGGTGGTTCATTAGATAAGTCAATAGTAAATTGCCCATTATAAAATCAGTGGATTAATTCAGTTCTCATATTGTAAAAGTTTCCTCTTAAACTTCAATGACATATGAATAATAAATCAAAAAGGACAAAGTACAATCCACCATAGAGTTATAGTTTAGTTAGATAGACAAAGTATTTAAAATTTTCACTGATCCAGTCATTTATTTATAAATATATATTGAATGCCAACTATATGTCAGAAACTATGACAAATTTTAAACAGTTAGAAAGAAGACATTATGAGAGAATGCATAAGTTTAACAGGAAACTACTGTATCATAATAGCACATACTCGGTCCATTGAAACTAACCTCACAGGTCTATGACATGGGAGAAACACAGATCTCTCAAAATATTACTTTCAAGGTTGGAATCAAACTGTGAACTATAATTATGCACAGAAAGGATTTACTTGGATGTTTTACTTCTACCTCTAAAAGCTCCGGGAAGTAGCTTACCCAGCAAGATCAGCTTTAGTATAATAGTAGTAATAAGACTTCAGTAAAGTCATTTTGGACTTCAAAATCCAGAAATGGAAATTTATGTTATATATTTTAGTATTTAAAAAAATAATCATATAATAATAATACATAATACTTGTTTGTGTCTTAATTCAATGACATCATGGAGCATTTGAGACCATGTTAATTCACACTTGTGAATCTACTAATTTTGTTTACTCTGTAAAAGCATTAACTTTTTTACTATAAAGAACAATCTCATTGAAGATTACAGGCAAATAACATAGTGTTGGAAAAGTAAAAGAATTCACACTTTTTTTTCAGCATTTCATGCTCAGTTAATAAAATTATTTGACTTAAACAACTGAAAAAGTAACTTCTATATGTTCATACTGTGAAGCCAAAAATAACTATTGCTTCCCAGTACTTCTTTTGACAGAAGTAAATTGCATTTCTGATGTGTCAAACTAGAGAATATCTCATTGGCTTATGATATGGTGCAACACAAATATACATTTAGATTATATCCCAATGTGACAAATTACACATCTTTTTAACATTAAATACCAGCTATTAATTCACACGTTTGTACACCAAGAGTTGGGTTTTTAAAAAGTGGCAAATGAAAAATAACCCAAGTAATATATGTTCACGCAAAGTGTAAGCAAGTCATTTTTTTGTCTGTCTTATCTTTTAAAAGTCTAAAACTCCTTCTAATTTATATATAGATATATATTTAGAGCTATTTGCAGTATACCACTTCTAAGCAGTTTTATGATTCTCAATTGCAGCATAATACTGGACTTTATATCTTTATATTATAATGACAATTTGCAAATTTAAATTAGTTCCTTAGTCCTCGGTCTTGTTCAAATTTAAAATAAAAGAGAAAGAAACTGCCATTATCTGCCATTAATTTTCATATTATAAAACATGACTTTACTTAAATGATCTATAGTGGGGATGTGGCTGAGAAGAGTGTTAAAATAAGACAGAGATCAAGTTCGAGATGGGAGAGAGAATGAAGGGGGTAGAACAAAAGCTAGAAAAAATAAGAACTGATATATCCAGTATTGGAGATGGACAGCATACAGTATTTGAATCACTTTGATATTCTAAATCTTCTGAGGGAAAGATTCTCTGTAATTTATGAGACATATCCATGTGTTTCTCAGATGATACTACCATCCTGCATACCACTAACTGAGTCAGAAATTAACATGTAAACAGAAGACGGTCATTCCCCATTTGCCCAGGAGTGAAAGGGGGTAGATTGGGAAAGACGGTATTTAGTAGTAATTAAATATTACCCTATATTCATTACTTACTAGCTATTTGATCTTGGGCAAGTTATTTAACTTTTTTTAAATGTTAATTTATTTTGAGAGAGTGATGGAGAACAGGGGAGGGGCAGAGAGACAGAGACAGAGAATCCCAACAGGTTCTGTGCTCAAAGTGTGGGGCTCAATTCCACCAATTGTGACATCATGACCTGAGCAGAAATCAATAGTGGGACACTTAACTGACTGAGCCACTCAGGTGCCCTGAGTTATTTAACTTCTTTGCATTTGCATTTCACTTTCATCATCTCTAATATATATATTTCATCATCTCTATTATGTATATATAATTAACTTCTAATAAAATTTTATTAAAGAAGAATTAAATAATCTCTAAAAATTCAGAACTGGTAATAATATAAAATAAGCACTCTGTATTACTTAGTGACTAATGGACCAAATTAGAACATTTCTTAATGAGTGGGTAGACACAAAGCAGTTGCAAAAGGGTGAGAATTGACATATAGCAATACAGACACCAACATACACACACACTTATAATTTTATAAGAGAAATATCAAAATGGTACCCAAAAGATTTGTACGTTGGAAGAGCATAAGCTACGTGAAACATATATGTCGGTGCCCTGCATCTCTGGTCATCTGTATCTCTGTGAGGGGTTTTGAATACTCAGGCCTTACAGTGCAGAAAATCTTTTAGAAGGTGTGGAATATGAGCAGGTATGGGGACCAGGGTACTAGCATCTGAAAACTAGAAGTAGTTCTAAGGGGATAAAATGTGAGGTGCTACTGAAATTCTGATAGTCTGTTACCAAGAGGTTGAATTATACAACTGCTAATTTAGTTTCCAGGGATGTTCTCTGAGGTTGCGGAATTTTTTTTTTTTTTTTTTTTTTTGCCTTTTTGAGCATAGAATTCACATGAAGATATGTAAGTTAAAGCATTAAAAATAGTCTCTGGAATTCAAATACATAGAAGCTGCCAATTAAAACCATTATGTATAGTATTTTTCCCCTGCAGTTTTATTGTCTTAGGCAAATAGCACATTAGTCTGCGAATAATACCAATATGCTGATCATGCTAATAATTTTCATTTATTTTACTACTGAACTTTAAATTAATGTAACATGAGCAAATGGATTACTCAAGCATTAGTAAAATGCCTTTTGTACTATTCAATATCTAAAATCTGAATATGGGAAACTAAAATGAAGCAACAAATAGATTAAAAAATGCATACTGACTATTTTATTGACATCTGCAATAATTTTGAATTAACTAATGACATACAATTATGGTTTTTGTTTGGTATACTAATGTTTTAATGTTTTATTTTCTGGAAATATAAGAAATACTCTCTTTTCTCTTAATCTAGAAATCATAATATTTATGTAGATGATGATTTAAAAAAATAAAAAACAGAAATGAAGGGTTTATAAATTATATATATTTTTTTCTCCCTGCATGACCCTCTAAATTTTGGAAGCTCTTATTCAATATTCTTGTTTTTATGGCAATATAATTATTTATATATGTTCAAAAAGAAGAATCTGTCCTCCTTTTTACCAGTTTATAATTGAAAACATTGATTATGTAACTAAGTCTTTCCCTGTAATGCCACTTTTGAGAACGATGCTAATATCATCATATATGACCAAATAGTTTCAATAAACTAAATTGAACTCTATGGAGCCAATACTTGCAAAGTCCCCTTGAGAAAACTGTCCTGGTATCTGACTTACAACGTTCCTGGTCTTTCATATAAGTAAAGATCATTTTGGGCAGGCCCAGGAATCTTAGGGTGATTTAGAATCATCAAGGAGGAAAGGAAAGTTGTGTGTATGTGTGTGTGTGTAATATCTGGACAAAATTTAATTGAATCATTCTCTTCTTCCTACAAAACACCAAATTTGTTACCTTATTCTAAGACAATAATACTGGCTCTTACTCAAATTGTCAAGTCTTTCCAAATTTTAAATTCCTCAGCTACAATTCTCTAATCAACTTTTCCAATTTTTCTTCCTCCTGCCTGACTGGGCATCACTGAGAAATAAAAACTGACTGCTCAGATCCTCATTTGGACACTAAGTTGCTGTGCAGTTGGCCTTTTATCCTGTGGATCCAAAACTCTGAACTGAATGAAGCTGCATGACTTGATATAAGCTTCTACCACAGAACTCTCCACAATAGCAAGCCATGGATGGTCCAGTTTTTCCATGGACTAAGGAAGTCAGATGAAACATTTGGATCACGTAGGCTCATATAAAAGAGGTAAACAAGTCCTGAACAACAGCACCAAGAACTCGACATCTTAGCTTGAGAACTTCAAGAAAATCCAGCAGAGTGCTGCATAACTGGTTTTTCTTTATAGGCCTCTTTAAATCCAGAATACTAGTATTGTCAGAGTCAACTCTGGAACTTTAATACAACCTCTTATGTTACTATTTCTTTTTTTTAAGTTTATTTATTTTAGGGAGGGAGGGGCAGAGAGAGAGGGAGAGAGAGAATCCTAAGCAAACTTCGCACTGTCACCACTGAGCCCGATGCAGGGCTGAAACTCACGAACACAAGATCATGACCTGAGCCAAAATAAAGAGTCAGGCACTTAACCAACTAAGCCTCCCAGGTACCCCTATTTCTTTCTTTTTTTTTTTTTTTAGTCATCCCTCCTTCAAATGTCTGAACTCCAAGACCCTAAAAAAAACCACTGCCATGCAACAGATAGTCCAACTAGTTTAAAAGAAAAATTCCAAAAATAATCCTCTAGGACTCCTGGGCGGCTCAGTTGGTTAAGCGTCTGACTTCAGCTCAGGTGGTGATGTCACGGTCTGTGGGTTTGAGCCTCGCGTTGGGCTCTGTGTTGATCGCTCAGAGCCTGGAACCTGCTTCAGATTCTGTGTCTCCCTCTCTCTCTGCCCCTCCCTATTCAGCCTCTGTCTCTCTCCCTCTCTCAAAAATAAACATTAAAAAAATAAAAGTAGAAAAAAAGAAGAATCCCCTAGAAACTGTGCCTTAGATCCTGCTTCATTCTACTCCAGAGGTTTACTTATTCAGGGACAAATTATATTTATTCATCTTAATAACAGAGGAAATTGACAATGTTGAATTTATCTGAGTTTGTACTCCCAGAGAGAAGTGATGTGGTATATATGTATAATGGAAAAGTACTCACCCATAAGAATGAAATCTTGACATTTGCAACCACGAGCTAGAATGTTTTGTGCTAAGTGAAATAAGTCAGTCAGAGAAAGGCAAATAACAAATGATAATATAAACACACACACAAACACATACTACATCTTCACCTATTCATCAGTCGATGGATATCTGGGGTCTTTCCATATATGGCTATTGTAGGTAATACTACTATAAACTTGGAGTGAACGTATATTCTTGATTATACACTTTTTAAAATTTATTTTCTTAATTTAAATCCAGTTAGTTAACATATTGTGTAATAATTTCAGGAATAGAATTTAGTGACTCATCACTTATATATAATACCCAGTTCTCATCCCAACAAGTGTCTTCCTTAATACCCCTCAATCCTTTAGCCCTTCCTCACACCCAACACCCCTCCAGGAACCCTCAATTTGTTCTGTGCTCTGCATTTAAGTCTCTTATAATTTGTCTCCCTCTCTATTTTTATATTATTTTTGCTTCCTTTCACTTATGTTCAACTGTTTTGTATCATAAATTCCACATATGAATGAAATCATATAATATTTGTCTTTCTCTGACTGACTTATTTCACTTAGCATAATACAATCTAGTTCTATCCAGGTAGTTGCAAATTGCAAGATTTCATTCTTTTTGTTCACCGAGGAATATTCCATTGTATATATATACCACATCTTCTTTATCCATTCATCTATTGATGGATATTTGGGCTCATTCCATACTTTGGCTATGTGGATAGCACTGCTATAAACATTGGCGTACATGTGCCCCTTCCAATCAGCACTCCTGTCTCCTTTGGATAAATACCTAGTAGTGCCATTGCTGGGTCATAGGGTAGTCCTATTTTTAATTTTTTGAGGAACCTCCATACTGTTTTCCAGAGTGACTGCATCGTATGGCATTCCCACCAAAAGTACAAAAGGATTTATTTTTCTCTGGATCTTCACCAACATCTGCTGTTGCCTGAGTTGTTAATTTTAGCCAATCTGACAGGTGTGAGACGGTATCTCATTGTGGTTTTGATTTGTATTTTCCTGATGGTGAGTAATGTTGAGTATCTTTTCATGTGTCTGTTAGCCATTTGAATGTCTTCTTTGTAAAAGTGTCTAGTCATGTCTTTTGCCCTTTACTTCATTGGATTATTTATTTTTTGGGTGTTGAGTTTGATAAGTTCTTTATAGATTTTGGATACTAACCTTTTTGAAACCATCTTCTCCCAATCTGTCAGTTGCCTTTTAGTTTTGCTGATTGTTTCTTTTGCTGTGCAGAAGGTTTCTATCTTGATGAGATCCCAATATGTCATTTTTGCTTTTGTTTTCCTTACCTCTGTAGACATATCAAGTAAGAAGTACCTGCAGCTGGGGTCAAAGAGGTTGTTGCCTCTTTTCTCTTCTAGGACTTTGATGGCTTCCTGTCTTATGTTTAAATCATTCATCCTTTCATGATTTTATTTTTGTGTATGTTGTAATAAAGTGATCTAGTTTTATTCTTCAGCATGTCACCATTTGGTTTTCCCAACACCATTTGCTGAAGAGACTGTCTTTGTTCCATTGGATATTCTGTCCTGCTTTGTCAAAGATTAGTTGGCCATACATTTGTGGTCCATTTCTGGGTTCTCTATTCTGTGCCATTGATCTATGCGTCTGATTTTGTGCCAGTACCATACTGTCTTGATGGTTACAGCTTTCCAATACAACTTGAAGTCCAGAATTATGATGACTCCAGCTTTGGCTTTCTTTTTCAAGGTTGCTTTGGCTATTCGGGGTCTTTTCTGGTTCCATACAAATTTTAAAATTGTTTGCTCTAGCACTGTGAAAAATGCTGCTGTTATTTTGATAGGGATTGCATTGAATATGTAAATTCCTTTAGGTAGTATCAATATTTTAACAATATTTGTTCTTTCAATCCATGAGCATGGAATGTTTTCCTATTTCTTTGTGTCTTCTTCAATTTCTTTCATAAGCTTTCTATAGTTTTCAGTGCACAGATTTTTCAACTCTTTGGTTAGGTTTATTCCTAAGTATTTTATAGTTTTTGGTGCAATTATAAATGGGATAGGTTCCTTGATTTCTCTTTCTGTTGCTTCATTATTGGTGTATAGAAATGAAACCTAAAGAACTCCTCCAAAAAACTGCTAAAATTGATACATGAATTCAGCGAAGTCACATTATATAAAATCAAATACTGAGAGTGGATATCCTTTTTCTATTCCTGACCTTAGGGGGAAAGCTCTCAGTTTTTCCCAATTGAGGATGATATTAGTGGTGGCTCTTTCATACATGGACTTATAATCTTGAGATATGATTCTTTTATCCCTACTTTCTTGAAGATTTTTAACAAGAAAAGATGCTGTATTCTGTCAAATTCTTTTTCAGCATCTATTGATAGGATCATGTTGTTCTTATCCTTTCTTTTATTAATATAATGTATGACACTGATTGATTTGTGGATATTGAAGCAGCCCTATATTCCAGGAATAAATCCCACCTGATTGTGGTGAATAATTCTTTTAATGTATTGTTGCATCCAGTTTGCTAGTATCTTGAGAATTTTTGTGTGCATGTTCATCACGGAAATTGGTCTGTAGTTTTCTTTGGTTTTGGAATCAAGACAATGCTGGCCTCATAGCCCAGGACTCTTGTTTGCTGGGGGATTTTTGATGACTGATTCAATTTTTTTAGTGGCTATGGGTCTGTTCAAAGTTTCTATTTTTTCTTGTTTCAGTTTCGGTAGTTTATATGTTTCTAAAAATTTGTCAATTGTTTCCAGATAGCCCAATTTGTTGGTATTAATTGCTCATAATAGTCTCTTATTATTGTTTGTGTTGCTGCAGTGTTGGCTGTGATCTCTCCTTTTTCATTTGTATTTTTATTTATTTAGATCCTTTCTTTTTTTCCCCCCTTGCTGCTTTCATAATTCTTTCCTTGTCTGTGTATTTTGTGAATTTGACTATGATAAGCCTTGGTGATGGTCGTTTTTCATTAAATCTGTTGGGAGTTCTCTGTGCTTCTTGGATTTTGACACATGTGTCCATCCCCAGATTAGGAAGGTTTTCTGCTACTATTTTCTCACATAAACCTTCTGCCTTTTTTCTCTCACTTCATCTTCTGGGACTCCTATGATTCAGATGTTATTTCTTTTTAATAAGTCACTGAGTTCTCTAAGTCTTGTATTGTGTTCTTTTGCCTGTTTCCTCTTTTTTTCTGCATCATTATTCTCCATAATTTTATCTTCTAAATCGCTGATTCACTGCTCTGCTTCGTCCATCCTTGTCATTGTGGCATATATTTGAGATTGTATTTCAATTATAGCATTTTTTAAATTTCATCCTAAATAGATTTTATTTCTTTTATCTCCCAAAAGGATTCTTTGCTTTTTCCAACCCCAGGTGCTATTCTTATTATCATTGTTCTAAATTCTAGTTCAGACATCTTGCTTCTCTCTGTGTTAAGCCCTTGGCTGTTATTTCTTTCTCTTCTTTCTTTTGGGGGTGAATTCCTTTGTTTTGTCATTTTGGAGGATGAAAAAAATTAATAAAACAAAAATTAAAAATTAAAAAATTAAAAACAAAACAAAAAATCAAGTAAAGGAAGCTAAATCTAGGTGTGTTTTGGTCTGTTTGTTGCAAGTAGCTTGATAGAATAGAGAAAAAATGGAAATAAAAAAGTTAAGAAAAAATGTAACAATTAAAAAATTATACAAAATACAGTATCCTTTCTTAATAAAAACCCTCGAGAAAGTCAGGATTGAAGGAACTTACTTAAACTTTATAAAAGCCATCTATGAAAAGCCCACAGCTAATATCATCCTCAATGGAGAAAAACTGAGAGCTTTCCCCCTGAGATCAGGAACA
>CM053567.1:87493070-87526233 GCA_028646485.1 Cryptoprocta ferox | reverse complement strand
AGAGAGAGAGAGAGAGAGAGAGAGAGAACATGTGCAAGATGAGGGATGGGCAGAGAGAAAGGGAAAGAGAACCCTGCACAGTCAAGCGCAGAGCCTGATACAGGGCTCAAACCCATAATTACCTGAGCTGAAACCAAGAATTGGACGCTTAACCAACTGAACCACCCATGTTCCTTTATGTGCTATTTTCTTAATGAAACACGAGCAAGTTCATAATGAAAAATAAAAATGGAAAGAAAAGGAACAATGGGGATGAGGAGAAAAAGAATAAAGCATTTAAATATTTATTTGGAAATGGAGGGACTCATAAACAATGCGAGAGTCTTAGTACTATCTAGCTGTCCTAATGTGTTAGTTTAGATGGAGGTTGTTGAATTAAGCAAGGTTAAATTCTTCATGTTTATATGAAAATTTCCCCCTATTAAACAAATTCTATTTTCATTGCTACGAAGGTTACACTCATTTCAGAGACGAGGAACAATCTGTAAAATTAAAAAAGAAAAACAAACAGAAACAAAAACAACCAGTACAATCTTCTTTGTGATGGAATTTTTAGTCCTAAGTAGAAAAGAAATTTTCATAGGATTCATTGAAGTGATCATTTGAATTATTTTCTGAAATATATATCCACATATATGTATAAGGTGTATATATTTTGCCTTGATAATTTTCTTAAAATATTGTTCTGAGATCAATATGATTACTTTTTCTCAGCCTCTAAGTCTTTCTAAACTCCTCATAATGCTTTTTGAAATAATAGGGAGATGGCTGTTGCCTTAACCCTGCTTGATTTTTCCTAAACATATTGCTCCTCTGCAAGCCACATGATATTTCAATTAAACCTATGTTCCACTGACATATATATATACTCTATTGTAATTGGGATTTCTTAAATGTGCTTTATGTATTTTCCTCCAAAGATGTTCTATCTAGATTCTAAACATGTAAAAGCATTGCACTCTATCTACTTACCTACCTTTGCACATATCCGTAACAGCTCTGGGGCTATTTGCCACTAATGCAAGTGGGTGTTTATATACTAAGTGTTTATTTATTCATGAGAGTTCCTAAATGTTTGTAAAGTGATAAAAAAAAATCAATAATCTTGCGGTCATGGAAATTTTCCCCAAATTTCAATTTAAGTTATATTTATATTCTCAACATTTTACAAATGCTCAAAGCAGTGTAACAATCATTTCCGTTAAAGTAAACCTTGGGACTGTTGTCACAACTGCGCTTCCAACAGTTGCTTGGTAAGTGAAACAGTGGTTCTGGGACTGGTGTGAGTTCAGGATTACAGACATCCCTACATCCGTGCCATCCTCTTTTCTCCCTAAAACATACTGATGCACACACAGGTACACACTATGCCTTCAAATATCCCCTGAAACTTAACCCTTTTCTATATGTTTTCATCTATTAGCTTTGTAAATATACCACAGACACAGACACAATCAATGGATTCAAGATTATTGTATCAAAATAATACATAATGTTATTGTACCAAAACAGTACAAAATAATAATGATGTCTTGTGAAAGAAGTATATGGATTCATCAATTTGCCTTTTCTCATGGTCTTAGCAACGTTCTTCAATTATCCCGTCACTCTTATTAGTTTCCTGTGGCTGCATAACAAATCACTTACAATCTTGGCTTAAAACAATAGAAATTTACTCTCCCACATTTCTGGGGAGGCTTGATGTCTGAGGTCAAGGTGTCAATATGGCCACCCTCTAAAGAATCTACAGAAGAATCTGTTCTGTCTCCAGATTCCAGTGGCTGTTGGCATTGCTTACCTGTGGCCATGTAACTCCCATCACTGCCTATGGTCACATTACCTTCTCCCAAATCTCCCTCTGCCTCACTCTTATAAGAACACTTCTCATTGGATTTAAGGCTGACCAGGATAATCTAAGAAACATTCTTCTTTGCAAAACCTTCAATTTAATCGCATATATTGCTATACAAAGTGATACTTACAGTTTCTAGAGATTAGGACCTGAATTTATCTTTGAGATGGGGGAGGGAGGCACCATTAATCTTACTACACTTATTATCATTAGTATTAGATGGTTCTTTTTGTTTAGGTTTATTTATTTTGAGAGAGAGAGTGGGTGCAAGTGGGGCAGGGGCAGAGAGAGAGAGGGGGGAGAGAAAGAGAATCCCAAGCAGTATCAGATGATTCTGATCTTAAAGTTATTATATACACCAGGTTATATTTTAATAAGAATGGAGCATTAGTCAATTGGCAATGGGACTTAGAATGAGATCTCTTAATGATTTGTCAATACATGGACAAATACAAGGAAAACAGCAACAGTGCCATTCAAGGAAGAGGTGATGGCTCTCCCTCAGCACCCAGTCAGTACCCATCTTCCTTTCTCTTGGTAACTTCTTTCGGGTCTCCATCTTATTCTCAAATTTGGTAAATTTAAGAAATGAACATATGACTGCTCTATAAGATTACAGTGAGAATGGAATAAAATGATACTCTGGTTTTTAAAAAAATTCTAACTTGCATATTTTTATTAATAAAAGAAAAACAGTTGAATAAATTCATAAATCATTATTTCTGTGTATAAATTATAAGAACATTACAAGTCAATGCACTGGAAGCTGTGTTCTCTTTAAGAGAGAGAGAGCAGGGTACAGAAGCAGGGGGAAAGACAGAAAAAATCTCAAACAGGCTCCATGCTCAGCACCCTGGGCTGATCTCACAACCCTGGGATCATGACCTGAGCTGATATCAAGAGATGGATGCTCAAATAACTGAGCCACCCAGGCGCCCCCATGGAAGCGGTGTTTCTATCATCACTAACATTCTAGTTTTACTGTATTTCCTACTGGGAGGGAAAGACTGAAATATAGAAGAAAAGTAAAATATAAAATCTGATAGTAGCTTGCATTTATTGAGAATTTACTATTATCAAGTATAGGATAAGTATTACTGTAACAATTTATAATAGTAACTAATTTATTCCTCACACTATTTAATTTTGTCTATTTCACAGATGAGGGAACTGAAGCCCAGAACATTTAAATAAATGGCTTGGAGTTACAGAGCACAAAGTGAAGAAGTGTTAGATTTAGAAGTTGTGATAATTACTTTTGTATGTCAACTTGACTGGCTTATGAGATGGCAGTTATCTGGTTAAACATTATTTCTGGGAGTGTCTGTGAGGATGTTTCTGGAAGAGATTAGCATTTGGATGGATAGACTGATCAATGTAGATTGCCCTACCCACTGTGGGTGGCATCACCTAAGCCACTGAGGTCCTGAATCAAAAAGTTGGAGGAAGGAAGAATTTACATTCTTTCTGCATGACTATTTGAAGTGGGACGTCATAGTCTCCTGCCCTTGATGCTTCTGTTCTGAGGCCTTCGAACTTGGACTAGAATCTACATTTTTTGCTTCCTAGCTCTAAAGTCTTCACACTACACAGCAGGCTTTTCTGGATTTCCAGCTTGCAGAAGGCAGACTGTAGGATTTCACAGACTCTATAATCATATGAGTCAATATTTTAGAATAACAAATGTCTTTAGATAGATAGATAGATAGATAATCTCCTACTGGTCCTGTGTCTCTGGACAACCCAGACTAATAGAAAAGTCAAACTCAGATAACCTGGTTCTAGTATCTGAGCACTTATTCTTTAGGCTATGCAGATTCTCAAAAACAATTTATTGCTTTATAAAAGCAATGCTATTGTTTGCATTTAAAATTTTCATTTCATGGTGCACTTGGGTGGCTCAATTGGTTAGGCGACTGGCTCTTGGATTTGGCTCAGGTCACGATCTCATGGTTGGTGGGTACAAGCCTCATGTCAAGCTCTGTGCTGACAGTGCAGAGCCTGTTTGGAATTTTCTCTCTCTCCCTCTTTCTTTGCCCCTCCCTCATCTGATCTCTCTCTCTCTCTTTCTCTCTTTCTTTCTCTCTCTCTCTCTCTCTCAAAATAAATACATAAACTTAAAAAAAATTTCATTTCATTTTAAGAGAAAATAGAAGTTTTATCCCTGCCTGGAGAACATGCAAGTTGATTATGAATTTTTTTATTCTATTTAATTTATTCTTTTAGTTTACATCCAAGTTAGTTAAAATATAGTGCAACAGTGATTTCAGGAGTAGATTCCTTAATGTTTCCCTTACCCATTTAGCCCCTCCCCCCTCCCACAACTCCCCCAGTAACCCTGTGTTTGTTTTCCATATTTAAGAGTCTCTTATGTTTTTGTTCTCCTCCCTGTTTTTATATTACTTTTGCTTTCCTCCCTTTATGTTCATCTGTTTTGTATATTAAAGTCTCGTATGAGTGAAGTCATATGATATTTGTTGGTTGGGAGACATTTCTGAACTCACTAATTTGAGAAAACTCCTTGTGAGGTTAAGGCAGGTTTTGCAAGGCCTCCAGCCGTCAGATGATGACTGATATCCACCCCCACTCAATTATTTTTGTTTGAGCACCGACCCCCCGTGGCACCTTGCTGATTGGTATTGGGAGTGACTTGTTCCCTTATTCTGGCCCTAAAATATGCAGATTGCACCTTGTGAAGGAATTTATTATAGGAATTTCTTCTTTTGTGATTATGGGAGCAAATATTACATTTCCTGAGAAACCTGTTTTACTTCCCCTCAAGAAAACAGGCTATTGACCCCAGCTCACAAAGAACTAACTTTTGCCTTTGCTATGCTGAAAACATTGTCTTGTATTTGAATGCTGAAGATAGCTTCCTTCCCCATATGATAAGCATCTAAATCACCTACATCAATCACAATTGATAAAGATTATTCATGAGTCCTCTACCAATCTATGTTCTGGGTAATTTTTATATACCAAAGAAATTTTTCATCAGAAATCATTGTCTAAGGCAAATGCCACTTCTGTGCTGTGCCCCATACATTTTTTATCATAAATAAAGCTGACTCTCAGTGCAGAGATGCCTGCCTGGTGATCAGAAAGAAACTTGTGGCTCTCTCATCCCTCCCCCTTTTGCCGACACCATCCATCCTTCAGGTAGCCCTGGACCTGCTGGAGCTGTACTCTGGCATTTGTCTTTCTCTGACTAATTTCACTTAGCATAATACCCATGTTTTTTTCTTAGAATTGCATTGAAGAGTTTCTCATATGACCCAGAAGTCTCTTTCTCATCCTGTACAAACAGAAGCCCTCAAGTCAGTCGTGCTTATTATTCAACTTTGTCAGGAAAATAATTGTCATTGCCAGGGTTTAGAGCTCCAAAACAATGATTTTAGATAAAGAATAAAATTGAGTCACCCTGCATTCAAATAATCACAGCTTTCAATTATTGACCCTCTACCACACATCAGATCACATATATTATGTTTAACTCTCAGAACAATTATAGAGATGAGAAAGTTGAGGTTCAGGGATTTTTGAACTAGATGAAGCTCGTTCAAATAGTAAATGGATGAGCTGGGATTTGGATCAATCTTGGATTGAATCCAAAGTTCGTGATTTTTCTACTAGGACAAATTGTTTTTGACA
Source organism: Cryptoprocta ferox (assembly GCA_028646485.1). Lineage (NCBI taxonomy): Eukaryota > Metazoa > Chordata > Mammalia > Carnivora > Eupleridae > Cryptoprocta > Cryptoprocta ferox. The sequence continues at coordinate 87,520,730 of CM053567.1, read as the reverse complement.
GTGTCATAAAAAGAGACCTGTTAAACTGGCAAAAACTTTCAAAAGTGTGTTAATTTCACCTAAATTATAGCTGAGAACCTAGAAAATTTGGCTTCATAATACGATTAAATCATAGTGATTATAATGATAATTATTGGGGGGATTAGATCGAGGTACTTTTAGGCTGAAATCTTTCAATCAGTTCCAAGTTTATAACCATATCATCTCTTAGAAACAAAGAAAATGTTCAGGCATGTCTGACTTAAATCTTTCTTTTCAGAATAAATTCGTTACAAAAACTTGAACATATTTATTCTTCTAGTGTGCACGTGCAGTTGGAAAAACAGAACATAAACCATGAAGGCCGTAGTATTTTTAAAAGTGCTGTCAACTTCACTGGTCACAATCACTATCTTTCCACTAGGAGCTGATGATGGATCAAATAAAACCAGTAGAAGTTGTACCACATGAATCAGTATCTTAATATTTCTGCTTTATTCGTTTTTGCAATAAATTCTATAAAGTTTCACCCCAAACTCTCCATGAGAATAACAGCAGTCCAGTATTGGAACACCAGCGTTTCTGTAAGTAGAAGTGCGAGCTCTGAGACTTTGCCCCGAGTCACCCGTAGTCTTCACCATCTATCTCCCCAAATCATCCTGTAAACAGCAGCATTACATTTCAGATACATATATAACATTTACCATTAGTCAAACCAAAAATGTTTAGCAAGAGGTATATTGCTTTATTTCCAGCACTTGGAGTGAAGGACATGGCAGTTATAGAATAAATAAATAAATTTCATTGGATGACATAAGCTCGTTTCTCATGATTAGTTCAATGTTTATACAGAGTAGAAAATCAAGTACTCCCTGGCAAGTCATATCACAGGCTTGTTTTTGATATACGTGTAAATATTGATGGAATCATGAACATATTATGGTACTTTGTTAGAAATGATGGTTAAACAATGTCAAGTCAACAGAATTTGAGAATTTATGAATTTATGAAGCAGTCAAGATAAAGGTCACAAGCAGGAGACTCAAGACTGGGGGTGGTGGGGGAGAGAAGAAAACAAAGAACAGAGTAATAAACATTTTTTCTATTTTAGGGGACAGAGCCCTCAAAGCAGATGCACTTGTCTCAGAATCCCTTTACATGGTAAAACCAGTTAATGTTGGGTAAAAAACTTCCAGTGATGTTATATAATCTCAGCATCATTATGCAGCAGTGGTATGGAAACATCTTGGGTCCCATTTGCCTTTGATTTATATTTTACACACCATGCACTATTCATCTTTTGTTATTTGTATTTTTCCATCATTATAGAACATAAAGTGAATCGCTTTACCAGTATGAAATATAATATAAATACAGGCATATCTTCCTCCATACCTTCTTCAAACTCCCACCTAAGCCCCAACATACCATAATCTTTAGAAAGCCCAGAATTCCCCACCTTAGGTTTTCATTAACCAAATTTTTGAATAATCTTGAGAGGTTTCTGATCTCGTGTTGTGGGAGGTAGTGAGGCAGGGTCACTTCTAAGTGCTAGGATGAAAAGATGGAACAGAAATATTCTCAAATCCTCTAGCACTCGAGCTCCAGCTGTCTCGCTACTGTCACTAGGTGGCGTTGTGGAGTACCAGTCTGCCCAGTCTACTGGATGCTTTTGCTGGCATAAAGATGTCTTTATTAATACAGGAGTGTAAGGTCATAGCTCTTTCAATTCACATTGCATGTTTAACCATGACTCAGCGGAATATGACCCTAATCCAGAGTGGCATAGGCCAGAAAGACTTCAAGTCTAGCTACCAACTGTCTATCATCAGCAGTAGGTCCTGTGTGTTGACATTAATTCACCAGGCTGTTCTCCTCTCCCGACTTCCACATTCAATTCCTTGGTTTGAGTAAACTTACTACGGATAGAATGTGGGAAATACTGATCATTTCCTCCTAGGATATACAGGAATCCTTACCCACATCGGTCCTTCTCCCACTACGCATTTAGGGTCTCAAAGAGAGAACACCTTCAAGCCACAATGTTCTATTAAACACTTTTCCTAGTTGATGGGAACTGTAAGCAAATAACCTGCTTTTTTTCAACTATGGAGGTAGAAGCAGCTGGTATATTTATGTATTTTTACTCCCTCTAACATTCTGTTGTACCAGATATTTGACATATTGGATATCTGATGGGGGAAAGAGGAAAGAAAATTTCTCAGAAGGGCTCTTCTCAACATTATGTGGTCGAGATTCAAAATAGATAGCAATTTACACTTTAACTGTCCAGTCACAGTCTGTCTTGCTCACTTTGGGAAGTTTCTTCTTCAGAAGGCATGAAATACAGGTGCTTTTTATCTTAATGTAGTATGTCATGACACAATAAAAGAAAATTCATAAAATGTTTTTCATCTATGTTACTTGATCACCTATCCTTTTTCTAAATAACCACTTTGCTGAAGTCTCATTTAACTTTTTAAAATGTTGTTTTACATTGATAACACTACATGGTAATCCCATTCAACTCAGCATAGTAAATATAGCATAACAATATTCTAATGCATAAACACAGATTCAGTTAATACATTAGCTCCTGCAAATTGCTGACTTGCGGTACTCTAAAATAGCTACACATTCAGTAAACTTGCTAGTACAAGATAATTTGTAATAAGCCCTTTGCATATTAAAGAAGAAAAGTTAATAATGTATTACAAATAATTTCAAATGTCATATATTTACCATACAAAGTAGGTATTTTCAGAAACCCTGAACTTCCAAAGACGTATTTTCTAATAAAAATTTGTTTTCATGTACCATCTAACCACTAAAAGACATCTGCATTGTCAATAGATGGCAGCATAACTCTTTAGGAGTCGTGGGGAACTACTTCACAGTTGAAGAGTATAGCTATTAGCATGCTAAAAATGGTAATCTCGGTGAAGCTTTCTCATTGCATTTTCCTTAATACTTCATTGCACTGATGCTACCTATTTCCAAAAAGGAAGCTGAAAAAATATGTAAACCATAAATACTTTATGGTCCAGTTTTCCTTTTTTTTTTTTTTTAAAGGTGTATAAATTTGGTGTTAGGTCTGTGGGATGAAGGAAAAGATATCACAGTTGACACATTAATGTATGAGTCTCTCACTTCACTGTGAGACCTTGAAATTTTAGTTTGACATACAGCATGTGAACTTTTAATAAATCACCAAGAACCTCTGAATCTGAAGGGCACTTTTAAATAATTTTTCAAGAAATTACTGAAAAATATTTGAGCATCAATCTATCTTTCCGAAGAAGCCAAGGATTTAATTTGTGAGAGTGGAATCTTTGTTTTAAACACTTCAGGGATTTGCTTTAGAGGGAGGAAAGAAAGCTGAACTTTTCAAATTTCTTCCATAAAATCATACATGGATGAGGTAACTCCTTAAGAAAAATCAGGTTCTTTATGGACTGTTTGAATTGTATTCAGGTGGCCCAAGTTGCCTCTAAAGTTGAAGTTGCTAGTCCTACAATACTCCTACAGATATAAACACTGGCCATAAAGATATAACGTGTTAACACCATAGGAGAAGAAAACCAGGAGGTACAGTGATTTGTCTCAGGAGACAGGTTTCTGGTCTGGAGCTATCACTATGAGATATAAAGAAAGCATCCTTCGCATAGGGTAAACAAAAAGGTAATAGCCCCCTAATTAGCTTTAGTAATTCTGAGCAATCAAAATTGTTTCATCACCTTACTATTAGTAAGGTAATCTTTATCAATTTTGAAGAGTGATTCCTGAAATATTTCTGTTTTTTTCTTACCTTTTAATTATTAGTTTCCCAATTTTTAAGAGAGAGAGAGAGAAAGAAAGAGAGAGACAGAGTGTGAGTGGGGGAGGGGCAGAGAGAGAGAGAGATACAGAATCTGAAGCAGGCACCAGGCTCTGAGCTGGCAGCACAGAGCCCATTGCAGGGCTAAAACTCAAGAACAGGGAGATCATGACGTGAGCTGTAGTCAGAGGCTTAAGCAACTGAGCCACCCAGGCGCCCCTGTATTAACTTGATTACATCTGCAAGGATCTTCTTTCCAAATAAGATCACATTCACACGTTCTAAGTGGACATTAATTTTTGTTGAAATTAGTCAACCTAGTATGTACAAGTGCCAAATATACTTTGGTTTAATGTTTAATCAATGTATTTATCACTTTTATGAACCTTTGTTTTAACCATCCTTTTAGTTAACTCCTTGTGATTGTAAGAGGTGAAAGGTTTAGCCCATTATTATGAAAATAAAAGGTAATAAGTTCTTCCCTTGTCAGGAAAGAAAGGAGAGAGGTGGGAAATGATTTTATTTTTAATGTTTCTCTATTTATACTGAAACAAATGTGCTCATATACAAAATCTAGAGAGTAGGGAGAATAAATCTAATACTCCATCATTAGTCCATCCCAAATAATTTAAATTCTTATTTTTTAAGGAATCATTTGCTTTTAAATCTATGGATGTAGAACACCCAAACTGCTACTAAAGATAAAGAGAATGCTCAAGAATTCCATAACCTTACCAATTTATCCAAGATTGCTATTTGATATCATAGGTATCTTATATTTAATATAAACTATATTTATATTATTTATATTTATTATATTTAATAAACTATAGTTAACAGCTCAAGAATTATAGATAATATCCTAAGATAAGAAGACCTATATCTGATAAAAAAAATTTTTTTAACATTTATTTATTTTTGAGAGGCAGAGAGAGACAGTGTGATCAGGGGAGGGGCAGAGAGAGAGTGAGGGAGACAGAGTCTGAAGCAGGCTCCAGGCTCTGAGCTGTCAGCACACAGCCCAATACAGGGCTCAAACCCATGAACCGTGACATCATGACCTGAGCCAAAGTTGGACGCTTAACCGACTGAGCCACCCAGGTGCCCCGACCTATATCTGATAAACTTAACTGATATACCTCATTTTACACTGTGTTTGATTGTTTGTTTAGTTAAGATGCTTTGTCTGTCTATAAGTCTGAACCTATGTCTACATAGAAGTAACACTTTTTCATTTTATAGCAATTCATAAAAATAGACAGAAAAAAATTCTTTATTCATGAATTAATATTTATTTGGTGAACAAAATTTTAAAACTCCCTAACCTCATGACAAGTGCACACTACAGAGCAAGATAAAACATTAAACAAATAATTACAAATAAATTACAATTTTAAAATTGCCATGAAGTTGATTCAAGTGTCTAGTTAACTATATATCCTACAATTAATTGGGTAATTAAAGGTGTTCATAATTATATGATTTGACTTTAAGAAGGTCTCGATCTTGTGATATCTAAGAAAACAAATAATGAGGGGAGGAGGACGGATGTTCACCATTTTCTTAAAGCTGTTCTTTGGAGGCATTATCTTTGACTTTGCATGTTTAGTCATGGAGAGGAATCTGCCTAGGCCTCTGACTGTGACAAGTAATTGAAAATAATACTGAATGTCTTATATTAAGTGACTTGCAATTTCGACAAACTTGAATATTTTCACAGTAACAGATTTACACTTTTTTCATTACTGTAATTAAAGATTTTGAAGGATACTCTTTAATTATTTTAATAATGAAAAACTATTATATACTATAGCTAGCTTGCATAAATATTTAAAATGTTAAGAAAATTTAAAAATAATTGTTGGGATAATTAAAATTAAACCTAGAAGAATATATAATTAACATTACCTCATTTAGGAATCAATGTGGGTTATTTTTAAGCCACATATAGTTGGATGCTTCTCTGCTTTCTAGATTAAGAAAAAGGGTAAGCAGAGAATGAAGGAAAAGAATGAGAAAAAAACAGAGAAAGAGAAAGCTGACAATGTAATAAGTTATTTTTTATTGTGTAAATTGGCAAGCATTTTTGAAATTTATGTTACTTTTTGTAATCTTTAGGTTAACAGAAATATTGAGCTGAAAGTACATTAAGCTTTTATATATCTTGTCTCCTCACACCTCCCACATTTCCCCCTGGTATTCACATCTTGCATTAGTGTGGCATATATGTTACAATTGATGAACCAATATTGATATATCATTATTAATTAAAATTCCTGGTTTATATGAGTTCATTCTTTGTGTTGTTAAGTTGCATGCATTTCGACAGATACTTAATGCTATGAATCTACCATTACAGCATCATAAAAAATGGTTTCATATTCCATTTTATGTTTTGTGTTTTCATCTTTTTTTTCGCTTTATATTTCAATTTGGGATATTTCTCCTGACATATTTCAGGTTCACTAATTATTTCATTGGCTATTTTTACTCTGGTGATGATCTCATCAAGGGCGTTCTTTATTTCTATAACACTGTTATTTCCCGTTTTTTTTTAATTATAGTTGTCATGCAGTATTACATTAGTTTGTAGGGTACAAAACAGTGATTCTCTATACAGTTGCTGGCATTTCTTCCTTAGAGTTTCCACATCTCAATTTACATTACATATTTATTCTTCTATGTTGCCCCCCCGTTATGTTTTTTCTATTAGACCCTTTACAATGTTAATCATAAGTATTTTAAATTCCTGATCTGATAAATTCCAAAATCTCTACCATATACTATATCTGATTTTGAGCTTACTTTTTCTTCTTTTTTTAAAAAAAATTTTAATGTTTATTTTTGAGAGAGAGAGAGAGAGACAGAGACAGAGACAGAGCATGAGCAAGGGAGAAGCAGAGAGAGAGGGAGACTCAAGATTTGAAGTAGGCTCCAGGCTCTGAGCTGTCAGCACAGAGCCCGATGCAGGGTTCAAATCCACTAACCTTGAGATCATGACCTGAGCAAAAGTTGGACTCTTAACCGACTGAGCCACCCAGACGCCCCCGATGCTTACTTTTTCTTTTCAGACTGTATTTTTCCTTACTTTTTAGCAGCCTTGGTAAACTCTGATTGAAATAGGGACATCACATATTGCATAGGTGAAGTAGCCTTTAATATAGAGCTTCTCCTTTATCTTCCCAGGAGTTAGGCTGTACCAAACATTTGCAGTAGTGATTAAGTGTCGGAGGCTTAGGCTTCATCTAGCGTCCTAGTATTTGTCTACCCTGTTGTCTTTGGAGTTCTCTAGACCCTCCGAATTAAATAGAATCAAAGTGGGTGGCTCAGTTGGTTAAGCGTCACACTTTGCTAAGGTCATGATCTCCCGGTTCACAAGTTTGAGTGCATGTCAGGCTCTGTGCTGACAGCTCAGAGCCTGGAGCCTGCTTCAGATTCTGTCTCCCTCTTCCTGCCCCTTCTTTGCCGAATTCTGAGCCTCTTTCTCTCTCTCTCTCAAAAATAAATAAAACATTAAAAAAAAAAAGAATAAATGTGTTGCAGTTGTCTTAGTGGTAATTCACTGATTGATAGTGCAGTGTTTTAATGTGGAGGTAAGATGAAGAGGGGAGGTGCTTCATTATATTGTGATTAAATATAATTTAAATCAGCCTAAGTCCCTTGCTTGTGACCTTCCAAAGAATGTTTAAGTCTTTTTTGAACACTTATGTGTAACAGAAAGGCTAAAGGGCACTCTAACTTTTTAACCACCACCACTACCACCACCCTCATCCAGCCCCCCTCCCAAACCCCACCCCAGGCTGATAAGGCTCCAGGAGAAGTAAAGTAGATTTTCTAGGTGGGACTTCGATATAGAGAGCAAAACCCTGTAGCCTGGCATATTTTCAAAGGCATAGTATATCCTTTTCTCCTGGGCACATATTTAAATCGTTACATCTACCTGCCCAAAGACAAAGGAGATTTTTACCAACTTTTAGCAAGAAACATAAGCTGTTGGTGTGTAGGGACCCCCTCATGACTGAGTTTCCCAGTGGTTTTAACTCTCAGGCTAGTGCACGTTCAGTCTCCATCCATTCATCAACTTAAGTATTCTCCTACCAGTTACAGGCTCCAATGGGTTCTGTACTGTTTCTCCAGTTTTCAGGACAGTGATTTTTTTCCCTTTGACCACTGTCCTCTGATGGATCTAAGAGGAATTGTTGATTTTCACTTTTTTCAGCTTTGTTTTTTGTTGTGAGGGTGGAGTGATGACTTCCAAATTATTTACCTATGTTACAATAAAAATGACAAGGCTCTTTTGGAGAAATTATCTTAGCTGTCTATGGTACAGGTGTTCAGGGCAAAAACTTATATGAACATTTCTAAGGGCTTTCTGCCAGGTTCAGTTTCTTTTGGAGAAAGTGCTTTCTGTGGTAATTCAAGATGCCTTCTTTTACATAACCTTTTCATAGTTCATTACGGATATAATTCAAACCTGGTATAAAAATTTTCCAATATAAATTTAAACTTGAATTAGAAAATACTCTTTTATGTAAACCGTAATTATTGAAATTATGGTAGGGACACCTGGGTGACATAGTCAGTTGGGCGCCTGATTTTGAAAAAATAAAAATAGACATTATCTGTGTCCTTGAAACCCTGAACTCCTAATATTATTACTTTCAAATATAGTTAATAGTATTTATATATCCTATGTATCTATAAATTTCAGAGTATATATAATTTATTAAATTTAAAGTCAAGAATACATAACCGTTATATTCGAAGATATCCAACACTTTTTGGTTCTTTTAACATTATTTACTTTTTATTTATTTTTTAAAATATTTTTTAATGTTTATTTTTGAGAGAGAGAGAGAGAGACAGAGAGAGAGACAGAGGGAGAGCGGGGGAGGGGCAGAGAAGGGACACAGAATCTGAACAGGCTCCAGGTTCTGAGCTGTCAGCACAGAGCCTGACATGGGGCTCAAACCTATGAACCACGAGATCATGACCTGAGTTGAAGTCAGACGCTTAACCAACTGAGCCACCCAGGCACCCCAACATTGTTTACTTTTTAAATAACTGCATAATATTCCACATACAGATTCACCAGCCCCATCATTTACATGATGGTCATGTAATTTTTTTCTTTTTCTTTTCTTTATTTTTTGCTATTATAAACAGTGCTATTTTGTGGCTATCACTATACATACGTATCTTTGTGTACCTTTGCCATGTATCAATAGGATAAATTCATTAACAGGGATTTATGGTTTGAATGAAATAAACTTTTAAAATTTTGATAGATATAGCTAAACTACCTTGCTGAAATATTGGCCTAACTATCTGTATTGGCATTTTTACCTATCTTTCTACAAAAATTTCCCAATAAAATGTATTTAAATCCCGTACTAGTAAACTTAGTGTCATGATAAAGATGAAATGCTCTGAAACTAGATTGTTGATTTATAATTTTAACTTTGCCACTTATAAGCAATACAAAATTCAGTTAATTATTATCTTCTCACTTAAAGGGGGTCAGTAACATGGTAAACCCATAAGAGTTTTCCTTAAAAGCAGAATTTTTCTTACATCAGCAGGTGCTATTGTTACAGCAAATACTCGGTGCTCAGGAAGAGACATGTGACACACAATCAGGGAATCAGAAATGACTTTATTGCACACCAGTGCTGGCCCAGCAGAGTCATCTCCAAAGGCTGAACTCTGAATCTTGGCATTGGCCTCCTTTTATGGTTGGAATTATAGGGGCTAGAAAGGAAAAAAAAGAACAAGGAGAGGGGGTATTTATCAGTGGTACCACTCGGGCATTTGGTGGATGCAGAAGGCAAACAAGATTACAGAAGCCAAAAGCATGCAAGGGGAATATCCAGTCTTGGACATCAAGCTGGCCCCATTTTTCATCTGCCCTTGCCAGATTTCCTTCTCTCTTTTGTAGGCTTCCCTTCTCACTGTTTCCAACATAGCTTCATTATATATTTTTTTTTAATCATTATGTGAACAGTTGGGAGAACTGTTGGGTACAGTTAAAATATTCTTAATTTCCCTGTTTCTATATACAATGTCTATAAAGAATGACTCTAGGGTACCAAAATCCTGTTACTTAAGTAAATCCTAATTACTTAAATCAACAATTCAGAAGGCTCAATAGACCTCCACTGAGGTACTGAATAGAATAAGAAGCTTCTGTTTTACTCGTGTCTTGTTCCACTCAACTATTTTTGTTTTCTCAACTAGATTGAGAACAAGTGGAGGTGAAGAAATGATGCAGCAAGCATAGCTGCTTGTGTAAGAGGTGAGAATTTTATAGGTAGCTTTCATAGAAAGTTTCATAAAAAAAGAATATTTTTAAGGGAGGGAAGCTTGACTGCTTTTAAGTAGTATGGGGAAAAAATCAAGTTGAGAAACAGCTTGAATATATAAAAAAGAAAAAGGAGAATTGATGATGTAAATTTTGAGACACCGGAAGTGAGGCGATCATGACCATGACCCCAGGAGAGGGCCTAGCCTTCAGTAAGAAGAGAAGAAGCTCTACTATAGTAATCAGAAGACTAAAGGAAGGGGTTAATATGAATTCAAGTAACTTTGTGTAGCTGGGAATGGGAGTTTTCATTAACCTAATTGTATGGGCCTTCATTAATTTCCTTAACTTTAGCATCTTGCATCCAGTGAATGTTCTTAGACAAAGAGAGACTTTTGGGGAATTACTCCTTCCCCATTTTTTATTCATGAATACATGTTGACTATGAATCAAGGTGGTTGGCTTTTCCTATCTAAATCATGAATTTGGGCTGAAGCTAAACTATTTAGGCATTACTAAGGTTTTGAGTCTTGGTAATAAAGACAGAAAAAAAAAAGAGTTTGCATTCATTCTTTACAACAGTGTTAAATAAAACGGAGTATTTTATGCTACCTAGACTCCAGGTAGATGCCCTATTTTGTTCCTACAGCTTATCAACTAAGGTAGTAAAGGCTTTTAACTAAATAGTATTTCAGGAAATCGGTAACTTACATCATTTAAAAGTGCTAAAGAATATGATTAGGAATGAGATTTTGTGTGTGTGTGTGTGTGTGTGTGTGTTTTATTACCATATCTTTAACTTATTCAGTGTTCAAATGAAGGCGCTTAGCAGAAATTTTGCCTTCAACATGCTAGCTTGAGGGACCGTATGTTCTTTTCATTAATGTATGTGTGTGTACATGCATGTGAATGTATGTGTGTGTGTGTCTGTGTGTGTGTGTGTATGTATGAAAATTCAAACTTAAGATTCAATGAAGACACTGAAAGGACAGTTATCATTTAGCATAAATAGGCGAAAAAAATGTAATGCCTTCATGGGGTAAGACAGAATCACCAAGTCAGAGTTTCTGGTCTATTCATTTCTCAGATCTGATTTGACTCTTAGATTTAGGATCATTAAATAAACAATACTTTAATTAGCTTGAAGAGGGACACTGGTACTGACAAAACCACACATGTGTACCATAACCTGCCTTATCTTTTCATTTGAGGTGACTTGAAGACATTCAAAAGGGTATTTTTGTTAAATGCTTATTTATTTTGAGACAGGAAGAGAGAGAGAGAGAGAGTAGGGGAGGGGCAGAGAGATAAGTAGAAAGAGAATCCTAAGTAGGCTGGGCACTGTCAGTGCAAAGCCTGATGCAGGGTTTGATTAGGGTTACAAACCATGAAATCATGACCTGAACCAAAATCAAGAGTCAGATGCTTAACTAACTGAGCCACTCAGGCACCCCTCAAAGGGGTATTTTTGAACTAAAAAGAAATAACAAATCCAGCCTTCAGGAAATGGGTACCAATTTTTTAGAGGTTTGCATATGATTCTGAGCTAACATCAATTTCTGAGGATCCCAGAGTCCATTGTGCAACACTAGTGAGACAGGCAATAAATGCAGTGTGACCAAGCGACATCTCACACTCAGCTCAGTGGATCTTTGAAACCATGAGCTATCCATTGTTGTAATTCCTACATTTGTACTTGGCATACATAATTTCAGTACCCGAAGAACCCCCATTGTAAGTGAGCCCGGAGCAAGAAGCTTGTCATTGAATCCAGGTCACCCTACAAATGCTCTGCAATGTGATACACTTCTGACCTACCAGATCCAATCGGGTACAAAATTTCTACACAAATCCCAATAGGAAATGAGGACATTTGTACGAAGCAGACATGTCACTGACGACAATCACAAAATCTCTTCTGAATAATAGTATTAGACAGAATCTTGGTTAGGAATATAAAATATAAAAGGTTGAAATTAAATGCTTGCTTTACTTTGTCCAATACAAAGTAAGTGTTACCTATTTCAATCCTCTGGAGTATTGGACATGCCTAGCAGAACTCTAATAAACAGTGAAAATGATATGTTCAGAAGTGCACTCAACATAAACTAAAATAAAAGAAACTAACTTAAGTAAGTATTCGAGAATTCCAGCATATTTTCTAACATGCAGAACGCTGTTACAGAGGAACTCCATTCTGGGGAATTCTCAAGAAAAGTGAAGATATGGTATTCTCTAGAGGGGTATAATTTTGAAAAGAAACTCTTGATGAGCTGTCTAGAGAAGGGATGACCTGATATACATAGGAAAAGGTGCATTGAGACTTCTAGAACATTTTGGAGTAGTAAATTTGAGTGAATTAATTAGTCCACTTACATACATTCTCTTCTGTTGTGAGCTAAGAGTGACCATTATATTTTGACAATGCATAGATCAAAAATATGCTAATTTCTACTTCTCTGAGATCTCTTCCTCTTGATTATTTTTCTTCTTTTAGCAGGCTATTATTTTCTCAAGAGGATTTACAAGTAGCATTACTGGTCATGACAAACCTTCAATTAACTGGCTTTCATGCAGTGTGTACTATTATCTCATTATCAAGTTGTCTTTTTGCTCTTTTTTTTTCACTCTTTCAAGTTATTTATTTATTACAATTTGTCCACACCAAATTTCCTTAATTATTTTAAATGACACTTGTATTAACATTAACACGTTTTTTTTTCATGAAGTTATTCTTGAAAAAAAACTTGAGAACCCAATTTAAATGTGCTCTTCAATACCAAGGATTCAGAAAATCAAGCTCTGATAAGGGAAACTGGGAATGTAAAATCTAGTTTTGTTTGCTCAAATGAACCTCTCCGAATCTTGTTTTCCTTATCTGCAAAATTAAAGAGTTATTCCAGAAGGTTTTTAGGCTCCATGATATTGTGGATTTTTGTTTGGCCATGATATTATATAGTAAAAACAATAAATGAAATAAAAACTAAGGTATCAGTTTAGTAATTGGCATCAAGTCTCCATGAGTTCTTGTAAAAAATTAATCCCTGTAGATATTAGTTTCTTCATCGCAAAAATAGCCAATCATTCTAAACTTCAATTATTATATTTTTAGAGTCTATTATGATGGTTTCTGCTACAATCTTAAATACTTAGAACTTATTTAATATCCCTATATACCATGATTAGTTTTCTGACTGATTGGTGTAGCTTTATTGTCACTTACCAAAATTTTCAACATTGTATAAAATAGAGCCACAACCTACATTTAATTGAATGTATGTCTGGATTAGTGGAAGCTAGTTGTATGCTAACTGTTCATTAGTGTCACATAAAAATCGTCTCAATGAGAGCATAACCAGGAAAGCTGGAAAATGTTTTAGAAATATATTTTGGAAGGCATGGAAGATTTCCAATGTAGTGAGTAACTGAAGGGTCAAAATTCTGCATAGAAGAAAATTCAGATGTGAGCCTTGAATTTGGAGAGATTTTTTACTTGTTTATCTAAAAAAAGCTTAGCAGAGCAGAAACTGAGCTTCAGAAAAGCCATATAGTGGGAGCTATAGTTAAAATAAGCCCAGTTTTAAAGTCTCATAGGCCTCAATATAACTAAAAATAAATAAATAGAAATAAAACAAGTTATTCCTATTTGCCATATAAAAATATTATAAAGACTATTGATTTGATGAAGTCACATAACATATTAGGGAAATTAAAACTACAAATGAGAATAAGAGTATCATCTATTGAAATGATAGTCTGTAAAGAGACTTTTTAAACACAGAATTTATATACAATAAAACCTTGCTTTGAGAGCACAGTTCATTTTGGAAACATGTTTGTAATTCACAGCACTTGTATATCAATGTGAATTTCAAGAACCATTGGGTCAGTTGTGATCATGTCACATTTGTCACATACTGCTCGTATTGCAAGACATCACTCATTTATCAAGTTAAAATTTATTAGAAATGTTTGCTCATCTTGCAGAATACTCACAGAACAAGTTACTCGCAATCCAACGGTTTACTCATGTACATTTTTAATTCAGTCATTTAAGGCAGTGAGTTAATGGCATTGTGGGTGGGTGGGGTGAAGTGAGTCAGATCAAACTCACATCCTGATGACCTGGAGTTTGGATTTCCAGACCAGGAACATCCTCATTGGTGGTTAAAATCTTTCAGCTTCCCTCCGCACCCCTGCCAAATCTTTCAACTCAAAGCAAATAAGGTATAAATACTAAGTTTGTTTCTTGTCACCTAAAAATTATTATTTTTTTAATATATTATGAGGTAGAGAGTCTATAAGAATGAATCACATGAATTGATGTTAATTTTTTAAATTGGGGCATGAATGAGCAATAATACAAATCTGAAAGCCAATGTGTTCCCATCTCCATTTAACATGAACCTATCCATAGTGAGCTGCAGTGCTACTGCAGAAGAAAAACCACTGTAACTTTGTTCCCGGAAATCAATATATTTACTATGTTCTAAATATCCATTCCATGAGTCTTCTTAGTCATTGCTAGAATAAGCAAAGCCAAGGACATCACAAATACAATTTATCTGATAATTCCTGAATTTTCAAATCATATCTTATTGCCCTTATCAAGAGAATTAAGTATCCAACTTTATCACAAATTATCTCATTGTTCATAATGGATTAATATTCATAGTAAACTTTTGTCTTTTTAAATTTATACTTTATTAATTAGCCTATGGATGCTATTATTTATTTGTTTAAAGGGTTTATTATTGTAGGGGCATCTGGGTAGCTTACTAAGTTAAGCATTGGACTTCGGCTCAGATCATGATCTCATGGTCCATGAATTTGAATTCTGCGTTGAGCTGTGTGTTGACAGCTCAGAGCCTGGAGCCTGCTTTGATTTTGTGTCCCGTCTTTTTCTGCCCCTCCCTCACTCCTGCTCTCTCTCTCTCTCTCAAAAATAAACATTAAAAAAATTTTTTACGAAGTCTATTATTGTAGTTTTATATGTTTGTGTATATTGTATCATTGGCTTTCTAGGATGTTAATTATATACTTTAATAAATTCTAAACTCCTCAAAGAAAGGATGCATTGCAAGTTATTTTTCTTGGAATTATTTTATTTATTATTATCAATGAACATTAAAATGTATTTCCAAAACACATATAGGTATAGCAAACAAAAATAAATCCTGGGTGTGACACACATAAAATAATATATGGAAAATATCTGGAGAACTACAGACAAGTAGCTATTAACAGAGTTTTCTTTTTCCTTAAAGCCAAAAACTGACAAGTCCTGTAAATATTTCAATTCAAATTTAATTTTGAACTTGTTGGTTTAACGGAGGAGTTTAGGCTGACATTTACAACTCTTTCCAAAAACATATGTACTACAATTACTAGAGAAGATTATAACCATGCTCTAGTCTGGGGGCATGTCCTGGGATACATCAGTGAAACATCTAAATGGATTTGTTGGCAGAATTAAGAGTATACAGAAATCAAGGGCTATAATTAGAAGTTCAAAAGGCTGCTTTTCACATTGGTAACCATTCTAATTTATTTTATGCTCTCTCCTAAGTCTTTCTGGATAACATGGTTCATTTTTGCTTACTCAGCTCAATATATTTTATAATTTTACTTATTTAGAGTGCAGCGAGGAGAAATCTCCAATCTGTATGTCTCATTATTACAATGCTGATATTTAGTCTACATAAATTTGGAAATATTAATAAACATATGATGTTCAACATAAGATATCTCCTTTCTTCTATTTTTGTTTTTAAGATCAGCTATTGACTCAGTCCACATAATCTTATTAAAATATATTATTGGGGCTCCTTGGTGGCTCACTTAGTTAAGCGGCTGACTTGGGCTCAGATCACGATCTCACGGTTTGTGGGTTTGAGTGCTGCATCAGGCTCTTTGCTGACAGCTCAGAGCCTGGAGCCTGCTTCACATTCTGTGTTTCCCTCTCTTTCTGTCCGTCCCCTACTTACATTGTCTCTTTCTCTCAAAAATAAATAAACATTAAAAAATATGTTATTTTAAAATTCCAGGTAAATAAACACAACAAATATGTTCACAATTACAGAATATGTACCAAGGAAAACATTGGCATTCATTAATCAACTCTCTTATTTTTGTAAAATGAGTATTACTATTTTAATAAAAGTTGGCATTGAGGCTTCCTGAATGTATTCAGTACACCATATAATTTAATACCAACTGAAATTAAAAAATTGAATCTATTAGTGTATGAAGCTGGGAAAAAATCTTAAATGGCTAATTCAAATTACAGTAAATGAGTTATATTATTGCCTCCTTCTTCTCAGGGATAATATCCAAAATGATCCAAAAAGAGAGCTAATTCCCCAAATAAGAAATACTTAGATATCATGGTTATTCTGTACATATTTCAGAGTAAAATAAGGTAGCTTGAATATTTGAAAGTACATTTATATAAGATGAGACTGGCAGAACAACAATGACTTTATTCAGCCGTTAGTCCTCCTAACCCACACTTCAGCAGGTGACTTGCCTCAGGGGGAAAAAAGTGAGGTCAATACTAGTGAACTTTCCCAAATTATAATGATATCATAGGTCAACCTAGCAGTTCTTCTTCCTGCTAGTCTCATGTTTACTGCTTCCACTTGTGATCTTTATCCTATCTACTCTTCTTTTTCCCTTAGTACCATCACCCTAGTTCTTGTATTTTCATTCTTTCCCTTATATCATCCTTGTCAAAGCACACAAAGAACACATCTCAGTTCTGTGCCTCACTATAGTCATCACCTTATTTCTTTTCTTTCTTTTATAACGTAGTCCTTTCACAAAAGAGACTCCACTCATTACCCATTCTTTTTTATCTATTCTCTCTCTAACACACAGCAAACTGCTTTCCATTCAAAGCAATCCACTGGCAAATGACTCTAGTGTTCCCTTAATTCCTTTTACTGAATTCCTTCTTTTCAGTACTCTTATTGTTTGGCTGCTCTGTAGAATCAAGCAATTTGAACAATTATATAATTTTTTTTTTTTTTCTGTGAAACAGTTTCCTTCCTGGCTCCTTCTCTCTTTCTTTTCTTTCTTTTCTTTTTCCTTTTCTTTTCTTCTCTTTTCTTTCCTTTTTTTTCTTTTCTTTTCTTTTCTTTTCTTTTCTTTTCTTTTCTTTTCTTTTCTTTCCTTTCCTTTCCTTTCCTTTCCTTTTCTTTCCTTTCCTTTCCTTTCCTTTCCTTTCCTTTCCTTTCCTTTTCTTTCCTTTCCTTCTTCTTCCTTCTTCCTTCGTCTTCATCTTCATCTTCATCTTCCTTTATTTCTTAATCACTTTTCTTCTAACTCTAGTTTTTGTCTTTTTAAGTTTTTTTTGGTAGGGATCTAAACCCATATTGTCTTTGAATAATCTATGTTCTTACTTGACTTCAAACAACAAAGGTATGATGATGACCATTCATAAATTAGTAACCATCTGTGATCTAAATCTGTGATCTGGAAGTCTATATACCACCTGAGCACTTTGAATTCACTTTCTTATTTGATCCTCACATTACCTTTTGCACTAGGCACTACTTTGTTTTCTCTTCATAGATGAGCAAATTGAGGCTCAAAGAGGTTAAGTAACTAGGTCCCATCAAGAACAATTTACATTCAAGGATAGGTTTGGGTGATGACAAAGCCTATTCTCTTGACATAACTCAGTACTGTAAATTGCTTCCCTTAAGCAAATGCTGACTGATGATCCTTAACTAGAAGTTCCACTAGCATCTCAAAGTCTAAATTTTCATAATAATTCATCTTCAGACTCCTAATCCTTCAATTCCCAGTCCCCAAAGGTGCTAACTAGTGCAAAGGCAATGTCACACGTGGGCATAATCTTGTTCCCTAATGCTCCCACAGGCACTAAGATTCATTGAAGCATCCACACAGACATGTAGCACTCTGTTTTCACCCAGTCTTTGAATTTAAAAAAAAAAAAATGCTTTCCACCTTCTATTTCTTCTCTTGGTAATGACACCAATTGCTCAAATCTCAATTCCAAATGCCATAAATTATTATATTCCTTTATTCCTTATATCTAATCCATTATATATCTTCTCAATTTTAGCTACTAAATATGATTTGATTCTATCCTTCCTCTGTATTTCCACTACAACTGTCTTAGGTAAATCTGCTATTTCTCACATAAACAATTGTATTCTTCTCTAAAGAGGTCTCCCTAAACTTTCTACTCTATCTACTATACAGTTATGAAAATATATATGTATTCTCAGTAAAACTATATATCTATTTTTCCCTAAAATATAATAATCAGTTGTCTTGCACTCTTGAGAAATCTTTAAAATTTTTTTTGTAGAGTTTACATAATAAAATTCACACACCCCAGGATAGCAGGATAGGCTATCTGGTCACAGCTTATGATTTATTTCTTTTCACAGTATACTTGAACAGTATCTAAACTGCACTTATTCTCTTGAATTTCCCCACTGCTTAACATTCCTTTTCCTTTGCTGAAGCTGACTTTGTGCCTGTAACACTGCTCTGGTCTCCTATTTCCTATTGTTTTCTGGATGCACCTCCTGCTCCACCACCTCCGTGATTACCTGCTGATTGTCATATTTCAAACTCGGTTACCCAGAGAGCAAACTCTTCTGACTTATTAGGAGAAACATACCAACACCCTTTGAAGACTCCTTTGTGTGCTTTTTCTGATATTTATAAATGCACCATTTTATTACATTTACTTGTTTATATATATATATATATATATATATATATATATATATATATATATCTTTGTGTAGAAGAATGATGTACTTTATGGACATCTTCAAAACAGTCTTTGTTTGCCTTGTCCCCAGTACTATCTCTAACATATATTGTGTGATATCTATATGCATATTTGTTAAATAAACACTAAGCAGCCTTAAGGCAGTTAAATATATTTTCATTTGTTCAGTAACACTTACAGCTTTACTCAGGATATTGAATATTACTTACACATCACATTCTTGGTCTTGAAGAACACAGTCAAGCTTTATACATAATATAAGTGACAAAGATTCTCATAAATGAATTTTATATGTGTTCTTCAAAACCATGGACACTCTGTAGGAAAAAAAACAACTTTATATAACTGGGAATAAAAAGAGTAAAGCAAACATTTACAAGAAAAGCATTCAGAGGTAGATGAACATAAAAACATGCTTAATTAATACCCTCACTATGAAAATCTCCTACATTCGTAGTCATGATTCTTTGATACGTTTTGAGAAAAATCAACATAAATCATAATCAGGATTGATGAACAAAGTTGTAGAGGCTCCCCAATCCCCACTTTCTCCCTGCATCTCAGAAAGACCAAGAGAGAAGGAAGAACAAGAGGTAGGTCTTCTCAAAATGTATGTGGGAAAGCCAGTAGCCATTTATCATGAGGCAGGCCTTTCACTTCTAGCAACACACTGATATTTCTTTAAGCGTTATTCTATAATATGGATTGTTTTACATATAAATAAAGTGTGTATATCTGTAATTGATTATAACATTATTTTACTTCGGGCTTTGGTTTTACAAAAAATTTTTAAAAAGTGATTGACTGACTTTTTCAGTTCTTTATATCTGGAGAATAAAACGTGCAAAAATGTAGCACCCTCAAGAATACATTTTATTTGGTATACAATTTTATTTAGCTGACCATAATATCTAGGAACAAATAATTGTTTGTGGCTGATTGTACAATAGAGTCTTACAAAGTGATAGCATATCTCATCTTTAATTTAAAATTTTTCTGCACATAATCTTAAGAAACATGATATTGCTAGCTGAATTAGAAAAATACACTATGAAAGACAATGCAATATTATAACAAGCACAGCTTTCAAAACTTTGTATTTTTATCATCATTTCACTAAAAAAACTGTATTATTGAATACTTGAGTGATCATTACCAAGGTCACAGAAAAAAGCAATAGATGTGAATATTCTAACATTTGATTCTGTTTTCTGCCTTTAAATTTTGTTCTTATTTATCTATTTATTTAAAAATGTTTATTTTTTATTTATTTTTGAGAAAGAGAGCGAGCATGCATGAGAGTGGGGTTAGGGGCAGAGAGAGGGAGAGAGAGGGTCAAAGCAGGCTCTCAGATGTGGGACTCCAAATCACAAATCATGAGATCATGATCTGTACTGATGTTAGATGCTTAACCAACTGAGCCACACAGGTGTCCCTGTTCCTGTTTAGTTTATTGAAAATAGGTGCAGACTCAAGCTCAGAGATTCCTGATAGGGTTATTAAATATGCAAAATTTAAAAAAAATCCGAGTCTCACTTAACTTATCCACGAAGCAGAATAAATGCTAGCAATATCTATTTCCTTGAAAAATGCTTAACAAGAAGAATATGAGTATTACCAAGCCACAAACAAACCATGAGACTTTCTATTATATTTCTTCTAGAAAGACAGGTATCAATCTTATTTGAAAAAAGTCTAGGTTAATATATCTTCAACTACTTTATAATTCAAATTTTGATTTACATTAAAGAAAATAAGTAGGAAGAAGATCTTCTTACAGGCAGGATTTTTTCTTCTTCTATATAATAGTCAGGTTACAAAGAAATTTTACCGAGTGTCTTCTGGAATCAGATAATGTTCTTCCACATTTTAAAATGGTATTCAGATAATTTACACTATTTCTTTAAACATATGCAATAGTAAGAAATATGATTACAGTGATAGTTTTGCTTTTGGAAAAAAGTTTGCTTCAGATTAAATATACATATTTAATTTTGTATAAATAAGAAGTTAATATTAATAATTTTAAAATTTACAAATACCTAGACTTAATACATTTGGAAGTACAGAGTTATAAATTTACTCACGACAAACAAAAATCTTTTTTAGATTTGACTGTTTATAAAAAAGATAAATTTCTAGTTAGTTTCACTCATTTCAGAACTTCATTAGGAAGAATACAGACTCTGTCCTAATGATAAATTATAACTTATAATTACTTTTAGCTGAATAACAAGGGATTAACATGTTTTTTAAAAAACATTTCACAATAATTTCTCTCTGGTTTTCTTTCAAAGACATTTCCTCATACTCAGCTGCTTAGCATTCTTTATGCAACAATGCAGACTTGATTAGAGCAGGCTAGATTATGATTTTCTCTTTGAAAGGATATTTATGCTCATTATGTGAAAATTTTTGCTGTATTGCGTATTTATAATTGTCTCCAGTGGTTAGGCATTTGAACCTCCTGGATAGCTATCAGAATAATATGACTAATAAAAACTTAGTATATGCACAATCGAGTGCAGTTTTGAGTTCTTCACTTCCTCTCCTCTGCAGACCTCCACCCCTAAGAAGTTTGACAATTTCTTATTTATATAAACTTCCCACTAATTAATTTTACATAAAGAATTTAAAAAAATGTTTATCTGAACATGGGTCTCCCAGACCAAGTTAGCCCTTCTTTAGAAAAGTTATGTAACTGTGACTGAGTCACAAAAACTTGTAAAATATTTAACAGATTTATGACTCAGTAGGGAATTTATAGTTAGAAGCATAACATCTGAAAATACATCATGGTCCCAGCCCTGCACAGATGCCCTCTCATTTTGAACCTTAGCTGTGACAAGTTAAAGTTGTGCCCCTTCAACTTCAGCAGGATCAGTCAGATGTGGTCAAAACTCCTGTAAGTGGTTTTGAGATGATGGTGGAGGAGAAATGGTGATTTAAAAAGACAATGTTCAGGGGTGCCTGGGTAGCTTAGTCAGTTAAGCATTTGAGTGATGATCTCAGCTCAGGTCTTGATTTTAGAGTTGTGAGTTGAAGCCCTGGGTTGAGCTCCGCACTGGGCATGAAGACTACTTAAATAAAATAAAATAAAATAAAAAGACAATATTCTCTCTACCTATAATCAGGATAACTATAATTTTGCACCTTTAATATAATAGTTTACTAGTAAGTAGATATGTTCCATACCACAATCATGATCTTCAAATTGCTTTCATGTACATTAGATGATATGAACATCATAAAAAATTTTGTGAGTCACTATAGTTGATAGGTATAACTCATACCAACAAAAATAGAGAATGGAGTGATCAGAGATGTTTAGTAACTTTAGCTGTAATATTGTAAGAAAAAATAGTATATAAAAAAACCATACGGTCATTTAATTTTTATTTAATTTTATTTAATTTTAATTTTTTAAATTTTATTTAAGTCCAATTTAGTTAAAATATAACATTGATTTCAGGAGTAGAATTTAGTGATTTATCACTAACATATAACACCTAAACATATAACTACTAAAATTGAGGAAGATTAAAGAAAAACATGAACAGTTTCCTTTAGGAAACTAGAATGATAATAAATGAGTCTGGAGTAAAAGAAGTGGAGAATGAGAAAGGGAAGGCATGCAGTTGTTAAGACCATGGACCCCACATGAAAATGTAGCATTTAAATCCTGGCTCTGCTGCTTCAGAGGAATCTGATCTTGTACACGTTGCCCAACCTTGCTGTGCCTCAGTTTTACTGTATGTAAAATGGGATATTGGTCTTACCCACCTTGTAAGGTTGGTAGGTGGATTAAATGAATTAATTTTTGAAGGAACATAGCAGTTGAGAGGTATCCTATGCTTTCCTCAACCTTCTGCAGGAGATGTGATAACAGGGCCTTGCCAGCACATGCATATGCCATGTGTCAGTGAGGAAGAGGGCTCCTTCTCTGTTGTTCTTTCCTCAGATACTGCAGCCTTAGCCAAGGGAACAGGACTTGGGATGAGATCCTGTGTTGGTTTCAGACCCTACTCAGTCTTTGGCCAGGTAATGTGCAGGAAGTACCTCACACAATGGCTTTGTCTTACATGACCCCCACTGATTCACTTAAACTGCTGCAGGTTTTATGCAAAAATAATCTTAATCTCTCCATCCCATAATGCCACCTTGTGCAAGTCAGGAACTTCCATCCTACTTCCTGTTCCTCTGATCTAAGTCAGTGGCACACAAGCCATCATGTAGGGCTTTGCTCCTTAATAATAAATTATTGTTATAGCTACCATTTTTAAGCACTTAGCTCTGGACCAGACACTGCTAAATCCATTCCAGACATTATTTTATTCTCACAACAATTCCATGAAGTGTTCAACTATTATTCCCATTTTACCAGAGAGATTACTGAAACCTGAGAGAGTAACTTGACAGAGCTAATGTCACAGGGAATGAGTGGGAGGCACTCAATTCTGGTCAGCTTCCCACAAACATTTCCAGTACACCTTCCGTGTCAAAAGCTGTGTGCTAAACACAAGAGAAAAAGGCATAAAGGAGTTCTTTCTTTGAAGGAGTTTACGGTTTAGGAAATTTAAGAAGAAAGATGACAAGAATGTAAATCACCAATATAAGGCGCCTGTGCTAAATTCACGTGAAAGTGCTGTGATTAGAAAAACAAAAAACAAAAACAATTTCTGGGTATCCTAGTAATTTAAGCGTTTGTGAAATAAAAAATAAAGGTAATAGATTAGAATGGTAGTATTTTGGCTTTAGAAGGCAATATGTAAAGTATACAAAGCATGTTGTTTCAGATTAGTGGGACAAAGCTGATTTATAATAAATATGCAGGAAATTTCAAAAATATTAAGTGCACTGTTTTTGATTTTTATCTAAATTCATGTAATTACTATTAGGATTAACATACAGCATATTTCCAACACAAGAGAGGGCCTTTGTGCACCTGTTAGTAACCAGACAATGTAACTGTTGTTCTGATGTCTAATACTATACCTTCAGGTTTTGCCTGTTCTTAAACATAAAGAGTATGTACTTTTTTGTGTGTTGGGCTTTTTTTTCATCTAATATTAAACATGTGATGTGCATCCGTTTTGTATAACATACCATTTTTTTCATTTTACTTTTTGAGTAATATCTTATGGTAGAAATACACAACTTTGTTTCCAATCCATTTCCCAGTTGATGTGCTTTTGATTATTTCCATGTTGGGGCTATTATGGATAAATGGTGCTGTGAAATGTTTGTATATATCTTCTGGTGTTTATGTACACCCATTTTCATTGGATATCTATGTATATAAATATATTATCAATTACAGATATATATCTAGAAGAATTTCTGGTTTGTAAAGTAGTCTTATTTTCAGTTTAATAGATGAGTCAAACAGATTTCCAACAGGTTTATACCATAAGCAAATATATTGATTCTACTTGGTCCACATTCTTAGCATCAGCACTTGGTGTGGCTCATTTTTAAATTTTAGGCTTGTATATTGTGGTACTAAAATTGAGATTAGGAGATTGCATCTTCTAATGGTGTTTGCCCATCTTTGCATATGTCATATGCTTATCTAGATACATTTTTTTGCCATGCTTTTGATCATTTGGGGTGAATAGGTTAATGTTTTCTTTTTATTGTTAATTTGTAACAATACTTTTTAATTTTTTTCTTTATTTTATTTAATTTTTAAAAAAAAATTTACATCCAAGTAGGTTAGCATATAGCGCAACAATGATTTCAAGAGTAGATTCCTTAACGTGTAAGAATACTTTTTTAAATGAATATTCTACAGAGGAGCAGTTTTCTCCAGTGTGTAGATTGCATTTTTTCACTCGATGTCTTTTAATGAACATAAATTCTTAATTTTAGTGAATTTCAATACATCAGTCTTTCATTCTGTTTAGTGCTTTTCTGCCACATTAAGTAAATTTTTGTCTACACAAAATTTTCTTTGTTGTGTCAATTCGAGCTCTATGTTTTTTTAAATCTGTTATTAGATATATTTAAACTTATTTTTCTTCTTCACAAATTGACCCTGTTTCCATTATAATGACCCTCTTTATTTCTGAGAATATTCTTTAACTTGAACTCTACTTTTTTTGTTTAGTGACTTCATATTTGATTTTATTTAAAATCAAATTATATTCTTGTATTTAAAGTGTTTTCCTTTTAACAGAATACAGTGGGCTTTTTGTTTTTGTAATGCAATAATCTTAGTTTCCTTAGTTTCCTATGGCTCTTATAAATATGAACACAGTATCACAAACTGGATGGCTTAGGTCAACACAAATTTATTCTATTACAGTTATGGTTCCAGAAGTCCAAATCAGTCATATGGGGCTAATGTGAAGATGCTGGAAGGAGTGGCGTTTCTGGAGGCTTCAAGGAGAATTTGTTTCTTGGCTTTTCCAACTTCTAGACGGTGTCCTCATTCCATTGCCCATGGTCCCACATGACACTGGATCACCACATGGACTTATTCTCTCCTGTTGTTAAAACTCCCTCTGCCTCCTTCTTAAAAGAACAATTGTGACTACATTAAAAGGCCACCAGAGGAGCGCATGCCTGGCTTAATCCACAGAGCGTGCCACTCTTTATTTTGGGGTGTTGAGTTCAAGTCCCGTGTTGGGTATTGAGCCTATTGAAAAAAGAGGCCATCAAAATAATACAGGATAATCTCCCATCTCAAAATCATCAACACTTGAAAAGTTCTTTTGATATATTAACTAATATCAACAGATCCAGAGATTAGAACCTTGATATTGTTCCAGTGTGTTCATTCAGCCTACCATAGCTATCTATCTTTTCTCTCTTTCGCATTTTTTTCATTAGAAGGAATAGTTAATATCTATTTAATATAATTAAATTATATGTATATTTGGGTTACATGTACCACTTTATTCCTCCTTTATGTTTCACATATTTATTTCTTTCTTTATTTCTATTTTCTTGCCTTCTTTTAGACTATGCAAATACCATTTATACACCTTTTCCTCTCTATTGGCATAATATTTATGCCCTCTTCTATTGTACTTACACTGGGTGCTCTGAAGATTGCACTATTCCATCTATACAACTTTTACTACTAATTTGACTATTTCCCAAACAGTACAAAGTTATATTGTAGTTTAATTCTATTTAACTTTTATTTTGGGGACTTTTTAGTTATATATTTTAATTCTTACTTATATTCTATATTAGAAGACATTATTATATTTAATTATAACAATCATATTCCCTTATATTTCTTACATATTTACTCTTTCTTGTGTTCTTCTTTGGCAACTGAAAAATTTCACATTCCATTTTGGAAAGTTTCTGTCTGTCTGATGACTTTCCTTCTTTTAGTGCAGATAAACTGGTAATTAATTCACCCAGCATTCTTCTCTTTACTACAATAATGTAGCTTTATTTTACTTTCTATTGGCATAGAATTCTGTATTGAATTCTTTTTCTTAGTCATAGAAATATGCGATTCCATTTCATTCTGGTTTCCCTTATTTTGAAAAGTATGTTGTCAATCTTCTTATCCTTGTGAATCTGAGGGTAGTTTTCATTTTCTATTGTTGCCTTAAGGTTATGTTTTATTTAGTTTTCAGTGGTTTGACTATGATGTGCCTAGGTGTTATTTCCTTTTTCTTTCTTTCTTTCTTTCTTTCTTTCTTTCTTTCTTTCTTTCTTTCTTTCTTTCTTTCCTTCCTTCCTTCCTTCCTTCCTTCCTTCCTTCCTTCCTTCCTTTCTTTCTTTCTTTCTTTCTTTCTTAGGTATTACTTTCTTTATGTTAATACCGTTTTAAATTTGTAAGACTGCTTGTAACTCTAATTTGATTTATTTTATTATATTTTAGAAAATTATTAGCCCATTTTTCTTCAAATGATGCTTCTGTCTTACCTTCTTCATCCTCTCTTCAGTGTCTCTAATTACATATCAAGTGGCTTTTAGGATTCCACATGACTCTTACGTTCATTACTGTATTTTCCACACAAATCTTCTCTCTGTGGTTCTATGCGGATACCTTCTGTTGAAATTTCTTCTTGTTTACTAGTCCTCTGATTTGCTAATAAGCATATGTATTGAATTTTTTCTATTCAATTACAATTAACATACAGTGCTATATTAGTTTTAGGTGCACAATATAATGATTCAAAAGTTCTATACATTTCTCAGTGTTCAACAAGGTAAGTGTACTCTTGATCCCCTTTATCTATGTCACCTATTCCCCACCCACCTCCCCTGTGACAACTACCAGTTTGTTCTCTGCATTTAAAAGTCAATCCCACCACTGCCCCCAAATAACCACTACCTTACCAACAAGAAAAGAGTTGGTTTTTAGTTTGTTTCTTTTTTCTCTTTTTTTCATTTGCTTTGTTGCTTAAATTCCACATATGAGTGAAATCATATGGTATTTGTTCTTCTTTGACTGACTTATTTCGCTTAGCATTTTACCCTCTAGGTCTAGATGAATGGATAAAAAAGATGTGAACTATCTATTGGTCTATCTATCTATCTATGAATAATAGAATATTACTCAGCCATAAAAAAGAATGAAATCTTGCCATCTGAAACATATGTATTGAATTTTTTTTTCATACTAAAAATAATTTTTATTTTCACAAACTAGTTATAAATATCTCTCTTGCAGCATTTAATAACTATTGTTAAAATCAATTACCATTATACATTAAGGAATAAAACAATTCTTATAGTTTTCTTTTCTTTTTTTTCATTAGGTTTAGAATTAATGGTCATTCTCTAAAAGTTTAAAAATTAGATTTTGTTACAATA
>CM053567.1:87336086-87492570 GCA_028646485.1 Cryptoprocta ferox | reverse complement strand
GTTGTCTTCTTTCTGGCGTCTGTTTCTTCTTTCCCCCACTTGCAAATCCAAGTTTTATCCCTTCAATCCTTCTCAATTCAATCCATACGGGCGTGCTCGGATTACAGAGCTCCCTGCTCTTCCGCCATCTTGTCCTCCTCCTCCAAGACGATATATTTTCTGTATTGAATTTTTAAGTCTTAATTTATTATAGGTATCAGTTATTTGCTTAAAGTATTAAATTTAAATTTTCATTTATAAAATTTATATTCATAAATTTATATTTATTTATAAATATTCATATATTTATAAAAATTCATATACATATGTTGCTTACTATTATGAACATTAAAATAAACAACAAGTAGAAATTTTAGAAGGACCATAAAACAATAATATTCTGATATTTTCTTCAACATTAGAGTTTTCTCGTAATTGAAAGTCTTTTAAATTAAAAAGTAATTTTAAACTAAATAAATCACTGCAATATGTGTATGCCTATGAAAATAACAGCATATGTAAATGAAACACAAAATACATCTAAATTGTAGGTAGTTCTTGATAAGTATATGCTTTCAGGTACTCCTTGAAATAAGCCTCTGATGCCTCCGGCGTCTGCTGAACATGTTGCAAACTTCGGAACTCAAGTATGCAGGGAGAACTCAGCAGTGAGGTTTCTACTTTTTTCAGCTGTCAGTCCTTCTTTTTCCCTAAGTAAGTCTGTTCTCTATTCACTGTCCTGCAAACCTGTACATACCTACAAGTGTCAGTGGTTTATACATTGTTTCTTGCCTGCTTGTCCTTCCTCAGGCACACCCTAGTATCCTACCAGGTGTAACTCACATTGCCTCATTTACACTACAGTAACTTCTCCTGTTACTATATGTCCACCACTAACCATCCACAGCCCCACTGAGTGCTTGTACAAACTGTCAGTGTACAAAGATTTTGTATTGGGATATTTATAGCTATTTTACATCAAATAGTACCATGCTAGGAGCTCCAAGTACAGAGATTCAAGTGGTGTGAAGAGTGTTCAGTTATTAGATGACTCTGTGGATATATGTACTCCTTCTACTCCTTCTAGTGTTTTTTTTTATATTTCTACCTGCAAATGTGAGCTTTCATCTAGTATCATTTTGATTCATTCTGAAGAACTTCTTATAGCTTTTCTTTTCTTTTTTTTTTTTTTTTTTTTTTGTCATGCCCGTCTTCATATCTCTAAGATCAGAGTAAAGAAAACCTTGGAGTATTTACCAGAGCTCTTTCACCTTACATGGCCCAGAATTCCAAGCCTTGTCTCCCTATACATTCCAACTGCTGAAATATCTGCTCAAATATGTAGGATCTTTGTTACTTCTGTCTCATGTTAGCCTTGGAAACTAACACAGGTTAGAATTCAGGGGAAAAAATAAAGGGAAAATTGCTTGTAGACTTTGAGTCTCACTTATCTGTTGCTCTCTTTTCTAGGATTTTGCTGCTTGAGGATCAGCCATATGGGCAGCTGCCAGCACTAATTCTATTTACTACCTTTCCCATGATACTCTATTTTTGTTTTGATACCATTCCCTCAGTTGGGAATTGGTTAAAGTCTTCACACACACACACACACACAAAGGTGAAGTAATAGAACTCACATTCTTCATCAGTAGCTCCTCTTTCACTAATGCTAGTCACTGAAGATGTGACAAACAACTACCACTGCATTCACTATGGCTGAAAATTATTTTTTGTGTCTTTAGATGAGGTTCACTGAACTTGGGATCTACTAACACATATATTATCAATAATTCCTTGTACATTTCATCAGTGTTCACATGATTATACATTGTTTCAATATATATTTAAATCCTTTAGAAATTTTAAGGAATTTCTAATACAAAGTATTGTCGATGTTCAGTTTATAACCCTCACTATTTTTAATTATCTTTATACAAAAGGAATTGTGAAGTCATTCAAAGACTGTTAGATATTTTATTTCAGATTGAGTTATAAAGAGCTTATTTTAGCCTTTAGGTATATAGACACTGCTTAAAAAATGCAAGCATCTTCATAATATAGATTCTGAGTGGCAGGAGAGCAAGATTTTGTATTAGAACTACAAAATAAGCATATTTGTATCTCTGGGGAGTACAGGAAATAATCCTCAAACTCTGGTAAAATAAATGGCTTCTTGTCAGCGTTCCTTTTTTAAAGGAGAACTTATTTGTTAATAGTTTTTACTTTAATAGGGAGAACACGATTAAGCCACTATCAAACATTTAAAATTGAAATGCTATAAATTGCTTTCTTTAAAGAAAAAAATAAAGCTTTCTAATGGCTAAATAGCACTTTCCCATGTGCATCATGCATCAAAGCGTACCTGGAAAACACATTTTGCGTGTGCAGGCATGCCGCAGAGCAGATTTGAAGAGATAAGTGATAATACATGCTGCTTATTTCAGAACTGAATATCACTGCTTTGCCAAAAATTGAAAACGGAAACAAAAACAATATTTTCTTACACATCAGTAAAACAAACACCATTCACATATTTATATACAACTTTAAAAGTGTTATTGCTTACATTAACGTTTATTAATCACATTATACAATTTCATACCCAAAGAATTTATTAGTTTATAATAGTAATGTGAAAACACAAACAACTAGAAAAACTGGCTCTCTCAGCTAAAAAATAAAAGAAATTTTGCACCTGAATAATGCTGCCTGTGACCGAAGACTTACACTTCATATCTGTATTTGAAGTGTGTGAAACTTCCCAATCTTCCCCCAGCAGTTCATAGGAAATGCTTTCAATCTAAGAGTTTCACAGCTCCTTGAGTTTTGCAAACCCCACCAGCACTTAAACAGGTTGCTGTCAAACTTCCCAAATATTTCTAAAGCTGTGAGCCTTGTAGCGAAATTTTGAACTCATGCTCCATTTAGAGTGGTACTTATTTGTATCCAGAGAAATAAAGAGTCACATATACCTCAAAATTCTTAGAATCAAACTAAGTTAAAATTCAGTGTTGGCATTAGGAGAGTCAAAGTTATTATAAAACATATGCGGAATGCTCAGAATGCTCAGTTTTTAGGTGGAGTTAGCAAATTGAACCTTAATTTTACATTTGCAGTTACATACACTGAATAATAAAGCTGGAAAGGACCTTTAAAATTCAGGGTCAACACATAAATTTGTATCTAAAATACTTTAGAAAGTAAATTTAATTTAAATTAGTGAGCTTTATCTATGCTCATTAGTAACAAGGATTAGTGATTTTCTGAATAATTGAGTGTAAATATTTAAGTTTTTATACAGTAACCAAAAAGTAAGCCTACCTATCAAATGAATTTTTAAATTATTCTCTAATATACTTGAAGGATACAATTTTGTTTCTATATAACTTTATTTACAATTTTAAATTAGAGCAGTAAGACTTTTCTAAAATAGTTATAAAAGTTAGTATGTTGATATACATAGTTGTAAAACCCAGTATGATAAAATTTTTCTTCTCACTGCTTCTCTTAACCAATTTAAAACAACAAAATATTGCAAGAAACAGTATGCATAAAGTTGTATTGTTGGGTCTATAGAATATAGACATAATATGAAAAATTGTACAAGGAAGGAGGAAGGGAAATGGATTGTCCAATGAATTGGATAAAGGAAATGATACTCTATGGCAACTTGAATCTTCAGGAAAAATTGAAGGTAATAAGAAATGTTAAATAAGAAGACAGATTTATATTTGTAATTAGGTCCATTTTTTAAAATTAGTATTCTCTTATATAAATTTACTAAAGTTCAACCATTTTTTAAAAATGTCTGTAAAAAGAGAGTCAAAATAAGATCTGCTGTTTCATAAAGATTGAAGATTTAATAAAGACTAAAATCTTGTGAGAATATATTAAAATGATGATACTTATACAGACATGAGTAAGTAATATGTCTTGTAATTTTGACAGCAATGTTTATTACTTTCTAATATGAAATAATTGAACTCATCTTTTCGGGGAAAAGAAAGCTCATTTTAAAAGTCACGTAACACAGGCGCCTGGGTGCCTCAGTCAGTTAAGCACCCGACTCTTGATTTCGGCTTAGGTTATGATCTTACAGCTGGGTTTGTTGAGATTGAGCCCCGTGTCAGGTTCTACGCTGTCTGCGTGGAGCCTGCCTGGGATTTTCTCTCTTCTCTTCCCCTGCTAACTCTCTCTCTCTCTCTCTCTCTCTCTCTCTCTCTCTCTCTCCCCCCCAAAATAAATAAACTTAAAAAAATAAATAAAAGTCATATAACTGAATATTTGTAAATAGTTCTAATTCTTCGAACAGAACTTTATATATTTATAATTAATTTTATATTAATCAATACTACAGATACACTGTCATATGTATCATTCTTTTAGGCACTTATGTGTCATTTATTGAATTATTCAATTCATTATGGTTTTGGCATTCTTATATCTTAGAAATTCCAGCATTAAGAGTACACACATACACATACATATACACATAAAATCTACATATAAGAATATATGCATATGAGAATATATATGTGTGTGTGTACTATAATATACACATATACATTAGAGCTTGATTATTTCTTCTAGAGTCTTCCTTTTACCTCAGTGTAATATTATAATTAGCATTATGTAAATTAGTAATCTAATTTAAGATCACTCATTTGTATGATTGTATGTATTATTTTGAGATATATTTATTTCTATAACTATTTAAAAATAATAAAAATAATACAAGATATGCACTTCTTATAAAACCCAAACTATAGGAAGTAATTGTTATTGAATAAAAATTGAAAGTGTCTTTCATTGGAAACTTAAGCTTTCTTTTCACTTCATGTCTCAGATATAACCTTTTGTTTTTTCAACTGTAAAAACATTGCGTATCTATTATTTCCTTTTTAAAATTTTAAATAGCATTTCATATAAGTAATTGCTTCAAATATATGATCATCTTATTTTTTAATGAAATTACATAATTTTCAATTGGTCATAAATATACGTAACATGCTTTTGTGAAGTTAATACAAGAAATCTGTCTATAAGTAAAACTACTAGGTAAAAAGAAAATAACTATTGTTTTTATTTTTATGAGAATTTTCAAATTCTCCTTGAAAATACTTCCAAAAACTTACAAAAAGTTGTACTGATGACTATTTCCATAACTTAATAAATGAGAATTCTGATTTTACCACATGGTCACCAAACCAGATTTTTCAAAACTCTTACTCTTATAAATCTAATAATGAAAAATTTTTGATTATTTTTAATTTTATTTCTTGATTCATATTGAAACTGATTATCTTTTTTATTAAGATATAACAGACATATAACATTATATTAGTTTCAGGTGTACAACATAGTGGTTCAAAATTTGTGCATAATGTAAAATGATCACCATGATAATTCTAGTTAACCTCCATCTTCGTATATTGTTATAATTCTTTTATAACCATCTTGTTATATGTTTATATGTTGTATCTTGTGCTAGGTTGCAAATTATCTTAGGACTGGACACAGAATGTTTGTGACCCTTCACTTCTTCATTGAGATAATGGAAATAAAATGGATTTTAAACCACAGGACTATCATTAAAAATCAGTAAGATCCAACAAATGTCAGGATCATTGTGGGTTCTCTGAAAGCTTGGTCACAAAGATACTTGTTGGGCCAAAACTGGTAGATGATGGGCTCCAGTCTTCCGTTTAGGGGTTGGCACAAAATTCCCTGCCTGGCCACCAAGTGGAAAGGTAGATAAGAAACAGATAAAAAACAATATACATGACACAAAATTAAAATACATGACAACAGTAAAGCTAAATGTTGCAAAATGGTAAGCCAGAACAATGACGCTGAAAAAGAAGAGAAAGGGGGTCTACTGGCATGGCTGACTACGTTGGAATAACTTTTCATCTTTCCAGATACATGATAATAAAAAGTGTCAATAAAACCTCAATGATAGAAATCAGATCCCCCAGGCAGTAGCTACATACTTAAAATATGTACTTGGTACTATGCAATACATCCATATTTAGTGGTCGAGCTTGAATGATTACATTTGCTTTTTGATAATATTACTTCAAAAATAATTTTAGACTTTGTATCTTCATGATTCCCTAACTATCCACTATAAAATCATGATAGAATGGAATAACAAACGTGTGACAGTCTTACAGTATCAGCAGGGATAGTGACTCTTGTTTATGTTTTAACATGTAAAATCATTATTTTTATGATTTCTAGCTCTTGGCAATAATGTGTGCTTGTGATGCTAATAAGTTAAAATTTAGTTGAGTTGATTTAATAGAACTGAATCCAGACTTTTAATAATGTTATTTTTTAAATAAAATGTATACTAGAAGAAAAAAGTTGTTAGGATTTTTTTCTCCTATCAAACACTAAAAGTCCTAATTACTCAGTAAGATTAAGAAGAGTGTACAGACTTAAGATTTAAAAACTAAATATTCAAAGGAAAAAAATGGATATTTCTGTCTGAAGACTAATTGGGTTAGTTAAAGAAGTATGTAAATTTCCTTGTTTTAGAGTGGTTGATAAATCCCTGAGCTATAATGTGGTTGCCAAAAATCTAAATAAACTTCATTACTACATAATAAAACAGCTCAGCTTTAAAATTGGTCAGTTTATTGATTTTAGTAACAAGGGATTTGAATGTGTTTTCTTTGTTTGCTGTTAATTTCTTGCTTTCTGAAACCAATCTGTTACTGCCAATGGAGAATTATACATGCAGATATTGTTGTAATCAGACATAAAATGAAGTGTAGGCTCTTGGGGTGTTTATGATGAATAAAAAAAAACAGCACTTTTTCAATCCTTTTCAAGTGCAGAAGATATCATTGTGGGCTATTTTGAAACTTTAATGATGTTTTTGTTATTTATTTTTCATGAAGATTGTGAACTTTGATTCACTCAGTTAAATCATAGTCTAAAATTCCTTGGTTCAGTTTGCTTGTGTTTTTCCCTTTTGCATTTTGAAATTATCAAAATTAAGTCTACCTTGTCTCACAAAGTGCTTGACTGTATCCTCCTGTGTCTCACTTTCCATGAAATACAACATCCTCTCACCAATCAAGTCTAATTTTTGAGTCTCAGTAACCTCCAAAGGCTTCTCCTTAACTCTCTGCTCACATGCTACCTGTCCATGGACTGAATTCCTTATACTTTGTGCTTCTCATATAATTACTCATACTCTGTTCTTTATTATTATTATTTGCATAGAGATCTCTTGTCCAATTTTAGATTTTATGCTCCAGAAGAGAGTGTTACAGAGTTTTGAAAGTAGGACCAATCACTAATAGCATTTTTTATTTGTGAGCATGTGTGAAGTATTCAATATGCCAGTGTTCATTCTTTATCCTATAATAATTGACATGTAAAATCATAATCAGTGTCTTGAAATTGTTAAAAGCAGAATCACATTTTACAATTCCATATTAAAGCGTATTGTGGAGGTAATCCCTAAAGCTTTTAAGAGGCAGCATACAAAATACTTCATGCAGTCAAATGTTCTGGATATCAATCATACATCAATTCAGAACTCAAGGCCGGGCTCCCTGTTTTCCTGCCCAACAGATAAGGCATTGATTCCCCCTGGCAATCAGGAAATTGATACCTTAGCTTGGGAATGAGCCCCAGCAACTGACCTTTCAACAGATTGGTACAGAGACAGAGTGGTCACTACAGTGCCCAAGTGAGATGGTGTACTGCCAAGGATGCTGATAGCCCTTGAAATACAGTGGCATGTTTAATGCAGTAACATGTTCTGTGTGTTTTAAACAACATCCAAGGCAATTGCCAAATGAGTCTGGGCCATCCACCAAAGTTCCCCACCAGTAAGGGATTGGCAAATTAAATATATTAACCCCTCCCCTGCAAGTGAGTGTTCTAAATATACCTTGGTTTGTGTGGACACTGTATCTGACCTAACTCAAACTTTTCCATCACTGTGCAAACCAGCCTGCCATCACCAGGGAATTAGAGAAGCTGAGTAACAATCACCTCATCAACTACATAGTAATCAGGAGTCACAATGCAAAAGTCATGATGCGCAAGATGGAGCAAAAGAAAATGATATTAATGGAGGTTCCATCTCCCTATTACCTGAGCAGCCAGAGTTGGTAGAAAGGAAACCACATATTAAATCAGCATATTAAATTACTAACAGATAAAATCTCCTCGTCCAGGAGGACTGTCCCCGGTTTTAATATATTTAAATGACAAACCTGTAGGGCTTGTTGCCCCACATGCCAGTCTTGGGACCCCTGCAAAGTCACCCAATACTGTGAAAGTATGAAAGTAGCAGGAAACAGCCATTTCCCCGACACTCACTGTGGATGAACATGCTATTCTGCTGAGAATACCAAGCCCCATCCTGGTCTGGGAAAGGAGTTGTGTATTGTAATTTGTAAAGGGACATTCTGCTGGGATGGGTGAGTTATTCTGCACCCTTAGGCGAGGAGGAACTACACAATCTCCCCTGGGATCCCATTGTCTTGCTGCAGGTTGGACTGGTTCTAATGCATTATACCTGAAATGGAGCACACACACATGAAAGAGGAGAGAAGGCGGGAGTCCCGGTCTGGTAGTGTTGCCAACGGTGCCTCCCCTGGCAAACATGTATGTTATGTACAATTTGTTCAGATTCTTAAAGCTGCAGCTACATTAATATCCAAAGATCAGCCTATTAAGTATAATTTTCATAGAAGGAGAAGACCTACCCATACAAGCTCCTACTAAATATCTGTCTTTTCAACTTTAGATTTCTTCAGCTCCTGTAGGGTAAGGTCCTAAGATGGACACCTGATGAAAATACCTTCCTACAGTCCTCTCACTCATATTCCTGACAAAGGAATCAACCTAGCTGTTGGGCAAATAGACAGCTGCCACTTGGTAACTCATCAGAATTACCCAGGTGGGTATCACCACTCCAGGGAAAAGGACTGGAAGACCTAAAAAGATATGTTAAGGAGGGTCAAACTATGACTAGCACTCTCAAAATTTATCTGATATTATGAAAATTGATCCAGAAACCTGGCCTGTGGCATGCAATATTAATAACATTTGGCATTGGTATTGTTTTTGTGTCAAACTATACAGGTAGCCCATCAGATTGATGATCAAAAATTTCCCAGAAATATCACCATGAGAGTCATGGGTGGCTACTCTCAGATTTGGGATGGGTTTGTTTGGCTTACCGTGGGTTATGGACATTTAGACACCCAGGCCCCCAAGTTTGGAACAGAAAAATCACTCTAAACAGAACTAACCTGAGTGTACCAGAAACACGGGATGGGTATCACTGGAACTGTGTGCTCATGCTATCATATAGCAAGTGGTTTGGCACTGACTGGTCACACCACCCAGGTAGTGTGTAGTCCATTTGGAAGCCAATGGTTGTGTGGCACACAACTTTGATCGTGGCTTCCACCTGGGTGGGCACAGGGCAGAATCTGCCCCACAATAACAAGAGTTGCCAGGCACCTTCTTCTCAAGGCCAGGTAGAGATCTCTGTGTTTCCACTGGTACAATATTTAAAATAATATCTCTGATAAAGAACTTGTGTCCCACAATATACAAACACTTCAACTCAAACCCAAGAAAATTGATTAACTAACTGTGGTACATCTTTTCAATGAAATATTAATTAGCAATAAAAAGAAATGAGCTTTGAAGCCATTAAACGAAATGGAGGAGTCTTAATTGCATATTGATAATTTAAAGAAGATAGTCTGAAAAAGGCTACATACTCTATATAATTCCATTTATATGACATTTTGAAAGGCAAATTTATAGACATGATAAATTGATCTGTAATTTCCAGGAGTGTAGGGAGGCAGAGGGTGAAGCACAGGGGATGTTTTATGGTAGGTAGGAATTCTGTGTGATTATAGTACATAACTCTATAGTGTGTCAAACCCATAGAACTGTACAGCATGAAGAGTGACCTTTATGCAAAATTTTATAAAAGTTTTTAAGAAGTCAGAATATTCTGGGATGGAAAAAAAAATCTGTCACAAAATAATCTGGTGCATTTCATATATATAAAATAGCTTAATTGAAATGGGTGGGAGGAAATGGTGCTGAATTAAGTATCTGGAAATGAATGGATATTGTATGACTAAAGGCAACAGGTACATAAATATTGTCATGTTGTTAATACAGTTGTTTTCCATGAATTTAACAATTTACAAAACATATATACTGGAGTTGAACAATTAAGAAAAAATGACATATGAGGGGGGCTAGACTTGTCACTGCTGAGGTGGGATGCTACTGACAAGAGGCAGGAAAGCTAGAGCAATCCAAGTGGTACTAGCTTACAGATGAAGGCATTAGTACAAACCTGTAGTAACTTAATATGTACAGATATAGGAATATTTATGGGTATATATGCATACATGAACTAATATGGTTGTTTTCTCTCTGAGCTGAGAAGGTCTGGGAACAGAACACCCACAAAGCAACTAGTTCTTGAGGTCAGGTCTTGTTTTCAATACCATTTTCAAAAAACAAAAACCAAAACAAAACAGAATTTCTTGGAGAAATGTCTGATTCTAGGGATGGGAAAAGGAACATATAAGTTGAGTCAGATAGTGAGGAAGTGCCCCAAACACATAAAACTCACAATAATGGGGGTGTGTCAAAGGACACAGGAACCAAATGAAACATTTTCTCATTGTTGGAAGAATTTGAGAAATGACATAAATAATATATTATTGATATAAGTAAATGATTGAAAAGAGAGTAGAACGGAAAAATCCCTCATACAGAAGAAAATACCTCATAATTTATATAGACAGTGCCCTCTCAGAAAGGAGGAGCAATACTTTCCATCTATTAATTGTAGGCTGTTCACTGTGTCTTTCTCCTAAAGATGAAAGGGACTAACTTTACAGAGGGAGAAACCTGATAAAAACAATAAGTAAAATGATCAAGGTCAACATTAATAGGAATAATCCTGTTGTTAGCATGTACCATAAAGATAATGTGATGGAACTGTCCCTTTACCTCTGCAGTGCCCTCCAAAACCATACCACAAAACACATCAGAAAAACCTCAACTGAGGATATTCCACAAAATATCTGACAAGTATTTCTCAAAACTGTCACAAATATATTGAGGAATACAATGAAGAAGTACTTAACAAGGCAAAAACTGTATATCATGAAATCATAAACATTAAAACATGATGAAATTTCTTAATGCATGCACAAATATACTTTGGAAAAAAAGAGAAGGTGCAAAAATAAGTTTACATTGACATTTAGTGGAAAAGAATGCATCAATTTGTCATTCATAAATTAGATCCCATTTTTTATTAGATACATAAAAATACATTTTAAATATGTTTGTGGATATTATTAAGATGATTCTAAAATCCATTTATAATGGATGATGATGTATAATTTGGGGTGATGTATATTATATTATTAAATGCTTCTTTTCAACAAAACAATAGATCTCTTCATTTATTAAGCAATCTATTATTCCTTTTGGTCAAATTTTAAACTTTACTTCAAATAGGTTTATACATTTTTTAGATATAAAAGTATATTATCGATAAAAAAGATCCTTTTTTCTTATTATTATTTACTCTTTGATTGCATTAATTATGTATTGCATACACATAAAAGCTTCGATAGAACACATTACTTCACTTAAAAGAATTTTTTAAAATGTTTTTATTTATTTTTGAGAGACAGAAAGAGACAGAGTGTGAGCTGAAAAGGGGCAGAGAGGGAGAGACAGAATCAGAAGCAGTCTCCAGGCTCTGAGGTGTCAGCAGAGTCTGATACAGGGCTTGAAACCATGAACATGAGATCACGACCTGAGCCAAAGTCAGACGTTTCACCTTCTGAGCCACCCAGGCACTGCTTACTGCACTTTTCAATCACTCTTAATAATTTTACAGGTGATTCTCCTAAAATGTCTCTAACTGCATAATATGGCAGTATAAATCTTTTTTTTGTATGCTTATTAATATGAATAGTTGGTCTATAGCTTAAAATCATTACAGTACTCAAAAAAGAGTGAAATCAAACACATTTATTTTCATTACCAGCAGGTATGAACTAAGCTTAGAAACCTACTATGTAATACATAAATACTTAAGAACATGATTTTGCTTAAAATGCATTTAAGAATTTGGAATGCCTGGATGACTCAGTCAGTTAAGCATCTGACTCTTGATTGTGACTCACTTCATGATGTCATGATTGTGAGATCAAACCCCAAGTCAGGCTCCACACACAGTGTGAGCCTGCTTAAGATCCTCTCTCTCCCTCTCTGTCTCTCTAAACCTTCCCCACTCATACTCTCTCTCTCCACTACCACTATAAATAATAAATAAATCAATAAATAATAAAAAGATAAAATCCATTTAAGAGTCTGATTACTGGCAAACTCTAAAGTTATGTGGGAATAGTGGTGATATATTTGTTTGAAACTCTTTGCCTACTTTAATTTAGGATTTTTTTGGAAAATTATTGCATGTTCTTTTTTAATATAAATTTGAAGTGCTTCATCACAGTTTGATTAAATTACATTTGCCAATATTGAAGAAGCAAGAAGCCATTCGACACCTTTATGCACAGTATGTGACCACAGAAGAACCGGTGAACTTATCTTGAGAGAACAGGTTTGGGGCAGGGATGGGGAATCCCTAGACTGCAAATCTGCATCCTTTTTGATTTCTGCTTAAAATAAAATTTGTGGGAGTTTGTTTGAAATCTAAATAGTAGCTATTATGATGAAGCCAGCTCTAGCCTTTTATAGCTTTTTATCCTTTATGACTGCTCTGTTCCCTACAGCGTATCTGTGAAGTGCAGAAAAAGTTCACAGCAGATGATTATACTAAGGCACCAAAGCCACTGGAGTGTGAGATAATCTTCGGAGCTGAGAATTAGTGTTTCAGGCAACCAAGTGGGAAAGCAAAGGGGAGTTATGCCTTCAGTCAAGTTTAACATCTAAGATACACCTGAAGCTATAGCTCTTTATTATTGCTCAAATCTATACTTTTGATCATTTGGTTGAATGTTAGTAACGGTTCTATTTTTCTCTTTCTCACTTATGTTTGCTCAGCTAGTAAAATGTAAATTCCCAAGACAATATGTAGAACATTTAATCAAAATAATATGGTTTTCAACATTTGTAATTTCATGGAAAGATTAAGCAAATGAGATGATTTTGTATTAAAACTTTGTAGTATATAGTGTAGAAAACCAACTGGTTTTGGATTTTTTCACATTTCAGGACAAAATGTCATTGAGGAAATAAGTGTTCCACACATAGAGAAATACCACAGAGCATAGAAAACTATTATAATGGAACCAGTAAGAACAGATTGACACAGAGTTTGTGTTTTTACTTGCAATTATGTTGGTAGAGAATAATTTATTTAATCAGGATCAAAGTTCTAAGCTCGGTTTATTCTTGGTATTGAGAACACTTTTCACTTTTATATAAATGGTGTACTTTTCTACCTCTCATTGAAAGTGGAAGGTTGTCTTAGTGCTATTTATGAACTCTGTCAAATTATAATTTGTGTATTCACTTTTGTATTCCAACTGGCCCACAATGAACACAAGCAATGGGGCAAGTACTGCTATTTTGTAAATATAATAGTTGTTATATTTATGTTTGTGAAGTCAGTGTAACTATCACTATTAAATCTAAGCCAACCCTAAGAAATAAGTCCACAAACTTAATTAAGTAACTTATCAAGTAGAGTTAAAATCCACATTTATGTTTATGAAAGTTGACCTGAACCAAATGTCCTTTGGTTTGAAAGAACTTAATTCTATATTTGCAATAACATTTACCAGATACTTAAAAAAATTTTTTTTAATCTTTATTTATTTTTGAGAGCGAGCGAGAGAGAGAGAGAGAGAGAGAGAGAGGCAGAGTGAGAGGGGAGGAGGAACAGAGAGAGGATGACACGGAATCTGAAGCAGGATCCAGGCTCTGAGCTGTCAGCACAGAGCCCAATGAGGGGTCAAACTCAGGAACCATGAGATGATGACCGGAGCAGAAGTCGGAGGCTTAACTAACTGAGCCCCCCAGGGGCCCGATACCAGATACTTTTACAGCAAGCATTATAAACATCGTATGACAGTAAATGTTAAATTTTACTAAGTCCTTACAAGCATGCATATATCGATAACCATGTGATCATCTTCTCTAATTAGCATTTATTTGGGGGGGGGATATAATAGACCAATCCTTCCAACAACGTATTTCAAAAAAGAAGGTTAAAAAGTGAGGTGGAGATGTCATTTAATAATTGACAGGCTAAGCTTAAAAAGAAAGAAACTGAATAAATCATATGAAGGAACAAATAGCTTGAGGAGTCTGAACGCAGCACAGTACACAACACATCTACTCATGAGCACACTGATCA
This sequence comes from Cryptoprocta ferox, assembly GCA_028646485.1. Classification (NCBI taxonomy): domain Eukaryota; kingdom Metazoa; phylum Chordata; class Mammalia; order Carnivora; family Eupleridae; genus Cryptoprocta; species Cryptoprocta ferox. Next base: position 87,478,175 of record CM053567.1, on the reverse strand, counting down.
AATTCACCACTATTGAGTATTTGATTTTATTATAATGAAACCGAACATGTTGCCTTATCTCCCATTATTCTAAATATACGTCATTAAAAATCTGACATTGAAAGAGGCAATTTAACTCTTTTCTCCATTAATTATAGGATAAGAAAATACATTTCTCCTCGGAACTTCCCATTGTGTTCATACTACTACAAAATCACAGTCTAGGCAAATTAGTTAGAAATATACTGACTTTTTCCCACTATTTTCTGTTGTCTCTGAAAATATGCCTTCGCCTTTTAATGTTTCTGTGGCATTTTCACAACAGGAATTGTCATTATATGTAGTTTCGGGCATTAAAGCATCAAGCCAAGAATGATTAGAGATGTAAGGAAGTAGTAAAACACCTGCCATTCCAAACTGTCTGTAGATAATACAAGCTGAGTCGGCTTTGTGTTTGTAACTGACCCATTAATTATGTGTTGGGAATTCCAAGCAAAGTCCCTGCTGTTTTCAGAATTGAGAACACAGTGCTGATTGGTCTTATAAAAATTGCCAAGAGATAATAAGAAATGAATTAAGGGGATATGAAAACAAATTCTTCATGCTATTTGAGGCTTTATTTCAGAATTTGTGAGTAATACTCAATGGCAGAAAATTCTTTAGTTCTAGCTATGCTGATTATTTAATGAAATAACTGTTTTTTTTAAATCAAATCTTGATTTTGATTCTCTCTAGTACAAACTTATTGATATGCTAGAAATGTCTTTGTAAATAATATTAATGCACCTTTTAGACTAAATATTGCTTAATAAATTACATCTCCATTATGTTATTTAACAACCTGAAATATTTTTATTTTCCTCTTCACTGGTTAAAAACAAAAAGAAAATAAGTGTTTTTGAAACTTTACATCAAGGTTTTCATATATTGGGTTCTCCCTTGGAAATTGCACTTGTAAACATAATCTGCTTAAACTTAAATGGGAAGGAGTCTAGTAGGAAAAATACTGTGATGAACAAGGTGATGCACCACCATATTTTGCTTTCAGGTAGGACCTGGTACCTCAATTGCTGGGGGTGGTGTCAGCAGAGAGCTTCCTGCTTTCAGCCCCATGAGAAAATGTCTCTACTGCAATTAAAAAACATGATTCTTGAGGCCCGCACAACTCAAGGTTGATCAAATCAGATCATGAAGCCTGGTCACTTTGAAACAACACACAACAGCTCTGGTGCGTGAAGCATAAATCCCTTAAAGCTCCTCCTGGGGTAGTCCAAGGCTATCATTCAGGCCTGCAATGCAGCAACTCACATTCTCTCTCTGCTTAGTCCTGCTCCTTCTCCCTTCCACAGAAGCTGATTGTCAGGACATCCCTTAGAAAAATATCTTACACACGATCATGTACTGTTGCTTTTCCCCATCTGCCAAATTCATATGTTGAAGCTCCAAAGCCCAGTAGTTCAGATGTGATTGTATTTGGGATAAGGCCTTCAAAGACGTAGTAGGTTAAAACGAGGCCATAAGGGTGGGCCCTAATTCAGTATGCTTGGTGCTCCTAAAAAGAGGAGATGAGACCTATGGAGAGACATCAGCAGTGTGCATGAGCAGGACAACCACATGATGAGGTAGCAAGAGGGTGGCCATCTGCAAGCCACAAAGCCTCAGAGGTAACCAGTCCTGTAGGTGAGATTGTATGTATGGCTAGAAATCTGAGGAATTTTTTCTCAATTTCTTAAAAAAAATTTGTTTGAACACCTATATTTCTACCTATTTGTAAAAAGTATCTAATATATATTCTTCCCAAATTATTACAGTGATGAGTGGAAATACTTGAACTAGATTTTTAAAGTGTATTTTGATGTATCACTGGTGCAAGATGTATGATGAGTGGCCAACAGAAAACAAAAACTTAATTCAGACTCTAATACTATTGGAAGTTGGTGACTTTGTATACCCCAAATCATTTCTTTTTTAAAGGGAAAACAAAACTGAATTTAAGAAGCTAATTAAAATTACAGATGGTGGCTTGGGATAACATATTTAAAAATAACTGACCACAGAGCGCCTTGGGTGGAGGTGGCTCAGTCATTTATGTGTCCAATTCTTTTTTCTTGTTTGTTTGGTTTTTGTTTTTTTTAAACAAGTCAAGAGTATTTTTTTTTTATTTTTTAACGTTTTTATTTATTATTGAGAGACAGAGAGAGACAGAGTATGAGCAGGGGAGGGGCAGAGAGAGGGGAATACACAGAATCTGAAGGAGGCTCCAGGCTCTGAGCTGTCAGCACAGAGCCCTACGCGGGGCTTTAACTCACAAACCGCGAGATAGTGACCTGAGCCAAAGTCCGATACTTAGCCAGCTGAGCCACCTAGGTGCCCGTCAGTGTCCAATTCTTGATATCGGTTCATGTTGTGATCTCACCCTCCTGACACGGAGCCCTGAGTCGGGCTCTGTGTTGAACATGGATCTCCTTGGGATTTTCTCTCTCCCTTTCCCTCTGAAACCCTCCCTCAAAATAAATAAATAAACATTTTTTTTTAAATGACCACAAATCAAGGATACAACACCTTTCCCCAAACAAAACTCTGGTTATTTCCAAGAAGGCATTAAGGAGAGTGCTAAAAAGAGAGAGCTTAGTGGATATTGTCTTCATTAGAAACAGATTATTTACTATGTATAGCTTTTCTAGAAACTCTCTTTGAGGGTCATGTGAAATTATAATGTTTTTACTCAATGAATTGCATACTTTATATTGAATAAATAATTATTTTCTGAAAATTCTAAAGAGTTCTCACATTTAAAAAATATAATAAATGCATTCATTCATTTAGAATAACGAAGTCTTTCTATTTTTTGGTGTTGGGTCTAAAACAGTAAATAAGAGAAAAAAACCATTGCCCTTATGAAACTTATGTTTACAGATAAATAATTTCTCTCTTCTAAAAAGGATACTCATATTTTATTAATGAGATTACCTTTTGAGCTTTAAATGTTCTTTTTTATTTTCTCCCATTTTAAACTTCTCTACACTCTGTCACAAAAATAATCTCAATGAAATGAGGTCTAACTGTAACATTTACTGTATTAAAAAGTTTGCACCCATTGACATACTATATGGGGTATTTCTTTTTAAAAACACACAGAACAAAAAACAGAGAAAAAGATCTATGACTGAAAAGAAGGATCTAGAGCAGCCCTGAATCATTATCCAAAGTTAATTTGAGGATATATGGATCCAGTCAGAGACGATGGTGAGCAAAGAAATAAGTGTCTAAAGGTCTCAGACAGATGCAGAATTTTCCACAACTCCGTATTGCCAGCCTTTATTTTCAAAGGTGAAGTTTGGGAAAGAGTTGGTTGAACTCGATGAGGAGGCATGCAGCACAGCCTCTTGACAAAGATGCAAGCTCTCGGTGTGGCAGGTGACAGTGTAGAGAAGAGAACACAAGCTGCCAATTACAGCCATATGAAGAAGAAGAAATAAATAAAGCTCAATTGCCACTCAACAGGAAAAACAGAAATGACACAGAAAACATGGGACGTGCCGAGCCCTGTTGATTTTTCTGATAGAGGATACACCAAATGCTGAGAGCTATGATCACAGATGTACCAACAGGGCAGATTTCATAGTAAGAAACAGAGTTTTTAAAAAATAAATAAAATAAAAATTCTGAGAATATTAGTTATATTCAGTTTTCCTAGCATCTCAAATCACAAGTTTGCTCCTTTATTTTACTTCCATTCCAAGCCCCAGATCAAGCCTTCAAGTAAATCCTAAGGATGAGTGAATAAAAGCGTATAAGAACCTATGCCTACATAATATAAGAACATAAAGTAAGAAGCAAACACACAGAAAATACAGTGTAAAATGATATCAAAAATTAAAGATAGAAACAAGGGGTCAAATAAAAGGTCAAAAACTAAAATAAATGATAGAATATGAGAAGAACCGTAAGCCAATATAGCACAGGATGGTAATGAAAAAAAAAGCATGGGTGCATCAATAAAAGCAATATTTGAAGCACCAGAAAGGAAAATATATTCTTATTAAAAAGAAGCAGGAAGATAGGGAATAAGAAATTTTCAAAAAACATTTTTAATGTTTATTTATTTTTGAGAAAGAGAGAGTGTAAGCAGGGGAGGGGCAGAGAGAGAGAGAGGGAGACACAGAATCCGAAGCAGGCTCCAGGCTCTGAGCTGTCAGCACAGACCTCTACGCAGCATTCGAACTCATGAACTGAACCTTAAGATCATGTCCCGAGCCAAAGTCAGATGCTTAACCGATTGAGTCTCCCAAGCACCCTGAGAATAAGCTTTTTAAAAGTAAAATGGTATAGGAAAGTGCACAAAGCTTATAGTTCTAAAACAAAATATTAAATATATGAGACAGAAAAGGAAAGCCACAACACATAATTTGTATTTATGAAGATGAGGAAAAAATAAAGAATAACTGGCAGAAAGACTTGCTTATGTGAGGCATTCTGACTTAACATGAAAGGCTATTTATGGAGCTATAAGAAAGAAAATCAAGTCACTTATGATATGTGTATGATTGTGTGTGTGTGTGTATTATAGTAAGGAAGAATTAGGATGAGAAGTCACTGTTAGAAGACTCAGTGGCAGTGAAAATATTCAAAACCAAAAAGAAAGAAACTACTAAGAAAATTATGGTAATAGTAGATAAATATAATAAAATCTTTGTTGTTGTTGTTTTTTAAAGAAAAAAATGGTGACCAAGTCCAGCAACCAAGAGAAAAAGTTAAGATGCTTAGGAAAGTAACAGTGCTGAGCATTCACTATTACTTGGAAGTCACTTTATGAACTGTATTTTAACTAAGATGAACCTCAACAGAGTGGAGGTAACAAAAATGAGTAAGACTAATAAACCACTGAGGAGAGAAGTTATAAGGAAGTGAGATTTCAGTTTTACTCATCATCTTTAGCATGATTTCAAACACGAATACTTAATGCTGACAAATCAATTATTCAACCATTACTAGCTGTTTAGTTACTAAAATAATTAATAGAAATGAGTATTAGGAGAAAAATATATAACAAGCATTATAATGTGCTAATTTCCTTACCACCTCATGAGGGTGTAATAATATTAAAAAGTGATGTTAAAACATACAGATGTAAGTATAATATATATTTATAAGTGTTACTATAAAATAATACTTAAATTTCATTGTGTATTCATTCATATTATATATAATACATATATAAAATGCATGTGATAGGATATTAATATGGAAGTCTTTCTGACTTTGTTTCTCACATTATACAAGATTTTCAGCCGTTTATGAAGGTTTCCAGCTGGCCTATTCTGTATCCTTCAGATTTGGACCTGCCAGTGCCCATAATTGTGTAAGCCAAATCCTTATTTTACTTATATGCATATATTTAATTATTATATATTATGTTATATATTATAAACATTATATATTATATATTGCTCTTTCTCTGGAGAACTCTATAACAATGACTAACAAAAAAACCCCTAATTTAAAAAAAATTTATTTATTTTGAGAGGAAGAGAGAGTACACGTGGAAGAGAGCCAGAGAAAGGAGAGAGAATCCCAAATAGGCTCCACACTATGAGCATGAAGCCTGACATGAGGCTTGACCTCACAAACCATGAGATCATGACCTGAGCCAAAACCAAGAGTTGTATGCTTAACCGACTGAGCCACCCAGGGGCCCCACAAAAAAAAAAAAACAAAAACAAAAAAAAAACAACAACTAATTTTTAACACATAATACAAAACAAAGAGAAATAAAATGAATATTTTAATCATGTTTTCCAAAAATTAGGAAAACCAAATGGATAAATAAAAAAACAGAAAAAATGTTGAAGAAGCAGAATTTAGTAAAACATTGACAAAATTAAATTTGAGTGTGTTTTTAGAAGAAAATCAACAAAACAGGTGCTGTCAGATAAATTAATCAAGAAACATTAATATGAAACTAGTTTGTAAAATTAAGAATGAAAATGGAAAAACTAATTGCATACATATGTCACATTTCCAAATTTCAAGAGACTATTTGACTGTTTTGTTCAAACTGATCTGGAAATCTAGATTAAAATGATGTTTTCTAAAAAATATATATAATTTCAATTATTCAAACCAGATGCCATAGAAATAGCATTTGGAGGAATTAAGAAAGTGACATCAAGCTGTCACATGCTTTTTCTCAACCATTTCTTGCCTTCTAACTTATACATGTACACATATACACAACACACACAACCACTCCAAAATAATTCACAAATGCTAGTAGACCCTCAAGGGATTTAAGAGCATTTATACTTATATATTTCTGGAACATAGAGAGCCAGTTTGATAGCAACTCACAACAAAAACACACAATAAAATAAGTCACTATTCAGTCTCATTTGTTAAGATTACTAAATGCTTTGAAATCAAATATAATCAAATTTATTACAACTACATATTATGACTAATAATTAATGGAATCAAATGAAATTCATTCCAGGAATTCAATAGTAGCTCGCTGTCAGAACATCTTTATTATAATTCACTATGTTAGAAAGTCAAAGGAGGTAAAAAAAATATGATCACCTCAACAAGTGCCAAACAGTCACTTGATAAAATACAACATGCATTTCTGATAAAAACTCTTAATAAAATAGGAAGGAAATATTATTTCTCAATGTAAATTAAAATATATATCATAAGGTAAAAGCCAGTATCATGCATAATGTTGAATCATCAGAAGCATAAATATTAAGAATATAAGGCTGTCCATTACAGACATTAATATTTAACAATATTCTAGAAGTACTATCTACTCAAAGAAAAAAGTACTGAAAAGTACTAACTAGTCAGTCAAAGAAAAAAAAGTACTAACTAAAAAGTACTAACCAGTTAAAGTCAAGAAAAAAGCAAAATTATCATTGTGTTTGTTATTTTAGAGACAGAGAGAGAGCACGAGTGGGGAAAGGGACAGAGGGAGGCAGAGAGAGAGAGAGAGAGAGAGAGAACGAATCTCTAGTAGGGTACACCTTCAGTGCAGAGCCCTATGCAGGACTCCACATGGTGCTTAATCCCAGGACTCTGGGATCATGTCTTGAGCCAAAATCGAAAGTTGGATGATCAACTGACTGAACCACCCAGGCACCCTGAAATTATCAGTGTTTTAGATAATATTATCGTCTACCTAAAACAATTCAGAAAATACACTTGAAAGTTTAAAATAATAAGATGATTTTTGTGGTGGTTTGATACAAAAAGGAATAGACAAAATAAACAAAAGGAATAAAGAAATAATTAGATTCTACATATAAAATTAGGAATTAGATCTTTGTATGGAAAAAACATACCTCTATTACAAGAGCAATCTAAAGGTTCAAAAAGAAAAGAAAAAGAAAGGAAGAAATTCAAACATAATACATAGTACCACATGAGAATAACCTTAAGGTTCTTTTTCTTAAATACCAGAGTACTCAGGGATCATGGTTCCAAGGGAGACAAATGTATTCTGTCAAAGTTAAATAGAAAGGAAATTCATTGGACCAATGCCAGGGTCTTATCGATTTTATTTAAGGTTGGAAGTTTTTGCCTAGGCAAAGATTCAGAAATGAAGACAGTCCCGTTGGAAAAAAGAATAAAATGCACATGGGATCTTTAGTATAAATCTTCAGGAAAGGGCATTGAGGCCAACACTAGACATCACAGCTACCTCTGTTGGATAAGATAGTTGCCGCCACTGGATACCTTTACTGCAGCAATTGCAAAAACAAATTCTCACTGTCTTTTTCCAGTTGCACTGCTAGCACAGGTTTAAAATATAGGGCAGCAGTTAATGCTTGGACAAGGTGCAGGTGCTCCCTTAGCTGTGAAGCTGAAAGAGAAATACCTGGGATCCTCATCTCCCATGATGGAAGGTTGAGTAGTGCCTCCCATCAGGCTGTATGCAACTGGTCACCTCTGCAAATTAGAAAGTAGAAGTTGGATGATGAAGAGCCAAAACATACCGAGATCCCTGTTGGTTTCCTAACAAAGACATTCATTCTTCTTTCTATAGTAACACTACCAAACAGTCTTCTGCTTACAAAATGCAGTGTTCCTTTTTCAATTAAACAAAAAAAGCAAGCAAACAAAAAACAAAGGAGCCCCTACTTTCCCAAAGGAGCACAACCCTAAATCCCTTCATTATTGCTTGTGGCCCATTACCATCATCTATGGGGTCAATCTACTGCACTTCTAATTTTGTGATGTTCCTCTCAGTGTTCCACAAATGGTCCAATGTCAAGGTTAACCACTACTACCACTTTTAATATACAATTGTCAGGGAAAGGGAATAAAGAGAAATAAAAGTTGAAATCACACTAAATAAAATCTTATTCTGCAATTGGTAAATGGCAAATTTACCTTTATGATTCTCTTCTTCCACTTCCCATTTATTTAGCATGAAACTCTGTAATAATTGACAAAAGCTCATTATCCATTAAAGTGAGCCACACTTTTATTTCTGAGAATGTGTGCTCTTGGTGATAATGCCTCTTTGGAGTACCTTCGTGTCACCTTAATAGTTATCATTGGACATATTTATACTAGGAGGGCTTCTTCCCACAGTACCCAGATTTATCTACTTGATTATCAGGAACTCTCATTTCCACCAAAATATCATCTCATTTTGCCTGTTTACTAATTAAAATAAAGGACCTCAAGTGGTCTGGTAGTAGATTCAGCTTATAATCTTCTGGAACCATTCATTTTCTTAGGTTGAAAAGCTACTAACCATGCAGGGCCTAGAATTATACTAATAAAAATATTATTTCCCACAACAACCTGAATTTCCATTTTGAAAGGTGCCATTCTATTTCTAGCCCTTGGTTAATACGCAACAGTACTTTTTTTTTTTTTTTTTCCATGGAGGAACAGCTCCATATAGTTATTTCTGGTTCAAATGCCACATTATAACCTGAAGGCCTGCATCTAATCCTGCAAAGAGCTTGCCTCACAGTTGGCCAGATGGCTCTCTTCCATGTATTTCATGCCTAGATCTCTCACATGCTCTCAGGTCTCTGATGAAATACAGCCCCTTGGAGTATACTTTTCTGACTGGTCACCATTCAGAGGACACCATTTACTATTCTCTTTCCCTTATCTATCTCCGAGGCCTGGAATTTCTGGCACAAAGGCAGATGTTTGCAGGAACTGCCATTGACCATCACAAGCCGAAAAAGGAGAGGTTATTGGAAGGGTGGGGTGTCTTGACAGGATACTGATTTGCCAAGGTTGGATAACAGAAAGGAACTAAGCTATTTTGGAAGACCAAGAAGCAGTACCAGTGACTTTGGAGAGCCAGGAGGTAGATAGCACTGTCATAAGACACGCCCACTGCTACATGCTGGGCATTGACTCTGAAGTCATTCTTTACAGACATTAGCAGTGTGTTTTGTTCTTATCGCACCAAGTTGCCAATTGTAAGGCTGAGCTTAGTAAATTTACCCTAATTACTTGGGACCAGTGATGGAGGTTCTGGTTCCTTGGCCCACTTAAAAAACAAAATAGGAAGAAAAATCAAAATATATCAAGAAGTGGTCTTATATGCACACATATACAATACATCTTCTGAGATGGCTAAAAGTAGTATTGAAGAAATGAAAAAAGAAACATATCTTACTTAAAAAGAAAATCAAATATAGTGAATTTTCCTATATCTTTTCTTCCTCTCTGGTTTTTCTCTCACTAAATATACAATGTTGAGTGGAAGGTTATCCCAATCAAAAAAAAAATACGATTGTAGGATTTTATTTGTTTATTTTACAGAATATATATTTATGGTAAAGAAAAGGTCATTATAGAGTATAAATATTCATATGAAAGTTAAGCATTCAACAACAGTTGATAGGAATTTCTGAAATATTGATGCCAGATGAATTAGTCATATTACAACATACTGAAATATATTATGCATTTGGACATAAGTTTTCAGTAACAGATCAATGTAATGTTATAGAACATGTTAAATAAATGCTAGCATTATAATGATTTAATATGAGATAAAACATTCAGTACAATTTATAATTATAAGAGACTAGCCATTTTGTTAATGCATGGATAGTTGATTTTCTAAAAATTTAAATATTAAAGAAAATAGGATGCCTGGGTGGCTCAGTCAGTCAAGCGTCCGACTTCGGCTCAGGTCATGATCTCACGGTTCATGGGTTCGAGCGCCGCATCAGGCTCCGTGCTGACAGCTAGTTCAGAGCCTGGAGGCTGTCTTCGGATTCCGTGTCTCCCTCTCTCTCTGACCCTCCCCTGCTCACACTATCTCTCTCTCTATCTCAAAAATAAATAAAAACATTAAAACATATTAAAGAAAATAATAACCTCATTATAAGAAGGTGTGAGATTTTAATTAAAAGAGTGAGGAAACTATTACTAGGCAGCCACAACCTCACAAAACATAATATAAAACATAATACACAGCAATAAAAATTTTGCTGTAAGTCACCCACAGATAAAAAGTAAATCATACATTTTTAAAGATTATATTATGTTATTACAAACAAGGCTAATTGTCTTAATACATGTTCTATGAACTAAATAGGAAATACTAGAAGCCAAATAGAAAAAAATAGCAAAAAGTATGAACTTTCGGAAATACAAATTGCTTAGAAATATATGAAAATATGGTTATACACTCATTATAGAAAAAATCAAAATATCAATAAATGTAATATTCTCACCTATATGGTTATGAATTGGTGAAAAATTTGGAGGGCATCTTGACCAGAAATGCAAATATTAAAATGTCCAAAACTCTTGATTTTTTAGAAAATTGCTCTCTAATATTTTATTGTATAAATATACTTACAGAAGTGTATAAAGGTATAGAAATAAGATTTATTAAAGAATGGTATTTAATAGAAAACAGAGGATAAGAAAGTATTCAAATATACTGTAACTATATTTGGAAAGCTGTATTTATCTTGAAGAAACAGTTCTTTCCCCACAATAGACACAGAAGATACTTTTGTGCTATTTGAATATTCAATAAATATATGTTATTTTCATAGTATTAAAAAATTTATAGAATTAAAAAGAAGTATAGAATACAGTTCTAAAGGAGGGTCCCACAACCTTGAATTCATTAACAATCTGACAGAAACAAATGTACTTGAAAACATTAATCCATACAGCAGTATTGTGATGTCAGAAGTCATTACTGCTATTGCCTAGCTCATGGAAAAAAAATTCTCACTAAATTCTAATTTAAGAATCTGTGAAAATAGTGCTATAATGGATCTAGCCACACTTGTGTTAGAATTTTGGGAAAAATTATATTCATAAGTTAATCATGTTGTGTTAGAATAATAAAGTGTCTGGCTGGCATTTGGACCTAATTCCTGGGACATTACTTTCTGCAAAGTACACCTGGTCCTGCATGAACAAGATGTGTTATAACACAATCAATATATATTATTAATGAATCTGGCCCTCCCAGACAGATTTATATAGTCCAGAAAATACAAGGCGGGGTACTCTTGGAAACACAAAGACATTTTTGTTTCTTAATAGAAATTTATACTTCAATATAAATTAATCTTATCATTATGTAATGCCTTTCTTTGGAGTTATGGAGAAAACACCTACATTTCTACTGTCAATGACTTAGGAAATTACTTTTGGATGTGGATGGAGTTTGATTCTTTTAAGAAATAAAATTTAGTAATTTGTGAGTATATGCATTTTTGTTGAATATAGTTGATATAGATAAAACACAGAATGCCATTATTTTAATTGAATAACTTGGTGTAGCTAAATGACTAAAAGCATAGTATCTACTTTTCAATAAAAGTTACTGAAGGAATCCTTAACCTCTACTAAAAATATCCATCAGGACAATTAGCTTTAGGGATTAATATTAAATCAAAGCTTGAGGTTTTGGGAAATGAGTTTGTGCATAATAGCCATTCACCAACCTTCTCATTCTGCAAATTCTATCTCTAAGGTACTCTTTGCAATTATTCCAGTAGTGATGTTTCTTTAAAAAGCAATTATACCAGTCATTAACAGCATGGCAGCACAGCTCAAAGCCAACATTGGTACTTCTAGAGTAGTTAAACTTGGAAACAATAGGAGGGGAAAAAAGGAATACCTCAAGGCTACGGTTACACCTCATCAAAATTGCAAGTGGAAATTTAATACATCTTGAGAATTTAAAGTATTAAAGCCAAACAAAATTAAAGAAAATTATGAAAACCTAACCTAGATACATTGTAAAGAAATATTTGTATCCGATATTTCAGGGATTTTGGAGGCATAAAAATGCAAAGGTGAAATATGGATTTTTGCAAAGTGAAATATACACAGAAATCTACACTTAACAGCATTCTTGAGTTCAAATATTGGCTCTTCCTCCTTTGTGCAGTGTGACTTTAGGCAAGTAAATTGATTTCTCTGTGCTTCAGTCTCATCTAAAATAGGATAACAATTACACTTCACTTAAGAGTTGTGGAAAGAAAGAAGTCAATATTTGCAAAACCATTGAAACAGCAATCGACACATAGCGCCACACAGGAGTGTGCTTTCTTGTTGCTTTAGTTATTACTATTAATAATGCCATAGTCATTGCCTCTTCTCTATGATCTGTTATATGAATGAGACTTAAGGAATGTGAGTAAAATTGAAAAGACCTTAAAACTTAACAATAAGACTGATGTGAAAATCTTGGCACTCACATCGACAAAGGCAGATTACATTAGTGTTTACTACCCTATTGAGAACATTTGGTTATGAGGGAAAAGAACATTTTAGCCAATTTCAATCATAAAGCAGAATCTTGATACACATGGAATTGGGGTTGTAGAATTAAATTTTGTTAAATACAGTTTTTGTTTTGTTTCCTTTGGACATCTAACAAATACTTCTAGAAATCATCTTTTGAACATTTCAACAGTGGCACACCAAAAACTCACATAAACTTACCTGTGCCAGTGTCTCTAATACATTTACTTGTTTGCATTGTCCTCTAGATTAGTGCTCTTCAAACTGATTTTGTATCCCACCATCAAAAATTCTTTGTGTATTTCCAAAATATCCATTTATGGTAAAAAATATATGCAAGTGCTACTATAATATTACTTTATAAGCATGATGAATAGAAACCACACACACACACCCTCACACACACACACACACACACACACACATACACACATACAACAAGGTAAAAGAGTGAGAAAAACATGAAATTATTTTAATTTTGGATATTTTCTGTTTTATTAACATTAGTAAATAACTCTCTAATTTATTGCTTTTGTAAATCTCGATTTACAGTCTTGATTTAACATTGTGTAATATTCTATATTTTGAATGTTTGGTTATAGAGCACTGCATTTTTTCTGACACATTACAATATTCATTAGGAAGAAGGCACAGAAACTATACAAAAATCTCAAATCTTTGTTCTTTCAGGTGCTCTGACAACAACTTATTTGAACTTAAGGCAAACATGACAATATTCTAGAAACATTGTTTAGATAATGAGAATTCATGAAGTTCAAAGTTGGACACAGGACCAATTAGATGCCTTGGCTAGGGTGCCACCCTGAACAGTGCTGGCTCTGGGGCACATCAGATTTTTATATTTTCTTCATGCAGAGTAGAAGCTGAACATTGTATTTTGGTATTTGATTTTTGACTTTAGTGTCTATCATACGTAAAAAAAGGTACTCCACTACGTTAAAAAGGTACATCTTTGCCTCTGCTAAAAAAAAAAAAAAAAAGAACATGATTCTTATTGTCCAATTGTATCAAACAGGTGAAAATTTTCTTCTAATTAAGCAAGTACATTTTTATATTCTCTGATAGTAATCATTTGTTCTCAGGCACCAATAAAAATGTGTTTCATATGTACATATATGTGCACATTTATATACATATATACACATATATTTTCAGTTTTTTCTTAATGTGGAAAGAGTTATATTAGGTTATATAGAAGTATTGGTTCCAACAGCAAAGTTACATAACAAGGGAAATGTTTGAAACACTAGTTTTTAAAATGTGCTTTCTATAGGAAAAAAACTTAACCAAGGCAGTTATGTTTTCATTAATTGTGAAAGCATTTCACTTTGAAGAGGCAGACTAAATGTATGATTTTTTTCAGAAGTAATTGTGTAGCATAGAAATTACTGACATATTTTCAGAAATGTATGGATCTGTTGTCTAAAAGGCATTTTCTAAAAGATACATGCAATACGTGCATAATTCATTTGCATTTGATCCCCTCTCTTAATTTTTTTCTATAACATAGCCAGTAAACTTCATGTTAAAAAATATATTCGCAAACTGCATATTTCTTTTAAAAAAGTAGATAATATGTTACATATTGAAAATTGTCCATTTATAAAATTAACCACATTATAGTTATTAACAGTCTGAGTGCTTCTTTCCTACAGTAGCCTGCCTAGATTCTTCTTCAAAAAACGAACCTGCGTAGATTCATTCTTCACTCCTTTTATTATCTTATAAGCCACAATCAGCAGGAAAATTTTGCTAAAACATATTCATACTCTACGCTTTTATTGTTTTAGCCACTATTTCTGTGGGCCAACTAACTTTATGTCTTATATGGATTACTTGTAACAGTCTCTTTACTTCCTATCTTTTCCCCCAAAATCTGTCCTGACCACCATAGTTAGAGATCCTTCAGTATACTGAATCCGATGATTCTTCTGCTCAAAGGAAGAACCCTTCAAATGATTGCCTTAGATAAAATCAAAGCTTGTTGAAGGGTCTGAAGGCATGGCATACTCTGGACCCCTAGAACTCCTCCCTTGGCATCTCTTTCATCCAGCAGTTTTTCTAAAGCTGCATTGGCCTCTTTGCTGTGATTCAAACATGCCTCAGGGTGACAGCTTGCTGTTCCCTTTTCCCAGAAAAGAGACATGTAGGCTAGATTTGTCTCCTCCCTTCTTTTTGGTCTTTGCTCAAGTGTCACTTTCTCCTCATCCCCACCAGTGCTCCCTGTCCCTTGTTCCTACGTAGTTTTTCTCAATGGCATCCAGTAATCTCTGACATACGCCATAGTTGATGTAATCTCTGACATACTCCATACTTGGTATATTTTCTATCTTCTGCTACCCAAAGGAAGTCCCATGAAGGTAGGAAATTCTGTCTCCCTTGTTCATTGCTGTATCTCCAGGCTCCTGGTTCCTTGAAAAGGGGTACACAGAAGGCAGAAAGTCAATTCTTGCATGAAGAATCAATTAATTTAACTGTTCTGCTAATTCCATAGACTTTTCTCAGAAGTTTTAAAGAACTAGCAAACTGGCTATTCCATTAGAGTTTAAAATTATATACTTTAAAAATAAAATGTTTTTAAAAAATACTAATTAAAGATTATATCTGACCAGTATATCTTTCTTCACTCGTTCAACAGTAGTACTTTTTCATACCTTTCACTTTTGAAAGAGAATGTGAAAACCACAATATAAGTCACAGTACAGACTTCTGTATTTTCATTCAATTCTATAGCAATCTTCCCCTAGTTTGAAATATGTTATAAAGCATGTTTGTTTTCAGATCTTCAGCAATGTTGCAATGTTTTCCAAGCATCCTCTGACAGTATTTCTGACAACAGAATGCACTTTAGTTCAACTTTACATTGCTTTGTATGTTTTATTAAAGCTATTTTACCATGGCAAGAAGAACAAGTGTTACTTTGATGGTATGGGGTATTAGGATTTCACTTTTAAATAAGAAAATTCTAAAGAACTATCTAGATCTTTACCAGTAAAGATATTTTACAGAATACTGTGTCAACATATACTCATTTGCTGAAAAGTGGTTGTGACATATGTTCTTCATAAGGTTGGACACAATTTTTAAGTGTCTTGCTAATGATAGCTTAATGCTATCATTATCTATTATCTCAAGCTACATTGAGACTTAGGGTAATTTTTTTTTTTTATTTTAGAGAAACAGAGAGAGCAGGGGTGGGCGAGGGACAGAGGGAGAAGGAGACATAGAATCTTAAGCAGACTCCATGCTCAGTGTGGAGCCAGACACAGGGCTAAAATCATATGAACAACTTACGACCATGTTGATCAAGACCTGGGCTGAAATCAAGGGTAGGATGCTTAACCGAGTGAGCCACCCAGGTGCTCCCATGTGGGACCACCAAGAGACAATCTTTCAAACTAGTTGGCAAAGAATATTTTCCACTACCAGGACCACTGATCTTGACTGTAGTCTTCTGAGGAAAAGTACCCAGTGCCCCATTTCTTGCATCAATAGCACAAAACAGCACAAAACTACTGACTCGCAGTAGTAGCATAAAGTTAATAATTATTTGATCAAGAAGTACGTCTGAGCATTTAGGTACAAGATATAATGCAATATTGTCACAGAAATATTTATGATAGTGTAGATTGTTTAATTCATATTGTTTCTGAAGAAAAATTCAAAAACACTGCAGTTAACTTGCTTTAGATCAGGCACTAATTTACAAAAATATGCTTTGAACCCAGATTTCCAGATGTATTGAGTACACTTTCCTGCGTGTGCATATGCAATTATCTTTATCCTAAACCCTTGTGTTCACTGTAGCATTTTTCACAATATCCAAGATATGAAAATGATTTAAGTGTCCATCAACAGAAAAACGTTAAAAAAAAGTCATGTGTGTGTGTTTGTGTGTATACATACACACATGTGCTGGAATATTATTCTGCCATAAATAAAGGAAATCCTGTCATTCACAGCAACACTGATGGACCTTGAGGGCATTATGCTAAGTGAAATTAGCATGACCTCACTTATAAGTGGAATCTTTAAAAAGCTGAACTCCTAGAAATAGAAAGTAGAATCTGGTTGCCGGTGGTTAGGGGGAGTGGGGGAAATAGGAAGACATTGGTCAAAAGGTACAAACTTCCAATTATAAGATGAATAAGTTGTGGTGATCAAGTGTACAGTAAGGTTACTATAGTCAACAATACTGTATTACATACTTGAAAGCTGCTCTGAGATCATAGATCTTAATGTTCTGATCATAGAAACAAAAAATGGTAATTATGTGAGATGATAAAGATATCAACTAACCTTATTGTGGTAATCATTTTGCAATATGTAAGGGGATCAACTTGTCATGTTGTACATCTTTAACTTTCACACTGTTATATGTCAGTTGTATCTTAATAAAGCTGATGGGAGAGCAGTTGAAGTGTTCCACTGCACCACTAAAGTTCTGACTGCGTGCACGTTTGGTATAATTACTTTTATTAAAATAGAAAATTATTTGAATCTAGTTAACAGTTAACAAGCAGTCAACCAGCAATAAATATTTGCTAAGTGCCTATAAATATTGTAGGTGTTTCGGCTAGGAAAATATTTTTTCTTCTCATGAAAATAAAGAAGTGATGTTATTAATCATTTCTAGAATATCTCTTGTAATTTTATATATTCTTAGCACTATATAATTAGTTTTATATGTCAAATACTTGAGTATCTTGAAATATATAATCTGCACTGGCAGTTAAAATCTTTTATTTAATAAACAGTGGGAAAGGGTGACATAGACAGAATTTCCTGCCAATATACTTTACTGTTGATATTAAAAAGAGAGTGTGTGTGGATAGAAAAGAATTCCAACATGGAACATCCCTCACTGTTTGCCAAGTTCCACATAGGCTGCCTAATCATGACCTGACAATGATTCAGTGAAAAGTGAAGTCAGACCACTAAACTCGTTCAGATGTCATAGCCTCTTGAGCAGCTGCCAAATGTTAAACACCAGATGTCTTCATTGACTTAGGCTGGACTGAAAGCAGAGAATGAATAGCAATGACTCTATTTTATGTCCAAATCACCCTAAACCAGTTTAGACTCACATATATACACATCTATAAAAATCTCTTAAGCTGTAGGAACACAAACATGCATGCATACATCATGCATATGTAATGAATATTGGGGTCTTGTAAAATGGTTAATTGGAGCTAATCAGTACCCTGTGTAAAACATAAACAAAAAGGGAATTTAAAACTTAAGGTGGCAATCATGGCATATTTCATGAAATAAATATATTTTTGTTATTATAAGGTTCTTATAAAACTAGGAAATTCTGCATATATATTTCATATTTTGCAAGGAGAAATAAATATTTCTGCATAAATATTTCATATTATACAAGGAGAAAGAGAGATTTCCACAATCCATTATGTCATAATTTTAGTAGATTTTACAGATTGAACTTCAATTTTTAGAATGTATAGGGAGTATCTACTGCTATATACAACCTTATACCAAATTTCTGGAACTTTCAAAAAAGCATACATATGTAAGGCCAGCCACATCAAAAATGAGAAAAGATATTTGGGGATCAAAAAATCATGACCAATCCATTAAGCAAGTCAATCAGGTTGACTCATGTTTGAAATGGAAATTATAGCTTAAGAGAAGCACTGATCTATCACATACTGAAGGTGGTGGAGTACAATAATAGGCAACAATCCAGGCTTAATTTAGGATGATTAATTGATGTACAGGGGCAGGAGCAGCTAGAAGGTTTACATTTCTATCCACCTTGAGTCAGAGAGAAACTTGGAGGGATCTGCTTCCAGGAATGTGCCAAGAAAGGGAGTGCTTTTGTCTGGGAGTCATGGCGATGCTCCAAGTGTCTGGTCATAGAGCAAAGGGAAGCATTACATCCAGAAGGGCAGCTGCTGAGGCCCCTCTGGATGGTGAGTGGATGGTATCTCTCATAGGCATAGTTGTAAAGATGTCACCCAAGATTCCTGTGCCCTGGTTATTCAATCAAACATTAGTACAACATACTGTGAATTCATCTATGAAATGCAGAAATCTGAACATTCTTCTTCCATCTATTATCCAGAACACTTTAAAAAGGAGGCTAGAAGAGTCTGTTCTGAGACAATCAAGAACAAACACTTGGACACTGGCTTCATACCTTGATGTACCCCCAAAAGACAATCCTTGAAAGCACTCTCTAGTAAAACCCAAAGTTAACAAGTCCAACATATACACTCGGGGGTTCCAAATATAGATTTTAGTGCTTCATTCTTTTTAAGAAAGAGAGAGAGAGAGAGAGAGAGAGAGAGAAAATGAGCAGGGGAGAGGCAGAGACAGATAAAGAGAGAAAATCTCAAGTAAGCTCTACACTATCAGCGCAGAGCCTAATGCGGGGCTCAAACTCATGAACCATGAGATCATGACCTGAGCTGAAATCAAAGTCAGACACTTAACTGACTGAGACACCTAGTGCTTCATTCTTAATCATAGACAGACACATAACACCATATTTTTGAGAAACAGCTTATAAGGAGAAAAATTAACCTCAAACAAATGGGAATAAAGCAATTTAGAAGACACCAAGACTATATAGGGAGTCAAAACTGCAGAAATAGTTCACTAATATAATGGAGCTTTGAGAAGATAGAACATTCTTTAAAGAACGATGTCCCATAATAAGAAATATTCTGAAAAGGTAGAAAAACTATTGGAAATGAAAACAGGACAGTAGAAACTGGAGTATTTTCCAATGTTCACTCATATCCTTGCCTCTGACTTCTGTAGAAGAAAATCTATAGACTCTCAAGGTAACAGAAACCAGACTATGATTGCGAGAGTTCTCATAGCTTGTCTTCTGTTAAGAGCCCTCAACTAGTATTGTCAGTCTTATCCTTTTTTGACATCATTAGTTGTGTGATTCTGACTCTTTTTCAAAAACTAAGCAATTATGGAATGAAGAGATATTTAATAAGACAACCAAAGGCAATGAAAAAATAGTACAAGTGTTGAAATATGGGGGTCAGCTGACAGGAAGGGATATAAACAGGAAAGAGAAGATACAGGCTTTTAAGTCACTTTTTTTCTCAAGCTGGAAAAGAGTTAACAATTGTCAATTTTAAAATTACTTTTCAAAATGCACATATATAAATGTTATATACTCTTTTGTATGTATGATGTAGATTAAAGTAAAATATTTAAAGAGGAATATACAATAAATATAGTTTTAACATAGTGGGTTATGAATTAACTTAAGGCAATTACTTTCTTTAAGAAAACACCTATTTTTTAAGAAGTTTATAGGCCAGTAGTTGAACAGCAATAAAGAAAATAAAAGCCTATTAAGAACCATACAATATAGTAGTAAATTAATTCCTAACAAGAAGTGTAGGTAAATAGTATAAGAACAATTACATATCTATCACTGAATGTGACTGGAAAGAATTGTGAAGAACACAGAGAGGTCAAACTCAGATCAGAGGAGTATTTTCCCATAAGAAACTGTTGACCATTAGATGTGAATCTTAACAAAGAATGATATGTCCATATTTAAATGAAGTTAACATTTTTCCATACTCTTTTTATTACAAGGCTCATTGATAATTCTTCAAAAGAGGAATATTTTGTGTCACATTTCCCAAGTTTTACTAATAGTCTTTTTTTTCCTATCAAATACTTGCCTAATGAGTGACGAAGGAATTAGAAGTGACCAACCATGGGAGATACACTCATCTATATCTCAAACTGTGGATGAAAGGTCCCTATGGAATGGATCTTTGGCTGCACTGCTGGAAAGATGGATGAGGAGTAATGAAGAAGATGATATGCCCCCATTTCCCATTATAAGGCAGCCAGTTGGTAATAGGTAAGAAGACCATATTTTATTTTATTTTTTAAAATTTTGTTAATTTTTTTTTGAGAGAGAGAGAGAGAGGAAGAGAGAGCAGGGGAGGAACAGTGAAAGAGAGAGAGGGAAACACAAAATCCGAAGCAGGCTCCAGGCTCTGAGCTGTCAACACAGAGCCTGATGGGCTCACACTCACCAACTGAGATAATGACCTGAGCCAAAGTCTGATGCTTAACCTACTGAGCCACCCAGGCGCCCCAAGAAGTCTTTATTTTAAATGATTTGGGAAAATTGCGTATACCTATACATTTTATATAATAATCATCTGTCTGTCTATCTATCATCTCTTTGCAACTGGTTCTAGTAACTACAAAAGACTGAAAACTTTTGAATATCTTAGAGTAAGTAATCAGTTTGAAATAGATAATTGGGCAAAAGAAGAAAGTAGCTTTCTGCTTAAATGTCATAGTCTGGCTTTTCTAAATAAATGGTTATATCTGTGCAGCAAAAATCCTATAGGGCATTTATGTTATGTTTTCTTTCCTATCTTAAGGAAAAGTGAGTTGAAGCAAGATTTTTGAATATGTTTATTTGTTGTTGCTGCTTATTCATTAAACCACACAGTGCCATAATTATTTTAAAAATAAAGTGTATATTACCTACAGGCATGGAGGAACAGTTTCAGGTATTTATCATTTTTTCCCAGTAACAGTGCCCTAGGCCAATCGCACCAAGTCTGATACATTGTTTAGCACACAGGTCACAAAGAATGAATTGTATTTGCTTTTCTAGAGTGCAGCTGGCACTGGACAAGGGAATAGGCAGTAATACTGGTCCACCAGAACCAAGATAACCTCTTTTGCATTGGAGAAATCACCTATTTATACTGAGGCTTTTCAGCCTAACTTTAATTTGTATAGAACCACTTTAGGTCTTTATGATACAGGAAGTATGTTCATTTATATCTTAAAGCTCTGATTTTAATATTTGTTTACTCAAAATTAATGATCATGTCAGATTACAGTTAACAAAATATATTACAAAAATGTATATTTTCATCATAAACAGGCATGTTAAGCCTGTATTCAAAAACTGTATTAAAAAGTAGCATGCCTTAAAATGATGTACCCCTTTATAATAATCTTCACTTATTTCTCACAACACATAGGATCAAATTTTATTCCATTAATGACAACATAGGGAAAAAGTGAGTAAAATATATATTTATGAAAAAGAATTTCTTTGTAAAATACATTTTAAGTTTATTTTAATCTTGACTATAAATATAACATGACATCAGAAGTTTGGTCAAATTATCAGTCTTTTAATCTGATAGTTGCTAGTTGAAACTACCTTGCATCATATATTCTTGGTGAATGGATATTGCCCCAAGTGGGGCAAAATGATTGAATCTTGTCTCTCACTGTAATGAAGAAAGTATAATACCCACTGGGCCTTTTGAGCTTCAGAGGAAATTTATGCTACTCTTGAAAATAATTCTCCAGTTTATATGCTCAGTGAAACAAGTCATCCAGTGGTTTCTGAAACAGGAGAGTGCTCAGCCTGTGATATAAGCAGCCATGCCACCGGGGAATACTGACTCAGTAGACTATAGCACTAGAGGCATCAGTAAGTGGAGAAACTGCTGGATGTAGGCAATGGTGAGACCCAGGGGGAGAATCAAAACATAGGCCCTTAAAGATATGAAGTAAATCCAGTCCATCTGTAGCATGGAATTAAATACTATTTAAAAAACAACTCCCAGCATGGCCTAGAAGACATTAAACATTCAAACATGGAACGTCAAGTCACTATGCATCTGGAGCTCTCATGAACTAGATTCTGTCCTGGCTGCCAAATCATGAGGGCAAGCAGAATTAGAAGAACTCTACAGCACGCTGGCCATGGCATCTGTAATCAAGCATATGATGAATCAAGGTGCATAAGCATGTTTCCCAGAACTCATCCATTTGTTAATGTTTCTGTAGTGCAAATATCCTCCTTTAGCTCCATGCCTGTGGAGCAGGAGAATTTGACTACCAATCCCAAGTGAAGGTTTCCACCGCATGGAGGATGACAAATATTAGAACAACACCAACCATCAGAAGCAGGAGCCCATAGCCTACACTCATTGCATTGTATATGGGTTCAGAGTCACCAAGAACTCAACACACAAGGTGCTGGTTAGAATAATGCTTTACGCACAGAATGGAGACTCAGCAAGATCGGTAGTGTTTCAGATCTCATCCAGCAGAGAAGTCCCTCCCAATAGCTGAAGCAGGACATGGGCTACATGGACCCCTCTGATGAAGGTAAAGACTTTGTTCCCTTCCCTTGGGTGCAGGGTTTCAGGGCAGAGATATTCCTGGGGCTAACCAGGTACCATATAAGGGACACACTTAAGTAATACAAGAAAGTTCACTGGTACCTAAGAGAGGAGAAAAATTTCTTCAAATAAAAAAAGAATCTGGAGCCAAGAGACAGCTCCACACTGGCAACCATATAGGGCAATGTTCCAGACCCAGGACCCTGATTGGGCAATCCCAAAGAGGGGCAGCAGATTGACCCATGGCTGCTTTCCCAGCAATGGACAGATAGTTGATCATCTTACAAACTGATAGAGAAGGAAAATGTCTACGCGTGGTTTAACTAAAGGTCAATGGTGTGTGTGGATGCAGGCTGTAGATATATGTCAGCTATATCTCCACACCACTAGGTGGTGCCTTTGAAAAGTCCACAGTAGGGGAATCTCCTCAGTGGTGAAGCTCTGTGTAGTAAATCAAGTCATCCTTTTTATGTAGAACAGGAAGTGACTCAAAATTAATTTGGATTCCTTGCTGTGTTAAATGGCCTAGTTGGATGGTCGAAGGCCTAGAAGCAGAAAAATGGGAATACTGGGGACAAGAAGTTCTGGAGTAGAGGCAAATGGACAGATGTATGGAATTCGGAATAAAATGTGAAGATCTTTGTACCACATAGGTAGTCCCACCAAAGAACACGCATGTCAGGATAGAGATAGCAATTCAACTTCAGACTCTTCAACTGCTGCTTCCTTTCTTCCATTCCTTCTGCAGGTATTTTCTCCTGATAAACATCCTGACTGCCAAACTCCAGGTCACCTTCTTCACCTGGATAACTAAATGTGTGACAATCTTTAAAAGATTAAAGAAAAGTGAAGGAATGGTAAGAGATATTTTACTACATACATAAATCTGACAATTTGGATGAAATGGGTGAATTCCTTGGAAGACACAGTCATCAAAACAGATTCACAAGATATTACAAAATCTCAATATGCCTATATGAATTTTTAAAGAGAATGGTAAAAAGAACAACAACAACAACAACACAATTCCTTCACACAAAGAAAATTCTAGGTCTGAATTATTCACTAAAATAGTTTCAATTCTAGATGAACTCCTTTACAGTATAGAATGGAAGGAACATTCCTAACTGGAACACCTTATTTTATGAGGCCATTATCCTGACATTAAAATTAGAGACAAACAGAGGTGCCTGGGTGGCTCAGTCGGTTAAGCTTCTGATTCTTGATTTTGGCTCAGGCCATGTTCTCCTGAATTCGAGCCCCTCACCAGGCTCTGAGCTGCCAGCTGCTTGGGATTCTCTATCTCCCTCTCTCTTGACATCTCACATGCTCACACACTCTCTCAATAATAAATAAATAAAACATTAAAAAAATAACTAGAGGCAAACATTACAAGAAAACAAAACTATACACCACATTCCTCTGAAATATAGATGAAATAATCTTTAGTAAATATTAGCAAATCAAATCTAACAAATGTAAAAAGGTAAATGCACCAGAACCAAGTGGAATTCAAGGAATGCAAAGCTGATCAACATTTGAAAATTAGTGTAATTTGCTATAATG
This sequence comes from Cryptoprocta ferox, assembly GCA_028646485.1. NCBI lineage: Eukaryota > Metazoa > Chordata > Mammalia > Carnivora > Eupleridae > Cryptoprocta > Cryptoprocta ferox. The sequence continues at coordinate 87,453,672 of CM053567.1, read as the reverse complement.
ACAGAAAAAGCAAAGACATAGATTTTTTAAATCATTGCATTAGATAAAGAATAAAGGATTTGACTAAATACAAAACTCATTTCTAATAATAAAAGAAAAACTTAAGATAAAACGTAACTTTCTCATCCTGATAAAAGCCATCTATAAAAAATTATAGATAATATTGTATTTACTAGTTAAAGACTGTTTTCTTTTTCCTTAAGGGCAGGGACAATCACAAGCTGTGTTCACTACTACTATTCAGTGCTGGATAGGAGATCAGTATTGTACAATAGGTAAAGCAAATAATAAACCCTGCATATTAAAAAAGATACAATCTTGCCTTATATCAGGCAATATGGTCATGTGCATAGAAGTCTAAATATAAAATTCTGCTAAAACCAATAAATGACTTTAACAATATTACAGGATACAGGTGCAAGATTCAAAAATTAACTATATATTTATATATTAATAAAAAAACAGAACTTGAAATTTAAAAAATACTATATAAATAGAAAAAAGTACCGTTAAATATTCAGGGATAACTGTGTGTGTATTTGTATGTGTGTCTCACTTAAAAATCCTTCAAAAAGAAAAACTAAAACTAAATGATCAAAATAAACACAGAAAAATTTTAGGCTTATAGGTTAGGAGGCTCAATATTATTCAGGAACAAGTTTTCCCCCAATGATATGACTACAAGTTAATCCCAGTCAAAATTTCAACAGGATTTTTGGTAGAAATTGACAATCTGATTTGAAAATATATATAAAAATTCAAAGTTCCTAGATTAGTTAAATAATAACAATATTTAACAACTTTTCACTCTCTAATTTCAAGATATAATCTAAAACCACAATAATCAAGATAATGCACTATAGAGATAAAGAGAGACATATAGATCTGTGGAAAATAAACAGTCCAAAATGAAACTCAAATGTATATGTTTAATTAAATTTGACAAAAGTTCCAAGCTCATTCATTGGAGAAATTTAGAAAAACAAAAAGTGAACCTTGACCTTGAATTCACACCACACATAAAAATCACCTTAAAATGGGTCATTGGAGGTTTCTGGGTGGCTCAGTTAGTGAAGTGTCTGACTCTTGATCTCAGCTCAGGTCTTGATCTTAGGGTTGTGAATTCAAGCTCCACTTTGGGCTCCACTCTGGCATGAAGCCTACTAAAACAAAACAAAACAAAACAAAACAAAATAAACAAAACAAAAAACTCCGTTATAGAAATGGTTTTAGGCAATTTTAGAAGCAACCTTACCAAATGAAATGATTGCAATGAACAACATAAGGCATTTAATTGAACCTTACAAATATTTTTTAAATAATAGGGAAGGTAATATTTCCTCAATCTTATTCAAATTCCCAATGTTATCCTCCTATTTTGAATGTATTTTTTAGTTTTTATCTTTTTAAAGTTCATTTACTTATTTTGACAGAGACAGTATGAGTGGGGGAGAGGCAGAGAGAAAGGGAGAGAGAGAACCCCAAGCAGGCTTCATGCTGCCAGCACAGAGAGTGATGTAGGTCCTGAACCCACAAAACCATAAGATCATGACCTGAGCTGAAACCACGAGCCGATGTTTAACTGACTGAGCCTTGAATACATTTTTAAAGTGACTGTATTCATGTTACACAAAGAAATGATTTTGTTTCCAGTATGTTTCCGAAAAAGAAGAGAAGTCATGGAACTAGATTTAAGAACTAAAACTATTAAAATTGTAGAAGTGAAGAGGTAAGAAAGTATTTGTGACCTTGGAGTAGATTAAGTGTTTTAAAATAAGACACAAATTGCACAGACAATAAATAATTGATAAATTAGTCTTTGAGAAAAAAATAATCTGCTTTCCAAAGACACCATTAAGAAAATGAGAGGGGAGGGGCGCCGGGGTGGCTCAGTTGGTTAAGCATCATACTTCGGCTCAGATCGTGATCGCGTGGTTTGATTCCTGAGCTCGAGCCCGGCGTTGGGCTCTATGCTGACAGCTAAAAGCCTGGAGCCTGTTTTGTATTCCATGTCTCCCCCTCTCTCTGCTCCTTCCTTGCTTGCACTCAGTCCCTCTCTTTCTCAAAATTCATAAATAAACATTAAAAATTTTAAAAAACAGAAAATGGAAAGGGGAAAATATTTACTATACAAATCTGAAAGACTTTATCCAGAAAAATAAAGAGTTCTCACAACCCACAAAGATGACCAAGTTTTAAAAATGAGCAAAATATTTCAGCAGATACTTCACAAAATGTATTCAAATGGCCAATAGTCTCATGAAAAAATGCAGAACATGCACATTACAGATAGCACATTGAGATCTTCTTCTCACCATTTAGAATGGTTACATTAAAATAAAAGTTTGTTTTATTATATAGATGTTGATATGTTTCCCTGTCCAAAAAAAAGAATTACATTATATGTGATTATGTAGCATATGAGAGGTGATAAATAAAATTATTAGATTATTCTTTCCACTATCAGAGAAACAGTTATATGATACAATCATTTACTCCAAATTTATTCACTCATTCAATTATATATACATTAATTGACGTATTAAATAAAAAGTTATAGAACACCTGTTATTGTGCCAAAAAACATACTGGGAAACGATGTTTCCAAGACTACGGAGTCCATATTTCTGGCATTCATAGTCAAGGTCAGATAATACATGAGTAACTATGTAATGTTAATCTGGTGTGATAAGAGATGACAGCGCAAGCATGGTACCTCACTCAGAGGAGGACTGAAACCAAGCTTGGAAGTATCAAGCTGAGCACTAAAGTGCATATGCAAATTAGGTTAAGAGTAGGCAATGGAGCACCTTGTAGAGAGGGAATCACAGGCTTAGACAGGGAACATGGTGAAAGCTAAGAAGGCTGGATTGTGGCGTGTGATGAAGAGAAGCCTGCAAAGGATAAGTGAGTAATATCCCCCTAATTTTTTTTGAATAACTAGAAAGATATTATAAATTCAAAAAAGAAGATTAATGAAGAGATTTAAACTGGGAAGTGGAGGACTGGATTTGAATTTTGTATTTTCTTATTTGTTATGGGTTTTCCTCCTTCAAAAGCAGTGGCCATTTTAATTTCTTTCTTCTTACAACTTTATTCAAGTTGTGGGAAATCCACAAAATGATCAGATACTCCAATTATATCACTGGTAAAGCCATTTGCTATTCCCCAGGCTGGTTCTGTATTTTAAGTAACTTCCTAGGAGACCTAATAAATTGGTGGCTTAGTTTAAATTTTCATAAATAAAGTTTCATAGAGAAATATTTATAAGTGAAACAACATATTTTTTGTTCCTAATATTTGACAGCTACATCTTCCAGAATCTGAAGAAATGGCAATGAATAGGGTATACTTTCCCAGATCTCATGAATTTATAGTTGAGAATGGGAAATTCTTAAAAAATCATTTTTGCTCAAGTGAAATCTTAGTGTATAATGTTGGTTCTAATTCTTTTAAATTTTCTCCTTTGCTTTACACTGAGGACATAGACAATCATTATTTTCAGAAGTATCAGTGGTTCGTGTTTCTACTGACATATGAGGACTCTGAATAGCCATAGCAGTATGTTTAGAAACCAACAAACAGCCTATTCTCAATGTGACAACCATGAGATATTTCTAAAGTTGCCAAGGCATTTGTTAATACAAAGACTTTGACAGTGATTTTACTCTGTGGCTATATAAAACAGTATTTCTGGATTTCTCACCAAGCAACCCTTTTCAAGAAGATGGGATCCTCTTTTACTATCAGTGGTGTTTTTATTTTAAAGATCATGTTGGGGCACCTGGGTTGCTCAGTTGGTTGTGTCCGACTTCAGCTCAGGTCATGATCTCATGGTTTGTGAGTTCGAGCCCTGCATCGGGCTCTGTGCTGACAATTAAGAGCCTGGAACCTGATTTGGATTCTGTGTCTCTGTCTCTCTCTGCCTCTCCCCCACTGGCAATCTGTGTCTTGCTCTTTCAAAAATAAATATTAAAAATAATTAGAGATCATATTGAAGAAAAAAGATAAACAATAAACAATTCCTAATCCATCCTGTTATTTTGTGAACTTCCCCTTGAAATATTCTCAAGAAAGGAGAAAATTTAAAGATATCTACCTATCTATCTATTTATCTATCTATCATCTATCTCTATGCATTTACGGAGTCTCTGGAGTATGGAAAATGTGATGAAGAATCATATTATTCAAATTAAAGAAAAGAAAAAATATATATACAATATGAGGATATACTATGTTCTAAGTATTTGCATTGATTGAAAAAGTTAATCCTGACATAGTCTTTTTTTAAACAGGAAGTTGTAATGTTTGAGATTCTCTTAACAACCTATTTATAGATACAAATGCATATTTTATAGGCGCACAGAAGCACTTTTTTCACTTCCACCTGGGTGTGTAGTAGAATCTACAATCCTATCTCAAATTCCATCTGAGAATGTATTTCTGGGGGTCAATTGAAAATTTTATCCTGAAATTTTTTTTGTAAAACTTTCCTGAAGTCATCTGTTAAAAACCACCTATTAATAAACAGGGAAGAAAAAAATGTAAGTCAAAATATCAACACAATTTATAAATGAAATCCTAGAATATGGTACATTTTTCAATTCAGGTATACTGAGATTATGGCAATGAGATTTATGTATCTATATGTTTAGTTAGTTTAAAGAACTATGTTCTTCGGCATTTAGTAGAACACATCAAGTTGAGCCTTTTTTGAAACATAATAATTACTATTGTATGCTGTCAGACTATAAATATTTTTGTCATTATGCTAATATGAGTACAATAATTCTCAATTCTTATTTTTATATGGTTATAAATGCTAGATGTTGAGGTGTCTATTAAAATATTTATATTTTATTATAAATCTGTAGCAACTATCATAAATAAGCTAAATCATCCATTTCAGTTTTACTAACTACTATGACCTCAAAGATATGTAAAGCCAAACTATTCCCAATCCCAATGATCCCTAGATCATTTAAGTATCTAGATTTAACCTTTTATGTTCTTTTTTTCTTATCTTCATTTAATCCAAGGAAACATTGCCCTCCCTGATACAATATGAAGGACATGCACTTAATATTTAGATAGTCAAAAGAGAACTTAAAAAAGGATTCTTCACCTTTTATTTTTTTGCTAGTAAAAGATATTCCCTATATTATGAGGGGAGAATAACATTTTTATAAGACATGTTCATTCGTATATATTGGAAGATTAATATTTGGATGCACAAAACTGTGACGTGGCTTTGAAAGACAGATATTATTTTAGCTATTTTACTCTACACTGGAATGAGCAGCCAAGCAACACTTTCTATTATTTTTAAGTCCATCTCCAAACATTTTCTCCCTTTGTTAGCTGTGTCATCATCCTTAGCAATTGAGTGGTGTGTGCACTGGACTGGACAGCCTGATGTAAGTTTTCATCTGGTTTAGTTGATCTAGAGTTTACCTTTATTCTCCCTCTAAACCCAATTGAAAATATTCTTGACACTTTGTACAATTGTACACAAACTTACCAGCCTTTTGGATAGTGCAATCAGCTGGGTCTTTTTTTAAGACTTACTTCATTCCAGCACGTTATTGCCTTCTCCACCTGACTGGTTGCATATTATCACCGCTGCTTGTATTCTCTGGGAATGGGACTACAGGGTCTCTCTGTATGATGTTCTACTGGTAATTGTTAATATATAAATTTCCTTGCATCTTGCGGATATAAACTTGTGATAATTATTATAATAAAGACAATGTAAACTTAGTATAACCAAAACCAAAAATGTTTATTTCCAGTTTATGTTCATAAGAACTTATTTTGTTTTACTTATGTCCTTAGTAAAAGTATGCAAAACATAATAATGGGACACCATGTAAAATGTATGCTTTACAGATCTACATGTGCTAGAATCTTAATTGTAAATATGACTACATAATTCTGTGATTGCCTTATCTTTCTCCATACCACTGACTTCAATCTGTGACCACAAGAAAAAGCTGGCATTCTTAAGAAAATAATTGATCAGAAATGATGGATTTGTAATAAAGACAACTAATATTTCTTTTAAAGTAGAAAAATATTCCTACTATATTATAATTTTTCTACTACATTATAGTTTTAAATCTAATGTTTATGTGGATATGACCTAGTTTTCTCCCTCTCTTTCCCGAACTATTTAAAATGTGTATTCTTGTCTTTTTTACTTTGTATCCTCTGAACTATATATTTGATTGTCTTTTTCTTTTTAACTTCTTTCTTATTTATTTTGAATTGCTTCTAAGTTTTAAAAATTCTTTCCTTTCACCAATCTTACATTTTTTTAGGTTCTCCTTCTTTTATTAGCCTTTATGTGGTGGTTTAGAGGCTATTTGTTGTACTGTTAATGGCTGGGTTTTGACTAAACCAAAGATCTACCCGTTATAAGCTCTGAGATCTTGGGTAGACTAAATAATCATTCTGCCCCTCAGTTTCCTCATCTGTGAAATGGTGATTATCATAGTATCTACCTTGTAGTGTTTTTGTGTGAAGATTATATATAATCCAGTTAAATTTGTAAATGTATTGCAAGTGTCCTAAAACCCCTCAATATTATTGAATATAAATTATTCATTGACTTCTATAGCCTCTCTTTATTCAGCTATGCAGCGCTTCTCAAGAGAGAGACAGTTGGTTTCAGGGGACATGTCATAATATCTGGAGACATTTTTGACAGTCACAATTTGGTGGTGTGTGGGTGCTACTGACATCTAGTGGGTAGAGGCCCAAAATACTGCTAAACATCCTACTATTAACAGGGCAGGCCCCCAGTAAAAAAAGAATTATTCAGCCTAAATAATGCTAAGATTGAGACATCCTGTTCCAGTGTAATATATAAAACTGAATTGATATGATCAATAGAAGAATCTTACAAAGAGACTTAAATTATTTAAAGTCCTTATATAGTTTAAAAATGAGCAAGATGGCGTAAAAGAATGATCCTTTATCAAGAGAAGTGGGCAAAGGAGTAATTTTAGTTTATATATCTCCACAGATCATTGAAACTCCTAAAACTTAGAGAAAAGCATATTATGGCTTAATAAAATGGTGAAATGATGCTTCCTCTGATGTAATGAGCATCTCATCCCTGGAAAAAGTTTTCAAACAGAGCCTTTAAATAATGTCTAGGAAAAGATCACTGGACTTAATTCTTTGAATAATCTTCAAAAAATGGTGAAGAAATAAAATATAATTTTTCTTGTATGGTAGCATTAAGTTGAGGAGTTATTTGGTGGGTTAAACTAGGTATCAAGTAGAGATTATATTTTATGGGAATTTGACAGTGAAGATAAGAAAATAAATGAAACAGTATCCTGAAAAGGCGATAGCTAAAGAAATGACTTTTAAGCACTGTAATAGGATGGAGGAGACGTAATCGTGATTACATACAGGGGAAAGATGGTATCTGGCTGATACATTTGAGATATTAGACAGCAGGCATAATTGCTGAAGCAAAAGCAAAGGGAACGTAGTAGAGGACACAGGAGAAGGAATGATGAGTGTGTTAGTCCTTGAGAAAAGTAATAATGCCTCATTGGAGGCCAAGAGCAATGGTGGAAGAAGAGGTGGCTATACATTCAAGGAAGAAGAGAGTCGGTAAAGTTGCAGTAAGTGGGAAAATTTTATGAAATTGTGAGCCCTATATTGAAGGAGCAGCAGAACAAATGACAAGGAAAATATTAGGCAAAGTGTTACAGAAGAGAAAAGATAATGCCATCTGGACAGGTTCAGAGTGGAGGGTCTTGGATTGAGGACTTCTTGTATTCTAAGGTTCAGAGACCCAATGCTGGAAAGTGAGATAACATTTTCTGCCCACAAATTATAGACACAAAAGTCCACCTTGCTTGGCCTTCCCTGGGATGGGGAGCCACCACATCAAAACCTCTGAAACTGGGGGAGCACCTTGGTGGTTCTGTCGGTTGAGCGTCTGACTCTTGGTTTCAGCTCAGGTCATGATCCCAGGGTCATGGGATCTAGCCCCACATCAGACTTTGTGCTGAATGTGGAGCCTGCTTGGGATTCTCTCTTTCTCCATCTGTCCCTCTCCCCTGCTCACTCTGTCTCTCTGCCTCTCTCTCTCTAAAATAAATAAAATGAAAAAAAAATAATTAAAAAATCTCTGATACTGGAGACACAGTAAGAACTGAAGAATGGGACCTAAACAGATCATGTCTTCCACTGAATTCTTACTATGCCTTTGCTTTCACCTCCTTTATAGCTCTCTCAATTTGTTTCAAAGTTGAAAGAAAATTAAGACAAATATCAACAAGCCATATTGGTTTACTTTATTAGGTTTAACACAAGATGTGCTAATACTGAGAGTAATACTATTTAAGAGGAGATCAAAATGGGATTTTAAACTTCTGATGTTTTTATTTTTATTTATTTTTTTATTTCAGTATAGTTGACACACAATGTTACATTAGTTTCAGGTGTACAACAGAGAGATTCAGCTTCCCTATACGTTATACTATGCTCACGCAAAGTGTAGCTACCATCTGTCACCATACAGTGCTATTACAATACCATTGGCTACAATTCCCTGTGTTGTACTTTTTATCCTTGTGACTTACTCATTCCATAACTGGAAGCCTGTACCTCCCTCTCACTTTTACCCATTTTTGCCCATTCCACCTTCCCCTCTGGCAACTGTTAGTTTGTTCTCTGTATGTATACGTCTGATTCTGCTTTTTGTTTTTTATTCAGTTGTTTGTTCTTAATTTCACATATAAATTCTGATTAGAAAGTAGATGAATCTAGGGAGTGTATGGTCGGCCGTCCAGATCCTAATTTTAAGACTAAAGTATGCATTGCCCCAGCCCATGGCTGATTCTCTTCTTGTGCATTTGCCTTCGGCCAATGGTGTCACCCAAGTTTATTCCCTTCCAGGTGGCTGACACTCATCCTCTGGTCAATAGAATAATATAAAGTTTATTCCTCTTACCTCAAATCTAAGCAATTCGGATGTGCTATCCCAGTTCCAGAGCTCCACATTAGACAGACTGAGGTTTCTGTTTTGTTTTCTGCAACTTCATTGCAGTTCAAATTCTCATTGTGTCTAATCTGGATTTCTTTCCAACTTTACACGTGCTGTTTACGAACAATATCACCAATAAACCTCCTGCAAGTAAGTATTGTGGAGCCTGTTTTTAGGAGAACTAGGTCAAAGACTAAATTTTAAACCTGGAAATAATAACTGAAAGGATGTTTGGAAGAGATTATGATAAAAAATAAGAACCTGAATGTTTGAATTATATAAGATTCAATGCAAGCACCTTTCTTTGATGCTTTTCAATATTTTTGTTATTGGTTTTTCCTAAGGACTAACATTTTATACAGTAAATTATAAGATAGGAGTAACAATTGGCATTTTTCACCAGGAGGTCATAGAAAGATGTTGCCACTCACCTAAGAGCCACCTATTTAATTACAATGAATACAGGAGTACCTGGGTGGGTCAGTCTGTTGAGCACCCCACTCTTGAACTCAGCTCAGGTCTTCATCACAGAGTAGTGAGTTCAAGCCCCGGGTTGCTCTCCACACTGGGTGTGGGGCCGGTTTAAAAAGGAAAAAAAATAATAAAAAGGAGCAGTAATCTATAATGAATGTAGATATTTCACTTTGGGAATGGTAAACCTAAACCTGTAAATGTCAACAGGAATGCCACAGTGTGAAATATTGATTGATTAACTTGATTTTAAACTACTCTGGATAGCTACTGTGTTTTCAGTGACAGGGAAACTACTCTGGGATTTTTAGCATTTGAAATTACTATATAAACTGATAATCCAGTGTAATTAGAAAAATGTTATAATATTGGGGGTTCAGGAAAGATTTGGCCATAGGCTTATGGCAAGTTTTTTATTTTCTTTTATGTTTCTTTATTATATTTTCAATTTCTCACCCCTCTAATTCTTGAATATCTTTGATATTCTCTCGGTATACAATCCAGCCTTATTCTTAATGGTAAAGGCAACAAACATAGGCTGACATATCTTGGAGATTAACGTCACATAAGCATTATAGTGACATGATTTAGACAATCGTCTAGAATTTAGAGAAATCCCAGTGACTCACATTTTAGCACAATTGTCTATTTTCTCCATTAAAGACAATGTGTATAATTGAATCCTCTTGCATTTTGTTCATATAATTTCTATTACATTGTGCCACATATTTTTAGTAGTAGTACTGACACTGTGTCTCTTCAAATATATGGGGTCAAAAATATTTTTAAATGCATACAATATACTGTAAATTTTAGGCAGCAAGTGCCTATTTTATTGAATTACGAAATTTGTAATTGGTAGTTACTTGAACAAATTGTTTTATTAAATATAGAACTTGGAAAAAGTTCATAATAGTAACTCTCATCTGTCATGGTATATGAAATTTGAATTGGGTTAATTTATAATAATAAATCTCATGATTTATGGTATTATAGACATGTAAGCATTTGTTGTGTTCTTTAAAAAATTTTTGATGTGCTTGTTTATGATCAGGTGAGGATTCTTAAATTTCTTTGCTATTTCATTCCATTCATGGCTTGCCATTTACACAGTGAAAAATTTCCCTCTAACTCATATGTAATTCAAATTAATTTGTATCAAATTATTAAATTTACTCATAATTTCAAAGTTGTGACTTTATGACAAAACACTTGTTCTCAAGCCACAAAAATCGCGTTTTAATATGCTACTATTCACTATTTCAGTATTGTGATTGTTATAAGAATCCAGCCCATTTGAATACAATTCTCTCAAATCCCTTGGAAGAAAAACTACTCAAATCAACAATCAATTGAAATGACCTTTGCACATTCATTAAAACTCATTAGATGCACATACATATTAATATAAAGAACACAATTTCCATTTCAGTATGTATTTTCAGGAGCTGCATAATTTGAATATTTTAAAATCTAAAATGACATTGCCCTAATTAATCAGAAAAAAAAGAAAATAATAAAAACACCAAAAGACTCATTTAAGGTAAAATTATTAGTTGATATATATGCATGCACAATAGTTTAAAATATATTACCATTAGAATATTATAAGTTTAGAACTCATGAGGAGAATGATAAGATAACCATGGATTAAGACAAAAAAAAACACCTCTAAACACTGAAAAAATATGAACACAGAGAATAAAATATGTTGGGGAGAAATTAATCAATGCTAAAATATATGAATCATAATATACTATCATTTATATAATATCAAAAGAGGTTGTTTATCAAAAATATTCAACTTGTCTTACTCAGTGTTTTAGCAAATAAGTAGAAAGTGATGTGGAAATGTTGGGGCCCAGAGTGAAGAGTCAAGAAAGAATTCTTGAGATGTCTTTTGTATAAAAAGGTGGTTTCATGAAAGCATGGGGACAGGGCCCATGGGCAGAAAGAGCTGCACTGGGGTTGTGACAGGCGACTGATTATATTCAAGTTGAGAAGGGGTTGGCGACAGTGTAAGTCTCTAAGGAATTTTGGAAGCAAAGTTTCCAGGAGGAGGCTAGCTATTATCAGGAAAAGGTCATTTATTATTGTTTAGTAAACCCTCAGCCATGAGACCCTTCAGAGGTGTATCAGTAGGCTATATGCTTGAAGGATGATTGCTAGCATATATCTTGGCGGGTAGAGATGAAGGAAGTTGCCACAGGAATTTCTATATGTTTAAAGTGGACTCACAAGATCGCTGGGGGTCAGGATAATGTTAAGCTAAGATTGCTTTTTGCCCTTAGCAAACTATCATCATGGAGGCAGCTGAGCTCCAGAGAAAGGTCACTCTTCGTGTTTCAAAGACTTGTCAATGGCTGTATGTAGTAAGGAAACTTAAGTTTTTCATTTGCCTTTGTTTCCCACATCAGAAAATATCCTGAGACATCCTTCAACTAACATTCAATTTGCAAGTAGAGTGAGATAGAATAACCACATAACTCCTTTTATGAAATAAGGATTCAGTGTTTAAGAAAAAAGGTAAACGGGATTTTGAAAAATTACTTGTTTAGCTTCAAAGATAGAGAAGACTGAAGAAATTTCTGGGGACATGGGGGGATTCCGCCCCATTTCACTGAGAGATCTGTCATTTACCAAATTCTGCAGAGGCTATGACATTAAGAATAAAATAGAAAACTTACAACTTGCTTTGTTATTTTTGCTTTTAATAATAAACTCTAACTTAAGGTACACAGGCACACACACCACATAATCTCATACCTTAGGGGCATGATCTGATGAAGAACAACAGTAGCAATAAAATACTGGGTCAAAGAGAATACTTCCAATTGACAAAGCAGCTTGTGGACTTCAGTGAACATCTCGAATGTAAATTATCTTCATTTGGGTACGTCAAAAAACAAATGAATGAAAACTCCTGAGTTCATTGCTCACACTACCCAACCAAGTTGGTGCTACACTTAATGAAGATCAAGCAGATAGAATCAAAGATCACATATTAAAGGACACCAGCCTGTCTCCCTCCTTGCCATCATCAGTTAACTAAATAAAATGTATGATAAGATAATTTAATAATGTCTGGAGCTAGAGCTTAATTTCCAGGTGAAGGATCAAATAGTACTCAGCACACAGAAGGAAAAAAAAAAGATGCTATTTATCCTAACTGCCTAATTGTTGCTGATATTGTTGCTGTAGAAGTTCATTTTATTTGATAAAAGTGATTCTATAAAAATCACCTCTCAGTTGAAGATAAGAATATAGATAAAATCAAATATTTATGTGTTAAATATAAAAAGAGAAAAGCAAGTGATATAAGCAAGTGACACAGATATACATCTGAATTTTCACCCCAATAATTAAAGAACTTTGATACAGTCATGTACACAAGAAAACTAGAGTAGACATGAGTCTGACAAATAAGACACAGATGATGATGAAAAGACAAACAAACCTCAGACTGTGATGAAAAGGGCGTTTTAGGGCTGAATGCAAAGACCTACATAAGTTCATTGCATAAATTATACATAACTGGAAGCTGCAAAGTTTAGAATCACACGCTTCTGTTAGTTGATTTGTTTATTTATTTATCATGTTTGAAGTGTTGAATCGTTTTTTTTTTTTTTTTTCATGACTGAATCCTAAGTACTAGACTCACTCTGTACACTCTCAGTCACTCATTTTATTTTTTTTAACATCTGTCATTGGAGAAATTCCAGATTCACCAAAATGTATGAGAAGGAACAAACAAAATCTTGTATATTGTAAAGGTACAGAGTGAGACACCCCAAAATGTACCACTTTGGCATCCTCAGACCCCTACCTTCCTCCTTAGCTCCTTCAAGTTTCCTGTTGTCTCATTGTCTTCAGAATTTCATGTCTGTGTGGATTCCCAGTACGTACGCTGTTAAGTTCGACTTTCTCCTATTAATCTGCCATTTTGATTCTAAGTGCAGCTAGAAAGACCATAGGACAGAGAAAGGGTTTCTTCCCTGACAATATCATTTACACAGGCCCTCATGGGATGCATTTTACCACATTCGCGTTCCATGTATGTCTATGTATCTATCTATCTATCTATCTATGGATCCATCAATCATCTAGATAGATTCTCCCCGATCATTTGTGTGAAAGAGGCACACATGATGCCCCTTTACTTTTTGCGAGGTATGTCCTCTAAGAAAATATTATATTGCCAGGTGAATTGAGGAGACCCCGAGCTCTGGGACCTCAACCCAGCTGGATCCAAAGGACCGGCCAAAGATTCTTGGTTTTATCACAAGAATGAACGCAAGGACAGACAAGCATCACAAGGGGGAAAGTTTATTAAAGTGACAGGGAGAGAAAGAGAGAACGTACACACAAGCAAGCAGCAATCTCTGGGGGTTGGGTTTCTATATTTTACTGGCAGTTGTTAACTGGGGGGACAGAATATTTATTACTTGGTGCAGAAAGCAGGGTTTTGCTCTCTTTTTCCCCTAATTTGGTCAGAGGTTTCTTGTCAGGGCTACGGCCATCTTGGACCTGTCAGGTTCAACCCTGCTTCTTGTGTGGTGCTGCCAGGGCAAGCCTCTGACCTTCTCAGTAGCTGGCCATGATTTCCTTGTCGCTGACTTCCAGGCAGCTGTCAGAACCCAACTGACTGTGTACCCTAACAATTATAGTACAGTTTTCACAATCAGAAAATAAACATGATGTGATAGTGAGATTTAATTTACATGTCTAATAAGATTTTGCCCCATGTAATTGATACGTACCTCATGAAGTATACTTTATCACTCTCTAAATATGCTGTTTATCATCTAATTTTCACTCACTACTTTCATCTATTAAAAATTATTAATTTAAGCAATTATTTTATGATTTCCAAATTATGCCTTTTTTTCTTCCATCATTTCTTCTTCACTTATTCATTGCAACCATACTCTATGGGGAAAAAAATAAAGATTTTTTTCTTCCTGTATGTGTTTGTTTATTGCCAGTAGGGATTTATAAATTTTTATTTTATTCTATGGACTATCTTATCTTCGACATAATGGATCTCCAGATTATTTTGTTCTCTCTCTTTCTCAGCCCTGAAGTAAGAACAGAATAGAGTGAGACTGTTTACAAGGAGGAGTTGGAAATGGGGTAAAAAGAATGAAGGTGGAAATGGGATAGAACAAATGGGAAGAAGTACTTCTATCAACAAACCTTTCCTTATAGTTTTCCCTTCAAAAACGCTGTTGATGCTGTAGTATTCAAAGACAAAATCACAAATGCAAACAGAAACAGTGAACCCCTGTGTATCTCAAATGATCAACTTAACCACACTAAGTTAAAAATAAGGGACTTACCATCTAGCAGGGAAAATTGATTCCAAGGTGAAACCATGGAAACCTGGTTGAAACAGGATGAATTTAAGGTCAAATTAAAGAAATGTTCTGACAAAAAGAATGACAGAATTCTACACAGTTCCACAATGTTGGGGATTAACACAAATAATAACAAAACTGGTAAGATACTTTTATTTATATTAGAAAATTCTAGAAGGGAAGAGAGTGAAAAAATAAAGTGGAACAAGGTTTCACCTTAGACTAAAAAGAAAGCTTTCAAAAAAGATTATCCTACTACAATAAAACACAATAAACAATGAGTGATAAAAAGAGAAAATAACTGGAAAAAATTTAAAAACATTTTTGACACTTGGATCAATTAAATATACAAGCTGTTTGATCATATATTGTCATATAGCAATAAGAACATGTATGATCACCAATGAGTATTATATAAAACTGCATTGATCTTTTTTAATCTCAAAAGCACAACTATTTTCATATTTTAAAACAATAGCAAAACAGTGATATTCATGCATATATTTTAAAAGCATTTCCTGAGTAAAGTCTATTTGCTTTGTACAGACAACATTAAATCAGCTGTCAACAAAATCAAAGATAGAACTTTAAATTTTCATTTTTCTTCCCATTAAGTCTGAAAATGAATATTGTATGTTACATGGAGTGAAACAAAATGATATTAAAAAAATAATAATGTCTCAAAGATATCGAGAGAATACTTTTTGTTTCATGCCAGCAAATATCTATATTTAAAATATCCACATAAAGTAGAATTCTCATTTTGTTGTTATTATACTCATTAATTTTTTAGGTTAAAGTAATGGAAAGTCATGCAACCACTGAAAAAACACATTTCTTATTTTAAGGTTTTTTGATAGCCTCATAAAGATCATTTGCTTTTGTAGTATTTTACAGACACTTAACACAATATTGAAGAACCTTTTTTTAAACATTTGCTTTTTCATAGCTTTATGATAAAAGATAATTTAATATGACAAAGAAAGTTTCGATTCTTCATGCAATAAGTTTCCAGAATTTGTTTTCAAAATATTTGTGTGTGTGAATATGTGTATGTGTAATAGAAATGCGTTGTAGATATAATACTAAGGTTTTCCAGAATTTTGAATAGAGGGAAATTTGTAAACCTCACCTAACTGCTTCTATGTTACCTGAAGAGTGTGGAATGTAGCTGAGCCAAGACCTGTTTAATATTACAAGTATTTGCCTACATAATAGACTTAGATCATAAGTGTATAATAGTAATAAAGCGAAGAATGGATATTTTTTATTTCCCAAACTAAGATTAATTGATTTTACAGATTTTAAAAAATCCATTCTCTTAAGTAATAAGTGAAATTAGTGACATGTACTTCTGTTATCAATTCTGAGAGGTCATGACACTAATTATTCACCAGATTTCCGTTAGCATTTCTTTTTAAAGTGTTGAGTTCTTTAACAAGATATCCTTAGGATTCAGTAGTTACCTGACCTAAGAAGGCCTCTAACTACATATATAGAAATATATACATATGTGTGTGTGTGTGTGTGTGTGTAGTATATATATTATTGTATATATATGTGTGTGTATATATATATATATAAGTAGGTAATCAAAAACTTTAATTGAGTTATTTCATGTGAAAATTGGCCATCTCTCCAGGTAAACAAAAATGAACAAGCAGGTCATACACTGATACATAATTTCTTTTTTAAAAAAGAATGAACTGGGGCGCCCATGTGTCTTAGTTAAGTGTCCAACTTCAGCTCAGGTTACGATCTCAAGGTTTGTGAGTTAAAGTCCCACACTGGATCTGTGCTGACAGCTCTGGAGCCTGGAACCTGCTTTGGATTCTGTGTGTGTGTCTCTCTCTCTGCCCTTCCCTTACTCACGCTCTGTCTCTCTCAAAAAATAAAAACAAAAACATTAAAATAAGTTAAAAAAAAAAGAATGAACAACTTTTACCTACTTCCACAATATTGTCTTCTTTCAAAAGTCTGGATTTTTCCAAAGCTACTAGAAATAGCCAGAAAATAGAATATTTTTGAGGGGCATTTGGGTGGCTCAGTTGGTTAAGTATCAGACTTAGGATCAGATCATGATCTCACAGCTTGTGAGTTCAAGCCCCAAGTAGGGCTCTGTGCTGAAAGCTCAGGGTCTGGAGCCTGCTTTGGATTCTGCGTCTTCCTCTCTCTCTCTGCCCCTCCCATGCTTGCTGTCTGTCTGTCTCTCTCTCAAAAATAAACAAACATTAGAATATTTTTAAATGTTTCTTCCTCCATGTACTCCTTATCATTCATTTAGAAAGTTCTCTTATATCTAATTCTATTTTCTCCAAAATCCTTTGGTGATATTTATTTCCTATAATTTATCTCAAAGCTTTTGCCACTTTACACCAAAGATGGATAGGCAGCTACATTCTGGTTGAATGATAATCATGCTCATGGTACAAATTTGAGCTACCACAGTGAAACAAATGTCAAACCCACCAAACTGGAGATCTTGCCAGTGTCAAGCTTTACTATTAATTTCAAGGTTACCAGCAACAAAGTAGCATAGATGAAGTAAGAGGTTCTGGGGATTCTGTCTTGTTCTTTATGTACTTCTTTTCCATGTCAGATACATGGTCTCTGTCTGTAATAGTTATGGATTCTAAGTAAAGTTTGTGTGCCGCCTTATATGGTGAAGATCATTTATTCAGGTTATCAAATATCTATTTTATAACAAGGATATTATAATGCTTGCATCACATTTTTCAGAGTGTCATGTGTCATAAATTCACAGATTGTGGTTTGTATCCTGTTAAGTAATACTAAACGATGTATATCATGCTATGAGATTTCCACAGATAAAAATTTCTGCCCAGCAAATATTATTACTTTGTTTACTGTGTGATCCAATTATCAACAGGATTATACTGGGTCAGCCATTTTCTTTCCCTTAGGGATATCTCTTTCATAATCAGTATAGAAATGGATCACCACTCTGCTCCTTTAGTTTTATTCTTAACTGGATGAGCTAGTATATCTAATTTTAAGATAAAGTATTTGCAGCACGCTTGTTCACTCATATATGTGGCATTCTCCAAAAAGCTTTATCAATATAAAAGTCACTCTTTTGACTTCCATCTATCTGACCCTTTAGGGTATTTCTAATAATGTTTTCCCATTATTTCTTCCAGTTCAGTATGTCTAAAAGAAAACTTATTTTTAGCTCAAAAATAATTCTTTCTCTGTGATCTGTTTGATGTCCATTGCTTTTCATTATGATAATTGTTTTCTGGTTAATCAAAATCAGAATTATATGATTATGAAATATACTTTATGGATGTACAGAATCAACTGGCACATATATTAAAAGGCTATCACAAATCAAAAGGTTTGACAATTGATTTATACCTTTATTCTATTTGCATTATCTTGAGAACATTGGCCATTTACAATATAGTTTAACTGCTACGTAATATCATCGCCATGTTTATATGACGATTGATTGCTATTATGCTATTAATTGAATTTTATTACTATTTTCTATAGGTAGATGAATTTACTTGCTTTTCTAGGAAGTACAGATATCATTTATTATTACAGTGTGGTGAAATTAATATATTTCAAGCTTCGTTTGGTACTATAACTTATTTGATGTTTCATCTTCTCTTAGTGATAATCTACAGTTTTCTCATTTCAGTTAGATACTGTTGTAATTGCAATACACAACTCATATTTAAATGTTAATGGAGTGAAATTGCTCACATCCATATTTTAAGAGGTTTAATATGTGCAGCTCACATATTCCAGGAAAAAAAAGTTTTTGAAAGATAAATCAGCATATTTCAACTGAAAAATTAAGTATAAACAAACAATTCAGTAGTGGAAATGCTCAATCTGTATTTTTCAAGTAAATGTCAATTTGTAGTATAATATGCTGCCTGTTTGTAATGAATATCAAGGAAACATCAAAATCACCTGTCAGAAATTGATATGTCTTATTTTATTTTCCATATGCTAGTTTTAGCAAGTGTGTAGAATATATTTGAGTATTAAAAAATAAAATCTAATGAAATTTTAATTTGGTTTATTTACCCTAAACACTGTGACTTATTGATACATTTACTGGATAATATCTAATTTCATAATTCTTAAAATGTGTGATACTGTGATTTATAATAATAAATATATATTAGTCTTTGTCCTGTATCTGTCTCTTCCCCTGTGATGTGTGGGGAAAGATGCTACTTCCTCCTGGTGAAAACCGTTACTGTAAACTCACTGCCTCCTCCTGGTGTCCCACTTGGGTAAGAGACTGAAACTCTGGACTTCAGAACCCCCTTTTGTCCTTTGCCTACACACTAGACAGTGAAGTTTAAGGATCTACTGTAATTGTCATTCCTATTTGAATAACCAGGAAACTGAACAGACATATTACCCTGACTGGAATTAAATGTTGCCTTATTTTTAGTTTTCAAAAATCTTTTTGGAGTGAATTTCTGTGGACCTTAAAAGACACTTTTTATCACCTGATTTATATTTTTCTTTCCTGTTGTGGGGCACTTTAATATTTTAAGACCCAGAATACAAGTTGGTTAAGAACAGAATAAAGCATTCAGATTAAGAAAAAGAAAGAAAGAAAAAACACCTTGGAATTTCCTAAATAATAAGACCGATAAAGATGTCTTAATATTAATAATAAACCCCTTTCAACCACATCTGCGTTTATGTTAATGAGGTGACTTTTGGACCACACCTAAGGATGGGGACTAGTTGCCAGGAGAAACTATCATGTGATTAGAGAGTTGGAACTACAGTCCCACCCCCTAAACTTTGGAGAGGGGAGACGGGGGGGGGGGGGGAACGGACCCTAAATTAACTATTAGTAGCCTGTGATTGAATCAATCATTCTTATATAATGAAGCATCTATAAAAATCCCAGTAGTACAGAGTTTGAAGAGCTTCCTGGTTGGTGAACGTGTGGAAATTGGAGAGTGGAGCACTCAGAGAAGGCATGGAAAATCTTTACTCTTTCCCATACCTTGCCTAGGCATCTCTTCTGTCTATTCCTGAGTTATATCTTTTCATAACAAACTGGTAGGCTCTTAAGGAAAATGCTTCTCTGAGTTCTATGGGCAGCTGTAGCAAATTAAGCAAACCTGAGGAGGGGTTGTTGAACCTCTGACCTATAGCTGGTTGATCAGAAACTGGGCTGACAACTTAGATTCATGATTGGCATCTGAATTAGGGTAGGGAGTTGTGTAGGACTGAGCTCTTAACCTGTGGGATCTGATGCTGTCTCTAGGTAGATAGTATCGGAATTTGAGTTAAACTTTAGGGCACTTGGCTGATGTCAGAGAATTGCTTGGTGGTGTGGGGAACAATACCCCCACCCCCACACAGGCACTGAAATTGGTACTAGAATCATTTTACCTAAATCATAGAGCATTTACTGTTGCTGCTTATAAAAATGCGCACTATGACATCTCCTGAAAATAATTTTTTCAGTGTGTTTAATTATCATCCAATGATAATAAATAAATATCACCACAATGTTATTCTTAATGAGTTGGACCAAAACAAAAATGACAGCACTTTCTTTTAGATCAACACATCAGTTGAAAGGAAAACTTTATAAGCAGTAAAACAACCATATATAATTATGGAAAACAAATTAACTTATTTTTTATAAACGAGGAGATTGAATGCATTTGCTCTAGGTTATACGCTGGTTAAAAAATTATGAAGTTCAGGGTGTCTGACTGGCTCAATCAGTAGAGCATGTGACTCTTGATCTCAGGATTGTGGCTTTGAACCCCACATTGGTATGGAGATTACTTAAAAATAAAATATTAAAAAAAATATTTATCCATTTATTTTGAGAGAGAGAAAGAGAGGGAGGGAATGAACAGGGGAGAGGTAGAGAGAAGAGGGAGAGAAGGAATCCCAAGCAGGCTCCATGTTGTCAGTGTAGAGCCCAGTGCAAGACTTAGTCTCACAAACCTTGTGATCATGCCCTGAGCCAAAATCAAGAGTAGGATGCTTAACTGACTGAGCCACCCAAGTCCCCCCTAAAAATAAAACTTAAAAAAATATGAAGTTCACTTCAGGTAAATAAGATTTATATTCAAATTTTTTTCCAAGCAGGATAAAGTCGTTATAAATTTGCAAAACTGAGAATGAATCATGAAGTTTGACCAAATTACTGTTTGAATTGAAATGATTAGGGTTTGTATGAAAGGCCAAGAGTTACATAGATTTGGAAAATATGATTTAACTCAATTTCAAACAGCATTTAAGAACAGATAATTCTAACATGATTTCATAGGTTTAAGTCTTGATTCTTATAATTTCATGTAGGATTTAATTTATAAGTTAAGCTTAATGTTACTCAATTTTTTCAATTATACTACTGTAACAAAATAAGATTTCATAGGTGTGAATTAAAATATATATCTATCAGAGTTCTCCAGGGAAATAGAATCAACAGGACATAAGTATCTATCTTTCTATATCTCTATATCTACATCTATATTTATATTTATATTATGATTAATTATATTTATATTATGATTCAGTCTAAGGAATTATCTCACATAATCATAGAGTTTGGCAAGTTTAAAATCCATAGTGCAGGACAACAGGGTGGAGACTCAGCCAAGATTTAAATGTTAAGGTCTTGAGGCCGAAATCTTTCTTCTCTATGAAACTTCAGACTTTGCTCTTAAGGCTTCCAACTGATTAGCTCATTCCCACCCATGTAATAGAAGGTAATCTGCTTTACTTAAAGTCACCTCACTATAAATGCTAATCATATTTGTAAAATACAGAGCAACCAGTATTGTCCACAGTAACATCTAGGTTAGTATTTGACTCAAAAGCTGAACACTATAATCTAACCAAGTAAATACATAAAAATAATCATCACAAGGCTTTTCTCTTTTAAATGTCTTGCCTTGACTATTATTTGGCTTTAAAAAATGAGTTAATCCTACCACTTGTAACATAGATGGATGCCTTGAGGGCACTATGCAAAGTGAAATGAATTAGACAGTGACAAATACTGTGCAATCTCACTTAGATGTGAAATCCAAAACAAAACAAAGCAAAACAAAACAAAACAAAGAAACAAACAAAAACTCAGAAGAAATCATATTTGTGCTTACCAGAGATGGGGATAGGGTAAGGAGAAATTGGATAAAGGTGATCAAAAAGTACAAACTTCCACTTCTAAGATAAGTAAGTACTAGTTGATGTGCATCATGATGACTATAGATAACACTATATCATATTAACATATGATAAATATGAAAGTTACTAAGAGAACATATCCTAAGAGTTCTCCCTACAAAGAAAAATATGTATATGTATCTGTATCAGATGACGGATGTTAACTAAAATTATTGTGGTGATAATTTCACATTAAATGTAAGTCAAATCTTCAGCTGTACACCCTAAACTTATACATTGATACACATCATTTATATCTCAATCACACTGGAAGAAAGAAGTATTCTAGGCACTTTACTGTAAATATTGTTAAGACATCTTATTTTTTAAAGTAAGTTAGATTGTGTTTAAGAGAGCATTATATTATATATTGTATATATATACATGTATGTATATACATACATGTATATATATATGTATATAGATTAGATGCAGCGTTATTTTATTGCAAACTTTTTTCTTTAGTCCATATACTTCTAGAAGTGACTTTAAACACTGAAACTACTTAAATATTTAGTTAGCTCTGTGGAGAACAACACACTGTTCTCTGTAGGGAAAAATTATCTCATTTTTATTTTGTCACATTCAAAGATTATTATTGCTCAAATATCTAAACAATGAAAAGTAGAAGCGTAGTCCCAATTGGGGGGGAAAAAGATTAGAGAAATATTTCTAAAAATATTTCTCTGTTTGCCGGCAAGCTTCTAAGGCTTCTGTACTACATGATTGAAAGTGATTCTTGCAAAACCTTTCTGTGTCTAAAAAGCCTTTAACTTATCGGGACATGTTACTTCAACCCTTGTATTTAAATATTGTACCATAGATTTACTGTAGTTTTAATGCTATTTTCTGTAAACTCCATTGGTTTGGTTTCCAAATCGATGAGAAAGAAAACACCTTTTTGGAATGACATTAGCACCCTTGCCAGAGCTACATTTCTCATGGGACCATTGATTATTGTGTATGAGAGATACTAATATCCATGTGAAATTTGTCATCACAATTGTATGTAGGGGAAGAAAAGCCCTAGCGCTAGGAATTTATAATCCAGATAACATACTGTTGAAAAACAGAAGATCCTTGAAGCTTTAAGTTTATAATCAAAGATAGCTGTTTTGTAAAATTCCTAGTCAGAAACAAAATCTAATACTTCAAAAATATCTCAATGTCATGAATCAATTTAAACTTTATTATTATTATTGCAAATCTCAAATAGAAAACTTTAAAAAATTAATTATCTGGTTGTTATTATTTCTACCCTATTTCATGTGTTTGAAATGTTAAAAATGGTAATGGATATTCAACTTTTAAAAGAGCTCCTTTTTGATTCAACACTAACTCAGCAAAATATAATTATTTTCTGTAGTCATGAAATTACTCTCACCTAATTAGTTGCCTTTTACTTTATCTCTGAATATGTTTTGCATTTCATCTCTTCCAACTCATCAGTACTGTTTAATATGGAAAAAATAGGTGAGTCTCAGCATGTTCGACTGCCTCCAGGGAACATTTTCTTTTATTTTATTGGGTACCAAAGTGTAGTCTTTACTGAGCATTTACATGAAATATGCCTGGTAATTCTACTAAGTTACAATATTCTATCCCTGCAGTGAAGTTAGAGGCTTGCTGTGATAAGAAGCAGCGGATGTTTTGCATCTCAACTTGGAAGAATGATTTCCTGACAACCGATGCTGAAGATGCATCATTAGCATATGGCTAACATTGCTTAACTGCATGTTTAAGGAAATTCAGAATACTGCGCCTTTCTTTGAAAATTGAGTATTTAACATATGTTTGGTGAAACCTCTGAAATCTGTTGTAAAAAACAAATCATGCTTTGTGCTTTTAAATTGTGTTAGCAATGTGGTCTAATCATGGAATTTATAATATTCCATGTATTTAATAATGAATTTAAATAAAATAATATGAGAAAGTAAAATGGTTTTGATTCTTTCCTTATATTTGACATACTTAAAAATATGTTTATGCCTTGTGTAAAATTCTCTGTTGAGGATAATGGCCATAACTAAACACAGACTGAATATGTAAAATATAACATTCTACTTGCTTCTTTATATAATTTGTTTCTCTGCATCACTTATGGGGGTTGGTCTTATTTATTCACTCCATAAATATTTATTGAGCAATTATATGTTAAGGACAGATTTAGCTCCTGTATATATTAGTGGACAAAAGAAAAAATTTTCTATACTCACATAGTTTACCTTCTGAGTGGGAGACACATGACAAACAGATTAAATGTAATAAATAATCCATTTATTTAGTATGCTTTAAAATTATAAAGCAACATATAAAATAAAAAGTAAAAAGGGTGAAGGGGATTACAAATGTTTTTCTCAAGGCTGCAATTAAAAAATGTTATTGAAGTCAAACATCACTGAGAAAGAATTTATATAAAGACTTGAAATGAGGTGATATCTTCAGCTGTGTGGTTTCCAGGGAAAATGTATTTTAGGCAGAAAGAAAGCCAGGGCACAGTCCCTAAGGTGGGCAAATGCCTGGCACATATAAGGAGCAGGAAGGCAACCTGCGAGGGGACAGTGGGAAGAGATAGAGTCAGGAGATGTGGGTGTAGATTTTTGTTGGTGGTTATGTGAAGAGAGAGACAATAACTTAGGGCTTTCTGGGCTCCAACTGAACTAACTGGTGACCTATTGGAGAGTTTTTAAGATGAAAGAGTGACAGAACCTAACTTACGTTAGGTAACACTCTTCTATGTTGAGAATAAACTTATATGCAAGGGTGAAACTGTAGTGACTATAATAATATAGAAGGATGATGATGAAGAGAATGAGTCATGGCAGTTGTGGCAGGGATGGGGATGGAAGCCTGGATGTACTTTCTAGTGAAGTGGATTTCCAGATGAACTGGATGTGACATTCTGGTATGTGAGAGAAAAAGAAACATCAAAGATGCCTCTATTTTTTGTTACTTAGCTTATTTTGTTTTGGTCTTGGCTTGAGCAATTGGAGGGTAGTGTTGCCATCAAATGAGGGACTTCATATGAAGGAGTTCTGGGTGTGAGGTGGGGGTAAGCAAAGTTCACTGATGAACATATTGTGTTTTAGATGTCACATACATACTCCAGTTTTCGCAGGTGGTTGGATAAGATAGTCTGGATGTGGAAGGAATATTAACACATAGATGTGAGTGTATTAGAACTATAGCTGAATAGACAAAGAGTGATCACTCAGGGAACCTGTGAAGATAGAGGAAAAAAATATTTATTCACTCCATAAATATTTATTGAGCAATTATATGTTAAGGACAGATTTAGCTCCTGTATATATTAGTAGACAAAAGAAAAAAATTTCTATACTCACATAGTTTACCTTCTGAGTGGGAGACACATGACAAGACAGATTAAATGTAATAAATAATCCATTTATTTAGTATGCTTTAAAATTATAAAGCATCATAATGGTATGGGAGCCATGAAAAGGCACTAACAATGAAGTCAATGGGTTAGAGGCAAAGTCAGACATGCAAGATCCCCTAGAAGCCACATGAATACATCAGGGAGAAATTAATGAGCTACTACGACAAAATGTTTGTGATAAATCAAGAAAAATTTATACAGAATATTTATTTTTGTATCTAACAATGTGGGTTTTGAGACTTCGTCACAAACAGATGAGTTATTTTAACAGCAATAATTTTGTAAGTGCAATTTCATTCAGTACAACTCTATTTGTTTAGTTTATATTAATTCAATTGTCATATGAATCAATTAGGCTAAGATACATCAGTTCAGATATAGCTATTTGAAAAGGACATCATCAAAATTATATTAAATAATAATAATTTGGGTACAGTTGGGTGGATTATAGAACACTCAATTATATTACATTTACTTCAGCATTTATAATTGTCAAGGGCTTAGGGTGCCTGGGTGGCTCAGTCGGTTAAGCATCCGACTTTAGCTCAGGTCATGATCTCACCGATTTGTGAGTTCAAGCCCCATAGCAGGCTGTGTGCTGACAGCTCAGAGCCTGGAGCGTGTTTCGGATTCTGTGTCTCCCTCTCTCTCTCTTTCAGTCCTTCCCTGGTTCTCACTTTCTCTCTCTCAAAAAAGAAATAAACCTTGGGGTGCCTGGGTGCTCAGTTAATTAAGACTCTGACCAGGTCAGGTCAGATTTCACAGTTCACAGGTTGGAGCCCCACATTGGTCTCTGTGCTGACAGCTCTGAGCCTGGAGCTTGCTTCAGATTCTCTCTCTCTCTCTCTCTCTCTCTCTCTCTCTCTCTCTCCCCTTTCTCTCTTTCAAAAATAAATAAATATTTTAAAAAGTTAAAAAATAAATAAACATTAAAAAATTTATAATTGTCACAGGTTTTCATAAAGCATCCTTTACTTCTGTGATCAAACACAGAATCTTCCTGGCTCGACTATTTGACAGTTTGTAATCCTTATTTCATACTATGACTAAATTTTTAAGTGTTTCCACTTTATCATTCTTGTTCCTGAAAAATAAATGCTTGAATAAAAGTAAGATGCATATAATCCACAAAGTCAACATAATTTATTTCTGTTGAAGTCTATCATATTTATCAGAGAATTCATTGTATGCAAACGTCTACATCAGTTTCTCCAGGAGGTACAAAAGATAATTTAAAAGAAATGAAAAAAAAGGGAAATTTTATTGCTTCTATTGTTGCCCATTACATGGTGATTGAAGAGGCTAATGAATAGGGAGGAGACAGATATGTGAATGTTTTGTGTAAGTTTGTTTGGTGATATTGGGTATTTCCTGTTTATTATTAAATATACATTAATATATATATATATTAAACATTAAATATAAAAAAACTATCTAGGAAAGAGAAGCTAGTATGCTTAGGTTGATAAATGAGAAACTATATTACTACTCTGTGTTCTCTTCTTCCTCTGCCTTTTCAGCTGTGCTATTTTTTAAATCCACAATATAATCAAAAGAAGCTTCTTAATGTTTTCTTTTCTCTTTATGCCAACCATGGTTTTGGTAAACAGATATATGATTCAGTTCATTGATTAATATATATAATTATTTTTGTGACAAATGAATCTTTTGGAAAACTAATCAATTGGTTCAAGTAGATAGGAACGAGCATCACTCTGTCCTAGGTAAAAAGGTAAAGGTACAATGTCTCTCATACAGAAAAATAGTCCTATTAAAATATAGGTAACAAAGTATAGGAAATACAGTTGATGGTATTGTAATATCATTATGTTGAGAGATGGTAGCTACACTCGTGGTGAGCACAGCATAATGTATACACTTGTTGAATTACTAGGTTGTACAATTTAAACTAATGGGTCATTGTGTGTCAGCTATACTTCAATTAAAAAAAACAACAACTTAGGGACACCTGGGGGGCTCAGTTGGTTGAGCATCTGACTTCAGCTCAGGTCATGATCTCATGGCTCATGAGTTTGAGCCCCACGTCAGGCTCTGTGCAGACAGCCTGGAGCCTGCTCCAGATTCTTGTCTCCCTCACGCTCTCTGCCCCTCCCCCACTCACCTTCTGTGTCTCTCTCAGGAATAAATAAACATTAAAAAAAACTTTTTTAATAAAAACTTAAAAGTATAGGTACAAGAAAGAGAAGAAAAGCATATGGAATAGAGGATGAGAATGTCATCACTCCTTTACCAATAATAATAGGTTTTTCCTATTAAAAGATATTATATATTTTTTAAAAATGACAACAAATATATATATAACATATATTTGAGCTGAAGACAACATATGTATAAATGTTATATATATATAACATATATATGTTATATTTAGATTTCTTCACTCTATTTTCTAAGAAAGGCAATTTCTAAGGCAGTGAATAATACAAATTATGGAGATATAATGTTATCAAAACTAAAACCTGATAAATCTCTCCAGAAATATAGTATGAATTACTTGTATTACTTAATTTAGTCATGATCTACCCCATTCTAAGATGCAGATAATTCACATGAAGTTTTTTGTAAGAAGAACTGATTTTAGTGATGGTTTATAATAATAAAAATAGACAAATATCTTTTCACATTGCTTGCACTGGAAGTCATTTTGTAGATTAATAGAGAGATTTATGTAGTATAAACCAAATCTTTTGTATTTTTGGTGTCCTTCTTCAAGGACATATGTTCTTTAAGGAAAT
This sequence comes from Cryptoprocta ferox, assembly GCA_028646485.1. Lineage (NCBI taxonomy): Eukaryota > Metazoa > Chordata > Mammalia > Carnivora > Eupleridae > Cryptoprocta > Cryptoprocta ferox. The sequence goes on along the minus strand of CM053567.1, from coordinate 87,425,481 downwards.
ATTCTGTCTAGTTCTTTGACACACATTTGCATGAATTTTATTTTATTCCCTTTTGATTCCTGCATTATTCTTGGCATAGAGAGAACCATGCCCTTGAGAGGTCAGAGGACATGTTGTAACACCCATCCTGTGTGTTCATCCATATCTATGGATATCTGCACCTGTGTGCTCATGCGCACACACACACACACACACACACACACACACACACCATCTGGAATTATAAGACCAGTAATACTTTTGTTACTTTCTCTAGGAAATAAATTGAATTTGGATAAAAGCCAAGAATGCTTGTTTGCAAAGAAATACATGACTAAGATTATATATATGTAAGAATCACTGCTCAAGCATAAATCATTACATAATCATGTAATGTGTATTTCAGAAAATGTTGTTTGGCTAATATAAAACCAAAAAGTTTTCTAATAATAGGATTATTACTATCATGTACATTTCTAACACTTCCTTTGTTGGTTGTTAAGTTATTCTGTTGTCCAACTGAAATTGTGTCACAGTGCTCTCCAGAGGCAAACCATTTTCGGAAAAGTCTATTTCCCTATCATATACGAGCCCCTTCATATTAGCTAACAAGCTATGTTTTTTCTCTCAATGTGAGAGCTTTCTCTTTCTTTGTGCTTCTTAAAGATTGTAATAAAAGGGGCACCTGGTTGGCTCAGTCGGTTGAGCGTCCGACTTCCGCTCAGGTCATGATCTCACAGTCCGTGGGTTCGAGCCCCACGTCGGGCTGTGCGCTAACACCTCAGGGCCTGGAGCCTGCTTCAGATTCTGTGTCTCCCTCTCTCTCTGCCCCTCCCCCGCTTGCTGTCTGTCTCTCTCTCTCAAAATAAAGACTTAAAAAAAAAGATTGTAATAAAAACAAACAAACCCAAAATGGCATTCCTTGAAACCTAACTGAGACAGGGGATAAGGACTATGTGTTCTTGTTCGGTAAGTTTTCTCAGAACGTGTTTTCTTACTACCTCAAAAACTTAAATTTTCTTTTATTCCTTTTTTCCTTTTATTCCCCATTTTACAGAAATGCCTACTCATCTTGAATCATAGATAATTTTTTTAATTATTCTAGTTTTCCCCAAATTTTACAACCATCACATTTCCTATTTTTTGTAACTCTATCCTTTCTTCTCTACAAACTTATTTTTAATGGCTACCACATTTCACAGCTTTGCTCTTATAGAAGGGTTCAGAAGAAAACAGGGAGGTGATACTGCAGACTCAAGCTTTATTCATTTTTAAGCCCTGCTGTTAATGCATTTTGTTAAAGGGCAGGTTGCAAATGTGAACCCAGTATATTAATGCAAAAACTATTTGGCAAAACCATTCATGTGAAAAATGTGTAAGCAAATGATACCAAGTGAACCATTTACTCAGAAGGAAAAGCTGTCACTAATGCTTCACCTATCATCTTGTTTAAAGTTTCTGGCTTCAAAATATATACTTATATTTTTCTCTGATAATGGAGTATCTCTTAACATAGAGAGATGTGCCTAGTTTAATGGCGGGGTGGGAAGAGAGACTTGTTGACTTATGAATTTGAGAATACGTAAAGCCTTTTAACTCAAACAACAATTGCCTCCAGCCAACCACACCCCCGACCTCAATCTTGCTTGTTTTGGGCCAGTAGTAAACTGGAGTGTGCGTTCTGTGTGGCAGGAGGATCAAGAATGGGAAGCTTTGTTGCATTTTCTGGGAATCAGTGGGTATAGGGAGTTCTGTGTGCTGTAAGCAATCAGGACTTGTGGAAGTATCCATTAAAAATGAAATACTATGGACATCACTGATTTAGAGGGAACCCGTGAAATCTTTTACAGGTTTCTATTTTCATATTTTTGTGTTTTTCCCCTTCTAAATTAATTATAGCATATTCTGATTAGATTTGACTCTACCTTATATTAAAGGTATTGTTTCTGAATGAGATCTTCACATAATCTTTCTCAGATTCATATTTTTAATCTGATACATTAAAAGCACCTATGTATACATTTGATTACCATTATTTTAATAACTATTTATTTAGAACCAACTATATGTCAGACACTGGCTGGTGCTGGTGAGTAGTGATGACTTATATTTAGGGTCAGAAAGATACTAGGACCTATAGGTTAAAAGGACTCAAATTATTCAGTCAAAATACTTCATCTTATCATCAGGAAGGTCCTTTTATCACTAAAGGGACCCCTGACAATAGAGATAAATTCTTTTCCCTGTATTTAGCATGTGATACTTATTTGTCCCTGAATTTGTACAAAGCCATTAGATAGAGATTTTAGTAGTGATGATTACACACAGTCGACTTTTTCCTTATCCTCATTTTTGAAAGAAATCATTATAAATCTGCAATACCTAGAATGAATTTTAAATTTAGTAGTCAGATTGGAAAGTATATGCTTGCTTTTTTTTTTGTTTCTAAGAAAATGATTCTGTTAAAGGAGACTGCATCTGCTCTCTTCTTCTAACACGCAACTATCAAGAAGAAAGATTTTACTACTGTGGATCAGAGAGACAGGTTATTAACAAAATGCTTATGAAAATAGAAAAGTTCTCAAATTATATAAATTCCTCAAGACTTTTTCCACTAATTCTATCTATATTACACCAGCCTATCCACCTCCAAAAACTAATATACAAACAAACAAAAAACCTCAACAACCATTAACTCTAATATTAATATATCATATATATTAATATATCAAAGGATAGGAAATAGTCTTAAATAATTCCCCTATGTCTTGAATGTCCCTATCTACCCATATACTATTTAAAAGCAATAATGTTTTCATTCTTGACATTGCATGTTATACATAAAAATACACAGAAAAATATACAAAAAGTACATGGACATTAATAAATATTTCTCTTATTTCTCAAATGTGGACTGGTTAAATTCAACAGATTTTGCTTTGTTTTGTTTTTTATATGTTATCTGATATATATATCTTCGGAATGTGTTTTCTTATTAACTCAAAAACATTTAATTTTCTTTTATTCACAATTATACAGATATGCCCATTCATATTTAATCATAGATAATTTTTTAATAATACCAGTTTTCCTCAAATTTTATAACTATCACTCTCCTAATACTTGAAACCCTATACTTTCTTCTCCTCAAAATTATTTTTAATCCTGCTACATTTCCTAACTTTAGGAATATATTATGATGATGATGATGATGATTATGAAGTCCCTGAAAGTAAATAGTAATAACTAGCATAAAGAATAATATTTATTTTTTAAATATTTATTTCAGAAACTTTATAATTTCTGTATGTTATTTCATGTAACAGGAATCTATTAGAAAATTTATTCCTGTCTTATAGATGAAGAAAAGGAATATATAAAAGGTTGATAACCCCTTCAAAAAAGGAAGTTATTCTAATATAAAACTTAGATCTGTGCTTCCTTGTAGATGTATAAATATTTGATCAAATACTACATTGTATTTCAGGGCAGAAAATACTGTTTCTACCATATTAAAAAGGTTGTTGTAATAATCATTCTTTGCTACAAGCAATCATCACTTATACTTTTAAGAACAACAAAATAATTCAGAAAATTTAAAAAAACTATGAAAATATTTCAAAGTACATTTGTTCATGAAAAAAAAATATTGATATTCTCAGTCTCTCAAGAATAAGGACTGATTCTGATACCTGGCATGAGGTGCTAAAAACCAATTGGTATGGGATTTACCGTAAAACAAAAAAGTCAACAGAAAAACACGCAGATCATGCAAATGTAGTAGAGTCTGCACAGAAGCAGAAAGACTAATACAGGATGAACTCACAGGCAAAGGAGAGATGGGGAAGTAAACACATCCCTGTGCGTCTCTGTGGGTTTTAAATGGAACTAGGAACTGTCTATGCGGTGTCTAGGGTACCTGCAGAGTACGCACAGAGAAGTCCAGTCTTTCCTGGCCTGGGACACCAGAAGGAGGAGGCGCAAAACTATGACCATTGAAAAGATTAGAGGAATTTCAGAAAAATGAAAGAGGGGATTTCCAATCTAGGCCTCTCCATATTTTGACTGAGCCTTGAGCCATGGATTAAACCATCTCAGTTAAAGAAGCTGGATCTGACTTGAGACCAGACATGCTGCTTGAGATAAAAGTCTACAGTTTAAGCTTAGCCAAATATTGGTTGCTAAAATTGAGGAAAGCATGCTGACTGAGAAGAATAACACAACCCCAAATCCCTACAACTTACCCTTTTCTGTATCAACAACACAGTCAGAATGAACTGAAATATTAAGAAACAAAATATGTGGCACATTCTGAAGAGCAAAGACTGCTTAGTCCAAAACCGAGATAAACAAGATGTTGACACCAACAGACAACCATCTTAGAGCACCTATTGCAATTTCTCTCAATTGAACATCATTTCAGTGAATGCAAATCTTAGCAAAGGACTCTCAAATCATAGCAGAGAAATGGAGGAGCCAAATGGCCATTCATGGACTAAAAGTTATTTTTAATAATATAGCAAACAACGAAAATGCTGGACTACATAAAAGATCGATGCTACCCTCTGGCTGTTATCCTTGCAGGAAAACTTGTTTTGGTCACATAACAATAAAATGCAGATGAAATGGTGTTTCAGCATGCAGTGTGAAGTATACAGACAAGATCATGCTCAGTGATCGTCTGTCAAAAGAAAGCTAACATCAAAGTTTTCTCTTACTAATTTGAGTTTTGAAGATATTGAATAAAATAGCAGTGCTGTTAGAAAGGGTGAAAAATGTTATTGAACAAGATTAAAGAGATAAGATGATAAAGCCATTCAGTTCTCTAATTAGTTATATTTTAAAATTCCAGACTGAATATATATGTTTGAAGAGTGTGCATTTTATGAAAAAATCAGCAAGCATCTCAACATCAGAAATCAAGAGTAGTCTAAATCAACTCACACATGATGGGCACCCTTTAAAAATAACAACAAAAAGATACATAGTTTATGAGACTACAGAGAATGAATAATTCCTTTTAGGTGAGAAGGAGTGGGTGTTTCTAGAGCCTGAAAATTTGCTAAGTCTTCTTAGAGGATAATAAAATTAGTGTCAATATTCAAGACTAGAACTTAGCAATACAGCTGCCATATATAGAAGAATAGATTTAACTTTTCCATATTTTGAAAATTATAATTCTACTTCTGTGATTATTACCAATTGTATGATGTTATATTTTTAGATATTTTGAAGTACCTGTAAGTATATCAATAGTATGAAGTTTTTAGCAGTCCCAGAAATATTATTGAATTTTTAGATCCTTAGCATGAAGAAATGAAACATTCCTAGATTTCTCAGTGCTTCTGCAAAAGTCCTGGTTGTCTGACTGTCTATGTAACATAAGAATTGCATTTCTAGCTATTTGCCTAGTTAATTATTCTGATCATTTGGTAGATAATAAAATCCCTTACTTCCCCAAGAATCCCAGGTGGTCGTAGCTCACACTAGGTCTCAAAAATAACCTCTAGGGCCTTAGGGACAGGATATTTGGCATGTCTCTTTTGTGTTACTGGGGAGTAAAGGGAATCAGTGCTCTTATTTATTGTGAAGTAATTAATAATAAATCCATCTCTGATTCAGAACATCTATGTATATTAAAATTAATATGCATAAAATTAATAAATAATGTATATTAAAAGCCCAACAGATAAGTATTGTCAAAACATCCACTAAAAAATGATACCAGATTAACTTCCTCACCAAAATAACATGAAAGCACAATATACAAACAGAATATTTTAAATTAACTTATGTTAATATAATAATATAAGAAACTTTATAATGAAATAAATCATATTTTGTTTTAATGAAATTAACATCATTAAAATATAACTTATTTTCACCAGGTTAGGTGAAACCTGATATCACATTTTAATTTTAATTATGTTTCTAAAATATAAAAATAATTACTATAGTTATGAACCTGTGTTGAGGCCATTTTGTTAAAAATCATTTCATCTAGGGACACCTGGCTGGCTCAGTCCATAAAGCATACAACTCTATGTGTGCAAGCCCCATGTTGGGCTAGAGTTTACATAAAAAAAATAAAAAACTATTTCATTTTTCAGAAGTATTACTATTTCAATAGTGGGTAACTTTTGACCCTTACAACTGAGAGTGGAGGATTTTGTTTCTGAAGGGTGAATTAGTTTTACTCATTCACTTTCTCTCCACCTGCTTCTTTTCAATTCAGATATATTTTGGATTTGTGGAAATTCTTTTTTGTTTACTTAATGTGATTTAGCTATGACTTACTCAGGGTATACATACATACATATATATATATATATATATATATATATATATATATTATTGGACATATGCTACGACTGGAAAGATCAACTTTTTGTATTATCCTTAAGGCTTGTCACAAGAGAAAACTATGTTTTGACTCAAGTCATGGCACTAGAATCCTCCTGTAACCCTTCTTATTTATTCTACCTTTAGTTTTTCCTGCTCATCTTCAGAGAATCTTGCTATTTTTACTTAGTCAGCCTATTCTTATATATCCTTGTTCATTTCTGGAGTTTTTATTTAACTTTTCCTCTCTATAGATTTCTTTCCAGCCAGGAAAATCAAAATCCTCACATCACAAGGTTTTCTTGTACCCCATAGGACATTAGTTGGTACAGAAGAGTATCTGCATTTGAAGCCATTTTCCTCCCATCCAGAAGTACCTCTATGTTCTCTCAACAGTAGTAATGAAGGATGTTTTTCAGAATTTGTGCTAATATCGTTTTACTCCTTACTGACTGCACGAACTGAGGTAAGTCACCAGGCACCATACAAAGACAAGGGTATTACTACACACTTCTACCACTGGCATTTTTGTTTACTACTCTAGGAGGGTGTTGCTAGAATATCCTTTTCTTTTTTTTAACATAATGTCAGTGATTTTGAATAGGAGAGATTTTGTTACCTGATATTATTCATATGTTTTTGTCCTAAATGAATGTCCCAGAGAGGTCTTTGGTTTGTTTTTGTTTTGTTTTTCTAATTTAGATTTGTCTTCTGTGACTGAAACTTTTCAGGCTTATGTTATTGTTATTATTTTCTTTTCCTTTACTTTTTCTTTTTCTTTGCTCCGGTTCAAGTCAATGTCCTCTATTTTCTCCTAACCCCTCACAGAACAACATAGATTAAGTCGGAGGATCTGTTCACTTCATGGTCTTACATCTATGAGGTTTGTGTCAATGGGAGGAAAAAAAAAACTTTTATAAGACTCAATCTGTCTTCCTGTCTTCATAAGACCATGGAAATACAATTCAAGTGTCAGAGAACTCTCTTGTGTACCAGTGGATTTTATTTTCCAATTTTCCAGGTTTTACTCTTGTTCCAGATACCATTTTTTTAATTTGGCCTGGGCATGTCTCCTTTTTGTTTATATTTTGCTTTATTTTGTTTGTTTTTTAATTTACCCTCTCTATTTTTCACTATTTTATTTTTTCAAAGAAAAATTGTGTGTGTGTGTGTGTGTGTGTGTGTGTGTGTCTGTGTATGTTTATTCAGCTATTTTCCCAGATGAGGGACTTGAAATAACCTAGTCCTTCATCACACAAATAAGAAGAAATAAAAGATAGCTATTTCCAATGTTAACTCTCAAAAGGTTGTAAGACACTTGTAAATTACTAGAGACACACAGTCAGAGAGAGGAGGTATTCAGCATAAAGTTGTAGATCGGTGCATGTAAAGGAATAGGAACAGATATATTAAGGGGAAGAGCCTACACAGTGTGGAAGAGGAAATCAGAATTTTTAAAAGAAAAATATGCTCAATAGAAGGAAAAAGAAAATGGGTTCATGAAAGGAATAATAGATACGCCAGTTATTGAGCTAAAAGAATGGGTGGCATCGGATAAATGATGGGAGGATTATGAAGAGATGTGAACAATACTATTAAATTCTAAAGGCATTTTATTGTTTACTCTATTAGTTTAGCACATATTTATTTCATTATTACTATGTTTCATGTTATAACAAAAAAATGTGACAGATTATCTATTCTCAAGAGCTTAAAGCTAATTGATGAAAGTAGAGAATTTTACATGTAAATAGGATAAAGCATAATTATTTTTCTTTTTTTTTTTGGAAAACATTTCTGCATAATAGAGGAAGGGAAATTACTACTCATACTTTCTGGGGTTTGAGATTAGAAGAAGGGAAATAAATTTATAGAGCAGTTATGGAATCTAAATTTGGAACTATGTCAAGAGTGTTAAAGTTTAAATAAATCTTATTAATTTAGTTTCAGAAAGTCATTGAAGACCTTTAAAGAGTTGTTTTTGACCATAAGACATATTCCAAAAAGTGACTCAAATAGAGAACTAGGATAAAGAGGGGCTAAGCAAGCATTCTATGGCTGTGAAGGTACAAAAGCCTTCTCTTCCTGAACACTAATGGGACTGATTTGACTGACTGACTAATATGATCCCTTAATCAGTTATATCTACAGGCCTAGGCTGTGTATACATATCTGGAATTATGTCTATGGATCCTCAAAATAGTGTGAAACATTTTTTTATCCTTGTACATCACAGGTTTGGCATGTCTTATGAACATCTTCCTACATGTAGTAAGAGAAGAAAAAGACTGTGTTAAGAATGTATTTGGATCTAAGTGTTTGTGTCTGATATTATCCTATTGTACATAAAGCAGTTAAAATATTTATGACACCTTATATATAATTTATTCAATGAAAGTCAATGAAAAGTCTGAGAAAACAAGGAGCTGTTAAAATGCCAGGATGGGAGTAGTGGCATGATACTGTCTTAATTTGGTGTGAGACCATGGCTTTGAGTCCTGAGTTTACCATTTATTAGCTTCATGACCTTGAGTATATGAGCTATACCATTATTTTATTTGCATGTGTTTGGAATAGAACAATGCAAGTTTACTTCTTGACATTGATATAAGGATCTGAGGATGCTTTTGGTAACTTTTTGTTTTTACATTTTGGGTATTCTGCTTTGTTTTCTTTAGAAAATCTTGTTTTGCTATGTGCTACCCACCTATCTGATAGGAAGTTTTACTGAGGACTCCAGAGTCAATCTGCACATGAAATACCAGTAAGGTTTATTATTTTCATGGTAGGTATCTCAGAGTGTTGGAGGAAGTGCCTTAAAAATGGCACTATTGGGGCACTTGGGTGGCTCAGTCTGTTAAGTGTCTGACATTGGCTCAGGTCATAATCTCACGGTTTATGGGTTTGAGCCCCACGTCAGGCTTTTTGCTGATGGCTCATAGCCTGGAGCCTGCTTCAGATACTGTGTCTCCCCACTTGTGTTCTGTCTCTCTCTCTCTCTCTCTCGCCCTCTCAAAAATAAATACACATTAATTTTTTTAAATGACACTATTATTACTGTAATCCACTAAACTCCCCTTATATGGTCCTTATCTTCTTATACAGCAATATGGTAAACAGGTGTTTCAGAAAGTTGTCTATTTTGCCACAAGATCTTGTCAAATGTTTCTAAATGTAAAAGGCTTTATATTATTTTATATTTTAAGTTTTTATTTATCTAAGTAATCTCTACACCCCACATAGGGGGCGAACTCCCAACCCTGAGATCAAGAGTCACATGGTCCCCTGACTGAGCCAGGCAGGTGCCCCGACAGATTATCTTCTTAGTTCACCGACAAGTATCTTGAAAAGGTGCTATCTCTGTTCCTTACTATCATTAAACTTTAGGTAGACAATGGAACTTGTCACTCATTCCTTTAAGAATGTCTTATAGGTATGGAAGTGAGGAACTCATAACTGTAAACATTAGGTTTAGCCAGAAGGTTAATATTTTCTTTTCTTGGTTGTTTTAGAAATTTATTATTTTCAAACGCAGCTTTTATTAGTAGGTTGCTACTGGCTAAGAGTTCTAATCATCAGTTCTTCTTGCTTGTGGCTTCTCACATTGCCCCTGGAAGAGCCCTATGTTACTGAGAGGTGATCTGGTAAAATGAAAAGTAAGGTCCTTTAAGTCAATATTTTTTGGTTCATTGTCACATTGCTAGTATGAGAATGCAAATACTTGTACTAAAGTCTTGTTATATAGTAGACAGTGACAGATAGTTATTACTAATATCTTTTTGTACAATGACAGAGATTTAAGAGCTTGATAATGCAGAGCTAGATAATGCAGAGCTAACATGCTTAAACTGTGTGTCGGGATACCTAGGGCAGCACAGAAAGTTCACAGAGGCATAGTGGGCTATTTTACACTTTTAAGGAAACACAGTGACATTGTCCACTGTGTGGATTTGAACTCAGGGTCACTCACAGTTTCAATATTAAATTGGGCCATTATTTTCAATGATGTTTTATCTTTACAAAACTGAATCTAATGGCTGCTCAGTTTTTTTTGCACATTTTTCTTAAAAAAACAAATGTTATTTTTTAAAGGCCTTATATAATTATGAGACAATATTTCAATGAACAACGTAAGATATTTATATTTATTGTTAGAAGACACAAATTCACACTTTAAATCATCTGATCCTTTCATTTTTTTAGGTGATTTTCATTCAGATATGGTTGAATTTATTCTTGTTTTTATGTTATACTATTGCTGAGAGAAGTACATACAAGTTGGAGGAAAATATGTTTTGTTTCTTGCAGGGGGGAGTGTTTGTTTGTTTAACATTATTGGTATTTTCTTTCAGACTAGTGTTTCTTTTTTTTATGCTTATTTATTTTTGAGAGAGAGACAGACAGACTGTGAATGGGGGAGGAGCAGAGAGAAAGAGGGAGACACAGAATCTGAAGCAGGCTCCAGGCTGCTGGACTCCAGGGGCTTCAACTCACTGATCATGAAATCATGACCTGAGCCAAAATTTGATGCTTAACCAACTGAGGCATCCAGGCGCCCCTCAGACTAGTTTTCTTTGCAGACTCTTTATAAGGCGATTTTTTTTAGATAAGGTATTAGCAAAATCAACCTGGTACATAAAAATTAGAATATATCATCACATTCTAAACACGAATAAAATATAAGGATGCTTTTGGTACTCTTTTTGTGTTTTAAGTGATCTACTGTGCTTCCTTTAGACAACCTTCCCTGTTTGTGGGATACAGGTGTGTCTGCTTTGCAGACCCACTAAAGGCTCCAGAGTCAATCCACACATGAAATATTAGTAAAGTTTTCCTAGTAGGCATCATTTATTATTTTAGATCAAGTGTATACTAGTAAATGCTATGATATTTTGCTTTATAATAGTCTCGGTTATCTGGCTAGAAATCCTACTCGAGAGTAGACATTGCTAGAGCTCTTAGCAATATGCCTAATGAAACTTATAGTGAAAAATTATACACTCAGCTAGTAAAAAAAACAAACAAAACAAAGGTTCATTCCATTAGGAAACAATGCTATTTAATATCTCAGATCATTATGACCCTATTTTCTTTGCCCTGTTCTAGAAAGTTAAATGTTAAAGTCCAAGTCAACCTTTTCCAGGTAAAGATGACATAGCATATTCTAAAAAAATTACTTTCCCTGCCATTTAAAGAGACAAAAATATTTTTTGCTACTTTTTGGCAAAATCTAAGTTATCTAGTTGCATGAAAATCTTTTGAATCCTTCTTTGTATACTTTCTATAAGACAAAGGGACATGTAGGTGAATTTCGTTCCAAAATTCAAAAGAGCCAGTATCTCCAAATTGCCTGAGTAGCTATGCAAACAAGATTTCTCCAGAAATATAAGTAATTTATGAGGTAAAGAAAGTATGTGATATTCCTTTAATACAAGCTACTAAATGAAACTTCCTCAGTGCTGTCAATCAAATAAAATGGTGCATGCATTTCATAATTAAAATTGTCTATTTTTTATAAAATGCAGCGTTAATAGCATTTATAATCAGCTGTAGTTCATTAACATGATGGAGCTGATCAGATAAATTTTAACAAAATCCACCATGTAAAATATACATACGGATATATCATATATTAAAAGCATATAACTTAGTCTATTAGACTTTGCAAAAAGGCCTGACATCATCAACACTGTATCAGGAATAAACAAATAATAATTATCTAGTACATTAGACTATCTCTAAGCAAAAAAATTCTACTTTTTCTCTAACTATTGATGACTTGATGCTTCCTTAATATCAAGGATATGAGTTTGCTAGGGCTACTAAAAGAAAGCACCACAAGCTGGGCAGCTTAAACAATAGCAATGCATTGTCTCACAGCTCTGAAGGTTGGAGGTACAGATCTATAGTGTTGGCAGTGTTAATTCCTCTGGAGGGCTATGAGAGAGAATCTGTTCGAGGCTTCTCACCTAAGTTCTGATGGTTTGCTGGCAATTTGACTTCTCTTAGTTTGTAGAAGCATTGTGCTAATCTCTGCCTTCTTCTCCACATGGCATTCTCCCTGTTGTGTTTCTCTGTGTCCAAATTTCCTTTTATAAGACACTAGTCATGGATGAGGGTCCACCCTAATGACCTTCTTTTAACTAATTACATATTAGAGGACCCTATTTTCAAATAAAATCACATACTGAGTTTCTGGGGGCACAAGATTAACATATGAATTGGTGGTGGTCGTGGTGGTGGTGGAGAAACCCAATTCAACCTACAATATCTACTCATGTAATTTTTTGATTAAACATTTTTGTGTATGTGTGTGTGGGAAACCTCTCAGGTAGCCAATCTAACTATTCTTCTGCTATACACTTTTAATTTATTTCATTTTTTCCATTGTATTTCTGTGTTAATAATCTCTAATTGCAAGTCAATTTTGTAGTCTATGTTATGATTTCTTCAGAACAAATCCATATCAATTCTGTGACTTAATAAGGTTTCCATGATATTTTTCTAAATATATATATTTATTCACTCTAATCAGCACAATTGTAAGTTTTTAGAACTACAGATTTTGTAGCTATCTGATGACAGAATGATAGACTGAAACTCAAGAAAACTACACATTTTAGGGGCACACGTGTGGTTCAGTCAATTAAGTGTCCGACAAGCTCAGGTCATGATCTTGCAGTTAATGAGCTCGAGACCCACATCTGGCTCTGCCCTGGTGATGTAGAGCTTACTAGGGATTCTTTTTCTCCCTCCCTCTCTGCCCCTTCCCCACTTGCTCTCTCTCTCTCTCTCTCTCTCTCTCTCTCTCTCATACTAAATAAATAAACAAAAATATGAAAAGGAAAAGAAAAGGAAAAGAAAAATAGACATTTTACATACTAACCTAAAGATTATAAAGCATTTATATAGGCATGATGGAGTCCTGTCTCCTAATATTCTTTTATCTGGTCCCTTGGTATTCAATTTATAATAAAAAGCATTGCCTTTAGTATTAAGGTACATAAACATATGTTAATATGTTCAAGGGACTTTTAAAATAATTGATTTAATCCTTAAAATCCTGTAGAAGTAGGTATTGTTTTTTCCATTTGATAGATGGAGAAAGTGAGGCATAGAGCTATAAATAATTCTTCCATGGAGTTACTTGTGTAATAAATGTAAGAGGCAGCGTGAGAACACAGGCAGGTGCTTCAGAGCCTGCTTGTTTAATCATGACACTAAGTTGTCTCTTCTTTTTATTAACTATGCTCCATTACGACATGGATCTCATCACATCCCTTTGTTTTATGTAAGCATCAGTATCTTGTGCGTTGTTCACTTGCACTAAAAACCTACTATTTTTAAGTCACCTTTTTCATCATTGTTCAAGTATTTCAAACCCTGCCATTTTTTCCATTTTTAATATTTGAACATTCATTCTTAAGGAGGTTGTCTTAAAATTCCCTTGATAAAATTGTACTTTAATTGCAATAAACCTTTTCCAATCACTCCATTCTAAGTAAGCTGTAACTTAAAAAGAAAATGACTAATAAATGACCTACATTCTTTCCCTCAGAATATTTTAAAGTTATCTTGCTTATATTTCATAGTTCTTTATTATATATTACAGGAAATATTATATACCTCTATCTCCTCTTAGCACAGCTAATAATTTTTTTCTATAATTTAACAAATCCTTTGAATACATCCTCAAATATTTAGCCTTCTTCAGTAAAACCTCAAAGCTCAAATCATTTTGTTTCAGTCATATTACCTAATAGTCAAACAAAAATGTTAGCTAAATGAGAATTCTCATATTTTCAAATCTTACATGCAACCTGCTTTTACCCACTATCTCCCCAAATCCCATGATATTTCTAATTTATCAAACTAAATATACAAAAGTTTAACAAATTCATTTTAAACAAATGTATTTTATATATTTTTTTCATATGTATTGCAGATCATTTTCAACTTAAGGCTAATTCCATATTTTACCACTTCTTAACTATAATTATTATAATAAACATATTTCCAAAATGAACAACTTTTTTTCCTGGATTTTCTACAATTACAAAATGAAATAAAATATTTAATAACAAAATAACATGTATTAGAGTATGTTAATAGTTGATTTCTGTTGTTTAGTTAATGTTTAAAGTATCTCTCCAAAAGCTCTTTTTTTAAATTTTTTAAATGTTTATTCATTTTTGAGAGAGACAGAGCATGAGCGGGGGAGGGGCAGAGAAAGAGGGAGACACAGAATCTGAAGCAGGCTCCAGGCTCTGAGCTGTCAGCACAGAGCCCAACGCAGGGCTCAAACTCACTGACCACAGGATCATGACCTGAGCTGAAGTTGGACACATAACTGACTGAGGCACCCAGGCATCCCCAAATGCTTTGTGTTTTCAAACTCAGACATATTTGGTCGTATAAATGATAATGACAGCAAAAACATTTGATAATGTTTCAAAGTCCCATCTGAAACAACAGAACTAAGTGTTTTCACAAAACAGTTTCCTTAGTTCATTGAAATGAATGCTGTCTAGAGCTCTTCTCTCACCCTACATATCCAATTTTCCAATGAGCTTGTAGGAGACAGGACATGATCTTTCTCTGATACAACTCGAGTGAAACATATATATTTCTTTCATTCTCTTTCACTTTTCTTGATATAATACACATTTAATTATAATTTTCTGTGTGTAATTGATTTACTAGGGTGTCATTTGAATAAAAATTCAATTTGCATGCACTTTTGAGAGAGAGAATACTAAAGTCCAATGATTTAAAAATTAAGGCGTCAAAGGTAAATTTCATCACAGTTTTAAGATAACTTGAAAAATAGATCATTATTTTCTGATGTGTACATACTTAGGGAACACAATCATAGATATAAAACATTCAATCTCTGAATTCTATTTGAATCTTGAGTTTTCAATTGTAAAACATCCTCCAGTTTCATTTCTAGGTCTTTCAATAGGTCTTTTACTAACTGGTAAATTCAAAACTTTTATCTTTTTAATTTCAGATTACTAGAAGAGATATTGAGCCATCTCAATGAAACAGAAATACTTTTAGAATATCAAGGTATAGGCTGAGAAATTTGAAAAACCTTACACTCAAAGACAGGTGTTGTGTTACTTTAAAAACTCTCTATATTTTCTTCTGGTATATATTATTCAATTCTCTGAATACCAATATTTATCATCTGTATTTTCAGAATAAAATATATGTGTGTGATCATATTTTTTCTTAAGGTAGTGCTGTCACTGAAAGAAAAATATAAACTATTAATACATATTAGCCTAGAATTATGAAAAAAATTGACAATGGCCTAAAGCTTTTTATTATCAGAAAAGATTTTATGGTTTTATGATTTAGACTACTATTTAGTGTTAAAGTATAAGGTTTCTGTTATGTTTAATACATAAAGAAATTATATATATAGTAAAAATTTTATTTCACAAGTGTTGTAATTCAGTACTGAAATCATATATATATACATGTATTTCCATATTGGTAGAAAAAAAATACATTTACCTCATCTTCCTGAAGGCCATATATTTCATGTGTGACTATAGACAAGTGTACTTAAATATATTCTTATCTATTGGTAGGAATCTAGATTGTGGTCAAATGTTTTTATTCACAGAATGGCAATGTGTTAAATAATTTTACCTTTTTAATAAATTCTAAAAAATAAGTGTTAATAAAGAAATTCAAATAATAAATAATTGAATTTAAGAATAAATTTTATTAGGATGCCTGAGTGGCGAATTGGTTAAACATCCGACTTCAGCTCAGGTCATGATCTCACGGTTCCTGAGTTCAAGCCCTGCATAGGGCTCTGTGCTGACAGCTCAGACCCTGGAGTCTGCTTCGGATTCTGTGTCTCCTTCTCTCTCTGCCCCTCTGCCGCTCACACTCTGTCTCTCTCTGTCTCTCTCAAAAATAAGTAAACATTAAAAAAAATAAAAACAGAATAAATTTTATGTAGTATAATAGGAAATTAAAAGACAGATAGATATTGCCAAAATTTTCCCTCCAATAAGTCTTTCTAAATTTATATCCACAAAAATAAGGTGTCCTGAAACCTATATGACCTAGACTGAGTTATACTGGCCATTATTAAACTTTTAAAGTTGTCTTTCCTATATGAAAAATTACATACATTCATTTGATGAATATGATTCTTCTGCTTTCAGGATCACAGGTGAATGCAGATCTGAGGAACTCACTGTTTCCAAAACCAGTCTCCATACAAGATGCACTTGCGGGATTGCCAGTCAGAAAAGGAAG
The DNA here is from genome assembly GCA_028646485.1 of Cryptoprocta ferox. NCBI lineage: Eukaryota > Metazoa > Chordata > Mammalia > Carnivora > Eupleridae > Cryptoprocta > Cryptoprocta ferox. The sequence goes on along the minus strand of CM053567.1, from coordinate 87,408,876 downwards.
GCAAAATTGCAAGAGAACTGCTCCTGCCCCATTCACAGACAAATCAACAAATAAACCGAAAGAAGCAATAAAGATTGAGCGTAGGCAAGAAGGGAATGGAGACTTGACTAACCCTACTAGGTCCTCCTGAGTTACCCCAACCTAGAGCAAAAGCAGGAAACTCCCCCCTGCCAACAACACTCTTAGCAGCAGAAGAAGGGACATATGTATGAAGAAACGATATACAATATGGGCATGCAGAGGTTGTGCAAATAAATATGAAACATTACTTCATAAAGGATTACCAAATATAATAAAGCTATCCACTTATGAGTGGAACTCAGCAGAAAATATCTATTTCTATCACTATATCTATCTATCTATCTATCTATCTAGATATCTATCATCTATCTATCATCTATTATCTATCTAGCTACTCATCTTCTATTTATGCATTTGCTAATTTTAAATGGTTCTCATTTTATGTAATTTCAGACTTAGAGAAAAGTTGCAAAAATACTACAAGAAATTCTGATATTCCAATCATTCAGATTACCCAAATATTAAAAATTAAATAATTTCCTTCTTTTACCTTCATACTTCTTTGTTTGAACAAAGAAGTTCTGTTGTATGAACAACAGAGCAGTATGTACTAAACACATTCAATAAATTTCAGTGTTTAGGCTACATACAGTAATTTGATACAAAATATGATCCTAACTATCATAATATATTGATATCATTTTTATTTTTACCTACTGTAATTTAATTAGAGCAAGTAGCTTATTTGATAGGAATTTTTTAATGTGTTGTTTTCCTTATAATTCAATCATGTAAAATAATTCAGAAATTAATTTCCATTAAAATTCATTTCCATTAAATGAAGTTGTATGCTATGGTTAGAAAGTTAGAAATTAATTAAAATTTCACTGTGCTTAATGTTACATATAAACTGTGGCAGAGAAAAGATGTTTATCAGTTTATGATATAAGGATTTTGCTTCCCTTTTGTGCATCCCTCCAGAAATATTATTTATAAAATGTATCCCTGAAAATTATTGGGCTTTGGAATAAATCATATATGATAGTTTAATTTTGTAAATTAGTAATAATCTTTGTTGCATTTAAATTATGTCTCTAAGCACAGTTCTAAAATACTTCTCATACATCCAATCATGAATTAGCACAAAAAGTGCATATATACACATATACATATGTAATAATATATTTTTATATATTATGTGCACATATACATATATAAAAAATTTATATTCTTAATTTTATACACACAGAAAGAGGTACACACACACACACACACACACACACACACAAATGGCAGGAAACATGCAGAGAATTAAATTTCCTAAATGTTGATTTTAATTTTTAAATTTTCTATGCACTCATTGATCTGCATAAAAAAAATCAATATATCACACATGAATGTATCTGCAACACTTTTGATTTAAGTCTAAGCAAAACATGTATTCTTCCTTTTGAAGACACATTCAGACATCAGTAATTAAGAAGATTCTATTAGTAAAATTAGAGATTTAATTAAAAAATATGTATATTAGTATTCATTCTCCTAGAAGATGTATATCATCTGTCATTAATTCTAGACTACATGTACACATTTCCATTATATTTTTAAAAATAATTTTGTATTTGAAATTCTTGTTCCTTTCTTAATTGTGATATAAATATTCTTCTGTAAGTCATCTGGTAAATATATCATCCTGAATACAGGACAATCAATTAGTTTATTGTTGAGGCCTGTTAAAGTTTATCAATGTTTATGTAAGTTTATTACCTAACACTTCCAGAGTAATGTGGGTAACACGCTGTGAAGAAAGATCATTCTTCAGTAAATATATGTGTTAATATTAAAACTAAGAAATAGGGGCTCTTGGGTGCCTCAGTAGGTTGAGCATCTGACTCTTGGTTTCAGCTGACTCCCAGTACGTGAGTTTGAGACCCACATCAGGCTCTGTGCTGGCAGTACAGAGCCTGCTTCGGATTCTCTCTCTCCCTCCCTATCTCTCTGCTCCTCCCACACACACACACTCTTTCTCTCACAATAAATAAATAAACTTAAAAAAATAAAATAAGACTAAGAAATAAAGATTGTTGATAGCTTCACAACCATTCTGATTATATTTTGCCACCAAACTAGATTCAGGAAAGGACTTTTCTTGTCCCTGCTAGATGTACTGTAAAAAATATTTTTTGGTTTTTAGAAAGTTTTAGAATTCTAAATTTATATAAGGGATATTGAACAGAACAAAGTGTAATTTAGGAAAGATGTAAATATTTAGGTTATATTAAGTGTTTGAATATTAATAACAAACTATAAGAAGAATCAGAGGAAACATAACTTGTTTAGTACAAGAAACTAGGGGAAACCATAAAATTGGAGGTTAAAGTTCAAGTTTGGGAATATATTCTGTTAATCATTTGAAACAGTGAAAGTGTTTTCCTAAGCTACATTGATGAATAATGAATTATTCTGGATTATTATCTCACCACAGTCTTTTCATGTAAGTTTTAAACAATTTATAAACAGTTCACTTCTACTTCTGAGGAATAATAGCAACTCACACATTTCTTGGTTAATCACATAATGATATTTCAAGAAGTGTCTTCAAGAAATTTACTGTTTTGTAATAACAGGCTAAAATTTAAGATATAGAAAAAGATATGCCATGTAGACACTAGTCAAAAAAAAATTCTGGAGTGGCTATAGTAACCCCAGGTAGAGGAGACCACAGAGCAAAACCGATTATTAGGGACAGGAAGGGACATCACCATACATAATGATTTTTAAACAATGCTTCTTGCATTATTAAGTTATAGAGATTATAGGGATATTTAATAAGTATTAAAGATATAAGTCACCTCATACATTTCTACAGAAATCAGAAGCAAAAGTTAAAAATGCTTTAAATAAAAATAACATTTATTTTCCACTACCTCCTTTGGTGAATACTAAGGAAAGATATTGATACGTTTAAACTAGTAATTGAATCACTTGAAAGCCAAGGAATATTTCACCAGATTTCTATGTCAAAATTACTATAAGTTGTTTGATTTTCTTCCTTAGATTTAGTAATTTCATTTATAATTGTTCTGAATGTATTGAAAAATTGTAATTATTGAATACATCCAGATATATTTAGCTTTGGAAAGATTATGTCTGCCAGTATTGTTTTAGCATATTTTAAAAGTAAATTTTATAGTTTGTTGATAATCTGATTATCAAATTGATTATTTCAGTAGTTGGATATATACTGGTTTAAGAATCTGAACTTAGGGGCGCCTGGGTGGCTCAGTCACTTGGGCCTCTGACTTCGGCTCAGGTCATGATTTCATGGTTTGTGAGTTTGAGCCCCTCTTCAGGCTCTGTGCTGACAGCTCAGAGCCTGGGGCCTGCTTTGGATTGTGTCTCCCTCTCTCTCTGTCCCTCCCCCACTCACACTCTGTCTCTCTCTGTCTCAAAAATAAACGTTAAAAAAAAAAAAAAAAACTGCCCACCACAGAGCCTTTACAATTGCTGTTCTCTTCTACCCTGAAAATCTGTATGGTAAAGCCTTTCATTCTAAACATTCTAAACAAAGCAAAACAAAACAACAACAAAAAAGAATCTGAACTTAAAGAATAGGTTGTATAATTATAGTAAAAAGGACAATTTCTACACACTAAGATATCAATCTAAAACTCTTACATTCTGGAGAATTTAATTTGCTGATGTAAGTTTTTTGTTTGTTTGTTTCTCATATATTAAGACCCTGCAAAATTTTAAATATGGGGCACAAATAGCTCAAGAATTCAGAGATTTGAAAATATGTTAAACCTTTGTATTTAAATAGAAAAGAAATAGGTATTTACTCATCTCTTTCAAAATGCACATTAATGCTGTAACTGTGAAAAGTTTATTTACTAGCAAGTATTCCTTTTACTGCTTTCCAAATAAACTTGCAAATAAGGTAAAATCAATTAAAGTTAATAGAAATTTGAAGTGAGAAAAATAAGGAAGAGAGAAAAACAAATCTTACAATAAAATATTGGTTAAAAATAACAGCAGGTTTTCTTTATAAAGAAGATGCAAATGACATTCAATTTATTCCTCAAATTATTTAAGATCCAAGAGGGAAAATGTTAGTGTGCATAGTGATGACCAGTTTTTTATTCTCTAAGTGCGATTTGCACTTTCATTTGACCTCCTGAGCAACTGAAGTCAACAAACCTGCAGCAGATTTTATTTTTTCTATCAAAAGTTTTCACCCACTGCTTTTGTTATTATGCACTTTTGACTTTGTAGCCCTGGGACTTCCTACTCTCACTTAAGAATGCTTTATAGTTTGAGACTGGCATGTTCATCTGGAAGTATAGTTGAGCCTGTAATCATAGAAAACAAAATCAAGGTAGCTGATCAGCATGTAGAAAAATTGGAGGAACAACAAAATCTCGAATATAGCAACAATTATTGCATTGCATAATTAGGAAATGTATTTTGAATTCTTTCTACAGTCTTTGAATCATTGCAGTAAACAGTGATCACATCTGAAAAATATGTATTTTTCCATTCAATTTTCTTTTTGATCTACAACATTGGGAATATGGATTTTAGTGTTCTCAAGCTATATAGATACTTAATGTGTTGGAACTCTTTACAGACAAAGAACTACCCTTCTGATTTCTGTGAGAAGTGACTAAGAATAATAACATAATTTTGAGAATGACCATCAAAACGAATTTAAATGCTGGACTTGAATTTTGGACATAAACTAAGAGTCAGGTCACCTACCTATAACAAAACGGGGTATGTAACCAGGTGTTTTACTGTATGTGATCCTCAGAGTTTACATTTCCTACAAATTTTCCCAAATATCTTTATCATCTTGAAAAAAAATAAGGGAAGAAGGTAGAGAGGCAGAGCAGGAGAAAAGGAGAGAGAAAATTCAATCATTGGAGTCATTAATCTTACAACCAACTTTTTTGTGAGCTTAAAGTTGAAGCACTGTATATGTTATTAGGTCCCTTATTAGCAAACGCCATACCTATCTGGTTATCCTTTTTACAGAACACATTAATCATCTCAGTGTCTCACATAACCAGAAACTTTAATTTTATTTATCAAGATATATGTTATATATTATAAATAGGTATAATAGAAGATAATATATATATAATTTGTATAAAATATAAAATATCACATAGGTATATGTATATCTGCTATTTTCTCTATATACATTATATAAAACTATATTTAATGTTATGTATAATTATAAAATAATATATTATAATTTTATTATTCACTATATTATTATGTTTATTATACTACATAATAATAGCATATATAATAATTTTATGAGTCAAGTCAAATATAAATAAAATATAAAATCTATTTTAGGGGCACGTGGGTGGCTCAGATATATATAAACCAGTATATATCCAACTACTGAAATAATCAATTTGATAATCAGATTATCAACAAACTATAAAATTTACTTTTAAAATATGCTAAAACAATACTGGCAGACATAATCTTTCCAAAGCTAAATATATCTGGATGTATTCAATAATTACAATTTTTCAATACATTCAGAACAATTATAAATGAAAGCGTCCAACTTTGGCTCGGGTCATGATCTCATGATTCATGAATTCAAGTCCTGCATCAGGCTCTGTGACAACTCAAAGCTTGGAACCTGCTTTGGATTCTGGAGGGTTTCTCTACCCCTCCCATGCTCATTTTCTCTCTCTCTCTCTCTCTCTCTCTCTCTGTCTGTCTGTCTCTCTCTGTCTCTCTCTCTCTCTCTCTGTCTCTCAAAAGTAAATTAAAAAATCTTTAAAAAATACTTTAATTACATCATAACCTCACTTTGTATACCAGGGAAATAAATTAGATACCCCAAACACCATGTAAAGTGCATTTCACTTCACTTCCCTAATGCAAGCAATCAGACAGCCAAATGCTTACCTAGAAAGCTCAAGATCACGTGCAACCATGGGAAAGAATTTCAGGGCCAGGAAAAAAAGAAAAGTACAAACTATGTCCCAACTTACTGTATCACCCTCAAAGCTCCAGCTTCTTAGAATTCTTCTCTCCTAATTATTTTCCCTTTTAAGAAACTCCTCAACAAGCTCTTCAGTTGATTGTATTCATTATTTCCTATGTCTTTATTTTTGTTTCATTCATTCCAGCAGTCAATTTACTCTATTTGGTTAGCTGAAGGAGCTGCGCTGTTTTATCTATCTTTATCTTTTTTTAAAAAATTTAATTTTGAAGAATTTGCTTGAAACAGGTGATTGTCAAAAAATGGGTCAGAACTCTCTATGCCCTGTAAAACAAGAACTGCAATTGAAAAACATACAGGACCTCAGATTTACACTTTGCTCATCCTAGTTTGCGTTTTAAAAACGTCAATCCTGAGTCCATTGTTCTGCAATTTAATGGTAATTACTTCTCATCTGTGATTTCAAACTCTGAGGCCTTGAAAATGTCAGTCAACTTATCTGCTGGCTAAGTCTCTTCCTCAACTATTTATGACTCTCTGATTCATCATGTTCTACATCATTACTCTATATTTTGGGGCTCTATTATTTACTGTTTATTTATTTAAAAAGCCTTTAGAATTATTCTGGACTTGTAATCTAATGTCTTTTCTCATATTATTATATTTTCCTTGAATTCATTAACATATTGAAAATGAGATTTTCAACTATATATTTTAGTTCACATTTTATTAAACTGAACCTTATTGCTCTGGCTTATCTGTATTAAAACTTGTTAGTATCATATTTTCCATTTTCATCTTCCAATATGTTTGGCCAGCATCTATCATGCCATCATGCCAACTTTAATCCAATTGGTTAAATAAACTGTTGGTTTAAGGATTACTTCCTTTTGGCTGCTTACTGTCTAGAAATACTCCTGTAATTTTTCTAAAACTCCCATACTATATAACATATAGAACTGTCTCTATTATAAAAACTGAGTTGTATTTTTAAGGGTTAAATTCTATCTTATTTCAACTAAATTAAGTTAAATTGTTGGAGATGAATATTCATCAGTATTCATTTTATACTAAATGCCCACACATGGTATTCTGGGTCAAAGATAGATTTATTATTTATTACCTCACAGTAAATAATAAATGTGTTGGCCCCCTTTGTCCTCGTGCTTACTTCTGACATGACATGATGAGAATCAATAGCAGATTTTCCTATAAAAGTAGCCAGGCACTCCACAGGTAAGGGGCCAGGAAGATGTGTAACCCTCTGCTTACAAGAGAAAGGAAACAGCTGCCCCCTGAAACCCCTCTGAAAGGATTTCTGTAAACAAGTAATTGGAAAAAACCTGTAATTGTGGAGTCCTTACTCCAAACCCCTGATATGTAAATAAAATCTCTCCAGTAGCCAGAAAATTTTGATGCATATCAGGTTTTATGGCACATTGTGTAGCTTTATCCCTTTTGTCATAAATTCCCTCAGGAGGTAACTCTCCAAGATACTCCCACTCTAGGAGTTAATCTAGACATATAGTCCAGGCTATGTTTGTTTGGTTTTCACCAAGCGATAAATAAAGCTTTATTATCCCTTCAGATCAAAGCAATTCATTATACAAATGTCTAAAAATCTAATTCTCGTGGTATATGAAGACTCTCAGAAGACTAAATCTTTTTACAGTAGCACTGAGAAATGCGGGGAAATTTATTTCCCTCTATAGATCCAGACTCACATAGCTTCAGTGCAATGTCCAATACATATATATCAGCCTTTTCTTTGTAAAGGTACACTCAAAACATACTAGCATATAGTATCTGGAGGGTCTGACTGATCTAGTCTGGATTTAGCTAATATTTATTGGACTTGTCGTGTGTCTTTTCCTAGTTTCTCACATGTTCTTCAGCTCCTCCTTGAACCAACAGGTCAGTATAAGCAAGTCCTCTGCATGACAATCAGAGAAACACAGGATAGCAATCAAACACTCTCAGAATCATTTACATCTTCTATGCTAAGAATTGGCACACCATCACTTTCACTTTGTTCTCGGAGCCAAATGAGTTCACATGGTTGATCCCTACATCAAAGGCATAAGCATTAAAAACTCATCTGGCACTTTACCTGGATGTGAGTAAAAACTAATATAAAAGATGAAGGCAGACTAGAGAAAATGAAGGCTGTGCTCAGAAAAGACTAGTGTGTCATTTGAATTGAATACAAAGTAGTTGTCCTCAAGATGAAAAAATACAGAGATGGTGCTGTTGATGTATGGTAATGTAGACCTAAGATATTTGATCCCTCTGACATTTGTGGTATATGCATGCATGATATATATGGTTATATCATTTATTCTTTTCAGACACATTTAGCATCAGATCTATCATTAGATGTTTTAAAATGCACATAAGGTTGAATGTGTGCAGAAAATTAAAATAAGAGTATGATGACCAAATAATGAATGTGCAAATGGGAAATGACCAAACCGTATATGAAAACAACCACTCCAGGCCCAAAGGATCAAATTGGTCAATAATTGCCAGTTTTCCCCATTTTTGTCCTCCTCTCTTTTCCCTCCCAACTTCCTACTCAGAACCAACCGGAGAAAGTCAAATATACTATACTGACCAATCACATAGGATAACCCACTTCTTGTTAGCTCAACTTCAGCTTCCCCATGCCAACAATAAGAACAATGACAGAGTGTAGGGCAAGCTGAGGGCAAAGTACAGGCTAACAGCACCCCCTGCAGTTGAGATATGTGTGATATTAATTGGACTCTCCTGGCTACTCAAGAGCAAAGGGAAGGAGTTAAGGGCTTGCCTTGGTGATGTGGGAAACTAAGGCAAATGAAAAATTAAATTCCCTTACTGCTTACAGCCCATTGACAAGTCCTTGAAACAAGCAGAGTGACCTCCCTCTAGGAGCTCAGCTGCCTTGGTGACACTTTGCTAGGGGCAAAAGAGAATCTTGGCTTAACATTATCCTGACCCCCCAGGAACCTGTAACTTTACTTTAACATATAAAAATTCCTTTGGACACTTCCTTTATCTCAACTGCCCCAAGATATATGCTAGCAATCATACTCCAAGCTTCTGGTCCCCTGATGTACATCTGAAGGGCCTCATGACTGAGATTTTACTAAATGGTAATCAATGGCATTTTCCTAACCTAGCCCCTTAAGGTCCTGGAAATCTTACTTCCAAGATACCTTAGAGACGTATTCTATCCCTACCCCCATCCCAGCCTGAGGGTATATAATCAGTTAACTGTCAGGACCCCAGTGCAGCTCTTCTGACCCACAGGTCCTGTCCCCGTGCTTTAATAAAATTACCTTTCTACACCAAAGATGTCTTCAAGAATTCTTTCTTGGTCGTAGGCTCTGGACCAACCCACCATCACCCCAAAACTTCATCATGGACACACCAGAAGCCTTGCCTCTTTTTTACTCTAAAACTTTCACAATCACCTACCTGCCTCTGGGTTTTTGCCAAATGCAAGTTTTAGTAGCTGACTCCCTTGAAAACGTTGAATAAATAGCTTTTGCTTACTCACACTTGGGTGGTCTTCTTTTATTTCTACAATAGCAACAAAAATATGTAAATAAAGCATATACATATATTTTAAAATGGCATTTATTTATTTATTTATTTAGAGATATAGTGCACAAGTCGGGGAGGGGCAGAGAGACAGAGAAAGGGAGACAGAGAATCAATCCCAAGTAGGCTCCCAAGCTGCCAGCTTGGAGCCCAACACAGGGCTAGATCCCATGAACTGTGAGATCGTGACCTGAGCTGAAATCAAGAATCGGAGTCAAAACCAGCTGAGCGACCCAGACACCCCATACCAAGACACATATTTTAAAGGAGCAGTGAAGTTTCTTCTGCTTAGAAAAATATAATTTAGAAATTAGTTTTGCAACTCTAAAGAACAATCGATGGAAGTTACTCTAGTGTACAATGGGATGGGAGTTTTAAATAACAGGTTACCTTCTAATATATTATTCAGAATATGTCTTTCCTCTTAGTCAATCAAACTTCACTGCAATTATACATTCTTGTGATTTTTGTGATTAAGTGGATTACTTATATGGTTATAATATTGCTGTGGTTTGGAAAATGTGATGCTTTCTTCATTCCTAAATGTTAAATTATTTATTAAGGATATCTTCCAAAAATAGTACAGCTTATGGAATCCTTCCCTGACATGTCTTAATTTTAGATGACATGAAATCAAGGACTTTTTTTTTCATGTTTTTCATATTGTTTCACAATTCTAAAGCTGGGACATTACTCACCATAAGCACTAAGTAACTATATTTAACTGAAAATGAACCATGAAAAATTTAAATAGGCCACGCTCTTTTTACGATAGAACCATAAGTAAAGCATGAAAAAGAGATATGAGCATTTTGCATTTTTAAGAACTTCTGAGAAGGTTTATTGACTTCAAGTCAATCTAATATGTAATAGCTTTCACTAACAGGGAATTATTTCTGGTGATACTCTCCATGCTCTAGGAGAGAATGTTGACTGAGTTTTCAAGTATTTGTTAGTAATCATGGTGAAGAGGCTATGAATACTAGTAGGTATGTTAGTATATCTTGGCTCTTGAAGGAAAACATGTATTTTTATGAGTGCAATCCCTGTAGTCAAGGGACCCTCCTATTCCAGGACCTGGTGGAATAACAGGGAGTTTACTGAAAGATGTAAATCTCATTGAAAATAGTTTGGTGTAATGGATGCCAAAGCACTATACACAACTAAGTTTGGGGAATATTTAGAGTCCCTATTTCACTAAATTAGGAACAAATTGTCCCAGAGCTTCAGGAAGAAAAATGAATATACGACTAATGTTGAGCTTCTTCATCCCAAAAAGACCTTGGTAAATAGTAGTTGAGGAGTCACCTTACTACTTTATTCTTCACCTCTCTCTCAACTACCAAATGGGATATAGACATCCTAAAATAAATGAGGTCACATACTGAATGACCTTGTCTTCTTCTATGGCATCACTGTGCTCAAATTATGAATTCTATGCTAGAACCCTTTATTGTTTTATAAATATCCAAAATAATCATTTAAAAGGATATAATACTAGAGTTCAAGCATAATACTACTAGAGGGACAGGCTAGTAAAATTATGAAAAATTCCCTAAGTAGGTAAATTGAAACTTATGAGACAATATGATAAAATATTTGGCCAACAGATATATGGTTATTTGGGTTCCTGGAAGTGGTTGAGAAGTCACCCTAGGAGGAAATTATTTCCTGTAAAAGTATGAAAAGATAGTGAAAAATTGCTCCAGTTAGTGATTCATTCAACAACTCTGGCAATACTGCACAATCTGTAAGTCATGTGTCTGTTTGGCTAGATAATGAAAGGCACTTCAGATACTAAGTTGGTGGAAAAAATTAGAAAGAAGAAATATTATATTAAGAAGATTCTGAGAGAAAAAAACTATTCAATTTAATAATTGAAGCAAATAAGATAACAAGACTAGATAGTTCATCCATTAGAGTACTTAGCTCTCAAACGGAATATCACAGATAAATTTAAGTAGAATGAATGGATAATACTTTCCACACAAATACACCTACTGCCTCTGAATTAGGCACTGTGGAGTAACCCTAAAAGGCTGAAAAACATATCCTAATTTTAACATCACATCCTGTTTTGGTCTTTGCAAAAGTAATAGAGGGAGGTGGAACTTCTGGGTATGGCCAATGAGAAGACTGACAAGTCCTCTCTTTTAAAAATAAAGCTGGAAAAAATAAATAGCAGTACCCATTTTAGTATTATAGTATTTGACCAAAGGCATAAACCAAATTAGGAAGCATTTATGCTTGAAAAACCTCTGAACTGTAAGAACTTTGGGAATCTGTGGCAATTGGCCTGGACCCACTTACATGTTTTTCCAGGTTGGTTGACACAAGGTTCATGTCAGGGTGGGGAAACTGAGAACTGGCAGCTTCTTTGTTATAGGTAAAAGGAACTTAGTTGATTCAGAACAGTGAGCAATGTCCATGCCCAGGATCATCATCAGTGAATGTGACTACTCAGAGGCAACAAGTGAGTGATGGAATACAGCTCATTTTATTAACTTGAGATGGTAGTCCATGATTGAAGAAAGAATATCTCTGGCTGTGGCTTTGTACTTATGCAATGGAGAATAAAGAGGGTCCAACCTATTGAAAAATGCCTGGTATATTTCATGGCTGTCCACATGTGCATAGAAGACTCCAAAGGGCCCAGAAAGAAGTAAAGACTTAAAATTGAGTTAAGCATTAAATTTGCCTTCCTATTCAAACACAGATCCATTTACAGAGTTGGAAGGATTATTGCCTACATTTTTTTTAAACAACATCTATGTAGTCATTGGCTTATCAGTAAGTTATATGGAAAGAAGAGTAACCAGAATGAAGTTAGATACAAATATAAAAGCTAAGATTATTTAAAAATTAAATAAAACTGAGCAGAGATATCAGTAACTGTCCTATGCAAGGGAAATAGAATTCACAAAATTAGCACAAGAAAGTGTTTAAGAAAAACAATAGCATAAACAAAAGCACAACATAAGAAATATAGTCATTGGATACCTGGTTGGCTCAGTTGGTAAAGCATGTGACTCTTGATCTCGGGGTCATGTGTTCAAGCCCCACTTTGGGTGCAGAGCTTACTTTAAAAATATATTGTCAATGATATTGTAATTTTCTTTTGTATGGTGACACATGGTAATTACATTTAGTGTGGTGAACATTTCAAATGAATATAATTGTTGAATCTCTATGTTATATACTTGAAACTAACATGATATTATATCTCAACCATAGTTTAATTAAAATTTTTAAAAATTACAAAGGAGCAAAAAAGAAACAAACAGGGCTGCCTGGATGGCTCAGTCGATTAAGCATCCAACTATTGATTTTGGCTCAGGTCATGATCTCACGTTTCATGGGGTTGAGCCCCATTTCAGGCTCTGCACTAAGTGCGGGGCCTGCTTGGGATTCTCTCTCTCTCCCTCTTTCTCTGCCCCTCCCCAACTCATGCTCTCTTTTCTCTCTCTCAGAAGAAATAAATAAACTTAAAAAAAAGAAGCAAAACAGCAAAGAAAAGTAAACCAAAAAAAAAGGCAACAAAAACAATCTTTTTATTTGGGAGAAAATATCACACTTAAAATATATTACCAATATACTAATTTTTCTTCCAAAAATACTATGAGATATGGAAATAAATAGGAAATTATGAACCATAATTAGGAAAATAAGAACAGTTTATAGAAACTATCCTTGTTTCCACAAAGATCTCACATTACCTATTATAAATATTATGAAATATAGAGGAAATAAAGTTAAAAGAAATAACTTATGACAACAATAAATCCATAACTAGAAACCTATTGGATATTAAAGGAACCAAAGTGAAATTATGAAAATTAAGAGTATGATAATTTATTTCATTGAAATAAAAATGAACTAAGTTTAATCAAATCCATATGTGTGGTGTTAGAAAATAATAATTGGTGAGCTTGAATACAAATCAATAAAAATTAAACAATTTGAAGAACAGAGAGCAAAAAAATCATCCAAAATTTGAAAAAAAAATAAACAGAACCCGAGAGCAAGTGAAACATCAAATATTCTAATGATATTTAAGTGACCGAGCTACTCAGGTGCCCCTCAATTTCTTAAATGTTAAATATAAGCTTGTCCTAAGATCAAATATATATATACTCAAAGACAGGTACATAAATGTTTAGAACAACATTATTGGCAATAGCCAATGTCCAATGTCCAAATGTCCAAAAACCAAATAGCCATACATTTATGAATGGACAAACAAAATTTGGTATATCCACTACAAATTAAAAGAAACTAAACACTGATACATGGTCCAACTTGGATAATTCTCAAAAACATTATGGTGAGTGAAAGGACCCACATGCAAAATAATACACTTCATATAATTCTATTATATGATAGAGCTAGCAAAGATAAATTTATCCAATTTAATGATAGAAAATTAATAGAAAGAAAGAAGAATAGCTGTTGCCTAGGACTGGGAGTGGAAGCAGGGATTAACTACAAATGAACACAAAGGAAAATTTTGGGATGAGAAAATATCTAAACCTGGATTGGTCTCATACTTGAGCAACTGTATAAATGTATTAAGTTATGGAATTGTAAATTTATGATGGATAAACTTTATGTTAAATAAATTATGCCTCAGGGAGTCTGGATGGCTCATTCTGTTGAGCATCTGACTCTTGATCTCAGCTCAGATCATGATCCCAGGGTCAAGGGATCGACCCCTGTGTTGGGTTCCACGCTGGAACTTGCTTAAGATTCTCTCTGTCTCCCACTCTGTCTGTCTCCCCAGCTTATGTGCTCTCTTTCTCTCTCTCAAATAAAAAATAAAATAAAATTTTTTTAATGAATTATGCCTCAATAAAGCTTTTAAAAATCTCAGTTATGTGTATAGGATTTTATGGTAGAAACTAGGTCTTATTGCAGAATTTATATGGGAAAAATTATGTCTTATCAATAAAAATGGACCTTACTTCTATTTTAAGAATTTATTTTTTAGAGCAAGTGGAACATTGGTTTTTGATAGGCTATGATTCCTTTTAAATCAATTCAATATTGGATTTGGGGTTGTTGAAGTGTGTTATTATAAAAATGTCTTAACCACAGAGGGGTCAAAAGATAGAGATTAAAATTTGGTGGCAATATCTCCACTGCCAGCAATAAACGCTTTTCCTTTGTCAAGAAAAAAGAGAGATACAGGGAGAATGATATTCCCACCTTAAACACTGATCTTAAAAATATATTGTTACCAGAGAAAATAAATTATAAAATGCAACAACACTATATCTACGGTCTTTGATGTGTTTAGTGTTAACATGTGTTTTATTTTCTTTTGGTTCTTTTTAATTGTAATGGACGTCCCCTTTATATCTAATAGACTGGAGGTCATGGAAGGTGACAAATTCACTGTTACGACAGAACTGAATTTTCTATGATTAGAGATGCACCATAGGAAAAACTGGAAACTTTGAAAAAAGTTATTTACATGATTTTTTATCGTATTAATACAGACAAAGCTAGGCATGAGTGACATATGATTTCTAAGATCTCAATATATTAATTAAACAATGGTTAATTTTTTGCTCTGCCACTGGGTGATGTCTCTTCCTCTGTGTAGATAAGCCATCTAGAACACATGTTCTCCAAGAGTGTCGCGTAGGTGAAAGAAAGAACAGAAAATCTCTTATGGATGATTTTATGGTCCAGGCTTGGAAGGGGTATATATTACTTCCATCAACATTCCACTGGCCAAACACTGTCCAATAGCTACACAATAGCAATGGAGACTGGCATCTGTGAGCCTATAATGGAAAGAAAAGGCCAAAAATAATTTAAAATTGAACATTTTTACTGTAAATTTAGAATATAAACAATTAGCTGTGTCACATCAAAGTCTCTTTAATAATAAAAGATGCTAATTCTGAGATCCTCCTTCATGCACACATAAGCAAATATCTCACATGTTGCCTTTGGGTTCCTTCCTCAAAAATTTTTGGGAATTCCCTAGTAATATTTATAGTTCAACAAACTCTACCAGTTTCCTGTTACTTTTCTGTCACAGATGCACAGAATCTTTGGCTGCCTCTGAGTTCTTTATTGATCTTCTACCTTTCTTATTCATCATAATTTCCTTCTGTAAGTCATGTGTTCCCACAGCCCTAATTTGATTTCTGGACAGAGCAATTCTCTTTCTAGAAAACTTGTCAAAAGTCCATGCAAGTCTTTACTGGTGCTTAACAAAGGTGTACTAAGCTGAGAGAATAAAGAAGTACCAAGCTGAGGATAACCTAACTTGCCATTGGGTTCAAATTTGGTTCGAATCAAATTTCCAAATTCCACACACATTCCCTGCTAAGCTATAGCTTAGGATTATTGGAAGAAAATAGCTCCCTCTCCAGGCCCATCCCTTGTCCTTTCATCTTGTCCTCCAATTTTCCCTACCTCTTTGTCATAAAAGACATTTTATGCCTTCACTTCACTCTTCTAAACACTATGCTAATACTCTACATTAAATAAAATATAGTGTTTACTCTTATATTGGTAAAAATATTTTACCAGATAGGCTATAAAAGTGTTTTCTGATTCACTGATATTCTTAATAGATTAAAAAAAATCTGTCTAATTTGTTTGCAATGTCCATGAATGAAATCAGAACACTTTCATATTTTTTTTATAAGAGTAAAATGTTGCTTGAGTGCCTGAATGGCTCAGTTTGTTGTGCATACTACTTTTGATTTTTGGCTCAGGTCATGATCTCACGGTTCATGGGATTAGAGCCCCACATTGATCTCTGCACTGGGTGTGGAGCCTGCTTGGGATTCTGTCTCTTCTCTCTGCCCCTCGCCTGCTTGCACTCTTTCTCTCAAAATAAATAAAATAAACATTTAAAATAAAAGAATAAATTGTTGCTACTTCAAATTGTAAAATATATTCGAGATAACTGTAAGAAAATATATTTGAAATGATTGATCATTGAACATTAAATGAAGATCTTGGGGTGCCTGGATGGCTCAGTTGGTTAAGCAGTCGACTTCGGCTCAAGTCATGATCTCACAGTCCGTGGATTCAAACCCCGCGTCAGGCTCTGTGCTGACAGGTAGGAGCCTGGAGCCTGCTTCAGATCTGTGTCTACCTCTCTCTCTTTTCCTCCCCTGATCGCACTCTGTCACTCTCTCTCAAAAAAATAAATACAGATTAAAAATAAATAAAGAAATAAATGAAGATCTTGAACAGCAAGATTATTTTTATGTTGGGAAATACTTTGATGTTACAAAATTAATAAAACAAATGATCAGATTATATCAATATGAAGATCAAACTCTTATGGATTATATATCATGCATCAAGTGTAATACTGAAAAAAATATTTCATTTGTATATTGACGTGTGTTTCAGAAATTCTAATGGGGATGCTGCATGCCGAATGTCCCTAATAAGTTAAATCATATCACATGCTCTTTTTATACCAATGAATTGAGTGAATGGTTCACTTAACAACAACCCCAGTCATCAATACTCTGCAGTCAAATGCTCTATCAGTGAGCTATACCCCCATTATTCTGAATATGGTATAGTGAACTTCATTAAAATGTTACAGCTACAGATCCAATGATACACTTAGAATCAGTCTTTTATCGTAATTTATAAATAGCTTCATCAAGAAAATAAAAAGCTAAAGTACATTTTCTGACAGATACTTTTAAGTAATATTTTAGATATTTATTTTCAGAAAGATAAAATTTGGCAATGATATATTTGGTTATTATAATCATTGGATTTTGTTAGTTGGATTGCATGTTAAGGACTATGTCTCAAGTTTGACAAGTAAACTTTTTCCTTGAGTGCTTTATTCTCAAAAGTTCTAACAAAGCTTAAGACAATAGCTATTCTGTTTGAATACCTCACTTTATATTTTGAATATTACAGGGACCTTGTACGTACTTTATCAGATAAATCCTGTTATCTGATATTTGAACACTAATTATGTATATTACTACCCAATTTCCCCTACTGAAATCGCCATTGAATATAATTTAGAACTTAAGTAAAAAGATACTTAATTTACCCCTGGGAAGTGATATAATTCTTCCTTTTCCAACAAACCTAAAGCTTCATGTCATAGTATTCACAGTAATAATGATTAAAAAATCTGGTTTTGTTTTTGATTGTAGCTATTAATTATATATTTTACCAAATTATTTAATCTCATCAAGACACAATTTCTCTATCTATAATTTATAAATAATAATATACAAATGTTGGAGATTTGATGGGGGATTGAATTAGAAACTATATATAATAGGGTTTTATAATTTCAAAGATCTATTCAAATATTAGTAATTCTCATGTATATAACAATGTAAATGATTTGGTATGAATTAGTTTTCAGTGTACTGAAGTCCATTCAGACTGCCTGTTTTTATCCATAAAGTTTTATTGACTTCAGTCATGCCCATTTGTTTACACAGTATCTATGGTTGCTTTCTCTCTAAAATCAGAGTTGAGTGGTTATGACAGAGACCATATATAGTTTGCAAAGCTGAAAATATTTACCCATAGGCCAGGTAAACAACCTTTGATTTATGAAATTACTTACATAAATGTGTAAGTTTTTGTTATCATGAGTGCTGCAATTGAAAATGTTATTCATTTTTTAAATTTTATTTATTTATTTTTAATTTTTAAAGTTTTTATTTAATTTTTTTTTGAGAGAAAGAGAGCATGAGTGTAGGAGGAGAGATTAGAGAGAGCGAATCTTAAGCAGGCTTCGTATCATGACCTGGGCTGAAATCAAGAGTCAGACACTTAACCGACTGAGCCACCCAGACACCCCTAAGGTTTTATTTAAATTCTAGTTAGATAGCATACAGTGGAATATTAGTTTCAGGTATACAGTATTGTTCTCAATATTTATTATTGACTCAACATTTAAATTAAGCAATAGTGTTTTGTAAAATACTGAGACTTCAAAAATTATGTCCTATTTTTAAAAACCTTAATCATTACATAGTCTATACTTACAATGCTTTCATTGCTTATAACATATGGCCCAAATATCACTATGTTAATTAGCATGTATACTTTCTGAACTGCATAAATATTTAAACATTTTTGTTGTTAATTATAATGTTTATTTTTGAGAGAGAGAGACAGAGCACGAGCAGGGGAGGGGCAGAGAGAGAGAGAGACACAGAATCTGAAGCAGGCTCCGGGCTCCGAGGTGTCAGCACAGAGCCTGATGTGGGGCTCGAACCCACAAACTGTGAGATCATGACCTGAACTGAAGTCAGACACTTAACTGACTGTCAACCTGTTAAATATATAATGTGGTTTATTGTTTAAAACACTAAAAATCTTACAAATGCAGGTTTAAAAAGACAAAACACTAATAAAAACTATTTTACATGTGTTAAATTGTAAGAAGATGTATGTGGCATAACACATGTGGTAAACTTATGGTTGTAAAAGATGCTTGAGATGCTTGGATTGTGTGTGTATGTGTATAAATTCAGTTATGTGCAGTTTTGTACATGTTCCTGATTTCTCACAGATGAAACAATAGATAAGCAAATGTGAACTCTGCATTATATTAAATTTGTTCCCTAACACATCAATTGTCTCAGAACAAATTTGTGCCCATAAGCAAGTGTTATGGCCAAGTTTACTGTGCATGAAGACCATTTGTTAATCTGTTCTTCACCCATGCTGGTAAATCATAATAAATCATCTAGACATGAACATCTTATGTCCTTTCCTAAGACTACAGTCTGAGAAAAATTCTAGCCCATAAAATTCCAGATTATATTATCCAAATTCTTGACCCAGATACGATCCAGTAGCTAAATTATCTCCCAAGCATAATAAATACCTATGCTCAAAATAAACAAGATTGAGAATGACAAGAATTTTGCCATGGTCATGGGCTTCTGAAAGACCTAATCTCTAAGAGTAAAATCTTTATAGCCAAACAAAATAAACTTCATTTGTTGTAATTTAATTGACTTTCTATATGATCACAGATTATTTGAAATGGTTTATTTATTTGGAATAATAACATAATTATACAGCTATATGTTTTATTAAAAACAATAATATATAGGGGTGCCTGGATGACTCAGTTGGTTGAGTGTCTGACTTCAGTTCAGGTCTTGATCTCACCGCTCGTTGGTTCAAGCCCTGCATCGGGCTCTGTGCTGACAGCTCAGAGTCTGGAGCCTGCTTTAGATTCTGTGACTCCCTCTCTCTCTGCCCCTCCCCCATTCACATTCTGTCTCTCTCTCTCAAAATAAATAAACATTTAAAAAATTTAAAAAATAATAATAACTATACATTTCATTTATTTAAAAAATAAACATTTGTTTACAAAGTTTATTTATCTGAAAACTTAATATATCATATATAAACTCATGTTTATAAAACTCATATAAAGTTAGTTTAAAAGAAAATATCTGGCCTACATTGTGCCTTTAGTTACTCAATCTGGAAAATTCTCCAATCTCTTCATATTAGCCTCAAAGTTGTTCTCCTCAAATAAAATTTAGATGAGGAAATGAATGATACATAATCAAATTTAGTAATTTTAATTGAAATAGGTTTATAGCTCAGATCAGTGCCCATTTCTACTTCTGCCTATTATAAACACAGGAGGTCATTTGGAATACTAATTGCTCCAAATTTCACTTGCCTTAAAGCCTTTTCTTGGAAGGTTACATTTTGCATTAAACACAACATGAGTGTATTTTCCGTTTTGGCTAAAAGCTCTGAAGAATCTGTTGGTATGATTATTAGAGAGTGGGCCTTTGAAAACCCCAGCTGAAGGGACATGCCTGTGTTCTGCATGATGCTTATTACCTCCACACAACCATGACCGCTTCTATTTTTTTTTAGAGATTTTGTCAACACTTTGAAACTGAACCAAGATTTCAAATTTTCCAAAAGAAAACATGCAATATATGTCTTTTAATTTCTGGTTGCTGCCCAATCAAATAGGTTACTATAGTGTTTAATTGTGTTATGAATGGTAAGGGCTATTCCTTAATATTGCTATATAGTCAAGGATTTTATTTAAGGACACTAAAACAATGCATATTCAAAGATGTGCAAGGTATGTATTTAAATGTAATCAAATGATTTTTTTTGATTTAGTCTACACTGCTTAAAAATATTCTTAACAGCTTTTCACCCCAATGTATCTAATTATAAGGTTTTTTACAATTCTATATAATATTATATATTAATATTAAAATTTTTAATACTTCCATATGAAATGTTGTTATTATATTAAAACTAATATCAAATATTTAAATTGCTAGGAAATACAGCTAAAATACAAAGCTGCAAAGAAGCTTATCTCTTTAATATAAACCTTAAAATTAGATATTCAATTATATATACATAAAAATATTTTATAATCTTTCTGCAAATGAGAAAATAATTACTTTTTTAATTGTATTATAAGATGTCTTTGCAAATTATAATATCTACATTAGGGATTAAAATTAATATTTGTTCCAAACCATTTGGCAAATTACAAGTTCACAGACTTGTGCTTATCTCGCTATATACCTGATTGGAGAATTTATTATAGTGTACTTGTTATTTTATTAAAACAAATGTAAAAAAAATGATTCAGGACCTACAGGGATACACTAAGTGTCTCTTAATTCAGAGGCATTGATTTGTGTTTTAAGAGTTCTAAAAAATGTCGAAGTGTACGTGTATTTCTTCACCCAATTAATGCCAAGCAGTAAATATTTTCTATAATTTAAAATCCAATATGGTTAGTTACTCAATATATATAATTTGTCAAAATTTTTTGAATAGAAAATAAATTTAGAAATCACTACTCTGATATTTGGGACATCAGCTGTTATTGATGTTGCCGTAAAACCCTGACAGGACTGATAAGAGGTGACATCAGAAGTGTTCTAATCAGTTATCTTCTTATGAGTTTTCACTCACATTAAATCAATGGTACCTTCTTGAATATTAAAAAGGGGCTATTACCAGGGCGCCTGGGTGGCTCAGTCGGTTAGGCGTCTGGCTTCGGCCCAGGTCTTGATTCACTGTTCGTGGGTTTGAGCCCAGCGTCGGGCTCTGTGTTGACAGCTCAGATCCTGGAGCCTGTCTCCGATTCTGTGTCTCCCTCTCTCTCTGACCCTCCCCTGCTTGCGCTGTCTCTCTCTGTCTCTCAAAAATAAATAAAAAAAATTTTAAAAAGTGGGTACTACCAATAACCTGATTAACAGAAAAGTCAATGGATATTTAATTGTTTTTGACTATCCACATAATTTTAGTGCACACAAGGACACTTTTGAGAAGGTAAAGGGTTACTATTAATGATTATGGCAGGACATCAGGCATAGTCTGGACTGCCCTGTGTCGAATAAGATATAATGTTTTCTTATTTAGATGTCGAATGAGGAGTACTGCACAAGACACCTCATAACCCATAATTCTCTATACCTTGAAGAATTGCCTTGATGGTCATCTATAGCTATTATAATTTTTTAGTTTATTTGTTTCAAAAAATTTTTCCCAGATTTATTGAGACATAATTGACACATAAAATTATAATTTATTTAAACTTAATAGTGTGTGACTTGTTGTATGTATACATTGTGAAATAATTACCATAATCAAGTTAATTAAAACATCTATCACCTCATTGTTAGTGGTGTTTTTTGGTACAAATGCTTAAGATTTATTCCCTTGGCAAATTTCAAGTATGTAATATGAAATTATTAACTAAAGTCACTGTGGTCTACAATAGATCCTTAAAACTTGACACATATTTTTCTTTTAAATTTGGCTGAGTCACCTTTAGGGTGAAATGAGATTAATGTTAATATAGATGTTAGACAAAATGATGCTTATTATTGCCATTTAGGTGTTATGAGTCTTCAAAGTATTTTTTCAAGAGTTATTATGACTTATCCAGTTAATTATTTTACATTTGCTCTCCATTTCTAATGTGTAGCTAATTTTGCTTCTATTATTGATTTCTGTAATAATTACCATGGTCATCCTATAAGAAACTTTAATGCTTTTTATCTAACATAGGATTGATGGGAAAAAGAAACTCTCCTGTGGATTGTCCCTCTTGTTATGGTCTCTTCCTAATTACTCATAATAAATACTATCATTTGGGAGATAATAAATGAACAGCTTTCCTGAACAAACCATTTCTCATAAATGAGCACATTAGATTTCCCTGTACTTTATTTGATGGTAAAACTTCTATTTAGTCAAGTTCAGACTTTTTAACAAACGATTTAAATTTCATAAATGAATGGCTATAAGAAAACATAATGTGTATTAGAATATGTGTAGGTATAAGCTTTCTGTTGAGATAAAACTAACCTGCAAGCATGTGTGAATTGTACACCTAAATATACTGTGAAGAAGTGAACCACTCTACAATGAAGAAAAAGAATTTTACTGGATTCAAAAGTGCCACTCATGCCCATTCCCCAACAGAACCTCCTCTCTAGATCTCAAAGGAAACTGCCAAATTGACTGTTAAACCAATACATTATTATCGTTCAATATATCTTTCCATAAACGTTGGAAATTACAAAGTTTGCGTTCTTTTGGCTTTTTATCACTAAATATGAAGTCTTTGTCATTCGATGTTATATATATATATATATTTTTTTTTAATTATGCTGTCTTGACCCAGTACTGATCTTCCTCAGCTTATGATGAGGTTACAACCTGATAAACCCATCATAAGTTTAAAACACCATTACGTTGAAAATGTGTTTACTAAACCCCACCTGCTGAACATCCTGGCTTAGCCTAGCCTACCTTAAACATTCTCAGAACACTTACATTAGCCCACAGTTGAGCAAAGTCATATAACATAGGGTCTGTTTTATAATAAAGTGCTGAATATCTCATGTAAGTTATTAAATACTGTTCTGAGAGTGTGAAACAGAATGGCTGTATGGGCACAGAAGGGTTATCAGTGTATGGCTTGTTTACTCTTGCGATGGCATGGCTGACACCACTGCCCAGCACTGCTGACTATCCTAGGACATATTGCTAACCAGGGAAAAGATCCAACTTCAAAGTTCCAAGTACGGTTTCTACTGAATAACCTATCACTTTTGCATGATCATAAAGTTGAATAATTGCAAGTTGAACCATCTTAAATCAGGGACTGTTTTGAGGCTTTGGCTAAGAGCCAGTTAGTTCCTCTTTATGACTTGTTGATACATTCCACATCCACCCATTTCCCTCTGTGCCATGTGTGTCAGTCCATCACTGTGTGCCAGTGCATCAATCCTAATTGGACCAAGAGCAGCTACCAGAACCAGGCACAACTGGAGACATCTCTTATGCACCAGAGTGCTGGCATTTTTCAAAATAACCAATCTTCCTTTGGTGATGCCACAAAACCTAGTTAATCCTACCCCACTTGCCAAACATACAGCGCCCCCTATAGCTCCAACTTGCTATTACCTTATCCCTGGAAGCAGTGTCTATGTGGCCCTGCTTGCCAGCTTTCTCTGATTTGGAAGTGTAAATAAAATATTCTGCTCTCCAGCTATCCCAAGGCCAGTGTGTTATATCTCAACATCAAAAGATCTTTAGATGGTATAAAACAATATGATTATGTGTAAATATAGTTTACCCATTCTTGTATTCTATTTAAAACTTTTTTAATGTTTATTTATTTTTGAGAGAAAGAGCATGAGTGGAGGACTGGCAGAGAGAGAGGGAGACACAGAATCCCAAGCAGGCTTCAGGCTCTGAGCTGTCAGCACAGAGCCTGATATGGGGCTGGAACTCACAGACTGTGAGATCATGACCTGAGCTGAAGTCGGACACTCAAGCAACTGAGCCACCCAGGCACCCCTCTTGTATTTTATTTTAAAGATGAGCTAAAATTTACTTGTATTAAACTCTTGATGAATGCTTTGGTTGCTTTTATTTGAGCCAATTAAAAATAATTTTGCTAAACACATTCTTGTACATAACATTTTAGTGCTCATGTATATATATTTTCTGTGGTGTACACCTAGTAGTAAGTTTGCTACATCATATCACCTTTAATAGAAAATGCCAAACAAGTAGGCTTTTATTTATTTGTTTGTTTGTTTGTTTATTTATTTATTTTAGTAGGTTTCATGCCCAGTGCAGAGCCCAATGCAGGACTTGAACTCAGGACTCTAATATGAAGAGCTGGATACTTAACCAAATGAACCACCAAGGTGCCCTCCCCCGCCCCCAAAAAGCAGATTTTTAACTAATTATCAACCACATAAGCACAAGGTGATGGTTGTTATTGCTCCCAATCATCTTGTATTCACAATTTCGTTAATTTCAATCATTCTCAAGGGGTAACTATTAGGATCTAATATTAGTTTTAATATGCATTCCCATCATGGCTAATGCTATTGTGCCAACTTTCATACTTTTATATTTATCATTTATGAAGTACCATTTCAAGTCTGTCAACCATTTTTCTCTTGAGATTTTGCCTTTCTCTTATTATTTAATAGTTCCTTCTATAAAGCTTTTGATGAGTATGTGTTCTATGATTATGTTCTTTCCCTCCATGGTTTATTTTTCATTCTTTTATTGTATTAATTATTGAATGGAAATTCTTCATTTTAATGTGGGGCATTTTTCTGTTTGTTTAAAGCTTCCTTTTTTGTCCTATTTTAAAGAAATACTGTCTTCCCTCGAGGTCTCTAAAAGTATCTTCACATTTTACCTTCTAGAAACCTTATTATTTTAATTTTCAAATTTATAACTATAGGCTATCAGGAATTGATTTTTTTTAATTAAACTATACACAAGACAGGGGTATATTTTTTGTTTTTCCCCTATGTTGAAAATCAGATAACACACAACATCATTATTGAAATTACTTTCTTGGGGCGCCTGGGTGGATCAGTTGGTTAAGTGTCCAACTTAGGCTCAGGTCATTATCTCACGGTTTGTGGGTCTGAGCCAGTGACAGCTCAGAGCCTGGAGCCTGCTTCGGATTCTGTGTATCCCTCTATCTCTGCCCCTCCCCTACTCATGCTCTGTTTCTCTCTGTCTCAACAATAAATAAACATAAAACATTAAAAAAAGAAAGTACTTTCTTTATTTCTATGTAATGCTATTTTTATTATAAAACAGGTATGTTTACATGGGTTGTTTTTAATTTTGGACTACCTTTATATATGATATAGTTGTTTATCTTTGCTCATTATGATAATGTTTCAATACAATAATTTATATTATGTCAGATATCCAGTAACATAAACACATCAATGTCTTTCTGCTTTCTGTTTCTCTTTATTGTTATTGTCTAGTTCTAATTAAAAATAAATATATAAATTGACTTAATTTCTACAAAAATAACAGGTTTTTTTGGAATTCTATTTGATTGAATTTGATTTTACACTTTTATAAGTTTGAGAATTAAATTGCTCATATTAAGTCTTTTATGACCTATTAAAAGATTATTTTATATGGCTCAACTTGATAATTTCATTGATTTGAACCTTTAATTTCTCACATTGGTGTCTATAAGTTCTGTGTAGACATCTATATTTTTTGTCTTATTGCACTAGTTGGGTTTCAGGTCAAAATTGCATACAAATGTTGACAATGGTCATCCAGAGACAAAGCTTTTGCAAATTTTTGACATTAATATGTTGTTTAGTGTAAGTTTTTCTATAGGTCTCTGTTAAAAAAAATGATGTTGAATGTTATAAAATATTCTTGTTTATATGTTTACATGATCCCTTACATCTTTTTTCTTCTAATCTGTTGAATTATGTTGATTATATTATTTAAATATTTTTTAAGTTCTTTTATTTATTCTGCAAGAGACAAAGAGAGAACACGAGTGGGGCAGGGAAAAAGAGAGAGGCAGAGAGAGAATTCCAAGCAGGCTCTGCACTAATGTAGGGATCAAACTCACCAACTGTGATAGCATGACTTGAGCCAAAATCCAGTGATCAGCTTAACTGGCTGAGCCACCCAGGTGCCCCGATTAATTTTTAATAGTAAATAACACATTCCTGGAATTAACTCAGTTTGGTGAAGATGTATTTTTCATTTTTATATAACTATTTTGGTTTGATAAAATTTTTTTTTGGATTTTGCATTGATTGATATTCATGGTCTTAAATTTTATTTTGCACTGTCACATTTGGTGTCACATTTGGAGCCTATGATATATTGACCTCCGAAAACATTTTAAAATATTTATACTTATTTTTTCCTGGATGATTGATTGCTGTCATTTCTTCTTTAAAATTTTAGGGAAAAACATTAACCCAATGACACTATCTGAACTTCATTATGAAATTTTCTTTGGGGAAGAGGAATGGATTTTAAGTTTAATTTAAAATATCTTTAGTAGTTATAGGATATTTCGAATTTCCCAAATTTTCCTGTCAGTTGTGATACATTAAATCTTTATCCAACTTTGATAAATATGTCTAATTCATCACAAGCATGAAGTTTATCAACAAAATTCTTATCTTGTAATCTTTTTACCATATAAAGCATCTGTAATGATAACCTTCTTTTTAAATTTTTCATTTCTTTTTTTTGCTTTAATAATTAGCTACTTCTTTTATCAATTTTAATAGTGTTTTAATAAATTAAATTTTATTAAGTTACACTCTATGGCATATATTTTCTCTTATTAGTCTTCCCTCTCAAGACATTTTAATTGCCTTAGTTCACTTTCTCACATAGATAAATAAATTAACCTCTTAAAGTTTCTCTGTCTCTTTCTCCAGAATTTCTCATTTGTTCTCTTAAATTCTTTATCCATACTCTTCAAAGGGCACTTTTAATAAAAATCAGTCATGCTCAAAATTATTTGATGGCTATGTATTGTATGTTAAATCTTCTTAGGTCGACTTACGAGACCTCCAGCTATGCCTTGGCCATCTGACACCCTTGCTGAATGACTTAACTAGTGACTTATCATTAGCTTACATGTTTTCTTGCCTTTCATACACCTGGAAACTCTTTTCTTCTTGTTTGACCCATTACACACGTATTCTGTTAGTCTGAGTCTCAGCTTTCCCTGATTTCTTCGGACTGAAGGTAGTACCCTGCACCAGGCTTCTGTAGTACGTATCGTGTTAGTACTAATATTTGTACATAATTTTCAAATTACCTTTTCTGAATTTCCCAGCAGATGTTGAATTGAAGTTACCTCTCTTACCCTAGCTTACAACAAATAGCCTGGGTGATAGGGCAGGTTCCCTGAATGACTAAGTGAATTAGCTGATGAATGAATTTTAGAATTAGAAGACATGGGAAATACTGGTATTGCATGTTGCTACCTTTATTTTTTAGAATTTATGAAAATGTCTTTTAAAAATTTTATGACATTCTCTGGAATCATTAATATACTTTAAATCAGATGGAAATTTCAAATTTTCAGATTACATTTAGTCAGTTTAAGTTGGATATTTCCTGAAGACACATAAGGATATACTATAATTCCTAGACTTAAAACAGCCCTCAAAATATAATATACATAGTTATATATTGATAATGATTTAAAATTTGTTTTATATATTTTATTTATATATGAATTATATCTATGCATATTTATAAATATATTAATATAATATAAATGTATAAATACATAATTTTTATTATTTTAAATATAAAACATATGTAAATATATATAATATAATGTGTTTTTATAAAATAAATACATAAAACATATTTTATTTTCTACACTTATAAACACACAGGGTTTATATAAAAATAAAATATATATTTGAAATTTTATAACACATACATTATTTCTTTTTTCTTAATGTTTATTTATTTTTGAGAGAGAGAGAGTGAGCAGGGGAGGGGCAGAAAGAGGGAGATATAGAATCCAAAGCAGGCTCCAGGCTCTGGGCCATCAGCACAGAGCCTGATGTGGGGTTCCAGCTCACGTACTGTGAGATCATGACCTAAGCCAAACTCAGACACTTAACTGACTGAGCCACCCAGGCGCCCCATATATGTTATTTCTGTGAAACATTTCACTTACTGGTAAACTATAGCTCCACATAGATTTTAGAATTATTGTTTTATTCCTTATTTTAATTGTATACATTCAAAGAGGGCCTTGTGGTTAGTAAAGCTCTTAGAGTAACCGTGGCAAATATTGTGACTTATAATAAAGAGCTGATTATTTTATTCAAAAGGCTCCATTCATTAGCTACTGCTTGTCTTGCAGTGAACTGATAGAAATAATTTGCTAGACTTAAACCTAGAATGTGGATTATAGGAAACCACAGACACTGAAAATCTTAGCTAACAAATACTTAAGGTTTTCAATAATAGTTTTACTCCCTTACAGGTTAGACTCTGATAACTGGCCAAGAACATGACAAAATATGATATGGGCTAAATTTATTTAATTTAGAGATTTCTTTTCTACAACTTGTTTTACTAGATTATGTGTGTGTGTGTGCACATACATTTTTGATGCACTTTTTTTTAACTCTAAAGACCTAAATTACCTTTTTCCTTACTGCATTTTGCTGTCCATAATATTTCAGATAAACACATCCAGGAATCAAGGTCAGCCTTTTTTACTGAAACTGTAATTATGTCATCTTCAATTTTTAGCAAAAAGCTTCTGTTTGAGTGCACTGTCCTATTATCTGTGTGCTCCATTACAGATTGAATGTTATGTCTCATCACAACAGCAGCCATAATTCATTCAAACTGTTTTTACTTTTTTTCCATTATGATTAGCATGAGCACTTTTCCCTTCTCACTCTCCATTTCATTTTTATTCCAATATCAGGATATTAACTAATCAAAATATTCTAGACTTAAAGCTTTATTTTAAAAAGTATGTTATACACTGGCTCTTTAATTTTTGAATCAAGCTTCATTTCTACTCCTTAAAATAAAATACAAAGAGAGAAAAAGAGATAAGACTATTGTTTATTAAGGGTACCAGTAGAGCTGTTTTTAAAAAAGTACACAAATATTAGTTTAAAAATAAAAAAAATAATTATTAGAATATACATTTGTGCTTGCACATTAGTGTTCTACTGAAATCAACTACCTTGATAATTTTTACTTTCACTTCAATGTAGTATGGTCCTAAGTTAGTACCTTCATCCCTTAACCAATTATAAAAAAAAAATATTTGATGCATCTTGTCTCAGATTATACTATATTATTTTTGCCCTCAATCATGGAATCTCAAAAACTGAAGGCCTATTTAATCTCTCTTCTCTACAAATAGGTAGAGTATTCCTGCAATTCATTTTTTTCTAATACTCCAAAATTGACTGCTTAGGTTAATACATTATAAACCACACTAATATTATGAACAACTTCATAATAATGTTTTCACCAGAAATCTACTCACATGTAGATGTGATATGAAGATATGATGTGAACCTCACTCTGGCCAATAATTTTTTACTAACTCAAACTCTTAAAATGCCATTGTTGGGGCCCCTGGGTGGCTCAGTCAGTTAAGCATTTGACTCCTGATTTTGGCTCAGATCATGATCTCAAGGTTGTGGGATCAAGCCCCACGTGGGGCTCTATGCTGGACTTAGAGGCTTCTTGGGATTCTCTCTCTCTCTCTCTCTCTCCCTCCCTCTCATTCTCTCCTTTTGCACTTTCCCCACTCATGTGCACACTCTTTCAAAAAAATGTCATTTTTAAGTGAAATAGTAAAGGGTTCTATTTACATTTACTAATGTATTATACGGTTTATATTTTACTGATTCATACTTTGATGTTGTTAGCAGAGTGATGTAGAAAGATCTTGGAATTGATCTTAGAGGTTCATGTTAATGCAAGCTCCTACTTACTAAGAATTTGATTTAAGGTAAGTTACATAAATTTTTAGATCACAATTTTCTCACCATAAAAGAAGGCTGAGGTATGGATTTTATTTTTATTGGCCTTTGGAAAGATTTTGTTTAATATTATAAATATCTTTCCATAAACGTTGGTAGGTCTGTTCTGCCATCAATTTTGTGATGCCCACTGGGTATCATACAATTAAATTTAATTTTGATAGTAACTATATGAAGTGCAAAACATACAAGTTAAGGGTAAAGTCTGACTTCCATTGTCTAAAAACTTTTTGGTAAATGCAATAGTTTTCCCCCTGGCTGATTTGAACAGCTTTTCTTTCTTTAGTGTTTTCTACTATAAGTCAAGCTGTGAATTTTCTTTTAGTTTTACCCTCTTCTTTTACATATTTTTTTTCTCTGTCTGTGTGTGGTACGTAAGGGGTCCTGGGGAGACAACGATGGACAAAACGATCTTCCCAAAGGCTGATGGCAAATGGAGACGGACCAAGAGCTGAGGGCTAATGGAAAACTTTATTAGGAACAGCATCTTATTTTATACCCTCCTTGCAAGCTTAGAGAGCACAGTAAATGTTACAGTAAATATTTTACTCAGAACAATAGCTACAGATAAAGGAAGGACAGATCAGGAACATCCTGCAACTGTGCGTGGTATATCTCTGGTGTCGTGGTCTTTGACGCACTTGGCTGGTGACCAGGAAGGCATCGTCCTGTACGTCCTCCTGGGACTTTATCAAGTCCCATGTTCCCAGCATTTTGGGAACAGAGGTCAGGCAGGAATGGCTCCTTCCATTCCCCAGCATCTGTGGAGATATATATAGTTATAGTTATAGTTATATAGTTATGTAGTTACGTAGTTACTGTTATATATAGTTATATAATTATATAACTATAGTTTTTCTTTTATGTTTTAAAAATTTTCTTCCTTATTGTATCAGTTTAACATATACTGGACCTTCTTATTTTATCTGCTATGTCTCTTAACATGTCTTTTATACCTTGTATCTGCTCTGGATATTCTGGTACATTTCTTCCGATTTGATTTCTAGTTCATTATTCTCTTTCCAGAATTTCTAAAATATTTGTTTAATCTATCTATTGAGTTTTTAATTCCAATAAAAACATTTTATCATTTCTGAAACATCATTTTGGATGTTTTTTTCACATCAACCTGTCCTTTTAGACAAGCTCTAATTACTTATTCATTCTTTTGTTCCAAGGTTTGTTTTTGTTTCATTAAATATTTTGTTTTTTTTCTGAATTTTATATCTCATCTATTATTTTTTGTTTCTCTTGATATCCATAGTGTATAGCTCTGTGATGTTTTTTCATGTGCTTGTTTGTTTTACTATGAATAACAGCTGATTTAATACTTGTAAATCTCAAAAACTTAACTTTGGGATTCTTTCTTCCATAGACAAATTAAGTCTATACTTCCTAAAAATCACCCAGACTCTACCTAGGCCCAGTAAATTCATCTTGTAAGGTACCAGCATAAAACTTGAGTCTCATATTTAGCCTGCTCACATTTTGGCGTGCAACAGTTTTAGAGTTTGAATTCTAATTCTGATGTTGTCATATATGCATATATATATGAAATAAAAATAATGATAAGAGTAGATCATACACACCTATTTTATGAAAAATGAATGCATTTTGAAGATTTTAATGTGTTTAGGAACTCTTGGCTACTTTCCCTGACTTCTGCCCCATAGGGATTTGTAAGACTGGCTGGGGCTCTTCTTAAATCTTTCAATCTACTTACCTTTACTGAGCTAATGCTACGCATATCTCAGGTCACAATTAAAATGGATGCACAACTTCCCCATGAGACGCATTCTCGGGATACACCATGAGAAACGAGTCACAAGTATTCTAGTGCTCTGAGATTACTCGAAACTTGTAGGGAATTTTTATAGTTTATCTTCATTTAATATTCTGACTATTAGCATCTACATCAAGGATTTATTCTTTTGTTCATCTTTCTTTCTCTAAAGATTTTTTTGTCTTAACCCCCTGAGTTATGTCCCCTCTAAATAGTCAGGAGAAAAATAAAAATAGCTCTTAAATTTTTTGGCATTTTCTCTACCAAGTTGCATGTGATACAGTATTATGCAGAGTACTTTTTTAAAAAGTTTATTTATTTATTTATTTAGAGAGAGATGGAAAGAGAGAGCATGAGCAGGGAAGGAGCAGAGAGAGAGGGAGAGAAAGAATCCCACACAGGCTGTGCACTCTCAGCCGGGCCCGACATGGTGCTTGATCCCACTAATTATGAGATCATGACCTGAGCCAAAATTAGGAGTTGGATGCTTAACCTACTGAGACACCCAGGTACCCAACAGAGTACTTCTAGCCATTAATATTTTAGCTTGCAAAAATCCTTTCCTTTTTCAAAAAGCCTGTTTTGATTTTAATGTAAAACTTTAACCATAAATCAATAGTTTCATTATGATTTTCTAAAAGAATTTATTTAAATACTTAAATGGTTTCTTCATTTTCTCTATCTACTTTGTGTCCTGTCTCATAGGGGACAATAAGACAATTAGACTCAAGGTTTAATTTTAAAGATTAGAACCCTAAAAACAAAACAATTTAAAAAACCCTATACGTAAAGATAAATCATTTTGAATGATAAATACACCACTAATTTTCCAAATTTTATCATGGGTGAAATATTATGATCCTGTGATCTCTTTGCATAACAACCAACACTGATCTCTTTATTTATAAAATAAGGTGAACGTTTCTTAAACCTGTATAAAAATTCCTTAAACTTGGTCTGGCTCTTGCTTATTTCTCTGGATTCTCACTAGCCACTCTTTCTCATCTTCACTGATAGATCCAATTTTCTAGATTGACAAGAGTGCAGGAAGTTCTGGAAAATAGCAAGCTAGTGCATACTTCTGAGCTTTACTTTTGTATTTTTCTTCTTTCTGAACAACATCTATAATCTTTCACACCCCAAACTCTTTCCCAGTGACACTTACTCATCTTTAAAAAATCAATGTCATTTTAATCTTTACAATAAAGCTTTACTGTCATTCCTAAATAAAATGGACTCTTTTCTTTATTTACTAATCATTTTCTGCATATGTCTATTTTTTGTTAATATAAAACTTTAAACATTGACATATATACATCCCTCTACCAGGCAACAACAGCTTTGAGGCTGGGAAAATGTTCTATTTGGAATTGTATTAATCAGACAGAGAACACAGCAAGTCTACAGTAAGTGTTCATAAGTGCATGCTAATTTAAAAGATAAATGATGTCTCTTGATTAGTTAGCTTTTGTGGCTTCTTTTCTCTTAATTAAAGATAGAAACACTTGGTAGAAAATTAGGGTTAATTTATTATTTCATTATATATTTTAGTATTAATGCACATTAAACTCATAATGGTAAGAAGAGTAAGTGAACATAGAAAAAAATGCACCACTAAATGAAATTAATTTACTTACCTCTTTGACTGAATGTTAAAAATTAATCTCCCAGGGTATTTTATTGAAAGAAATGTAATTAATGATTCTAAAGGAAAGATCACAGGAGGACATCTTTAATAATTGCATACAAATTGCCTCATTGCATACCTGATCTGAAAATGTTCCTTAAGAAATCATCACTATATTTATTGTTCATTGAAATTTTCCTATATTGTATTTCTTTGCCAAAAATGCAATATGCTATTTTTATAGAAAAGTAATACCTGAGATTTCTGATAATCTCCAACTGGAGGCATAACTATAATTAGAGATATATAGGTATAGTATCAAAGTGCCTGGGCTTATATGGGTCAGAATTCTTGGATCTCAAAGGAATTATGGATTCTAATTATCTTCTCATTGTTCAATCTTCATAATATGCTCTGTCTTCTCTTTTTTTATTTTTTTTTATTTTTAGCCAGATTCAAAATCCCTGTGAGAAAAATTTGCAGGGGAATATAAAATGATAGTAAGGAATTTGAAAATATTACTAAAGAAGACTAAAAATGACCTGATGCTTCAAAAGTTAGCCTTAATTGTTGACTGAAAATGAATCACCCTCATGGGTATTATCTCAGAACTGTGTAATATTTAGCAAAAAAAAAAAAAATTAGTAGCAAATGAATTAAATACATAAAAACGTGATAACAGAATATTCTTAAAAATCAAATTCTCATAAAAGTGAATCATTTTATTATGGCTTGTGCAAAAAAAGGCTTCAGTTTTTGAATGTTTTTAAATGTTATTTATGCACTATTTAACCCTTTCTATTGTTCCATATTAATGCTGCCACTCTTTCCCCTTGTTTAATCTCTTTAATTTTTCTCTATTGCATTTTATATATCATTTGGAAAAATTACAACTAGCATCACCAGCCATACCAGCCCTTTGCCCAAAGAATCTACCCCATATACCAGCAAGGTATATGTCTGACTAGAGAATACAGATGATATTTTCACACTGTCATGTGTTTGTGACAACTGTCTTGAAATAAAGAAACTTTTTGTATCATTTCAACTATGTCATTATGAAGTACTGTTCCATGGAAATAACCTATAGCTCACAACTATATTGAAAATTTATTCTCTAAAAATGTCCACAATAAAACTTATACCAAATCACTGGTTTTAAATAGATCTTTAGAAAAGTTGTGGATGTTTGTAAGAGTGAATGATAGAATGGAGGCAGAAATGTGGAGTTTGGGGGAGGAAAGAAGATTCTAGTTTCCAGTCAGTACATAGAACTCTACAGATGAGTTTAGCATTGTCCCTCATCTCTACTCAGAGATGTTTTTTCACATAGAGATCTCATTCTTCCATTTTCTTAGACCAAAAAGGTGGTATTTGAAGGCCATGCTTCCCTCTCAAAGATCACTGTCCATGAATTATCCATAATTTTAATTTTTAAAGAAGATAATGCATTTAAAGATACATTTTGTACATATCCATGGAGCTAAATATGTGTACCATTATGTGATTATATATATATTATATATATATAATATATATTATATATGTATATATAGAGAGAGCAAGTTTATATATAAAGGAAAAGGGAGGAAAAATGAAAGATTTACATCATATCATTAATCTTTTATCTTTCATACATTTAAAAATATTAACATGTATGAAAAGAAGTCAGTATCTTTTCTTTGTTTATTGCAGCATTAGAAATGGCTTACACAACAGATAAATATTAAGTAATTAGAAAAACACTTGAGAAAGTGAGAAAGAAAAGAGGTATTGAGTTGTGAATCCAGTCTTTTATATTTGCTTTAAGAGTTTAAGAATGTAAAATTTTAGCCCTTTGGTAGAATTGGTGATTTTATGTTTAATTAAAAATCATTTAAATCATTGAATGTATTGTCCAGGAAATCAGATAAGAAAAAGGAAAAGGATTACTGGATTCCCCCTTCAGCCTGGTTTTAGAGCTTGATTTCTTCACTTTCATTCTTCATGGTTGCATCTGTTAAAAAGAAGTAGCGGTTTGTGTCCAAATTTCCTAGTATGTTATTAGCACTTGAAAAATACTAAGCAAATAATAATTATAAATTTTTAATGTTGCTAATGAGAACTACATGATAACAAAGTGTAGTTATTATGTGTTACTCTTTGAAAATCCACAAATAACTTATTGAAGGAATCTGCTTAGAATAATGTTTTTGGAAGTAATTTTTCTATTATGGTGTTCATGCATTCTCTAGTGCATACTTAGATTTGAGAAACTTGCACATATTTCTGTGCTTAGAATATTATAGATGTCAATAAAAAAGGGAGAAAAATAAGTGACTTCCTTGAAAAGAGACACATTGATAATGTTAGTGGTTTAGCCGAGGCCAACAAAGACCTTGTTATGTATTGTTGTATATAAAGGTTTTTAGAAATAAAATATTTATAACTTTATTAATGCAGAACTCACCACATACCCATGGTTTAATCACAATCAATTTGTCATCACATGTTACCATCATTTTTTGCCTTTATAAAATGTTTCTCTGAACTAGAGGGTGAAAACCTATTCATGAAACTCATCCCTATTTACTCCTAGAACCGGCCTAATTGATGTGGACAAAATTTGTGCAGGAACTTTCCTGTACTATGTCCATTTCTTTGTATGTAACCGTTTTTACCACGATTTTTAATACAGCAGAAAAGCATTTGTCAGAAAAGTTGTATACCTGAAACTAATATGTTATATGTCAATTATATCTCAATTTAAAAAAAGTGTTGAAAAGAATGAATGAGCAAAAGGGAGCTTAGAGAAGTAAGGCAGGGAAACAGAGGCAAAATTCAAGAATCTGTACTTGCTTTAGTGCTGGAACCATTAGTCTTCATATGCTATGAACTGGTGAAAGGTTTCTTACCAATTGTGTTGTAATCTCCAAAGAAGTATCTTCTCTGGGAGCTGGAACATTATAAGAGGTTAGTAAGATCAAGGACAACTAAAGTTGACAATCAACAACCAGCACTGTAACTACAGTAGCCACTAGCAACTGCCTCTAACATCAAAAGCAGAATTTTTTTCTGGACTTATAATGGACCAAATGTCTCCCATAGTCATATCCTGACTTAAAACCAGATGGGAAATTGTTCTCACTGAGTGAAAAAAGAAGCAGGTATTAGGCTAAAAGACTTTGAAAAGTAATTTACATTCAATATCTGTGAATAGCAAAGAACTTCTTGTCTCTGGAGCCTTCCTTCCAATTAAAACGAAAAAAGAAATATACCCCTAATTATTCATAGAATACATTTTGTATTTCTGAACCTTTATCAAAGGCTTATTCTGACATAAAGATATGATTTTGTTTTACATTTTCCAGTGCAAAGTATCAATGTATTGTGCTATATATTCCTTGCTCTGAGTGGGTCAGGGGAGATAACAATTCCCATTGATCTCTTTCAAATTAAAAGCAGGTGCCTTCAGGCACCATTGAGATGGCAACAAAGGAGGCTCCTGAATTCCCCCTTTCAAAGGATACACCAAATATATAGCTATTGAATGGATCAATTCCCTCTATGAGAAATGCAGAAACTACTTGAGTGATTTCTGCACTGTGGATGACTCTGAAAATACCTACATTGAAATAGGTAAGAAAGGCTGAAACACACTTTTGCAATAAAGCCCACCCAGACACAGCACCTTGCAATTGGGAGGAGATCCCTCAACTCCTAAATTCTCCCTTTGGAGCAAAGAGTTTGTACGACATACATAAAAATCCGGCTTTTGTGCTGTCACCCACAGAAATGGATCCCAAGTCACCTAGCTCTGATAGCCAATGGGGCTCAGAATTGAGGAGTTCCACAGGACTATTAAACCAAGAAAGAAGCTTCAAACAAACTCAGAAGCATTTACTACAGCTATCCACCATTGGCTCAGGACAGAAAGCAAAATGTCTCTCTCCTACTTTCTCCCTAGTAGGGATTTGAGAGCAATCTTTCCCAGCTGGTCCTGAGGTTCCAGCTTCTGGTCAGCCTGAATGTGGGAGATGACTTTGACCCTTCTGGGAACCTGAGAGACTGTTTAGCATGCCTCCTACTGTCTATCACTCCAATAGTAAAATCAAGTCTGTTGCTTCTCCTTGGAAAGAGTTTGCCCACAAATCTAGCACCACAGCTGTTAAATGTAAGAAATGTTGGAAGGAGTCCTTCCTGTTGAAATAAAAGGACATTAATAACTATTGTGAAAACATGTGAAAATGTAAAACATGCTTAAAAGCAAATATATAGTTAAATTTAGAATACTCTAATGTAGCAGTGGTAGGTAACTCACTTATAGCTTTAGTATACAAGCTAAAATGAAAAAGTATTGAAATAGCTATAACTGGGGAACCTGGGTGGCTCAATCAGTTGAGCTTTGTGATGAGGGACCATAAGGCAAGCTGAGGACAAGGCACATGCTAGCACATAACCACCACCACCCCAAAGTGGGAAATGTGTGATATTCTTCAAGCACTCATAGCTGCCCAAGAACAAAGGAAAGGAAGGAAAACAAATAGACTGATAGAGATCACAGTCATACAGGACATGAGTCTTCATCAGTTTACAAATATCTTAGTAAATTAAAAAGACAATCTTATAAATAGTCTAATCTTCAGAAAACTATGGACTCAGTTTCCTGGAGTCCTAATACACCCTTTCCTCCATAGTGATGTAGGGGACAAAGGCAAGAATGAAATGTCAGGTAAAATTAAATTTCTTTATAACCTACAGCCTATTGAAAAATACTTGAGGCAAATACAGAATATGACATTTCTCCAGGAGACCCCTACTGTTCTAATGTTAATGCCTTACTAGAGGAAAACAACCTTAGCTTGACAATAGCAAGGCCTCCAGTATCTTATGAGCCCTCTTTAGCATATCAAAGTCCTTCCACAGGCCTTCCTTTTGACTTTACCTCCCCCCACTCCATAGGATATAACCAATCACTCTTCACAACCCCAGTGTAGCTCTTTCTTCCCACAGATCCTGTCCCTGTGTTTTAATAAAATCACTCTTTTGCACCCAAGACATCTCAAGAGATCTTTCTTGGCCATTTGCTCCGAACCCCCATCACTCCAAAACCTTATCAGTCAGACTTTTGATTTTGACTCGGGTTATGATCCCAGGGTCATGGGATTGAGCTCCAAGTTCTGTGTTGTGTCAGGCTCTGAGCTACATGTGGAGCCTGCTTAACATTCTCTCTCTCTCTCTCTCTCTCTCTCTCTCTCCTTCTTTCCCTCTCCCTGCTCTCTGTCTCTGTCTCTAAAATAAATAAATAAATAAATAGCTATAGCTACAGTAATTTGTTAATGGATACACAATGTAAAATATATAAATTCTAACAAAAATGAGGGAGGACTTGTAAAAATGTAGTTTTTTTATATGTTCAAAATTATCAACTTAAAATAACTACATAACTATAAGATCATTTACATAAGCATAAAGGTAACAACAAAACAAAAAACTGTATAGATAAAAGATAAAGATGGGAATCAAAGCACACTTCTATCAAAGCATAATGTGATTTAAGTATAATCAAATCACAAGGAAAGAGAGCAAGAGGGAAAGAAAAGAACAAAGGAACTACAAAGGGAACAATGAACAAGATGGCATTAAAGTCCTTTCCTATCCATAATTACTCTAAATGTAAATTGTTCTATTATCCAGTCAGAAGATATAGTGTTTAGGTGGATTAGAAAGAAAACAAAACAAAACAAAAAACCCAACTATATGCCACCCTGAAGACATTCATTTCAGTTTCAAGGACACAAATTAGAACAAAGTGAAGAGACATTTCATGTAAGTGGAAACCAAATGATAGTGAGTAACTACACTGATATCATACAGAAATAGACTTTAAGCCAAAAACAGTAACAACAAAGAAGGTCTTTATATCATGACAAAGTAATCAATCAATCAAAACCATGTAATAGTTGAAAATATATATGCACCCAATACAGAAGCACCTCAATACAGCAAATACTGACAGATGTAAAAGCAGAAGTGGACAATAGGAGAGTAGTTGGGAACTTCAATACTTCAACTTTCAACAATAGGTAGATCATCCAGACAGAAACTAAACAAAAAAATGCTGGACTTGAACAAAACTTTAAACCAACTGGTCCTAACAGACATATACAGAATATTCCATCCAACAGCAGCAGAACGTACATTCTTCTCAAGCACATGCTGAACATTCTTTAGGAAAGATCATATGATAGGTCACAAAACAAGTCTTAGTAAATTTAAGATTGAAATTACACCAAGTATCTTTTCTGACAACAATGGTATGGAGCTAGAATCAGTAACAGGAGGGAAGCTGAAAAATTCAGTTATGTGGAAATTAAACAATACATCTCTGAACAACCAATGGGTCAAAAAAGAAATCAAAAGGGAAATTAAAAAAGAAATCTTGAAACAAATGAGGGTGGAAACATGAAATGGAACACCAAATGCTCTGAGATACTCTGCAAAAGCAGTTTTAAGAGGGAAGTTAACAGCAGTTGAAGTCTACATTAAGTAAAAAAGGAAGATCTCAAATAAGCAAACCCACTTTATATATATATATATATATATATACATAAAGTATATATATATATATACTTAAAGAATTATAAAAAGAAGAACCAGCTAAGTTCAGAGTGAGCAGAAGGAAGGAAATAACAAAGATCAGAGAAGAAATAAATGAAACAGAGACCTGGAAAACAATAAAGAAGATCAGCAAAACTTAGAGCTGTTTTTTAAAAAGAGAAACAAAATTAACGTTTGCTTCTTTTAAATGAAGGACTATAAACAATAAAGCACAGCAGTCTCCCTGTTTTAAAGCATCTTCATAGTTGACTGCTAGACTCATGTGCCTCACAAATATTTACCAGCACATATTTCCTACACGGGAGGCTTTACTTATTTTAAGATACTATGTTACTAATTTTAAAATGTATATAAACACATTTGCATAAAAAATCCCTAGTATTTTGAGATTATTTTCTTCACAACATGATTTTAAATTTAGAATGCTATAAGAAACATCAAATCATTAGAAAAAAAAGCATATTGATGTTAGATTACATTTTAAATTTGGGAAACTTTAAGTAAAATAGGTGAAATTATTTGGCAACGGTAATAAACACTAGTAAAATATTAAATTA
The DNA here is from genome assembly GCA_028646485.1 of Cryptoprocta ferox. Lineage (NCBI taxonomy): Eukaryota > Metazoa > Chordata > Mammalia > Carnivora > Eupleridae > Cryptoprocta > Cryptoprocta ferox. Next base: position 87,367,877 of record CM053567.1, on the reverse strand, counting down.
ACACTAATAAAAGACCTATAAATAAAATAAGTTTAGCAAATGAAAAGAATGAAATGAAATAGTATTCTGAAGGAAATTTCATTTGAAAACAATAGTAACAAATACAACAAATAACAACAACAACAGCAACAACCCAGAAGATAGTGTTACTGATTCTCGAATTTATAGAAACCAATATTCCCCAAGTCCTCAGGAAATGTATGGAGGAGGATTCACGGCTCCTGGAATCTCAAGATTACTGTTTATAGTATAGGAAGAACATGATATTCTATAGGCTAACCTGAAAAAGTAAAATTAGATAATGCATCATGTAAATTCTTTTTCATGTCTCATATTTTTTTCAAAATTCTCTCCCTTTAAATAATATCCCCTTATACCCCAACTTCTATGGCATATTATCTGCCTGAATTCCAGTTATTTTTACATTCCTAAGTATATTAAACTATTTTATCATCTTCTAGTGGGTAGCTTTAACTACCTTTGAGTTCTAAAATAATTCTAGATAAATGCACATTATTTTTGCATATTAATATTCTCTTGGTTACTCTTATAGTCCCATCATCAGTAGGTGAGATTAATTAACAATTCCACAGATATTATATACCTGTTAGGTAGAAGCTAGCCAGAGCAGAGGAAGAACCACCCTCAAGGCAGAGTCCCAAATCCTTGAAGGGGAATGATAGAGACCTGAGCTGGAGGCAAGGACAGTGAAAAGTAAGCTACACATTAAACACCCCAGGGCATCCTGATCTTGTGGCTTCCAAAACCTTGGGGCTGACAGATCAAGAGCCACAGGTGCAGGGCATGCCCCTAGACTCATTATAAGGCATTGTTACAGGTCCCCAACCACAGGGAAATGTTGCCCTGAAGGTTCTGGTTCTTATGGGGTCAAAGATTCCCCCTCCCAACTTGTGGGAGGAGCTTCCCAAATGATAGAAAGCAGCCTTGATTAGAGACTGTCCACTGTACTTCATAGCTCCTCCCAGCCCAGAGAAACCAATACTATCATATCCCAAAACAACCTTGGGCAAGTTCCACTTCTGGGAACCTGCCCACTCTCCTTCTCCTACCTGAATAGTGTACTTTCACTTTAATAAACTGCTTTGTGCTGGAGGCACCTGGGTGGCTCAGTTGGTTAAGCATCAGACTTCAACTCAGGTGAGAACTCACAAACGATGAGTTTGTGAGTTTCAGACCTAGGGTGGGCTCTGTGCTGACGGCTCAGAGCCTGGAGCCTGCTTCAGATTCCTGTCTTCCTCTCTCTCTGCCCCTCCCCAACTCGCACTCTGTCTCTCTCTCTCTCTCAAAAAATAAATACACATCAAAAAAAATTTTTTAAAGAGTATAAAATTCTTACACAGTTTTTTTTTTTTTTACTAAAGGGATTGCTGAATGATAGATGCATAGATTAATGAAACATCCAGGTACCATTATCAATCAGATATATAATTCTTAGAGGAGTGATAGCATTATAATTCCAGAGCCCCTTGGAAAGTCATTTTTTAAAGCACCACACCAGCTCCTATTCTTAGTTCTCACTCATATGGTGTTATGCATACAAAGAAGTTTATAGGTACACATAACTGCTGAGAGTAGACAACAAATCTCCATTTTTACCCACTCTTCCTTTCCTCTAGCTGCCAGTCAGCACTATCTTTTCTTCTGATCATAGTTAATTCCTCCTCCTAAGTCCAAGTCAAGTGATAGTACTTCCCATTTCCTTTAATATATCATGAATTTCTTACACATTTTTTCTATTAAAATTTGTTTTTAAAACTTTATTGCAGAATGACTGATAAATGTAATGTATATATTTAAGGTGTACAATGAGATGTTTGGTATGTGTAAACATAGTAGAATGGTTAACAAGATCAAGATAATTAATACATCTATCATCTTACATACTTAACTCCTTTTTTTGAGGGGGACGTATATATGGTAAGAATGCTTAAGATCTACTCTCAGCCACTTTCAAGTTTATGGTACCATTTTATTAACTGTAGTCATCATGTTGTACCTCAGAACCCCAATTACTCTTCTTATATTTGAACGTGTGTATCTTCCCATAAGCATCTTCAAGGACATTCAACATCATTGTATAACTTTAAGGCAAGCCTCAGTCATATTTCACCTGGTCTTTTATAATTGTCTTTCATCAGATTTTGCTACCTTCTCACATTTTCCACTGCTACCAGATCAATATTTCTAAAATGAGATTCTGAAGTATAAGTCTTTTGTTTAAATACAATCATTCCCGATTCACTATATAAAAATTAATAAAGACCTTTATGTATCATTCAAAGCCTTTATGCAATGGGTCTTGTATACACCGTGAACTTGGACACTCATATCCTCACATGTCCTGGGCCATAGACTCCATCCACTCTGAGCTACATCATATTAATTATTACACCTCCATGCTTTCCTCCATACTGTTTTCGCCATCTGTAATCTCTTCCTAAACCTTGATTTCTTGCAATTCCTTTAATAATAGCACCCTGTTTTTTTTTCTTCTTCTAGGAATACTTTTATCATCCTGACAGATGAGAATAGATAGCCACAGCTCAACGAATAAGTAATTCCATTGCAGCTACTGTGCGATTTATAGTATCTTTGCTAGAGAAGATTAACATGGCTTCAGGTATACCATCTGTGTTCACTGATCAGACAAATGCATTGTTTTCTGTTGCTCTCAGGTGGAGGGTGAGAAGCAGTTTAGGCTCCCATGGGATACAAAGAGCCGCATTTATAGCTTTGCCCCAGGCTGTATTGCCTTTTCTGTCCTCTTGTCTTTTCCACTATCTTAATTATCTCATGTTTCCAGGACCAGATGAGCAAAAAGTTGAAAGCACATTAGAAGGCTTAAAAAGATACATTCACTTCAGAAGGTAGGGGAGAAACCCTAATACATTCTCTACATCAAATCTACATTTGAAAGTCTGTTTCCCAAATAACTTGTGTTAAAACAGAGACAAAAACAGTAGGGCTTACATGATGGCCTCAAACCTGTTATAGTTAGCTTAAGTTGAATATTACACCTTTATTCTTAGTACATTAAATAAGAAATGTCCATATCTCAAAGAGATATTTATCAGAATAATACAGAAAAGGTGGATTACTATTGTATAGTGGCACTTCAGTAAGAGTATGAGCAGCTGTATACTTGAAATGCTATTCTTTTTATTAAGTAAACTCTACTCCCAATGTGGGGCTTAAACTAATGACCCCTAGATCAAGAATCACATGCTCTACTAACTAAGCCAGCCAGCTGCCCTTGTATGTTTGAAATGACATGTTTCATTAAACAACTGGGTTCAAGTTGTTGATTTGAGGTCCTATAAATTGAAAATTATTACTAAATTGAAAAGAGAACATAAGAGAGAAAAAGCTATGGATTACTCAAAAGGCTTATTGAACAAGCCTTTTGTATCATAGGGAAAAATATCAGCTCAGGAAAACATAAGAATTGTCAGAAAATCAAACATGCATTTTAATTCCAAGAAGTACAATTTTTAATTTAGGACTATATTAACTTAATCCCTACCTGTGTGAGGCTTTTATTCTTTCAAGTTGAGCTCACAAATGTATCTTTCATCTCCTGAATTTTTGCCTCATGATGGTTTTTCTGGTGATCTAGGGTCTCCTCAAATTTTTATAATAGAAAGTCTTCTGGGTTATTATTGGGAGTATTCTTAAATGAAGGGAAGTGTGTGAAGATGCTACTTGCTTGCCAGGAGACTGCTGCTGTTTGCTTTTGGGAGTTTACTCGTTCAGGGAGGCTCTCAATCTCACTCATGGCCTTTTCTCTGATTCTAGTGTAGCTATGTCTAAATCTTTTCTCTAATTAGTATTTCATAACAAGATTCTTCTACATTTTGAATCTTAACCTGCTAATGCAGATTGATTACTTAGATTCTCTCTCTTTTTTTTTGTTCTTGTGGAGATTGACTAATCTGTTAACACAGATCAATGTGTCCTGTTGTATTCGCTTACTTTCTCACATTCTTTGAAGTTGATCTGACCCCAATCACATATCCTAGTTTCTATATACTTTTCTATTGAGTTATAATACGTCCCAGTGCATGTTTTTGCATAATTTACTTTCTATAAATTGAGGGTTTTTTTTTTTTTTTGCCTCTGAGGGCTGAAAGAGAAGAGAATTGAGTAAACGTATTTAAAATAGGAATAGCTTCATTCTCAAGTAAAAAGGGTAGTTTACAGAAATGAAAAGACAAAAATTCCCATTTTTATTACCTTCCCTACAGTAAATATGTTGCAATGATACTCATGAGACTTAATTCAATGACCTAATCAACAAAGGTTTATAATTCTCATTAGCAAGAGCTGAATCAGCATCATTAATGATGAGCCTAATGAAGAAACCATATTTGATTACAATCTTTTACACATATACTTTCTAGAGCATTAAGAAATACAGAACAGTGTAGTTCTTTGTGTGCTAATAAATCATTTTTTCTCCTGAGTATCTTTTTTATTTTATTCTTTACAAATTAGCTTCTTTTTAGATTTTTTTAAAAATCTTGTGATACAGAAGACTTATATCGCCTAGACAATACTAACGCTGATGACATATGAACAACTGTTTCAACACTTGTTAATTTAGGAAAAAATGTGCAATCAGTTTTGAAAAAATCAACGTTTAAAGAGTGTGCAAGTAGAATTTAAAATATTTTCTTTTATACTTAGAAACAGTCTCATAAATAATAGTCAATTGACAATTTATGTCAAGAAATCTTCATAACATGACCATTATGGTGGTTCTATCTGCTACAATTGACCATGGATATCTAAGCTAAAGTGTTAATCTTTTTGTTTTGATTTGTTATCATTCTGGCCATAATGCCACTGGAAATTACATTTCCTATTTATGATTAGTTAGTACATGTTGTAGCATGACCTTCATAAGAACACATTTCAAAGCCTTTCTTCGAAGGATTGCTATGACATTGATGAGACAAAATTGAAACATATAAAAAATAACATGGTAAAATAATATGAACTTATCAGGGAAATACCACTAACTAATTCTACATATTTAGATATTGAATATTGAAATATCAAAATCCTACAGTCTCCTTAAACCTGGAAAAGTTGGACTACAATCAGTTTCATTCATTATATGATATTCTTACTAAAGTTCCACTTTTGAATTTGCTTTGTAAGCTAAAGTTATGGTTTTAAAATAATATCCATTTATTTTCAGATTGAAACAGAAAAATATGCATACCTCCCAAAATATCGTTTGAATAATAATCGATTTTGATAGTTGTGTACTTCCAAAAACCATTTTCCTAACACCACATATGTTTAATACATATGAATTCAACATATATAATATGTTAAACCACTAAATAACTAACATATAGCTCTGTATATTTGACTATTTATATAGGCAAACCATGAAAGACTCTTGAATATTGAGAACAAACTGAGGGTTGATGGGTATGGGGGAAAGAAGAAGGGGGTTGATGGGCATGAAGGAGGGCACTTGTAGGGATGAGCACTGGGTGTTATATGGAAACCAACTTGACAATAAACTATAAAAGAAAAAAAATGGCTATCTATAGTTCTAGGGTTAACTCCTGCATTTTTATCCAGGTATCATAATTTTAATGCAAGTCAGATAGTGATACATCCTTCTCTCAATTTCATTTGTGAATAGTTGGATTTCTTTTCATATTTATTTTGATTGGGAAGAAGGCTATGTGTTTTAATTAATTTCATTAAGATACATTTTATATACAATAAAATTCAAATATTCAAGTTTTTCTTAATTTTGGAAAATGTATATACCCATGCAATTAGTACCGTAATGCACATTTATAATCTTATAACATATATTTCATATATTTTATATAAATTCATATAATATTAATTGCACATAATATGGTTACAGGTATTGATGAATTAGAACCTATATACATATATTAAACTGTCACCACAATTAGGGTACAGGAAGGTTCCCAAACTTCCCCAAATTTCACCATGCTCTTCCTTTGTAGAAAAATCGTTCACCCACCACTAGTCTATCCGTTCTCTGTTGCTATAGTTTTGCCTCTTCCAGAATGTCATATAAATGTCATTATTGAGGATGTAAACTTTGACACTGGTTTCTTTCATTTAGCATAGTGTTTTTGATATTCGCCAAGGTTGTTGTGTGTATAACATCCTCTATATCATTTTAAAGAATTCCATTGTATGGATGCACTATAAGTGTTTATCCATTCATTAATTGAAGAGCATTTGGATTATTTCCAGTTTGGGGTGATAATTAATTAAACTGCCATAAATATTTTAGTGCAAGTTTTTTTTGCCTGAACATAACTTCAATTCTCCATGGTAAATAGTTGGAAGTGATGGAATTGCTGGATAATATTGTAAGTTGATGCTTAGCTTTGTAAGAAAATGCCAGAATTGCTATAACACATTGCATTTCCATGAGCAATGTATGAGTGTTTCAATGACTTTACTTCCTTACTATTACTTGTAATTGTCACTTTTGTTATTAATTGTATTATAATATATTGCCACTGGTGATATCATCAGATGTATCCTACTGTGATTTTAATTTTTGTTTCCCCAATGGCTAATAATTTTGAACATATTTTTTCATATGCTTATTTGGAATTTGCACATCTTCTTTAATGATGTGTCTTTTCAAATATTTTACTTGATTTTTATTAGGTTCTTTGCCTTCTTGCATTTAGTTTTTATATTTATTTATATATTATGGATTCAAGTTTTTGTCAAATGTGTGATCTACAAATATTGTCTCCTGGTCAATAATTTGTATTTTCGTTCTCTTTATGGTCCTAGTACATTTTCTAGCATTTAGGTTTCACAGAAATCAGACAAATATTTCATGTATATTGTCCATATATATATACATATATATACACACATATATATATGTATATATATATTTAGTTGCATTCAGCAGCAGAGATGAGATACAGTGTGGTTAAACTGTTTTACTTGAAATTGAGACACTATTACTTTTAATTAATTTTGAAGTATATTCTATTGGCACGTTTTTTTTTTATTTTGTGCTTTAATAAAATACTGGCTATACTTTTTCAAATACTTTAATGATAGCTATTTATTGTCTTTTGACAAACTTTCTTCCTAAGCAAACTGTCAGTATTATTTTTGCTTCTCTGAACAAAATATATCTTTTTCTTATGGATGTTTTTTATAATTTTCTCTTTAGTAGTTTTACTATGATATGCCTAGATGTAGTTTTCTATGTGTTCATTCTATTTTTTATTCTTTGACTTAATAGATGTTTTTTTGAGATCTTTCATCAATTTTGAAAAATCCTCAGCAATTAACTTTTCCAGTATCTTCTTGTCTGTGTCTTCCATATTTTTAATGTTCAGATACTTTTGCTGTTATTTTCCTGTGTGTTTCAGTTTGGATATTTTCTAGTGACTTATTTTATGGTTCTCCAATATTTTCTTCTGTTGTATTCATTCCACAGTCAATCTCATGTATTGATTGTTAATTGCAGATATTATATTCTGCATTCCAGACTATTCATTTGATATTTTTTATAAAATTCATTTCTCTTTTAAAAGTGTATATATTTTACCCTCTTCTGTCCACCTTTTCATTAATTTCTTGGTATTTTAAAAACTTTTTCTGCTCATTACAATATCTAGATTATATATAGAGTTAGTATTGATTCTTTTTCTTAGTTATGCATCATTTGGAGTTCACTTATCGTTTGCTAGATAATTAATAGTTTATACAAGATTGTAAAGTTCCCATGTATCTATTTAAAAAGGGATTTTACTCTTTCCTCCACTAACAGACTTAGTGTTTTGGGGGTGCTACTTACCTCAGTCCAGGGACTCACAGAACTGGGTTGAGGCTGCACTGCCGTTTCTAATGGACTCAGACTACAAGTCTCAGATTTGCCTTGTGTCTAGGGCATGGTTCACAAGGTGCATCTGTGAGGAATATGAAGGGCTTTCTTGATAGCCCTTGCAAGTGTTTATCTTCTCCCTACTCAAACACAGTGGAAATTTGATGATATTTCCAGGGTGCTAAATTTGGTTTGCTTTTTAGCCACCCACCTATGCATCTTGATAATTTGAAAATATCTGCTGGAGATAACAATTTGTATATGAAACTTCAAGTCTTTTATTTCACCAGACAAGAGTCACACTGCTGCCAACACTTTTTCTAATTCCTCTGAACACCAGTAGTGGTTCTCTGAATTCTCGGTTCCATTTGTGCTCAGGATCAGCAGCTGGCCCAAGTTAAAAACACCTACAGATTTCTGTTTTGAATTCATCATTCTCTCTAGGGCTATGAGCTCTCACTTGGAGTCTGTGCCCTCCCTCTTGAGGCTTTTTTTCTCCTAGCCACCACATAATTCTGGGAATTTCTATTCTGTTTTACTGTTTCATTCTCTTGTACCTTTCAACTTTGAAATACAGAAAATGTCTTTAGAAAAAAAAATCATCCATGTATTTGAGAGCCTTAATATCTCACATTTTTACTATTCTAGCCTCATGTGATTGCTAAAATGTCTGTTGTATCTTTGTGCCCTCACTTTCTTCCATCCAGTTCTTGTTCCAATTCTTAGAATCAACTAAAATATGAAAGATTTTTTATGGAATTTTAATCCATTTAGCCCTTACTGAAGCATTTGAATTTGTGATTTTGTAATTTATCAAGATTTTGCAACTACAAACTACCAGGAGGTGGAGGTCTTAATGCAACTTTTACTAAATCCTGATCATACTTATAGACACTGAAACACAGATATTGGGTAATAAATTCAAGGTTAAAAAACGACGTTTGTAAGCCATAATTAAGACCAACTTAAGGTGCGAATGAAAGCCTGTCTTCCTGTCTATCACAAAATAGTCCTTTAAATATTTAAAGTATTGTATTGTATTTAAAAATAATACAGGGATACCTGGGTGGCTCAGTAGGTTAAGCCTCTGACTCTTGGTTTCAGCTCAGGTCATGATCTCAGGGTTTGTGGGTTCGAGCCCCATGTCAGCCTCCATCCTGACAGTGCAGAGCCTGCTTGGGTTCTCTCTCCTTCTCTCTCTGACCGTCCCATGTTCTCTATCTCTCTCAAAATAAGTAAATAAACATTAAAAAATAATACAGATGAAATGGCCCTAAGACTAGAGAGGATAGTATATTCTATATATGTATTATATCAAGAATTAAGTTCAAATCTTCACAGTAATGTTTACTTGATCAATTACTACATTAGTGATTTATTTCATGTAAAAATATTTTTCTATTAAATTCATTGTTCCATTAAATACTTATTAATGTGTTAAATATTTTGTACATTTTGTAATTTATATCATGTGTTGGTTTGTATAAAAGCCAAGTGACTCATTACAGAATAGTTCCTCAGGAGATTTATTTAAATAGAAAAAATAAAATCTATAGCCAGTCAATGTTGAATAGATTTTAATTGATATGAAACCAATAAAGGAAAGGAGTCACAGAAGTGAAATCACATAACTGACAGACATGATGCTAGAACTACCTTTTCTGTGCCATTCAGGTTGTGCAGAATTAAATTTGCTACCTTGATATTAAGAGAAGTCTTGATACTTTATACATCAGTGGAAGTTTTTTTTTTAATGAAATAAAAGTCTTACAACCAAGGAGACATCAACTTTCACCATTTCCCAGCATTTTATATTAAGAAAAATTGGAGATCTAAGTGGAAAATTCTGACTCCATTGTTAGATAAATATAACCTTTAGTTAGTGAAGGGCTAGTTATTATCATTAAAAAAGATAATTTCTGGACGTTAACCTTCCTCAGGAACACATTTAATTGAAATGTGGCAGGTGCTTTGAAGTACCTGCCTTCATTGAATGTTCTCTGCTACTTCCTGCTGCATACTCCAAAAACCCGCATGACTATGATTTGGAGGAACCATTCTAAAAATCAGAAACAAAAATAAATTGATTTTACTCTGAATGATACTTTTCTTCCAGTCAAATAATCTCAAATCATTTCAAATTTGGGAAATATAAGATCCATTGATGAAGTGCATGATGTACAAGGTAAACATGAAAAATGGTTTTCATGATCATAGCTACTGATACTGATAATGTAGCAGAAAAGAAATCATAAAAATGAATCAGATGTTTATTTTCCAATGATATTTCCTTCTTTAAAACTTATCACAATTACTGATTTAAGAAATAACCGTGAGTGCTTGCTTTGGCAGCACATATACTAAAATTGGAACGATACAGAGAAGATTAGTATGGCCCCTGTGCAAGGATAACACGCAAATTCTTGAAGCATACCATATTTAAAAAAAAAAAAGAAATAACTGTAAAATGTGGCTGCCAGGAAAGAAATGCACAAATATATGATAATTGACTTCTTGCATATGTTTAAAATAGTGAATTACTGAAAATATCAGTACATTGAGATTTAATCTTTTCATAGAGTTCACTATGTATAATTAATAACAAGCGACCAATTATATAAATTCTTATAAATTTTAATTAAGCTGTTAATTAAATTGTTTTGATGGTTTTTAATAGCTAATATTTTATGAGAAACGTAATTTCAAGAGAAAAAATAAGAAGACACTATTATATGTGATGACTAACTTTCCCAACTGCTTCATATATCAGCAAGAAGAGGCAAGACAGAACTTTGATTTAAAAGACCAGTTAGGGGTGCCTGGGTGACTCAGTTGATTAAGCGACTGACTCATTTTTGGCTCATGTCATGATCCCATGGTTTGTGAGATCAAGCCCCCATGTAGGGCTCCAAGCTGTCAGCATGAAGCCTGATTGGGATTTCTCTCTCTCTCTCTCTCTCTCTCTCTCTCTCTCTCTTTCTCTCTCTCTCTCTCTCTCCCACCATCCACTCATGTTCTCTCTCTCAAAATAAATATATAAACATTTGAAAAATAAAAGACTATTTAATTTGACACAAGACATTCTTCAATTTGAGTTTTCCATTCATTTTTGCAATGTCTCACAAATATATTATAAAACTAAAGAGTGATTCCTGTCTGTCAGTTCACAGGGGACCTATTGACTCTTTTTGAATAAAATTGCTCACCAAAGACCATAGCAAAGCACAGGATATGTTGACTTTTTTAGAACACTTGTGAAAATTCACACACAAAACCTTCTTTGGATAGGAGTAGCCCCATAGACCCACCTCTTAACAAATTGCTGGCACCTTTGTGTGACGACAAATATTCTTCTAGATCTGGCTACATGCCCAAGTACAACACCTCAGTAAATCAGAGAACAGGGTCAATTTTAAGCCACCCGTTCCTCTTTCCTTGTGGCATTTGTCCCTTATTCAAGTGCCAAATAAGCACAATCCCAGGCTATGGCCTTGAAAAAGCAGGCCTTCATACAGGTGATGAAAGCTGTTTGTTTGAAAGAGGACTAGACATCTGGGGGCATTCCCTCAGCTCCATCCAGCTCCCTCTGCAATGGATGGATCGTGTTAATGACTTTGGGGGTCAGGAAACCTTTGGATGCTGACCTGACTCTTGTCCACAGGTTATTCCAGGTCCAGGCCCTCACCACACATGCATCTCATTTTTCTTCTGTTTACTCTAGATCTTCCCCATCATCCCTACCTGGGAACTTGTTTCTGATCATAAACCAGAATACTTCTCTACTAAACATAACAAAACTTTCACAAATGTATTATCTGTTTGCATAATGTTTTTCCTGTTAACTTATAATTTGAAACTCCAAACTTAATAGAAGTAGCTTTTCTCTTGTTTTGCCCCTAACTTTGAACTGTGGTGTTCTTTTCTTGAAATATTTGATGCACAATGCCCTAAAAGAAAAAAAAAAAAGAAGAAGAGGAAAGAAGACTGAAAGAAAATTTTAAAAAGATAGAAAAAAGTAGAAAAGGAAAAAAGAAAGGAAAAAAACTAAGAAATAGAAACAAACAACAGAATTAATAAAAACTACTCAATTTTTAACATTTCCTTCTAAACATTAAACTGTAAGAGTTACCTAAATTGGTGATGGGTATTAAGGAGGGCACTTGTTGTGATAAGCACTGAGTGCTAGTGATGAATCAGTAAATTCTACTCCTGAAACCAATATTACATTATATGTTAACTAACCAGAATTTAAATAAAAACTTGAAACAAACAAAACAAAACAGAACAGAAGACTTAGTTTGTAGTGAATGAATCTAAGTCTCCCTAAGTGACGGACTAATATTTGCATATATTTACCAGTTTTAAAAATATTCATAGTAACTATTGTTTATATATCTGTTACTTCCCTCATTTCAGACACATTGAAGACTATAACTCTTAGCCTTCCTTGCAGTGAGCCCCTCAACTATGAGAACCTAGGATAGAAAAGTGAGCACATATGTGTAGACAAACACACACACACACCCACACACACACACACACACACACACAATGGAATATCATGCAGTGATAAAAGAGCATGAGATCTTGCCATTTGTGACAACATGGATGGACCTAGAGGGTATTATGTTAAGTGAAATAAGTTAGAGGAAAGACAAATGCCATATGATTTCACTCATAAGTGGAATCTAAAAATGAAGACAAATGAATAAATAGATAAAAGGCAGTTCAGACCTATAAATACAGAGAGCAAACTGATGGTTGGCAAAGGAGAAGGGAGTGGAGAGTTGGACAAAATGGGTGAAGGCAAGTGAGTGTTCGATTCAGGCTTCCAGATATAGAATGAATAATTCAGAGGAATAAAAGGCACAGCATAGTAAATATAGTCAATGATATTGTAAAGGTGTTGCATGGTGATGGATGATAGCTAGATTTCTGGTGGACATAGCATAATGTATAGAGAAGTTGAATCTCTATGCTATACACTTGAAACTAATGTTAACTGTGTGTCACCTATACTCAAATAGAAAATTTTTAAAAATGTGTAAACATTTATTGTGTTAAATCACTGAGATTTTAGAGTCATTTGTTGTTGTAGTATACTTTTTCTCAACCAGAATAATATAGTGGTTTAGGAATTCTGTGTTTAAGTCTACAACCTAGGAGACTTAAGAATATGAAATATATTTACATTACACATTGCATTGTAAACCTAGGATTTAGTTATGTAAATGCCAATAAGAAAATATTAGAACAATATCTCATCTATTATGTTGTCACTTGGCCTGGTCACTGGGTTGTGGTCTGACAGGATCACAGTATGGCTTTCTTTAAATCATTAAATCCATTCCACTGGGTATCAAATTGGCTACGGTAAACTTGCCAATAGATGGAAATGTATTATTAGTATATTATTATTATTATCATCATCATCAAAAACTAAGTCCTTATATTTTAAGCCATTGAAAGTTGAGAATAACCTAACTCTACTGAGAAAATGCATTATCCCAATCATCTGATATCAAACCCTTCTCTTGCACAAGGTTATTGGTTTTGGAGAGGAGAGTTGTGTTCCATATATGTCTAGCTCATTCCTTTGCTTTATATAATATATAAACTCCTTAGGTCTGATAATTCAAAAATATATATTTAATCTAAAATCCAGTGTTATAAATTAAAGTTTCAAATGAATGGCTAAAATTTGGATCTTAATTATTTTTAATATTTTATTATATAAGTTTATTGACTGTAATTATAGTACTTAAGAATTAAATTTATTTTTAATGTTTATTTATTTTTGTGAGAGAAAGAAACAGAAGGAGAGCATGAACAGATGAGGAGCAGAGAGAGGGAGACAGAGAATCCCAAGCAGGCTATGCACTGTCAGTGCAGGGCCCAATGCGGGGCTTGAACTCAAGCTTTGAAATCATGACCTGAGCCAAAATCAAGAGCTGGATGCTTAATTCACTGGGCCACCCAGGCACCCCAAGAAATACATTTATTTTAAAAATAGAAATGGAGTGTAAGGTTAAGACAAGACTATTATGTTTTGATTGTCATAACAAATAAATGTTTATGTAAAAATATTGAGAAAGTAGAAACAGTTTAAAGTAGAAACAGAAAACAAAGAACATAGGCTTATATGTATTGTCTTAATCCGTACAATCACTCAAAGATTCTACCAATCTTATCATTTTATATATCAAGGAACAGAGCTGAAAGGAAATACATAACTTTCTACAAGTTTATGTAGTTTCTAAGTATTGGTATGATTTTAAAATAGATTTTGCAAGTAATTTTAGAAGGCATAGAGCTTAGGCATAGAGCTATGAGAAAAAGGCCTACTTTTTCTAATAGTTAAGATGTTGCTTTCTATGTAATGTTACCAGATATTCAGACAATCCTCTTTCACAGCCATCTCTTTTTAAAACTTTATTTAATCAAAACCTAAGGAAACTTAATGGAATTTTCAGATGGTTCAAAAGCCAATTCTCTTGCCTATTTTGCCAGTCGTTCACTTCATTTTTCTATTTTTTTTAATGCTGAGAATCAAGGACTACCCATCTGTTAAATTGCTTTTAGCTACAAAAACAAAGATTAGCTAAAATAATGAATTAATCTATTATCTTATGCATTACAAAATCTAGAGGTAGAATGTGTTTAGCATTAGTTGTCTAACCAACTCAATATTGCTATTTCATTGTCTCTTCACCTTGACATGCAATTATTTACTTTATTCTATTTCTTTTAATAGGTGTAAAATAGATGCCATTCACAACTATAATTGCTTCTTTGCTCAAGTCCAGTGTCACATTCTCTCTTCCATATTGTGGAATGAAAATCCTTCTCATCAATATTAGTGGGCCAACTTCGGCTAATATCTCTCTCTCTTTTTTTTAATCTCCAAACAGCTGGGAGCTATTTGAATTACTGTGTGTTCCTAAATCAACTGGCAGGTGTAGTAGGATTACCATGATTATCTTAGAATAATCAGACTTCATTCCTAAAGCCAGTAATAGGCTTGGCTTTCTTTAAATCACCAGTGCTATTAAATCCTTGGTAAATTATATGGTTAACTTGCATTTTCAGGAATAACAGAAATAAAAAATTCTTGAGTATCCACTAAGAGCAAGACTCTCTACTACCTGCTGAGGATACACTGATATACAAATATGTATGTGGTCTTTGCTCCCACAGAGGTTACTGTCTATTGCTAATAACTGCTGATTACTTATTATCACAATGTAAATCTATGTGCTCTGTGCTTTAAAAATTCTCTTACAATTGGGAAAAAATTCATGTGGAAGATGTTATCATAATCTCAATTTTAAAATGAAGAAAGTTAATCTTCCCAAGTTTAGGTAAAATGCACAAGACCACACAGTCACTAATTGAATTGGGCAAGTTTTTTTTCCAGTCTGCCTGACTCTGCCACCTGAATATGGAACTTCTCCTCAACACTATTTATCCTCAGCACATTTCGAACTGAGTACTCCTTTAAAAAGAGCTATTTTATTAGGAGTGTTTATTTCCATATATTCTACTCATATTACATGTGCATTAAATGAACAGTTGTTGTGAATTGCAGAGGCAACATGCTCAATTAGAGTTTACCAGAAATTTGGTAGTCATTGTTGAGATTGTATTTATTTTTGTTGCATGATAATATAAAAGAGGCCTAAACAAATTGCAAATATGTTAGAGTAGAAAGAACACAGTTAATGGGATATTACGAACTTGACTTCATTTCTTATTTCCCTTGTATTAGCTCTGTGACCTCAGAAAATCCACTCAACATGTATATTCGACTCCCTAGTTTAGAGCATGTGATAAAAGTTCTAATGATTCTGAGTTTTTGAAAGTCTAGTGATAATACAGGTTAATTACTTACTTAAAATAAATAGATTATAACCGTAAACTGTTGAGCATGGCATCCAGCATCAAGATAAAAAGCTTCTGCACAGCAAAGGAAACAATCAACAAAACTAAAAGGCAACCAACAGAATGGGAGAAGATAGTTGCAAATTGCATACTGGATAAAGGGTTAGTATCCAAAATCTGTAAAGAACTTACCAAACTAACCACCTGAGAAACAAATAATCTAGTGAATAAATGGGCAGAAGACATGAATATACACTTTTCCAAAGAAGACATCCAGCTGACCAACAGACACATGGAAAGATGCTCAACATCGTTCATCACTAGGGAAATGCAAATCAAAACCACATTGAGAAACCACCTCCTACAGGTCAGAGTGGTTAAAATTAACAACTCAGGAAACAACAGATGTTGGCAAGGATGTGGAGAAAAGGGAACCCTCTTGCACTGTTGGTGGGAATGCAAACTGGTGCAGCCGTTCTGGAAAATAGTGTAGAGGTTCCCCAAAAAATTAAAATTAGAATTACCCTACAAACAAGCAATAACACTACTAGCAATTTGTCCAAAGGATACAGGAGTGCTGATTCACAGGGGCGCATGTGCCCAAATGTTTATAACAGCACTATTAACAATAGCCAAATTATGGAAAGATCCCAAATGTCCATCAACTGAGAAATGGATAAAGAAGATGTGGTTTACATATACAATGGAATACCACTTGGCAATGAGAAAGAATGAAATCTTGCCATTTGCAACAACATGGATGGAATTGGATGGTATTATGCTAAGTGAAATAAGTCAGTCAGAGAAAGACAGATATCATATGTTTTCATTCACATGGGGAATTTGAGAAATTTAACAGAAGGCCATGGGGGAAGGGAAGGGGAAAAATTAATTTCAAATAGAGAGGGAGGCAAACCACAAGAGACTCTTAAATACAGAGAAAAAACTGAGGTTTGATGGGCTGATGGGCATTGAGAATGGTACTTGTTGGAATGAGCACTGGGGTGTTGTATGCAAGCAATGAATCATGGGAATCTACTCCCGAAATCAAGAGCATACTGTATACACTGTATGTTAGCTAATTTGACAATAAATTATATTTAGGGGAAAAAAAAGAATCCTTACTTATATTGCCTTCCTTTTTTAAATTTTTTTGTTTGTTTTGACAATCCTGTTTTAATTCAACCATCCAATTGACAATATTTGTGTTTGCTTAATGAATGGTAGCTGTGTACCACTTTGGCATATTTTACAAGTCATATGCTCCAGTTGACTCAGATTTGAAAACCAGGTTTAATATGGTGATCTTTCCCTTTTCTGGAGATGTGGACTCAAGACAGAGTGGAGCCTTTATAGTTGCTAGATATCATGATGATGCTTCTTGATAGGAGGACTTTACAAAAGCCCCTGTAATACACCAACCAAACATTTGAAACCTAGTGTATTTAAATAAGAATGTGGCTTGGAGTTAGAAAAAGTATTTTAGACAACTCATTTGTCTCTTTGAGCCTTATTTGCAACCATAAAATAGAAATAATAATTAGGTCTTCTCTTGATATGATTATAAAATAGGTCAAATGATCTCATGTGTATAAAAATCCTTTATGAATTGTATGATTTACAAATAGAAGCTTTCTATTATCTTTATTAATAAGACTGAAAGTTACAATATCCTAATTAAAACTAGCATACGTAGACCAAAACAAGGAGCATAGTTATTAAGTTGCCATAAAAAAAGGAGATTGAGTATTTTGATGAAGAAATTTCTATTTTTTAAAAAAAATTTAATGTTTATTTACTTTAGAGAGAGAGACAAAGCATGAGTGGGGGAGGGGCAGAGAGAGAAGGAGACACAGAATCTGAAACAGGCTCCAGGCTATGAGCTGTCAGCACATAGCCTGATGCAGGGCCTGAACTCACAGATGGAGAGATCATGACCTGAGCCGAAGTCGGACGCTTAACCAACTGAGCCACCCAGGGACCCCAAGAGATTTCTAGAAAAAAAAAGAAAAAATATTGAAACTCTTCCCTCACTCATTTCATAGCTCAGGTTTTAAATATCTTAAAAATGTCTCTAAGATTTAATGTTAAATTGGAAGAATTAGTTTTGGATCATAAATATTTTGGTGATTGTCCAACTTTTTTAAATGTGGCAAATGACAAAATATTTGAACAAATATCCATATAAATAAAACTTATCTGTTGGTCAAATATGGCAAATATAACAGAAATTTATGGTACCAAAATTAGATTTAATATTTTTTTAAATTTTGACTTTTCAACTTCTTCTCTTAGGGGAATTGAACATGAAGTACATTTTCGGTATAAAAACTTTAGACATAGAGGTACAATCAATAACAAATACATTAATCAATAAGCATCTAATTACCTAGACCTATATGAAAAAATAAAGGCCTTTAACGCTCCAACTTTAATTTCCCACTCTGAATTAGGATTTACATTTATTATCATGACCATACTAAAAAGAAACTGTATTATTTGACTACAATTAACTAGAGTCAACAAAAAGACTGAGCATACTAATTTCAGTAAAAAAAATGCATGTAAGACTTTATGTTTTTAAATAATAATAAATTGCTCTCAAAATTGTTTTGAATTTTTTTTTTTGTAGACTCTGCTTGTAATCTTGCAAAAACAGAGGTAGGTATAAACTTTGGACTATTTAAATCTTTTAAGACACAAAATTAACGGTGTTTAATTTTAATTATCTGGTTTTGTTTTGTACAAAAGTTAATTGAAACCCAAATTTACATTGGCATGTGTAGTATGTTGACAAATATTTCATCAACATAATCTTGATGATAAAATGTTTAGAATTTGATCCTATTCTTTCTTCTAAGAGCTAGAGTTTGGCATAAGTTTATTTCTGAGATTAGAGACTATGCATCAGCATCTAATGATATTTGAAGGAGATGCATTTCATGCAGAGAAAAATTAAAATGTAAATTAATATCACTTCAAAAATCCTTGGGATTTAGTTTAGACTTAATTTTATGTCATTTAAATGAAGCCATGGTATTCATTCTTTTAAAAATATTTTTATGCTGATATGCAATTTTTTTCTGAAGAATTACCATTGAACAAGGAAAAGGATGTTATATTCAGTCACCCTAATAAGAGTTCTACCCAAAACAGCATTAATAGAATAGGTAACAGAGCCCTTATCATTACATTTGAAAACCATAGACTGGCCAATAAAACTTTCAAAGAACACAGATAAATTCCAAGTTTACAGAATCTGGCTGAATCAAATAATTATCATAATGTGGTTTATTCAATGGTCACAAACACTAAAAAATACATAAATTATATATGAACTAAGTATTTTATTATAAGAGCTTTATTTGCTCTACGGCTTAGAAAAATCTTGAGTACAGTGATGTGATGAGTTGCCAGTTTAACATTTGATTTTTGGATTTGAAAAAGTTGAATAATCTGACAATTATCTGAGTGCAATTATTTTGCACTTAGATACTATATATAAATAAAACTTCCTTGTGGAAACGTATATATTTGAGTGTCCATTCTATTCAGATTCATGTATGGGAAGATATAGGATATTTATCATTTCAGAAATATTTAAAGCCAGTTAGAATCATTTCAAAGAGTATTTCATAGAGAGAGAAAATAATACTATTTTAAAGTGTTATTTTCTCCAAAAAAGAACTGAAACTGACATTTGCAAGAATAAATAGCTATTTATATAATATCATATAAGTTTGGTCATATAATGTGTAAACTAATTATTAGTGAAATGCCATACATATATTTTATATCTGTAAGAACTAAATTTTGAGAACTTATATGATAGGAAATGAAAAACATTAGGTGGGGTTTGGAGAACAGGGATGGGTTAATATTCTCTGTGTTATTAACTTTATAGATATTAGGTAAACATACTACACATATTTCAGTAGTACCAGTGTTATTGAATATTTGGGGACATAATTTGTATCGAAACAGACATTATTAAATTATGGAATAGAATGGAAATTTCATATTTATTTTAAAGATTAGGCCTAGGAATTTATAGATCTATTCTGTTTGGGGTTAGCTGTTTCATCCATTCCTCCTGATGCCTAATGTACTCATAGTAGTTTCTTTAGCCATTAGAAATTCTTTAGACACCTGAAGAGTTTAAATAATCAACATAAAGAATTTAGACTTTGGGACACCTGGTTGGCTCAGTTGGTAAATTCTCCGACTTCAGCTCAGGTCATGATCTCTCACTTCATGGGTTTGAGCCCCTCATCGGGCTCTGTGCTGACAGCTCAGAGCCTGGACCCTGCTTCACATTCTGTGTCTTACTCTCTCTCTGCCCCTCTCCTGCTCCTGTTCTGTCTTTGTCTCAAAAATAAATAAACATTAAAAAAATCTAAAAAAAAGAGTTTAGATTTCATAAACACAAAAAAGAAAGCCATTTTAGGCTTTTTAAAAAGACATGCTCCAAGTAATTCATGTTGAAGTTTCCTATTGATAAATTTCTTAATAAAATCAAATAGATGATAGAAAATAGTAGAAAAGTCATAGAAAGAAAGGGGAAATAAATCCAACAGTCCAGATATGAAAAGTCCATAGTTTGGATAACTGTAAATATGAAAATGACACAGAGAGTCTATAAACATCATAATAAAAAAATGAACACATTTTGGTCTTTGGCTTATTCTCATAACTTACCGTACTTAGTAGTCATGTGAAAGCAAAACAAATATTATAAACCAAATGTAAAACTATGCATAAATTAGATATTGATTTCAATGACTTTTTTTTTGGAAGTAAGGATTTGTGTATGCCAGTTTTGTTGCACACAGCTAATCATTTTACCTCTAACTAATGGAAACAATAACATTTCATGATGATTCAGCGGGTCCTCACTCTACGGCAAGCCTTTTGTAATTCTGGCTTCTTACTACATAAAGAGAATCACTTTATACCAGGAAATCCCAAAGAGTTATTTCCAAGTCGTTATTAGCAAATCACTTAAATTGTGTGAGAAAACAGAATTTTTTGACTAGTAATGACTATTATTTCCTACAAAAAGGAACGTTTGGGAAATATTTATTTAGAAGCAATATTTGACAGAGTAAAGGACTGAAGAAAATATTTTGAGAATTAATATAGTTGTACTTTCACTTGTTTATATGCTTTTTCTGACTCGTGGTATTTAACAGTAGGCTGTACTTTCAAAGACATATACATTCTGACTCAGAAGATACCAATAAAAGAATGAATTTTATTTCAAGCCTCTCAAAGCCTCTGTCACACAATGATATCTATGTTTCAAGGAGTCCTATTTTAAGTTTCATTACATATGGTAAGAAATATGTGGATGTAGCACAAAAGCACAATCAAAGATTACCTCCTAACAAAACAATTTGGCTCTCAAAAGAAAAAAAAAGAAACAAAAAGGGAAAAAAGAAAATCCAGTATCTCATCACAAATGTGTTTAAACTACTTATTTCCTAAGATTTATTAAGTGACCTCTTTATTGTTGCTTTGTTACTTTACCTTTGGTGTCATCCCATGAGAGACATACTGCTGGGAAAATGACACCAGAAATATGGAACATAAGTCCTTGAGTCATTCCCTTTGGGACTCATGTTTGCAGTCAATATATAGTTTCTCTGTCCACAGGTGTATTAATGTGCCTAGTGTATTTTACTCAAAGGACAGTTACAAAAGATGTAATTATACCTTACTTTAACCAATCCTGGATGATAACTACACTCCCATTTAATGTGTTTCACTAAGGCACCAAGTCAACTTTACTTAGAGCACAAACCCATATTTAAAGTGGCATTACTACATATAAACTTGGGCCAATTTAGTTTCAATATATCTAGAAATTTTCAGATATAAGAATAATAGACAAATGTATCTCTCTCTCTATCTCTCTCTCTTTCACTTGCTCTTTCACACACACACACACACACACACACACACACACACCTGTGGCTCACTACTATCAACTCACTGTTGTATTTTGGTTAAGACAAGATTAGTGTACCATTGTGTAGGAAAGGAGAAAATTCTACATAGTCCATATTGCCTTTAGCAGGAGTAGGCCAAGTTTTGGTGAAAGGGGAGAGAGGAGTATAAATTAAGATGAATTGTTTTAATTGACCTGAGAAAGCAAGTAATTGCTATTTATCACAGGACTTAGTTAAAATTTGTATTGCTGTTAACAGTTTAGGAGAACTCAAATATATTATGTAGATGTATACATTGGTTGTTCATTTGAATGCTTGTAGGAGTCACCTACAACGACGACTTCAACAAGATAATATTTTCTTTCTTGTACATGTCCAGGCAGGCACGACAGCTGTACTACATGACATTGCAGAGGTTTGATCTTTTTCTGTATTATACCTCCATCCCATAGTCCTGCAATGTTTCCCTTTCTCTGCAAGTTTAATAACATCTTATCCTTGTGGTCATAATCTAGCTAAAATGACTAACAGAGGAAAAGAAAGATTTTCTTTCTTTTTAAGGGCATCATATTTCTTATACTCAGCTCTGATTGATCAGAATGTTGTCATAAAATTAAACATAGCTTTAAGGGAGACTGGGGAATCCTGAAAAAGCATATACTTCACCAAAATTTATGTTTATTACCAAGGAAATTGGGGCCTTAACAGGATGATCACCTGTCTAGAAACAAACCAACACCAATATAAGCCATATTATGTACTTCACAATAGCATGTTCTAATAAAAATAATTGATACATAGTTGCCAGTAGGCCAAAGAGGCAAAAAATAGAGATTCCTTAAAGGTTAGAGATTTCAGGAAGCAGCTATCATTTCTAGGGCTGGGGGAGGAGAGTTCCAGAGGAAGAAACAGGAATTCCAGAATCTAGGAATATGAATAGAAGACCTCCACCTCTCATCCTCCGGAGATGTGTTCACCTTAGGACTCACTGCTTTGTCAGTGAGTATGTGGAGAAGGGGCCAGAGTTGGAAACCTGAAGGGCAACCACCTTAGAGAAATGACCAGAAGTAAAAAGATAGCTAGAATGAAAGAGGGAAAGAAAAAGTTTTTCCTGTGACCCCAATGAGAACACAATTGACAAAGGAACTTTGGAATGCAGTATCCTAGAGTATATTAATAAAGGGTGGGCTATTTCTGAGTAGCAGAATGTTACTGAAAACAACAAATCTGTTTGTTTCCAAAAACGGAAGAAGCAATAACCACCATATTTATCCCAATTCATAATTATTCTACGTTCAGTTTAAACACAATCCCACTCTTGAATATTCTATAAACGTAGAACTAAATTTGGAAATTAACCACTATTACTGGAATCACAAAGAAATGAAAAGGATGACAAAACTGTAGATTGATCAGTCAACTGATTAATTGTGAAAGGAAGAAAACACACAGTAACACTGATATGTCAAAGTCCATGAACCTATAGTCTGTTATCATAATTTTCTTCCTCTTCTAGTCATCCTATATTTTCTTTTTTTCTAATCTAGCACTTTAACTGGTTAAGGTTTTATTCCCCAAGGGTCCGGTTTCAAAGGAGTTCTGCCTTTGTTGGGTCATACTATTCTTACATTGCCATATGCTGCTGACAATGGAAGTTCTAAGAGTTACCCTAGAAAATGTTCTGAGCCTCAGACATAGTTCTCCCTGCTCTCACTCTGTGTCAGCAACTGAAAAGATCCTTCTGGCTTTTGGAATCTGTCATTACATCCAGCACTGTTATCTACTGTTTTGCCTATAATTTAGGGTACGAGAAGCCTCAAATTATAGGGTTCAAGTCTTCGATTCCATCTTAATGGGGTCATTATTTTCTCTGGTGAAACTATTCCTTTCTTGGTAAACTAGAAATCTACCCCAGACAATAGTAACCACAAATGGTCTGGTAGTAGGCAGAAGCCAGGCTCCTGGCAACCAGGAAAAGGACAGAGACAGGAAGCTTTTCTCAGAGGAGAATAATTATACACAAAAGAAAGCATGGCTTTGCCCCCAAACCCTAAGGGACCATAATGTAATTCTATGAATGGGACACATGTCTTATTAAGGCATCTTTGAATTTATTACTTCCTCATCAGGTTCACATATGTCCTCAGTGGCGTAGGCCACAAAAATAGTTTGTAGGACGTTAGAGTGACTATAATATGAAAAAAGAGCAAGACCATTGACATAGCCCTTAGATAAGAGAATGAGTTTGTACCTTCATCTCTGCTAGTGAAAATAAACTGCTTCCTGGTGGTTTTTGCTAATAAAGAAAAGTGTGACCATGTGCCTTATGCTATGATGAGCGGCACTTGCAACTGGAATTACCACCTGATGAAGCTTATCACAATTGATCGTCATTATCAATGACTCCATAATTCACCAACCTTCTGTCCTGGCCAAACATGCCAAAAAAGAGATAATCCTTTCATTTTTGTCTTTGACAGTAGCACTGATCTCTGAAACTCCACAAAGATAATGTGTTATGTATCATTTACTCGTGGGATAGGGAGATGTTTCTGGGATTTCCATTTGGTCCTTCCTCAAAGTGTCACAATCTTGGAGTGCCTGGGTGGCTCAGTTGGTTGAGCGTCTGGCTTCAGCTCAGGTCATGATCTCACGGTTCGTGGGTTTGAACCCCATGTTGGGCTCTGTGCTGACAGCTAGCTGAGAGCTTGGGGTCTGTCTTCGGATTCTGTGTCTCCCTCTCTCTCTCTGACCTTCCCCTGCTCACGCCGTCTCTCTCTCTCTCTCTCAAAAATAAATAAAACATTTAAAAAAAAGTCTCAAACCATAGATTAAGGGGATGATGTGGAGATTTTATAAGCTGTTGAGTAGGTAGATCTGTGGAAATGTATATTCAAGAACTGGAAAAATAACCAAAGTGTGTGTTATCTCCATAAGATCTCATGAAAAGATGGTGTGTGGACCATAGCAAAGTTTTAGACTTAAGATTTAGAGTAAATTCTTGAACAACCAGAGTATATGCCTTTCCTCTCTATATAATCCCCTTAGGAAATTATCCTGAGTCTTTTTAAGGAAAGCTTAGAGTGGGTTGAAGAAGAAAATGCCACCATTTAGTCACTGCCCATAGAAGGAAAAGTGAAAAACAAAAACAAAACTATAGCTCCTCCTCTTATCTTGTGATCTCCTTCTACTGCCTTCTATGGGAAAAATCAGTAGCTAGTCCAAGTAGCAAAGGAGCTTCAGAAATCTACTGTACCGCTCCCAGTCAGCCCCAGAATTACAGAGCACAGTAAAGATGGATAGACTGGAACTGAGAGAAAACCAGAAAACCTGAGCAACTAGACATCTCTATCATAATGGGAATTGATAACATAAACTGAAAGATAATTTTTAAACATGATTATGTTTTATTTGCATTCAAATCATTTTCTTGTACAAGATGCAACCCACATTACCAACATAGAAAATATCAGGTATCAATGGCTTTGTAGCAGACCACACAAAATTTAGTGGCATAAAATACTAAATGATTACTATTACTTATCTATGAGTAAGTTATGTGGTTCTTTGAGTCCTGGCTAGGTTTACATATACATCTTTGATGAGATGCAGATTGGGTAGATAGCTCTGAAGATATTATCTGGGTCTCACTGTCTGGAACCATTGGGACAACTCGGCTTTTTTTCACATAGGCTGTTAATGTTCTTTAAGCTTGCCCAGGCTTTACATGGTGGTGTTTGGTTTCTAAGAGAGTAAACTAAACCATACAGGTTTTCATGATGTCTAAGCTTGAAGCTGATACAGCATTCCTTACTCTGCAATCTCTTGATTGAAGCAAATTAAAAGGAGAGCTTAGAAACAGGAAATAGAAAAAGAATCTAATTTTGATGCAATTAACTAGAAAGTCATATTACAAAACAGCATTGTGGTAATCAGCCTCCAGGGATTCCTGTCTCTTGGCATGTGTCTTTGTATTCTCCTCTCATTCTGTATCAGAGTTGGTATGTGAGACAAATAGAATATGGCAAAAGTGATGGCATGCCAATTTTGAGACTAAAAAATGACAGACTGGCTATTTCCTTGTTCTTTCCCTTGGATCACGTGCTCTTGGGGAAGCTAGCTGTCATGCATGAACAGATCTCAGAGAGGTCCGTTTTGTTGTGGAACTGAGTTGTCCTGCCAACAATATTTGGAAGCGGATCCTCCACATAAGTCAAGACTTCAGAGATGTAGCTCCAGCCAACATCTTTTTTTATCAATATTTTAAAATGTTTATTTATTTGCTTTTGGGGGAAAGAGAGAGAGAACAAACAGGGAAGAGACAGAGACAGAGATAGAGACAGAGAGAGAGAGAGAGAATCTGAAGCAGGCTCCAGGCTCTGAGTTGTCAGCACAGAGCTTGATGGTGGGGCTCAAACTCATGAGCCACAAGATCATGACCTGAGCCAAAGTTGGACATTTAACTGACTAAGCCACCTAAGTGTCCCAGGTCCAGCCAGCATCCTAACTGCAATTTTATGTGAGACTGGAATCATACAAATAAGCTGTGCACAGTTTCCTGAATCTCAGAAAATACATGAAATGACTGAGTGTGGGTTTAGGCTGCTGAGTGTTGGAGTAATCTGTTTGTAAGAGATAATACCTGTATGAATGAAGAAAAGATGGATATTTTTGGCAAACAATCTACCATACAGAATTTCGAGAGAGTTAATTCACTTTATTAAAAATGATTTATGTATCAATTATCTTATTTTATAATTTACTATTACAGCCTATCTGCAAGGATTAGACTCCAAATTCTTCTAAAATCAGTTGCTTTATTTTATCACATATTATGTTCTTGGATCCTTTACCTAAAGCAATGAAAAAAAGAAAAAAATAATAATGAAGTAAGAAAAATTATTGGTTCCATTTCAGTGAAGAAAGTATTATCAAGGGTTAGAAAATAAAGCAGGTTGAGAAATGGGTGAAAAATCAAAACTTGACCAAGTTGTAAAATGATTTTTTGATAGAGTAGAATGACCCAGGCATTAGATTCATACTGTTATTTTTTGAAGAAGTTGTTGTAAAAACTGAACTTAGAGCCCGATGGTAAAAAGAAGAGAATTAGGAATCATTCAACATTTTTCACATATCAAATGCTTATCAGGTATATCTGCTTAACTTATACAACAATAAACTTGTGTGTTGTTGATAGATGGGGATATTGAAATTTGGAGTTGTTAGAATACTGATCCAAGAGTTTTCTAAGTAATAAAATAACAAAAGTATAAAGGGAATAAAAAGACTTTATTTGACAATAATGACAAAACAACATTCAAGGAAAGTCATAAAGAAAAAGTAAAAAAAATTGACGACCTCAGAAATCAAAGGAATATCTTCAAAATAAAAGTTTTAAATTTTTTATTTACAAAGAGCTTATATAAACTGATTTGGAAAATAATACCAAATCAAAGTTAATGAACAGATAAAATAAAAATATGTAAGTGATCTATACATATATTAAAATGGTTTTCAAAAGAAAAAAGTCACACCTATCAGATTTAAAAAAAAATTGTTATCAATATTTCCAAAAGTGAAAAAATATAACACACTGTTTTCAAAGTGAAAATTGGTGAATATTTTCTAGACAGTGATGTTTTTGTATGCTCATATTACAAATGTATACAGTAGAAAGTGGAAAATACAGATCACTTTTCCTGGAAATGCAACTGAGGCTCAAACTTGAAAATCAAAATTCTAAAGAGTACTGCCTAAAGACAAATGAAGTAAGTGCTTGCTAGAACAGGCATTTTTCTCCTCTAGATAATAGTAGATATTTTCTTGTTCAGGTAACTTGCCAATCTTCCCTCCTACCTTCCAGGGCAGGGAGCAGAATGGAATGAGTAGCTGTGTTGGTGGATGAACATTTGAAAGTGTGCATGCTCATGGAGGACATGCAAACTTCTCATGGGCTGAATGGATCTTGCAAAGGTAGTCATTTTACTTGGAAGAAGAAGACAGTGGCCTGTCAAAGTCAGAAGTGGGGGTAGAAGGTGGTGACATTTAAAAAGACCTTGATGTCCCACATCAGAGAGCGTGGACAGGCACCAAAGAGACTCTGGAGAACCCATATATATTCCCTTCAGTCTTTCTGTCATAAAAAAATATGGGCACAGGTAGTCTGTTCTTATCCGCAGCTAAATAAAATCAAATTGAAACTTTGTCCAAGTAGGTAAAGGAATAGTTACCCTTTTTCATTAGCCTCTGTCCTTCCTGGCTCTAACATCATAGAAGTTATAAACTAGACGGAGACTCTGTGTGTGCGTGTGTTTGTGTGTGTGTGTGTTTACCATCTTCATCCCCACATCTCAAATCAAATCAAGCAATTTGAGTGCTTGTAATATAGCCTAAACTTAAAAAAATACAATCACATACTAAATAAATGTATCACTGTAGCATTTTCTATTACAGAGAAAAACAGAAAACAATAAAGCACATAGTGATTTTGTACCTACCTCTTTAGTGCTGGTAATAGATCTTCATTCTCTGAGGATAGAATTAATTTGAGAAAAGAGCCAAAAATCACTGCCATTTACTCTCAGGACTTCTTTTACAATATCTATCATATTATTTGTAAAATGACTTTCATAATAATATTAAGAAAATTCAATCAATCTATCATCGCTCTCTACGATATTGGAGCCACAGTATATATCCATGTTAGTACTAGGAAAGACAACATTTTTTTGCTGTTTAAGTAATAATATATCTTGAAAAAGATTTCAAGAAAAAATCTTGAAAAAAAATGTGTCTTTATATTCAACAATTTTCAGACAAATTCTTTGTAAGATCTCCCTTCATTGGAACATAAATGTCACCAAACTTTGAGTTCTCACTTAGGGGCACTGAAACTATCTCCAAAGCAAATACTCCAAAGGTTTATTTTATGTTTAAACTTCATATTTGAGAATTAAAAACTGAATGCACTACAAGATAATACAGAATATGCAGCTTGACTTTACTATTCTCCTTGTAAATCACACACACACACACACACACACACACACACGCACACATGCACACAGAGAGAGAGAGAGAGACAGAGAGAGAGAGAGAAAGAAAAGGAACCACCACAACTAATTTTACCCTTTGTGAAATACTCAGCTAATCCCAAATTGCCACAAGCATGTGGGTGCATGCCTTGTGAAGCAAAGCTTGTGTGCAGAGTATTGACTGTTTTCACTACTAATAATATCAGTATTTGTATCAACTAGTGCCACCACCCAAGTTTGCAGGTAATATAGATAGATGATAGATGATAGATAGAACTTGGCTCTGTGAAAATCAGGCTAATGTTTCTTTTCTTACTAATCTGAGTGAAGGTCTAGACAGTAGCCCCATCTCTTTCATCCTATTTCTTATTATCAATATTTGTCAATTCAAGTGTCACAGAAACTCCACGAAGGGAATTTACCTCTAGACTTTGCTTCTTTTCCCTACAGTGAGCAATTCTGAAAACAGGGCCTGTGGGTCTTGTACTGTTCACAATGCTTTTTCTTTTGTCTTGATTTTTTTTTTTTTTGATGCTTGTTGGCTGGCAGCATAGCAACTCTCCCTAGACCATTCCACCTGTTTCCATCCCAAACACAACCCACCCATGGCACTTTCCACAAATTAAACAGACAGTGGAATGCTTAAGATTTTAAATAAAATGCATCTGTGAAGTAGTGATTCACTTTAGCAGCTGCAGGACAAACCTTCAATTTTCTTGTTCATTTCTCAAAAGAGAATATTGAATAGGTATTTACATGACATTGGTCATTTAGGGTATATGTTACAAATATGTCAATGTAATATGTGAGCACTATATTCATGATTTATTCCTATATTTTAAGAAAAATTAATATCAGTTAAGATAAATGGTAAGGGACATTAGCAAAAGGGAGTCCTGAAAAAAACATACCTTCAGAAAAAAAAAAAGGCTGAATGTGAAAGAATTACAAAGACAAGTACAATAGAAGATATCAGGACAAAAAAAAGTAAAGACTTTTGGGTGCCTGAGTGGCTCAGTCAGTCACGCATCTGGCTCTTGGTTTTGGCTCAGATCATGATCTCACATTTTGTAAGTTCTAGCCCCTTATGGGGTTCTGCTCTGTCAGCACATGGGGCCTGCTTGGGATTTCTCTCTCCCTCTTTCTCTGCCCCACCACTTCTCCCCCTTCCAAAATAAATAAATAAAGCTAAAAAAAAAGAAAGTAAAGGGGTGCCCAGGTGGCTCAGTCAGTTAAGCATCTGACCTTGGCTTAGGTCATGCTCTCAACGTTTTGTGGGTTTGAGCTCCATGTTGGGTTCTGTGCTGACAGCTCAGAGCCTGGAGCTGCTTCACATTCTGTGTCTCCCTCTCTCCACCCCTCCCCCGCTCATGCTCTGTCTCTCTCTCTCAAAAATAAATAAACATTAAAAAATGTTAAAAAAAAAAAAGAAAGTAAAGACTATGAAAACATATATAGCAGATAATGGAGAAAATATAAAAGAACAACCAAAGACTGTGACAGACAGAAAGAAAAGTGATTTGTAAGGTGTAAATTATCAAAGCACATTGCTCTTGACATATCCTTTTTAAATTAGACTATCTGTTTTAGTATAATTTCACACTACATTTTCATAAATGAATTTTCTAATTAACCTCTTTTCACAGCTCTTCAGATCTCTAGCTCAAATCTTTAAAGCAGCATTTTGCAAGGAGTATTTTGTGTATATTTAGGTTTCTTCAGAAATGCCGCAGTGTCATATTTGATTCTGATTCAATTTAATTTAAAATATTTTAAAACATCAGTAGCAAACACCCATACTCAAACACATCATGTATAAATGTGTACCCCATTGAAGTCTTCAGGTTCTGTTGCTGGAATAACTGCTTGATATTTTTGCAGGCATGAGGATAGAATTTCACCTGACATTTCTGTATACATAAAAATTGTATTTTAAAACCATAAAACATGAGTCAGGAAAACATTTCCACTTTAAACTATTCCTTTGACTTGAGCAAAATTATCTTGTATTCCATGTATTTTAAAAAAAGGAACAAAAGGAAGTAAAGCTTAATACATTGGTTACATTAGCATACATACAATAATACTAATTTTTAAAATATCAACCCATGCATCACCCATTGTAGTCTACATTTTCTGAAAGATTACACCTGGAGAAAACAAAACGAAAACTAAATAACAAATGAACTACCAGCAGAGCAGCTTTAGGTAATTAAATCTAGGTGAGAATCCAGCTTGAGAACAGGAGTGCTGATGTTTTGCTACCCCACTGCCAGAAAGGACGTATCCATTTTCCTCTCCATATTCATTGCAGTATCAGAAAAGAAAAAAAAAAACACCACCCCAACAACAAAACCCAATTTAAATAAATAAATAAATAAATAAATAAATAAATTCAGCTCATCATACTGCTTCCCCAAGGAGGTAGTAAGATAGACAGCAAATTAAGAGTAGGTGCAGGGTTCCGGTGGTTATTCCTTTCAACATGCAAAACAATTTTCCCTTTTGAAATGAATTCAGCTAATGTGCCTTTGAGATGATTCATAGTTCACTGACAGCTGTTTACCTTCAAGCCCATCTCAGATCATTTACTCTTCTCTCTCTGGTTGCATTTGAATACTACATAAACATGCTCAGTAAATTCTCCTGGTATCAAGTTAAAGGTTAGTTTGTCTTTTGGAGTTGGATTTCCAAGCAGGTGGGAAACAGAAAAAAAAAAGGGGCAGAAATTTTGCAAGAGCAAAATTAAAGACTCTAAATTTTAATTGGCCTCCAGGCGTGGTTATTGTTATTGGCTAAACTCTAATTAAGTGGTGAAGAGTGCATGTTATTAGCATGTTTTAAAATTATACAATATTGCTTTCTTTATTTTCTATGTGTTTATTTTCTATATCTTTTCTATGAGTTCCTCATCACTGATCTAGATTAAATGTGAAAGAAATATTCAATGTGATATAAATAACTAATTATGGACATGGTACACGTATAACATTTTTGATGTGGGTACAATTCAAAAACAATTTGAAGATTTTTTTTT
>CM053567.1:87274790-87326778 GCA_028646485.1 Cryptoprocta ferox | reverse complement strand
TGGAGTTCATGTTTATAGTGGTGTCTCTGGTACCTTGTATTCCTTGCAACATTTTCCTCATAGAATCCCTCTTAGGATTTCTTGTAGGGCTGGTTTGGTGGTGACAAATTCTCTCAATTTTTGTTTATTTGGAAACACCTTTATCTCTCCTTCTATTTTGAATGACAGGCTCGCTGGATAAAGGATTCTTGGCTGCATATTTCTCCTGTTCATCACATTGAAGATTTCCTGCCATTCCTTTCTGGCCTGCCACGTTTCGTTAGAAAGGTCTGTAACCACTCTGATAGGTTTCCCTTTGTATGTTAGGGCCCTTTTATCCTTAGCAGCTTTCAGAATTCTCTCTTTGTCTTTATATTTGCCAGTTTCACTATGATATATCATGCTGAAGGTCGATTCAAGTTACGTCTTAAGGGGGTTCTTTGCGCCTCTTGGAATTCAATGTCCATTTCTTTCCCCATATTTGGGAATTTTTCAGCTACAATTTGATCCAGCACCCCTTCAGGACTTTTTTCTCTTTCTTCATTCTCAGGAATTCCTATGATACGGTTATTGTTCCACTTAATTGTTTCATTCAGTTCTCGAATTCTTTTCTCGTGTTCCTGTATCAATTTCTCTCTCTTTTTCTCGGCTTCCTCTTTTGCTATAACTGTGTCTTCTAGTTCACTCATTCTCCTCTCTGTCTCTTCAATCCGTGCAGTGGCCACCTCCATTTATTATGCACCTCATTTATAGCTTTTTTTAACTCGACACAGCTATTTTGAAGGTCCCTAGTCTGTGCATCAATAGCCTCTTTGATGTTTTTTCAAGTCCAGCAATTAATTTTATGACAATTGTTCTAAATTCTTGTTCAGTTATGTTGCTTAAATCTGTTTTGAGCAGTTCTGTGGCTATTCTTCCTGGAGTTTCTTTAGAGGTGAGTTCTTTCGTTTCATCATTTTGGCTAGTTTTCTGTCTCTTGTCCGTTTTAAAAGCTCGTTATGCCCTGTGCACCTGTTAGTATTGCTCTATTGAAGGAGGCTCATTGACCGTCCAGGGCCTGTTGTTTCAGAAAGTGTTTTTTTAATGGTGTCTCTTGTTTTCTTTTGTTGTGCCTTTGATTATTTTACTTCCCTGGTCAGTGATATTTGGGACTGTCCACCATGTGCACTTTGGCTTGTTTCTTGAAGTAGCCCTGAAAAGGAAAACGGACTAACAATACCAAGAACAAAAGCATGGAAACGCTCAGACCAATCAAACAAACAAGCAAATCAAAAGGGGAAAGGAAGTAAGGAAAAGGAAAGGAAATGAAAGAAAAGAAAGAAGAATGAAAGAAGAAAATGAAACAAAAACAGAAACAAAAACATAAAGAAGGGGGGACAGAGACAGCAAAAGACTGTGGACAGTCTAAAAGTGTATAACCAGCCAAAAGGAGAGATAAGAATAAGATAAAAGAAATATGTCTGGATGGCAGGAGAAAAGAAGGGGAAGCAAAGGAAAAAGTGAAAAAAAAAGAAAAGCAGGCAACTTTACTGTGTGGATGAGCGTGGTAGGTCAGGACTCGGGGACTGCTCTCCGAGGCCCCGCCTTGGTGGCTGCAGGGAGAAGAATGGTAGTGCTTCAAGCTCTGCTTGAACCAAGCATTGCAAGCCACTGTTCTGACTCCGTTCTCCCTGTGCCCTGGGAGAGCCAAACTGTATTCTCCCAGCTCTGCCTCAATTCCAAATCATAGTCCATGCCGTTCAACACTGTCACCAGAGATCAGATGCGTTTCCGCTAGTGGCCGGCCTCCTGGCCTGGCCCGCTGCCGCTGCCGCCGCTCTCCGCGGGGCTTGATTTGGAGGCAGAGCCGCCTTTAGCGGTGCCGCTTGGAATGGATGCCGCTGTCGCTGTGCCCAAGGACGAATTCTCCAGTCAGATGTGACAGATTTTATCTCCCCGCGCCCAGCAGTTATATATGGGAAGACCGTTTGTCTCATCGTCCTGGGGCGAGTTTTTCCTTTTTTAGAGATGGTTCTATGTGCGTTTTCCGTCTCTCTTTCTCTTCCCCTTGTCTCTCCGGGGTACAGCGCGCTCTCCCTGTGTTGGGCTGGGGCTCCTTCCCCCTGCACCTCCTGGTCCCGCCCGTCCTCCAGTTTCTAGTTCACAGTCACTCACTCAGGCATCTTTGAGGTTGTCTTCTTTCTGGCATCTGCTTCTTCTTTTCCCCCACGTGCAAATCAGCATATTCTCCCTTCAGTCCTTCTCAGTTCAATCAATATGGGCGGGTGCAGATTACAGAGCTCCCTGCTTCACAGCCATCTTGCCTTAATCTCCCTGGATCAATTATATCTTAATAAAACTATTGTAAAAAGAAATAAGTATTTTTAAAGAGTACATAGAGGAAAGAGTGGAGACAAGGGGACAAGGGAAAGAATTAAACTAAGAGAAAGTGTACTGCCTTTCAAAATCCTTTAAAAAAGGAAGAAATGTTTGCAGTAGTAAATTGCTGAATTTCATCTCAATTTTGCTCATACTTAGACACCTCCATACTTTTATTTCCCCCAGTTTCATTCTGATTTTAAACTCTTCTTTACAAATGTCTCAGGGTTTACCAGCAGTGTATCTAAAATCTCCATCTATGGTCAAGTTCATGGGTAAGGCAAATACTGCAATGCCATGACAAATAAAAGATAGACATAATTCTGTATACTCTGGCTCAGGTTTCAAGGCGATGTTTGCTTTGTTTGTGGTTTGCTTTTTTACTGCATCTTTATTGTCATCTTATCAGATAACAGGTAGAACTTTCCAATTGTTCCATAGTTCAGGAGAAAATTTAACATGTTGGAAAAATAAATAATTGCCTCCACTTGGTAACTCCCCCTTAATTCTGGTCAGAAATATACATGTTGGATTTTTGCCTCAAAACCAATACATCAATAGTGATAAACTGTAACAAACAAAATGTTTATTTAAAAAATTGACTGAGATAAAATATATAGTAATAAATACCCTGTTACAGAATAGCTTCAAATTTATCTGTACTACTTATTTCTTTTCACCTATTTCTTTTCTGCTCTTCAGGGAAATTATAATGACTTCTATGTAAATGTATTGTGTAATAAATGAAT
This sequence comes from Cryptoprocta ferox, assembly GCA_028646485.1. Lineage (NCBI taxonomy): Eukaryota > Metazoa > Chordata > Mammalia > Carnivora > Eupleridae > Cryptoprocta > Cryptoprocta ferox. The sequence goes on along the minus strand of CM053567.1, from coordinate 87,323,692 downwards.
ATATTAAGTATGGAACACATAATCAAAAACATTGTATTATTTCTTGAATCTTTTCCTGGGTTTCAGTTTTGCTTAAGATATACCAAAAATCTGGCACATGCTTTCTTTAAAGCCTTCCTTTTAAATCAACAAGTAAAAATGCAATCCAAATATTTTAACATATTCTATTATTCTTCATTTTGTAGAATATGGCAATTGAAAATCCACACAAGTAGAAGAGCCATCTAGATTTAATATTGAAAATTAAATTTCTTAATTAAATAACACAATGCTAAAGCTGTGGGTATATGTGGACATTCTTCCTGCATGCATTTCAGATCAAGTCTGCAGGGTTTACAGCTGATTTTCTATTTGTGAGGAAAGTAGCACATTTCACATACAGATATTGAGCATCTTTTTGGTAATTTGCAATATTCCTGGAAAAGAACCTCATAGAGCTCTGTGCAAAATACATACAAGGGACTCTTTGATGATTTTATTAAACTAAAAGTATATTGCATAGTACAATGTGCCTCATCTCTGCCAGAAAATGTTTGCCCCCAAGCATTGCATAATGAAAGTGCTATAGTTGTGCTATAGCTGTACGGCTATATAGTGAAGAGTGGAAAGAAAGAGGAGAGGACATGGTGAACAGAAAGCAATCAGTATTCTCCATTCAATAGGTTTACAATATTTCCATAGTGAGTTAGTTATCATTTAAGAGGTAAAACAATAGCAGGTTTTGCTCAAATATCAAAATCTAAGCCTTAAAATAAATGTTCACTAATATATTGCAAAATGATCACAGTGGGGTTAGTTAACATCTCCATCACCTCACATAATTACCATTTCTGTGTGTGTGTGTGTGTGTGTGTGGTGAGTACGTTTAAGATCTACTCTTTTGCAACTTTCAAGTAAATAATGCAGTATATTTAAGATAGATTGGGAGCCCCATAGATGATAGATTATTTGTATATTAGATACCAAAAACAGAATTTATCCTATAACTGGAATTTTGTATCCTTCAATCAAAATCTCCCTAATTTTCACACCATCCAGGCCCTGCTAACCTCATCTTTGTTTCACATTTCACTTTTTTAGATTTCACATATAAGTGTGATCATACAGTACTTGTCTTTGTCTTACTTACCTCAATGCCCTCGAGGTTCATCCCTGATGTCATATATGGCAGGATTTCCTTTTATCTCATGGCTGAATAATATTCCATTGTACATATACATACCATGTCATTACTATTTATTTGTAGAAGGATACCACTTATCTGTAGGTTGTTTCCAAATCTTGGCTATTGTGATTAATGCTATAATGAACATGGGAGAGCAGGTATCTCTTCAAGATCCTGACTTCATCAAGATCCTGAAATATCCTTGGTATGTATACCTAGAAGTGAGATTTCTGGATCATATGATAGTCCTCTTTTTACCGCAGTGATTATATTTCAATATATAAGTGTATCAAATCACCACATTACACACTTTAAGCCTATGCAGTGTTGTATATCAATTACGTTTCAATAAACGTGGGGAAAAAGACAAAGATTAAGAAAAAAATAGAATAAAATATATAACAAAAGTCTCAAAATGTAACAGTGAAAAACAATCCAATTTGAAAATAAGCAAGACATAAAGTGACATTTTATTAAAGGAGATATACAGGTGAGAAGTTAAGATAGCAGAGAAGTAGGGGGATAGGATTTTCCTCATCCCTCAAACACAGTTGTATTGAAGTTCAGATTACTTGGCATACCTAAAAAATCAATATGCGGAGTGGCAGAAGGATCGCCACAGGTGGAAGGAGGCAGCTTGGTGGGATCGAAGTGCATTTATGTGAATTGAGACAGATAAAATGGCATAGGCACGGAGAGGAGGGCATCCCTTCTGTGGAGAGACAAAGGGGAGAGAAACAGAGAGGGGCTACAAAATTGTGGTATTGAGTTAACACAAGAGGAAAATCTCTGTGGACCACAGCCTGGGGAGTGAGAAACAGAGAAACTGCCATTTCTATTTTGCAAACAGCCTTAGAAGCTAAAACTCGGATGTTTCCAAAGTGTGTGATTTTCTCTGGACCGATGCCAGAGCCCTGTGCATGCACTTGCAGTGGAGGGGGCCAGCCCTGGGGCACTGTAGTGATCTCAGGGATGCACTGGGAGAAAACAGTACCCTTCCTCAAATACTATGTGAAGAGTTTATTGCCTCCCCAAGGACAAAAGACACTGCAGGTGCCAGCCAAAGCCCCTTTATTGGCAGGGGTGAAGGGCACTACATCAGAATAGGGTCAACATGGTGCAAGTTCCTTAAGACATCAGGTTTTGAATCTGAGCCAAGTGCCTAGGAGGCACAGGAGACTGTGAAGCAGGACAAAGAGACCACGCCTCTGCTCTGCAAATGCTGCTTTAAGATTGTGGTTTGGAATACCTGGTCCAGGGAGGAGAGATTGGGGTGTTGCCATTTTTCTCCCCAACACCAATACAGTGAGGCCTCAGGGTTCAGCAGAGCAGCCCCCATTGGAGGTGGTACCCCCTTACACCAAACCCCACCCCTCTCTACCTGACAACTGCTTATCTACCAGAGGGTATCTGTCCTTCTCTGCCTGACTTATTTCACTTAGCATAACACCTTCGAGTTCCATCCACATTGCTACAAATGGCCAGATTTAATTCTTTCTTATTGCCATGTAGTATTCCATTGTATAAATAAACCACATCTTCTTGATCCATTTGTCAGTTGATGGACATTTAGGCTGTTTCCATGATTTGGCTGTTGTTGAAAGTGCTGCTATGAACATTGGGGTACATGTGCCCCTATGCATCAGCACTTCTGTATCCCTTGGGTAAATCCCCAGCAGTGCTATTGCTGGGTCATAGGAGAGTTCTATTGTTAAGTTATCGAGGAATTTCCACACTGTTTTCCAGAGAGGCTGTACCAGTTTACATTCTCACCAACAGTGTAGGAGGGTGCCTGTTTCTCCACATCCTCGCCAGCATCTATAGTCTCCTGATTTGTTCATTTTAGCCACTCTGACTGACGTTAAGTGGTATCTCAGTGTGGTTTTGATTTGTGTTTCCCTGATGATGAGTGACGCTGAACATCATTTCATGTGTCTGTTGGCCATCTGGATGTCCTCTTTGGAGAAGTGTCTATTCATGTCTTCTGCCATTTCTTCACTGGATTATTCATTTTTTGGGTGTGGAATTTGGTGAATTCCTTATAGATTTTGGATACTAGCCCTTTATCCGATATGTCATTTGCAACTATCTTTTCCCATTCTGTTGGTTGCCTATTAGTTTTGTTGATTGTTTCCTTTGCAGTGCAGAAGATTTTTTATCTTGATGAGGTCCTAATAGTTCATTTTTGCTCTTGATTCCCTTACTTTTGGAGATGTGTCGAGTAAGAAATTGCTGCAGTTGAGGTCAAGGAGTTTGTTTCCTGCTTTCTCCTCTAGGGTTTTGATGGTTTCCTGTCTCACATTCAGGTCCTTCATCCATTTTGAGTTTGTTTTTGTGTATGGTGTAAGAAAGTAGTCTAGTTTCATTCTTTTGCATGTTCCCATCCAGTTCTCCCAGCACCATCTGTTAAATAAGCTGTCTTTTTTTCATTGGATACTCTTTCCTGCTTTGTCAAAGATTAATTGGCCATACATAATCAAGTGGGATTCATTCCTAGGTTACAAGTCTGGTTTAATATTCACAAATCAATCAATGTGATACAGCATATTAATAAAAGAGAAGATAAAAACTATATGATCCTGTCCATAACAAGCTTTTAAAATGAGCAAAAGACAGAAATTTTGCCAAAAATTATAAATTGGAAGAATTCTCCTCAAAAGAAAATTCAAGAAGGAATCACAGCCAGAAAATTGCTCAAAAACAGATATAAATAATACATGAACAAGGATTTAGAATAATAAACATGAGACTAATACCTGGGCTTAAAAAAAGCATAGAAGGCAGCAGAGAATCTCTTTCTGCAGAGATAAAAGACTTAAGAACTAGTCATGATGAATTAAGAAATTATGTAATGAGATGCAAAATAAACTACATTAAGTGACAGCAAAGATGGAAGAAGCAGAGGAAATTAGGTAAAATAGAAGATAAAAGTATGGAAAGTGATGAAGCTGAAAAAAAGGGAAAGGAAATTACTAAACCAGTTTTGGAGAATTAGATACCTAAGGGATTTCATTAAATGAAATAATGTCCCTGTCAGGAGTTCCAGAAGAAGAAGAAGAAGAAGAAGAAGAAGAAGAAGAAGAAGAGGAAGAAGGAGGAGAGAGAAAGGGACAGAGTTTTATTTGAACAAATTATAGCTGAGAACTTCCCTAATCTGGAGAAGGAAACAGGGATCCAAGTCCAAGAAGCACAGAGATCTCCCTTCAAAATCAACAAAAATAAGTCAACATCATGACACATCACAATGAATTTTGCAAAATACAAAGATAAAGAGAGAAATCTGAAAGAAGCTAAGGACAAACAATCCTTAACCTACAAAAGTAGTCATAAGGGTAGTAGCAGACCTGTGCACTGAAAATTGGCAGCCCAAAAGAGAATGGAAGGAAATATTCAATGTGCTGAATAGACAAAAATATGGAGCCAAGTTTCTTTTAGCCAGCAAGGCTGTCATTTGGAATAGAAGGAGATATAAAGTCTTCCCCAGACAAACGAAAACTAAGAAAGTTAATGACCACTAAACCAACCCTGCAGGAGATCCTGAAGGGACTCTGTGAGTGGAAAGCAGCAAAGACTAGGAATGAACAGAGACATCATCATAAACACAAAACCTATAGGTAACACAATTGCACTAAATCCATATCTTTAAATAATCACTCTGAATGTAAATGGATTATATGAACCAGTCAAAAGACATAGGGTATTGGAATGGAAAAACAAAAACAAACAAACAAACAAACAAACACCAAGATCCATCTATATGCTGCTTACAAGAGACTCATTTTAGACCTGAGGACACCTGCAGATTTAATGTGAAGGGATAGAAAAGCATCTTCATGCTACTGGATGTCAAAAGGATCTCAGAGTAGTCATACTTATGACAAACAAACTAGATTTTTAAAACAAAGACTGTAACAAGAGAAGAATAAGGACATTATATCACAATTAAGCATCCATCCATTCTATCCATTTAACAATTAATAATGTTAACAATTTATAATGCTTCCAATGTGAAGGCACCCAAATATATAAAACAATTAATCACAAACATAAATAAATGTATTAATAACAATACCATAATTGTAGGAGACTTCAATACTCTACTTATAGCAATGGATAGATCATCTAGGCAGAAAATCAATAAGGAAACAATGGCTCTGAATGACACATTGGACCAGATGGATTTAATAGATATATTCAGCACTTTTAATCCAAAAGCAGCAGAACAAACATTCTTCTTGAGTTCACGTATAATATTCTCCAGAAAAGATTATATACTGTCCACAAAACAGCCCTCAACAAACATAAAAGGATGGAGATTATTCCATTCATATTTTCAGGTCACAATACTCTGAAACTTGAAGTCAACCACAAGAAAAATTTTAGAAAGCCCCAAAATACATGGGGGTTAAATAACATCCTACTGAAGAATAAATGGGTCAATCAGGACATTAAATAAGAAATTAAAAACATATATATGGAAGTAAATGAAAATGAAAACACGACAGTCCAAATCCTTTGTGATGCAGCAAACACAGTCGTGAGAGGAAAATACACTGCATTTCAAGACTCTCTCAAGAAGCAAGAAAGTTCCCAAATGACATCTAAATAACACCTAAGTAACACCTAAAAGAACTAGAAAGGCAGCGACAAAGAAAGCTGAAGCCAGGAGAAGAAGAGCAATAATAAAGAATAGAGCAGAAATAAACAATATATCATCAAAAAATAATAATAATAACAGTAGAACAGATCAATGAATCTAAGAGCTGGTTTTTGAAAGAATAAGAAAACTGTTAACCCCCTAGCCAGACTTCTCAAAAAGAAAAGAGAAAGGACCCAAATAGACAAAATCACAAATGAAAGAGGAGAGATCACAATGAACACCACATAAATACAATTATTATAGAATATTATGAAAAAATATGTGCTAACAAATTGGACAATCTGGAAGAAATGGGTAAATTCTTAGACACTCACACCCTCAAAACAGAAACTCAAATGGGAAAAAATAGAAAATTTCAACAGAAAGGAAATAGAAAATTTGCATAACCAGTGAAAAAATTGAATCAGTTATCAAAAATCTCTTAGCAAATAAGGGTACTTGGGCCAGATGGCTTCCCAGGGAGATTCTACCAGACATATAAAGCAAAGTTAATACCTATTCTTCTTAAGCTGTTCCGAAAAATAGAAATGGTAGGAAAGCTTCCAGACTCAATTTATGAAGCCAGCATTACCTTGATTCCAAAACCAGATAAAGACCCCACTGAAAGGAATTACAGGCCAATATCCCTGATGAACTTGGATGCAAAAATTCTCAACAAAATACTAGCAAACTGAATTAAACTGTACCTTAGAAGAATTAATCACCGTCATCAAGTGGGATTCATTCCTGGGCTGCAGAGCTGATTCAATATTCACAAATCAATCAACGTGATACATCCCATTAATCGAAGACAGATAAGAAACATATGATTCTGTCAATAGATGCAGAAAAACGTATTTGGAAAAAAAAAAAACACAGCATGCTCTTTTGATAAAAACCCTCAAGTAAGTCGCTTTAGAAGGAACATATACCTTTATGTCCTATGAGCCATCTATGAAATGGTGTTCAGGATCATTAGTCATTAGGGAAAAGCAAATTAAAATCAGAATGAGATATCACTATATATCTATTAGAGTGGTTAAAGTAAAAAATTTTGACAACACCAAATGCTGAGAGAAATGTGAAGAAATTAGATCACTTATACATTCTGGTGGGAAGGTAATATGGTCCAGCCATCCTGGCAAACAGTTTACCAGTTTCTTAAGCAAATTAAGCATGCAGTTACCATAAAATCTAACAATTGCACTTCTACCATAAATCTAACATTTATCCTAGAAAAATGAAAACTATTTCACACAAAGCCTGTATACAAATGTTTACAGTCATTTTATTTGTTATATCCCCAAACTAGAAATAATCCAAATATCTTTCTCAGAGGTCAATGGTTAAACATTCTGTGGAGCATCTATACTATTAAATACTACTTAGCAATGGATAGGAATGAACTACTGATGCACACAGTCTCCTGGACTGTGTTCCAGAGAACTATGCTGAGTAAGTAAAGTCAATCCCAAAAGGTTTCACTCTATATGATTCATTTATATAATATTCTTGAAATAACAAAATTGTAGAAATGAGCAGATTAATGATTGCCAGGAATTAACGATGGGATGTGAATGGGATAGAAGTGTTTGTGGTTTAAAAAGGCAACATGAGAGTTGATGGACATGTCCTATACTTTCCTTATACTAGTGTCAATATCCTGATGGTGATATTCTACAATAATTTTGCAATATGTTACTATAAGGGGAAACAGAATCAAGTGTGTACACTTGTGGGTATATGTTATAACCATACATGAATCTATAATAATATCAAAATAAAAAGTTTAAGTTGAAATAAATAAATGTTAACAAAAAAACAAGTCTAAATTAAAGAAAATGAACATCAAAAAACACATTTCTAATATGTAATCATGAATGTTAAATTTTTTATAAATGAAAGTTACATTGTATTACCTCTTTTATTTTCTTAACTATGAATTGAAGATACATGTTATGTAATAATGTATATAATTTTGGGATTTTCAATCCTCATAGAGTTTGAGAAGGCAAAATTTACCTTCTACTTTTAATTATCTCTAATAAATTTTTTCTGGCTTGAGAACCTCAGGATCTAGTATCGCTATATATCTAACATTTCAAGTGCCATTTTAAAGTGATTTTATTCAATACTAGACTACTATTATCCTTAGACAGTTCTAATACAACTGACCCTTGAAAAACCCAAGCTGGAACTGCATAGGTCCACTTACATAGGTTTTTTTCAATAAATATGCATCCAGTACTGTATATGTATTCTTTCTTTCTTTTTTTAAATATATATTTTAACATTTATTTATTTTTGAGAGACAAAGAGAGACAGAGCAGGAGCGGGGCAGGGTCAGAAGGAGGAGGAGACACAGAATCCGAAGGAGCCTCCAGGCTTTGAGCTATCAGCACAGAGCCTGACGTGGGGCTTGAACTCAGAAGTGGTGAGATGACCTGATCCAAAGTCAGACACTTAACCAACTAAGCCACCCAGGAGCCCTGTATTCTTTCTTTCTTAAGACATTTGTAATAACGTTTCCTTTTCTGTAGCTTATTTTATTCTAAGAATACAGTATATAATGCATATAACGTGCAAAATCAGTGTTGCATTGATTTTTCATGTTATCCATAAAGTTTCTGGTCAACAGTGGGCTCTTAGTAGTCAAATTATGTGGGAGGGTAAAATGTGATGTTCTAATTTTCAAATGCATAAGGGAGTCATTGCCTTTAGCCTCCATGATGTTCAAGAGTCAACTCTATATTATTTCACCTTATTGCATAAGTTATTATCATCATTAATCAGATTATAATAAGAAAGTGTCCTCCTAAATTTATCTAGGTACATTCTTTAATATCTGTATAAATTTTAAGCAATTGTATTATTTTATTATTGCAAAAATAAACATTTATTCTTCAATTGACTAATGAATTATCCATAGAAAATTCACATAGTTTCACAAGTTATACCTAGAATTGTCTTCTATATATGATAACAAATATAGATATTAACAGTAAATTTAATAGCAGTTTTGTTAGTAATAACTGACATTGTTATCCTAATTGATATAATCTAGGTGATCCTTGACCAATGCAAGAATCAGGATTAAACAAGAATTTCAAATGAAGTAAAAAGTGTCTTCAAATATCAAGATTGAAGCCAATACTTTATTTAGTTTATGTGGATATTAAATCATGTACCATTAGGCCACTTCAAACCTGCATTTACAAATTTGTTTCAGTAGAGGGGCACCTGGGCAGCTCAGTCGGTTTAGCGTCTGACTTCAGCTCAGGTATGATCTCACATTTCGTGGGTTTGAGCCCTGCATTGGGCTCTGTGCTGATAGTTTGGAGCCTACTTCAGATTCTATATCTCCTTATCTCTGCCCCTTCCTTGCTCACACTCTGTCTCTCTCTCTCCTATTCAAAAATAAACATTGAAACAAATTTGTTTCAGTAGAAACCAAGAAAGCACACACTGAGAAAATATTAACTAATAAAGTAAAAAAAAAAGTTTATTTTACTGGACATTCATTACTACTCTGCATTTTACACACGCACACACAAATAGATAGGTAGATAGATGATAGACAGATAGATGAGTTCACATATATATATAAAGATAATTAATAGTTAACGATAGCAATAGTAACAATACCGAAATACTTCAATATGTTAACTACCAGTCTAATATTGGCTCGGAATGGCATGCTAAGGGTTCTACTTCCGACTATAATGGGACAGATTGTATCAAACTGTGTGCTAAGAACAATGGAAAAGCTGAACAAAAGAAACAAAACAGCTATTTAAGGAAATGAGAAAGCAAGCAACAGAGATAAGATTTGAGGGATTAAGTTCTTGGAGCAAAGGAAAACTTTTAGTACAAGTCCTACAATTCTGATTGTAGGTGTACAGTGCAGGCTGTTGAGGAGAATCTGCAACAGACTCACTGAAGAAAAGAGACAAAAATTTGTTTTCAGAGCTGCTAAATAAGCAGCAAATAAAGGATTAATATAGGAGAAGTATAAACTGTAAAGAATTAATTCCAGTATTCTCTGTGCAATTTTCTATGAAGGAATTTGCTGATTCCCAAGTCCCAAATGTGTGGAGTGAAAGGTGAAAAGTTTCCAGCATAAAACATTTCCTAGAAGACCAAAAAGCTAAGCAGAGACTTTAGCAGTGAGAAAATTATGATATAGGCAAAAATTAGACATCAGCAGTTAACATGGAGAAGGGATCTGTAAATATCCCTGAATTTGGTGGGGACACATAGAGGTCACTTTCTAAAAGAAGGGGAATAAAATATATAGGTATTCTCTCACAAGGACTGAGAATTGAGTCTTGAATCATTTGAATGTCTAGTGAGGTCAAGGAGATTTGCATATACTCTGTTTCAGAAGAAAATTAAGTTTCTCATAGGAAAATTAATATCGTTCAGAGATATTACAACTTTTTAAATCTAATTGTCTTGTAACCAATAAAAAATTTCTAGGCATATCAGGACATAGGAGCAAATGAGAGATAACCAGAAAAAAAAAGTAAATCAGACTAAAAAGTGTTACATAAAATGGAATTATGGGATACAACTTCAAAATAACTGTAGCAGACAAGATCACCAACTGATGCTAAAATTAATGGGTAAAATTATCATGAAAAAGGAGATACATACATTCATTTATCTTTCCATAAATTACTTACTAATTACAAAGAGAAAACTAGTAATTTTGCAGTGGAAAAACTTTGCAGAAACTCTCTTAACCAAGTATTTAAACGTATTTTTCTTTAAGTTTTATTTATTTATTTTGAGAGAGGGGAAAGGGTCAGAGAGAGGGAAAGAGGAAGAATTCCAAATACGCTCCAGGCTGGCCAGGAGGCCAGCGAGGAGTCCCATATGGGGCTCGAACTCATGAACTGTGAGATGATAACCTGAGCAAAACCATGAATCAGACACTTAACCGACTGAGCCACCCAGGCGCCCTCTTAACCATGTATTTAAAGTCACACCGCTAGTAATAAAATGTAATGACAGAATGGAACTCCTGACATTCACTGAGAATAATTTTTGCAAGAATATGATGAAATTTTGTAGAGATACCATGGAATTACATAACATTCTTGCTAAAAAATTATGGTAATATCAAACTTCTCATTAAAAAAATCAGACAAAACCAAATGGAGGGGCAAAAGAGCTGACTAGTACTCTTTAAAAGTGCCAAGGTCATGAAAGACCAGAGAAAGTCAATATATTAATTAATAGTGTTCAATATATTAATTAAGTAATCAAAGTTACTTTCCTTCTTTCAATAATCTTTATATGGTTATGAACAATGTTAACTTTAAGGAAAGCTGAGTAAATATTACTGTCTGTACATGTTTTGCAACTTAATTTTTAAGTCTAATGTTCTTTCAAAATAAAAAGTGAATAAAAATGTTGAGAACACAATAATAAAATACACTCATGGACACTATCATTTTTATATAAGATTATTTTAATTTCATGTATGCAAAGTGACTTAAGACATACATATTAAATATAAATAAAATTCAGAATGTAACTCTTCTAATACTGTTAGCTTCCTGAGAGCAAAGGTTTCGTCAAGTTCATTCACCACGGAAGAAGCATTTGACACAGCACCTGACAAATAGTAGGCCCTAATAAAAATGTGTTGACTGAACAATTGAATGAATAAATGAAGGAAGGAAGGGAGGAGGGAAGGAAAGTCTTTTTTTTTTTTTTCAAGGCAAGAACATATTTTCTGGGAAGTCTTTAATGCATTAACAAGAGTCCTAATAGATATGACAGTGGAACCTCACCTTTTCCCACTGCTGTCCTTTCCATTATAATCATGCTTGTGCAAGGGAGACTTCTCAGAGTTACAGATGGTTTTATTTTTGGGGGAAACATGCATCAGTGTGTGTGTGTGATACTTTTTAAGATGGACAATAGGATTCTAGGATGGTTACACGAAACAGAGTTCACCCCAATCTTTCAATTAGTAGCTGTTAAATTAAAAAATTATAAAAGGGGGAAAACATATTTTGAGAGAAAAATAAAATCTAGTCCTATGATGACAGAAGGAGTGAGGAAAAGCAAGAAAAAATAATAGATTTCTACTGAAGAACGGGGCTGCATTTCTTGTGTTCCAAAAATCAGACAGGTATATAACCATAAAAGATTGGGAGTTGATCATTTTTTAATTATAATTTTTTAATGTTTATTTATCTTTGAGAGAGAGACAGAGCGTGAGTGGGGCAGGACAGAGAGAGAGGGAGACACAAAATCCAAAGCAGGGTCCAGGTTCTGAGCTGTCAGCACAGAGCTCAATGTGGGGCTTGAGCCCACAAACCATGAGATCATGACCTGAACTGAAGTCAGACGCTCAACCGACTGAGCCACCCAGGTGCCCCATTTCTTTTTAATTTTTATTTTTTTATTGTTACTTAGGGAGTTGATCACTTCTAATGGCAGAGAAAGTAAGTTGCTGGTAACAGGAAATAAAAGTACAGTTGCTAAAGATGAAACAAAAACAGAAAGAACTGTAGGGAAGAAGGAGAAAAAGAGCATAGGTTACAAAACTGGAGACATCTATATCTAGTGGCTCCTGCAGTCCACAGGTAGCTACCCTTTCACTACTTAGGCATTGAGATCTCTCACCCTATTGTAATTAGAAGAAACAAAGAAAGTAGGAAAGCAATTCTAGATCTTCTACACACACACACACACACACACACGCACGCACGTACACACCACTCCATTTTTTTTTTTTTTTTTTTTTAGTTTTGTAACATTTACCTTCACTCCTTCAATAAGAAATTGCTTAAACTTTATCTTTATCTTGGTCAATTATGTATTCAGTTAAAGGATATGCTGGTGCTCCCCCTTCAGTTTAACTTGGGCATCTTTCTGTACTTTCATATATAGATATGCATATTCTTTTCCATAGCCACAAGTTTTTCCATTGCATGACTCCAGCATTACTTGTTTAATAAGGACACTGAAATCTTGATTATAGAACCAAGTCTGATCAATTGTTGGAACCTAGTTTCCAATAGAGTCTGTTCTGCTATAATAGGTGTTTCTATAATGAAAATTAGTTTACAAATGATTGATAAGTTGGGTAATGATATCAGTATAATGCAGTTATAAACTTCAGCAGAAATAGATTTATCAACTTTGCTGCTTTGCCGGCCTCAGGAAACATTTTGGTTCAATTTTAAGAAACAAAAAAAGATCAAGCACTGGCACTAGGATTTCTTCCTCACTTCCTCAGAAAGTTACACCCTGAGTCTGGAGCAGGTATTTACTCTGAGCACGTCATCTTGAATCCCATAGGGGGACTTAAAAACTGGTACAGGGTGCATATGTCAGTGGAGATTTAACAAAGCTCTTGGTTATGCTCTGCTGATCACTTAAGTGCTCTGGTTAAAAAATTACAGAGATTTTGCATGGATGTCTCTATTTTCCTAAAAAATTCACTCATTATTTTAACTCACAAATTTCAGTACCTGATTTTGGAGAACATGGCCTTTTTCAAGAATTCATAATATCACTTTCAAACAAACACTTCATACCCCATATTCTATTAAATATTGCCAAGTGTATCAAAAAGCAAACAGAATAATTCTTTATTTTTCTAAGTTTACTTTTTTATTTTGAGAGAGAGAGAGAAAGCCTGGGTCAGGAAGAGGAAGAGAGAGACGGGGAGAGGGAGAGAATCTCAAGCAGGCACCTTGCTGTCAGCACAGAACCTAAAGTGGGGCTTGAACTCACCAAGTGTGAGATAATGACCTGAGCTGAAGTCAGACACTCAACCGACTGAGACAGCCAGAAGCCACAAACAGAATCATTCTTAATAAAAATATTAATTTTAGGGGGCCTGGGTGTCTCAGTCAGTTAAGCATCTGACTCTTAATCTTGGCTCAGTTCTTGATCTCATGGTTCCTGAATTCGAGCACCTCTTCCTGTTGTGCACTGACAGTGCAAAGACCTGCTTGGGACTCTCTCTCTCTGTCCCTCCCCCACTTGTTCTCGCTCACTTTCTCTCTCTTTCTTAAAATAAATAAACTTAAAAAATATATTCAGTTTACAAATTTGAAACTCTTAAGCTATTTGGTAATTAGTTCTAAATTATACTGAATTAAACAATGTTTGCTTATTTACTATGTGCTTACCATCCCAATAAACAAAGGCTTTGTATCTATTAATAGAGACAGGTAACATTCCAGTTCACTGTGATTACCTCCATGTTCTTATCTCTCTTGTGATTGCTCTCTGAAGATTTCTACCTTATTGTTTAAGACTTCAATAATACTAAATCTTCTAAATTGTTGGAGTGCATTTATGTCCACTGACTCAGAAAATTCTATGATCCTTTGCTTTTTTCCCCTGCTATCAGCAAACGTGGTTTTAGAATGGAAAATAAAATATCCACTTAAATATTCTACAAACCTCTCAAATTCAGTATATCCAAAACTGAACTCAATCCTCATTCCCAAACAATTTTTTCCATTTATTTGCTTGATGAATAGCAATTAATTCATTCAATAAATAACTTTTGTATTTCTATCATGTTGCCAACACTGAGGTAGTTGCTCTGGAGAGACAGTTTGTGAAGCATTATGCTCTGTGCCTTCACATATTTAAAGCATAGTAGAAGATATTGGACATTGATCAAATAAACATAGAAATAATACTTTACTCTTTGTATAAATTATAAGGTCCTGAGGTTATGAGGGGGAATTTCCCTAGATTTGGAGATAGGGAATATTTCTCTGAGGAATATGACATTTGAGCTGAGATGTGAAGGCTGGGTAAATGTTAACCAGGTGAAGGGAGGGAGCAGAAGAGAATTAATTCCTGGCATCCTCCAAAGCAGGCACTGAGGCAGGATGGATCTTGGTATGCCAGAGAAAATGACGGTAAATGGTGTCCCTGGAGGGGCAGGTGCAAAGGAGAGAATGTCTCTCGGTGATCTCAGAGAGATGAGCAGGGATTAGAAAAGTTTAGGAGTCTATAGTGATGAAGTTAAATTTGATGGCTAACATTCTTTTCATACTTGTTAATGGTCAATTATTGTATAAATATTTATGTTTTTTACATTGTGTTTTTAATCCATATACCAATACCCAGAGATACATACAATTATCATCACGTTTTATAGAGAAAGAAACTGGATGAGGTTAGGATTAAGATTTTATGTCTTCTGAGTCGTGGAATTGGAGTTTGAAAATAAGGCAGTCCTTCTGTGGGTACCTGCTTTATGCTCACTATTCCAAAAAGCCTCCATTGTTGTGGTTATGGAAACCTGAGAAGGAAGAAGGATTTAAGTAGAGGAATTAGAGTAATCCCTATTAGCCTATTATCATCATCCATCTCACTGCCAGCACCTTCATAGTTAACATCACCACTTCTCCTTCAATACGAATCTTACTAATTTTAAGCACAAAATAGATCTCTAATTCAGGAACTTTTAAGCACGATCAACCTTTGACTACATGCATCCAAATCAGTTTTTTGTCTCAGCTTCTGCCATGGCTTTCCAAAGCCCTCTACACAGACAACACATCCAATCTCGCTACTCCTCTCTTAATTCTCCTCCATCAGCAGTCAGAAACATCCTCTTGCTTAGCATGTCACTCCATGCTTACATCTTGTAAGCACCTTTCCATTGCACTTGGAGTAAAATCTTTATACTTCACTCTCTCATAAACTGTCCACTTGATGCTGACTCCAGACCATTTTCTACCCTTCTCCTTTTCATCCATTAAGCTCATATGTATCAGCTTTTTCTCCATTTTTTTAAACATCAAACATTTTTCTGATTTATCACCAGAGAACATACTCTTTCATTACTTGAATTACTGAGCCTCTTCTGCTTACCCCATTTTCCTACTGACACTTACTCATCTATCAGATCTCAACACACAGTTACTTTCCCAGGGACATATTGTATTATATTCCAGGCTAGGTTTAGACTCTGTATTATTTTCTCTCACAAAAATCTATTATTTTATGTTGTATCCAAACAAATTTTCACTAAATTTAAACATAATAGTTGTTAAATGATTACTGTATAATTAATTATCTAATGCTGTCTGCCTTTCCACTCCGTTCTTGGATAATCACCCTAAGAACAGGAGTCACGTATCAGTTTTTACCACCACTTGCTCCTTGTTGTATGACACTCTTTTTGACACCAAATTCATCCTCAGTAAGCAAGATGCAGTTTTTACTCCCACAAAACACAATAGGAGAATCGTCTTCAAAAGAAAATTCTATGAATTCTATGCAACACATGTTTCCTCCTAGAAGAAAACTTAGATGTATAACACAAAAGTGAAAACAGAATAAATGTCAGAATAAAAACTACCAAGTTTTCAAACATGAACTCTCCCTGCCCCTACCTGGATTTGCAGTTAAATGTTGAAAGCAGGTTACAAACTATGAAAATCATATTAGTAGTGATAGAAGAGGTGAATAGGAGAAAGAGCTTTGGGCTAGCAAGGCTAAAATTGCTATTAAGGATTTTTTTTAAATCTTCCAAATGTAATTAAAATCATATTGTACAACAGAAGGTCAATGACCAAAAGGAAAATAAAATGTTCACATGGACAATTTACAGATAGTCTTACAACATGTTTATCAAGAAATATTATATAAATTAAGGACAATAAAATCCAGTTCTCCAAAAGTTAAAGGAAAAGGTTTAAAAAGTACTATTTTTCTAGACCTGAAAAATATGTGTGCATAAGAAGCAGGAAGGTTTGCTCTGCAAGATATTATTCCTCCCCTTTTTTTATTGCCTGTTGCTAAAACGGCACCAGGTCAAAACAATGAGATACTCTCGCTGATAATAGTGCTATAAATACATAGATTTATTGATAGAATTATGACACTGCAGCAGCTTTTCAATTAGTATTAGAGTCATTAACTAGGCAGGGAATATATGGATAGTGGCACTTTATTCAATTATACTTATAAAGATGTATTACTGCAGATGATAAGAAGTAATAGAAACACTTGTATATAACAGTACTTAAATGAAATACCAATAAAATGCTGCTTTTTTTCCCCTCTCAAACAATATAGCTGATAGAGTTTTGCTACTCCCACAACTCTAAATCTTTAGGGTTGGATCTGTTCCCTGAGTGTTCTGGCTTCCTGTATAAGTTGCAAGGAATTGAGTTTTGTGGTATTAACAAAGTCATGTAAAACTCTTTCTGCCAGTTCTGCATGGCTTGTTATTTCATACAATTCAATTATCTACTCAAATATCAGCACATCAAAGAGAGTTACTCTGACTACTGTATCAAAAACATCTTCTCTCTTCACTAACACCATTGACTCATTACCCTCATTCACAATCTGAAGGGTAAAAGTGCCAGGTTTTGGGGATCTGGTGATTCTTATACTGTCACACAGTGAACAAGGATGGCATAAAATTCAATGCTGGGAATAAAAGAAATCTCAGTAAAATCAGCAGAATATTTCTTTTTTTCTATAGAGGGATTATGCTAACAAAGACATGTAAAGAGACACAGTGAAAACTAAGTCCCCAGAGCTTGGAGTATGAAACCTTAAATAACGGCAAATGGTAGAAATTCAAAAGGGCAGGTTAGAAAGTCAGGGAATGCAAGGCAACAGTAATTGATAGACTCAAGTGTATAGTGGTTCACATGAGAGAAGAGTCTTTATTATTCATGGAACAGTTGGGGGTAGTTGGTGGGGAACAAAAGTATTATTTCCACAGTCATTCAGGAGCCCAAGCTGAGGACCTCTGCCGTCTTCAGTATAAGGCCATTCCAGACCCCTAGATCATTGTTCTGTTGCCAGAATCAGCCAGAAAAGGGAAAATGACTGCAACACACACTATTTTTGCTCACATTCCATTGACTAGAAATCAGTCATATTACCATACCTAAATGAAGTCATAAAATGTAGTTTATCTGTATTTCCAAGGAGAAGGAAAGAGATTTTTGTCTTCAACAAGAAGACCCCATCCCAGTAGGCTTACTTGCCAGTATGTCAATGGTAGCTTGTACAAAAATCTCTACTATAGCATACACTGTATTCTTGAGAAACTCCATGTTGTATAAAATTATGCACTCTAAGTAATAGAATGGCCACATATCCCAGGTCGGTTGAGATAATGCTAAGCATATTGTCCCCCAAAACTGTTTAGTTATTGTTCTTTTCCTTTCAAAATTACCTGGGTTTAGATTATGAATTTTAGGACAACCTTCTTACAGGAAAATAATGAGACTGGGAAAAACCACTCAAAGTCTATCCCCCAACATACAATAATAATTAAAATAAATATACTGGCACAGTTACATCTCTACTATCACTAGTAGCTAGGATTTCAGTCTATCTATTGAAGCCTAAATCCTTGGGGTCCATGCTTTATCTTTTAACTAATATTTTAATTTACATAATTTGATACATACCTTTTCTGAGTGGTTATTTTTACCATATGAAAACTAAAACTAAACACTACTCTCAAGATATAACTACTGAAAATAGTTATACTTACTGCTGTCTCAACTAATGATTTATTGTGGTAATGGATATTTGTTAAGCATTTCTCATTTGTGAGATGAATAATCATTAACATGTGTAGACCAGAAAAAATATAAAAGTGCTTCCATGCTTATACGCAGCATAAGAAATTAGAGATCTTACAGAAATTAGTCCTTAGGACTTTAATTCTATGGATTTCTGTTTTTCTTGGCATTGAGTAGAGGGTTCATTCAATTCTTTTTGCTAGAATATTGTTGCATATGTCTTACACGAAGTCTTCAAAGTTTCATTGGAGAGCATAGAAGGACACCACACTGGGAATTCATTGAGCTTCCAGAATCATGTAATAATTATTTTTGTGCCTAAATGGCCACAACATTTCCTGGTATTGAAGAATTCATTCTGAGACTTCCTTTTTTTTTAAATGTTTATTTGTATTTAGATAGAGAGGGTGTGGGGGAAGGACAGAGAGAGAGGGAGAAAGAGAATCCCAAGCAGGGTCCACACTGTGAGTGCAGAGCCCGAGGCAGCGCTTAATCCAAGGAACAGTGAGATCATGATCTAAGTGGAAATCAAGAATCCATGCAGATAGGCTCAACTGACTGAGCCACCCAAGCATCCTTTTAGATTTGCTTTATTATACTATTCCATTCAGTAGTAGGTGGACAGATAAACTTCACATACTGCTTACAAGTGAATGGTTACTATGAAAATATATCAAATAATTGTGAATGATCAGGCTTATGTCAGTTTCCAATACAAAGTTTTCCAGTGTTTTTTTTTTGACAAGAATCCAAGTACAAATTTAGGTGTGAGTAGCTGAGGTAAGTGGAGGAAAAGCTCATTTGAGGTAAAATCCAACATATTTTTTTCCACATTATTGTTGAGCTCCTTAAGGATGCTGGTAGGAAATGGAAAAGACAACCAATAAAATGTACCATACACAAAAACCTTTAAAGTATGAGTAGATGCTAGAAAGGGTAAGGTAATTGTGTTAATACAAAATTATCAATGGGGTAGTTGTTTTGTTTTCTTTAATAGAGGTGCACTTAATATTTAGGAAAACAATTAGAAAATAATAAAGATACAATCTTATCTGCCAACCCCATAAGAGCTATTGGAATAGAATTTTCTTTAAGGCTAAGTGGTCAAATATGTACATTCCATAGATCTTGATGTAATAGGGACATATGCCACATACAGTGTGGCATCATGAGGGACACAGTAGTATTGACAGAATTGTGTGGAGAAGAGAGGAGGTCTTGGTCAAAGCTAAGGAAACATAAAAAAAATAAAAGGGGAAGATGCAGCACAACTATCATAGAAAATATTATGTACCAATTGGCAGCATGCAATGTAAGTATGGGTGTTATCTGGATACTGTGTTTAAATTTATAATTAAAATATATTTGTTTTAAATTGCAGTACAAAAGGAATATATAATTAGATTGACATGCATGGTGTTAAGGGAATGATTGCATGTAACAATGATTGTATAATTAATTGACTTTATTTAACATGTAAATTTAATTAGGTAATAGTATAAGATGTGAGCTGTTATTTTGTTTTTTGTTTTTTGAAGGAGATATTCCAGTGACTAAAGTTAGGGGATCATCCCAGTCAGGACAAATATCCAGGGTATTATTTTGGTGATTGATGAGTATAGTTTAAGAGTATTTAAGTTGAAGAATCTTTTTAAGGATGTTGAATAATTATTGAAAAAAGAGCATGAGTGATATTTGCTTTGTGGTGATTCTCTCAAAAAATTTAGAGCTGGAATATGGACATAGATTTCCCATTAGCAAACTCAGAAATGTTATTTCCAGATATTTACTATTTTCCCTTGTGAGTGGGGTGGGGTAGGGGAAAGCTGTAGAGCATGGCTGCTTTTGGAACCTGGTCATGATACATTACCTTTTTTTCCTTCTTTTTATTTGTTTTTTATTCACCCTTTGATTTCTTCATCCATTTCTCCTATCTTCTACCCCCTTGCCTTTGGTAACCACCAATCTCTTATGTATTATCTTTTTTTAATGCATCTTCATAATCAGGTGGCTAGTATTTTAAGTAGTATAGAACTGTAGCCTGTATCTGAATGAGATTGTCCTCTAACTGTCTTTCCTCAGATCATCTTTGACTGGCTTTGTTATCAAGAAAATTAACTTCAGATGTGTTTGGAGTTGTTTGTATTTCTAAGGTGTTATCCTCTGCAGGAATTTACCTAGGATTGGATTTTGAATTTATTTAAAATAATGTTATTAGCATTTCAGCTTATTTTTTTCTTAGTGTCAACATTTTGATTTGCATTAAAGATATACTATTCAGTCATGTGATCTATTTCTTTTAGAGTATATGTAAGTTATCTATTATGTGTATGAATATATACAATGATAAGTCAAATATGACACCCAATTTCCTTCAAAATGTTAAGTGTATTGTAATAAAGATTTTTAAAAATATCACCTTACAGTTTAATCTCTGCAGCTTTCATGGTTACTTTATTCCACAATTCTTAATATTGTTATTTAAGCCTTCAATCTTGTTTTTCTCCTTATTAATTTTGACAAAAACTTGCTGACATAATTAATTTTTTAGAAACCACTTTTTAATTTGCTTCTTCTCTCTTATGTAATTACATTGTCTTGATTTTCAGCTCTTGTTGTTATTTCCATTATTGTACTATTTTTGTTTATATTATGCTATTATTTTTTCTAATTTCTTAAATTAAATTTTGGCTCATTTAGTTTTAACCATTTTAATTTTCTTTATGTCCTTTAAAACCCAAATGTTCCTTTTA
The DNA here is from genome assembly GCA_028646485.1 of Cryptoprocta ferox. Classification (NCBI taxonomy): domain Eukaryota; kingdom Metazoa; phylum Chordata; class Mammalia; order Carnivora; family Eupleridae; genus Cryptoprocta; species Cryptoprocta ferox. The sequence continues at coordinate 87,302,584 of CM053567.1, read as the reverse complement.
AATACTGTTTCAGTGAATGATATGTATAACATGTATATATATATATACATACATATGTATCCTTATCAGTTCAAAATATTCTATTCTATACAATGAGATTTTCAAGTGATTAGTTGTTTAAAATGTGTTAAATCTGTGTGTATGTTTATGTATTTTTTAAGCTATCTTTTTATATTTTTTTTATTTTTTATGAACATAATTTATTGTCAAATTGGCTTGCACACAACACCCAGTGCTCATCCCATCAAGTGCCCTCCTCAATGCCCATCACCCATTTTTCCTCTCTCCCATTCCCCCATCCAGAGTCAGTTTGTTCTCTGTATTTAAGACTCTCTTGTGGTTGCCTCTCTCCCTCTCTTTAACTATATTTTTGTCCTTCCTTCCCCCATGGCCTTCTGTTCATGGAGGTAATAATGTGGCATATATAAGTAAATTTTGCTAACTAACAGCCTCAGTTCTAATGTCTTAAAACAAAAAGGCTTACTTATTATACTTTGGTATAATGGTCCCAGAAAAAGGCCCATCAGATGACATGCAGCCTGGGAGAAAGGAATGGAAGCATCTCACTGCTGAGAAACTGAACAAACGGCTCCTGTGGTTTTGTGGACCAGGGATGTGGCCAGAGGAGGGAGAGGAAGAGGGGCTAGAAGTGGAAAAGTATTGAGTCAGAATGGAGAAAAGTGCCTTAGTCAAACCCAATACCTACTGCCTACTAAGGAGGTCTCAGCTGAGATGCTTGAAAATGGACCCAGTTGGGAGGCCTGCTAAAGGAAGCCCCTGGGCTAGAGAAGCAGATATGCCCATAAGCATGGCTGGGCCTGCGGGTGCCTGAGTCCTTGGCCACAGCTTTCCAGAAAACTTTAATGCTCTGGCTGTGCACCAAGTCTGGTGTGGGGAGGGCAGCACTCCCTCACGAGGCCAACTATGAAAGTTTTTGTAATTGCTTACGATGCAGCCTGAGGGATCATGGGATTTAGGCCTGGAGTCAGACTCCTTAGCTCTACCACTTGATCTTTCAGGGCTGAGCACAAAGCATAGGCTGCCATGTAATGTGTGCCCTCAGGGATTGTACTTTTATATGTACTTTTTGCAACCCTGTCATAATAATCATGGTGCACATATAAAAGTACACTCCCAGAGGGCACACATGGTCCTGCTGGAAACAGAGTTCACAATATTAGCGTATACATTAATCACTCAGATTAATTGGGCCTCTGATATGTCCTTGCACCACAGGGTTTTCAGTACAGTCTGAATAATTTAGGTTAGTCCTTGGCTTCAAAAAGACTATTTGAGACAGTAAGTTGCAGTTCTTTTTGTCCATGATATTAGTTCATCAACCTCCAGTGTGTGGATGACATCTGGAAGTGTTCTCAGTGGAAACCACCAGCGCTGAGGCCACCCCCTGCTGTCTCAGAGTCGGTATTGTCAGGTGTGATTCTGGTCTCAGCAGTCAGTTCAAATTCAAAATGTTCATGGCAGCTTGGAAAGGGATCAAGAGGAGATTTTCTTCAAGAGGAAGAGAAAGATTTCAGAAGCAATTCTGAAAAATAAAGATTGTTATGACATTCCTCCTCCCCACATCTCCCCAAATATGATTCCCCTGGTCTCCATGGTTTTAAAACTTACTCAATAATCACAATTTTATATTTTTTAATCATTCCCTATTTACCCCCAGACCCCCAGACTCTCTTCCAGAAGAGTTATTCAAGAAGGCAGAAAAAGTATTTTTATAGAAAAATAGTTTTATACAATAAATCCAGAGACATACCATGTTTAAGAATTAGTCAGGACAAAACTCTAGAAAATTTATAATGGTTTTACATAATCTCTCACCTTTCATCACTTGCTCTTAATAGATATCAGGTCTCCCATCAACTTAGGTTTTCATGAATTGGTGGAATGGATGGAAGGCCCTTGCAGGATTGCCATGGAGACTTAGCTGTCAATAATTATATAAAGAAAGAGACAGATTGGTCAAACATGAGCAGCAAATTAGAAGTGTTTGAGGGGGCATTGCTACAATGAGGTCCAACTGCTCACTTGAGATGTGTAGCCCAGGCCAAAGTTATCTTGTCCTTCCTACCCCCTCCACCCATCACCACATACACCACCTAAGACTGCAATTTAATTGTCCATTAAACCATTCAACCACCTTAAACCTTGTGGGTGTTATGGAATATGGAGGATCTATCATATGCCCGTGATTGAGCCCATTGATATGTAGCATTCACTTCAAATCTGAGGCAATTACCAGATGCAATGCATTCTAGGAAACTCAACAGGAAAACAAATGAGGTCCTATAGGGCCTGTACAATGTGGCCTGAGTCAGAAGAACATAACTAAATGACTAAGCCAGACTTGTACAAAGTGTCAATTGCGATTAGGATCTGATGCAACCATTATGATAGAATGACAGGCCCAAAATGATCTGTGCCAAGAATTCCCTGGGCTGTGGGGCTGTATTTTTAATGTTGAACAGGATATGGCAGGTGGGGTAGATTTGTGATGATATTTTGCTTTCTTTTGAAAGAATGGTAGTCCCTGTCTGGAGACTCAATTTAGGATGGTGACACTATTTCCACAAGCCATTCTCTCATGGAGCCAGATGGCAATTGATGACATATCTGCTTATTCTGGGCTGAGAACAATTCAGTCTCATGTTTAGCTCACAGAACTTGGTTTTGCTTTGCTTCATAGCAGGGGGCTCTTTTTAGTGAGCATCCTCATGGGTAACAAAGAGTGTATAAGTAGCAGACCTGATTTTCATACATATATTTTGTCTCCACAAGGAAGTTTGTTTTATATGATGGTCTAAGGTTTAACAATGACCCGACCAAAAGCCCAGGTCATTTGCCTAAGCCCAGGAGTCGAAGAAAACACAGCATGGTTCATTTGCTGGAGGGGTCTGAATAGACATCTATATTCTATGATGGTTTGACATCATTTTTTGGAGACACTAGATACTGATAATCAGGTCTGTCTTTTATTTGGATAGTTTATATTGGTATGTCTTCCAGTTCACTACTCATTTCTTTTATAATCCATAAAATGTTTTCAATCTTATTTAGTATTTTTTACCTCTGAAATTATGGTATTTAATCTCTAAGTTTTCGTTTTGAATTTGTATATTTTTCATGTTTCCATTTAAAATACCCAATCTTATCTCTAGATAGGTAAGTTCTGTGTTAGATTTGATTGATCAAATATTTTTCTCTTCAGTATGACTTATGTTTTCCCACCTGTTTAAATGTCTGATGATTTTTAATTGAATGTTATAAATTGTATGTCTTACCTTTTAGGGTGTTGTATATTTTTGCAATCCTATTAATAGCTTTTAACTTTATTCTAGAATGCAGATAAATTACTGGTAAATATTTTTATTATTTAAACTTCCTTTTAAGGTTTACAAAATGGGGCCAGATCAGCATTTAATTTAAGACTAATTATCACCCACTACTGAAGCAAGACCCTTTGAGTACTATAACCCTTTCTGTGAATCATGAAGTTTTCCATTCTGACTGGGGGGAACTGTCACTCTCTTGGTCTGTGTAATTTCCAGATACTGTCTCCACTAATTCATTTTGGTGATTCCTTCCCTGATTTTTGGTAGTTAATATAAATGTTTAATAAGTCCTAAATAAGAATCTTTTTTCTTGAGCCAAATGGATCATAAACCTAAATGTAAAATCAAATTTATAAAATTTCTAAGAAAAAACACAAGAAAAAAATCTTGAAGACATTTGCTTAAGCAAATATTTCCTAATTCCTGTATCAACACCAAAAAGATGATCTGTGAGGGAAAAATATTTATAAAATTAGACTTTTTAAAAATGAAAATATTTGCTCCTTAAATCCACTATTAATAGAATGAAAAGATAAGCTACAAATTGGTAGAAGTATTTCTAAAACATACAACAAAGGCTTTGCATAAAGAATTTATAAAGAATCTCAAAACTCATTAAAAAAAAAACCCAAACAAACCATTTACAAAGAAATTGACAAAATCAAAAAATTTGAACATATGTTTTACCAAACAACATATATAAAATCATCTGGTATCTATATGTATGTGTGTGTGTGTGTGTGTGTGTATTTGTGTGTGTGCGTGTGTAAATAAGACCATGAAATGATATTCAATACCATTTTATTTATTTATTTTTTAAGGATTATTTATTTATTTTGAGATAGTGGATGTGCACACACACACAAATGGCGGGTAAGCAGAGGGGGAGAGAGAGAATTCCAAGCATGCTCTGCACTGTCAGCACAGAGCCTAAGTGGGACTTGAACCCATGAACCATGAGATCATGACCTGAGCTAAAATCAAGAGTCAAACACTCAGCCAACTGAGCCAACAAGGCATCCCTGATATTCAATACCATTTTAAGTAATGAAAATTAAAATCACCATAATATACTACCCAAAAGCTGTTAGAAGACCTCAAAGTTAAAATAAACAATCTGATTATATCAAGTGTTGGCAAGGATGTTGAGAAAGTTGGAACTCCCACACTCCTTGTGGGAATGTAAAATGCTGCAACACTTTGGAAATCACTTTGATGGATTATTAAAAAAATTCTATATATCTAGCATAAAGCCCAGACATTTATTTCTTAGGTATTTATACAAAAAAATTAAAGCATATATAGCCATACAAAGACCTGCATATGAATATATGTAATGGATTTTTTTAATAGCCAAAATATGGACACAGGCCCAATGTCCAGCACAAGACAAAAGGATGAACAAATTGTGACATACTCATACAATGGGTTACTCCTTGGCAATATAAATGAAAGTACTATTGGTTCGTGAATAAGTCTCAAAATCATTAAATTGAATGAAAGAAGCCATGCAAGAAAGAGTACGTATCATAAGATTTCATGTATGTTAAATTCTAAAAACATGAACTAACCTATCATTACATAAATTCAACCTGGTTCTGATAATTAGGACATGGACCCCAGGAAGAAAAATATTATTCTGTCTACCTCAAATTTTCATGAACCATGTGAAATAGTATGTGAAAACAATACTTATTTAAATTTCAAGAATATATCTTGAAATTTTACTTTTTTATCAAAATGGATTTGGTTAAGGAGAGAATAATTTCAGAAATAGTAATATTGACATAAAATATTAACAAATAAAATGACTACTGTTTTTTTTTTCAATCAGATTGCTTCTAAGTTTTTTTTTTTATGATTTTTGACTGCATTTGGCTTTTCTATGCCTTTCTAATTTTCACTTTATTTGGAGTGGGATGAATAGGAAGCTGAAATATTAAAAATAGTTCAAAACAGTTGTAAATAATGATAGTTATATATATTCCAAAGAACATGGAATTATTGGTTCTTAAATGACACTTTCTTATGTTTTTTAGTTTTTTAAGCAAGTTAATATGAAAAATTTATTATTATTGTATTGTGTGCTTTTAATGCTTGACTGCTGCAATGCGTAAATGATATTTCTGTTTACTCCAGTAATCTGCTATAAATCAAATTTATTTCCTTCAGAGCTTCTTTAAAAGAACAAAGAAGGAGAAAACATCAAAACACAAAACCATAATAAATAAATTAGTTGTATTTAGCAGGTTTAAACTTTTCATGTTCTGTACATAATCAAATATAAAAATATATAATACTCAAGACCTTTATACATTTTACAGGAGCTTATACATTACAAAATTCAACTTAATTAGTTGTAATTTTAAACCATGTTAAATTTATATTTTAACATTTATTAGTTTACTTTTCAAGCAATTAAATTAAAAATTTATAAATATGTTTGAATCCTTAAAACTGGATGGCCATGATTTATAACTTCTTTTCCTATTTCCCATAAAGCTTTCCCTACCCCTCAATACAAACTCCCAAACATTATCTCACTGAAGGATTTTGATCAAGTATCTGCAACACCATAGTCATGCCCACCTTAAAATGTATTATTATTTTTGCATACATAATAACCCAAATTTAACTGAGAAAATAAATGGAGACTTGAGAGTTATTTAAAAAACAAGACCAATTACACAAAACTAAGTAGGGTTTTCATGGTGGCCATTAGGAATTGGGAAGGGTAGAGAAGTGACCCTCTCCATTGGGGTAATCAAGGAGGTTAGGACTCTAAATTACAAAGTGTTTGTCAAGCTTGGAAGCTGGGAATTTTTTCAGAAAGTGTCCTCTGAGGACTTACACACCAGAAAGATAGCCTGATAATTAGAAATGAATAGTCAAAAATTGTCAAGGCCCATCCATTCCCACTGATCAGATGATACAAAAGTGGATGGGACAATAAAACTGTTTACAGGGTAATTCATCAACTCATTTTTAAGCACATTGTTGTTTCAAAATGGAAAAAAATATTCCAGGGGATGACTTTATAAAGTTATATTCTTTTATCTCAAACTCAAGGAGAGGAAATACACACTGTATAAAATTAATAATTCTATAATACTGTTTAGTTACCTATATATACTCTCAAGTTTAGAGGCCTCCCCAGCCCTGACTTCAGGGTGTGATTTTAAGCTAAATCTCTGGGACTTATTTACTACTTGTTGCAAGTTTGTACCCTTAAACAATATTTGCCCTATCCTTCCACCCTCCATCTCCTGGTAACCACCATCTTATTTGTTTTCAATGAGTTCTGTGTTTTTAGATTCCACTTGGAAATGATATCACACAGTCCTTATCTTTCTCTGACTTTTCATACTTAGCATAAATCCTCAAGGTCCTTGTTGTCACAAATGGCAGATCTTCTTTATCAATTTATCTGTCTATGGGCACTTATTGGCTACTGTGAACATTGGTGCAATAAACACAGGAATGTGCATATCCTCTAGATATCTTTGTTTTCATTCTCCTTTGAAATATAACTGGAAGCTCTAGAGATATAATGCACAGTATAGTGAAATAGACAACAACACCATATTATAAACAAACTTGCTAAGACTCTAGAACTTAATTATTCCAACCGCTAGAAAGAAATGATGAATATGTAATGTGATAGAGGTACTAATTATAGTTACAATAGCAATCACTTTACAATATATTAATGTATCAAATTAACACATTATACACATTAAATATACACAATGTTATATGCCAAATATATTTCAATTTAAAAAAAAGAGGTTAAGTCTCCTTTTTCTCTGAAGAACAAATCTCCTGGGGTGCTTGGGTGGCTCAGTCAGTTGAGTGTTTGATTTTGGCTCAGGTCATGATCTCATGGTTCTGGGTTCGAGCTCCTTGCCGGGCTCTGTGCTGACAGCTTGAGCCTGGAGCCAGCTTTGAATTCTGTGTGTCTCTCTCTGCCTCTCCCTTGCTGGTGCTTTTCTCTCTCTCTCAACAAAACAAAACAAAACAATACAAAACAAAAGAACAAATTTCCTAAATTTCACTACCTTTGTTCTATTGATTGAATCCCAATAAGCCTTCAGTTTTAGCTCTGCCCAGTGTTTTATTCTTCTATTATATAAATCTAATTTTCCAATATGATTATCTTGTGTCTGAGCTCATCCTGTTTTGTTGTTGTTGTTTGTTTGTTTTTTATAGTCTGTCATTAAGCATATCTGTTTAAGGCAGAAAGATTCCAAGTTGACTCTCTACATTATTTTGATCCACAAGTTTCAAGTCATGGTCAACATGCTGGAAAGAAAATCTTCAGTGCTCAAAGACACTTGTGTGGAATGTGTTTGGAAATCAGGGCAGGGTTAGAAGAAGAGTAAAACAACACAGCTGAGTTTTGAACTTTTCAAGATAATGTCTTAAAACATAATATATCGTAGTATACATCACAATGGAAAGTACCAATATATGATATTAAATGTTTTTATATTACTTATAAACTTTTATTTTATTTGTTGTTTCAAAATGGAAAAAAATATTCCAGGGGATGACTTTATAAAGTTATATTCTTTATAACTTTAATAATAAAAATAAATTTTTATTATTTTTAAAAGTGTATTTAATTATTTACCTATATATCTATTTATTTGTTTATTTTGAGAGAGATAGAGAAAGGGAGAGAGAGCAGGAGAGAGAATCCCAAGCTCCCTGCTGACACCCTGAGATGGGGCTTGAACCCATGAACCATGATACCATGACCTCAGCCTAACCCAAGGGTCAGTTGCTTAACCAACTGAGCTACCCAGATGCCCTTATAAATTTCTATTGAAATAAAATTTTCCTATGTCGTAAGTAGAGAAGATACAATCTGTCTCTTGGCTACAAAAACCCATGTGTAATTTTCCAGGCTCAGCCATTGGCAATTATAAAGGCCCATCGTGGCAGGTTCACCCGCCCTACAGCAGACTCGAGGCACAGCCAGTGCCTTGCTGCCTATGAGCGAGTTGTAGTCAAGGACTAACCTGTGCTGTCATGTTCTAGGGCAGCCAGTCCAGACACCTTTGTTCTTCTGTCTCTTTACCTGAGGCTTTGTGTGAGTTCTTTTTGGCACCTCTGCAAAGGTCCTCTTATGGGGGGCTCAGGGGACACCTTGCAGAGACTTTTCCCAAAGTGGCTTAGAACTCAGTACTTTCCACTTCCAGCTGTCCCCTTATTTTCCTTGGTCTGCTCCTTCTCCTCATCCTCTGGTCCTTAAAGCTTTTTGTTCAGGGTTTCCTGGCAGTGAGATGGCTCTCACATCTATGCTGACCCACCTAACTTTGACTAGCATGCTACTCCGTGAAAGAAAATAAAATAGGAAAACAGGAGGGAGTCAGAACTTTATTTGGTTTAATCTCTTGCTTAAACTATTGCAGTAACTGACTAAGGGCTGTATTGTTACTTTCCTTTGGAGTTTGTTTTAACTGATTGCTCTGATACCTAGGAGCTCAGTTTTCTGTTTTCAGCTTGGCTGAACTCCTGACAAAATCAACAACACAAAATGTGGCATGAGGATGAATTTAAATGGGAAAAAAAAAGAAATTGGAAGGATGAAATGAAAAATTACAAAAATGCATCTATGATTCTCAATAGTCAGGACTAAACTAACAAGCATCAACAAATACTGGTTCTCTGAAAAGGCAAACAATGTATCTCTGGGAAAATTAAACAAAATTTTAAAAAGAAAAAGAAATGATGCTGGAAATGTAAAAAAGGACATCAGTAAATTATTTGTAGAATATAACATAGTTAAGAAAAACTAAAGATAATTAAAACACAATAATTTTGTGGCAATAATTTTGACAATATAGATGAAAGGGATAGAGAATGTCAAAGTTATTCAGTGTATTCCAGAGATGAGAATGAATGCCATAGGCAGAATTTTAAGATGGCCCCACACGCTCGAGTAGAAGCACTATATAGTACATAGTACTTATAATTTGACTTGTCTGCTGAGTCTTTTAGAGGCGTGTCTAAGGGATAGAGATCAAAGAAGGAACAGATTTGAAGCTATCTCCTGTTGACCTTGAAGAGGCGAATTACCCTGTTGTGGAGAGGTATGCAGGACAGGAACTGTGGGCAGCTTCTAGTAGCTGAGAATAGTCCCAAATTGACAACCAGCCAAAAAATTGTGACCTCAGTTCTATAACCTCAAGATACTAAATTCTGCCAAGAGCTTTAATGAGCTTTGGAGAGGAACTCAAGCCTCTGGTGAAATTGCAGACCTGGCCAACACCAGACTTTGAGGCTGGTGAGTGACCCAACAGAACCTGTGACATAATCGATGGGTGCTGTTTCAAATGCTAACTTTGTGATCATTTGTTATGCATCAAAATAAAGCCGATAAATTATGTCACCAATTTATTTTATAAAGTCAGTATAACCTTGTTGCTAAAACTATATATATATGTATATATAGACACATACATATATACATACATGTGGATATAGGTGTGTGTGTGTGTACGTGTGTGTGTGTGTGTGTGTATTGACAGTTGACTCCTGACTATTGAACAATGTGGGGATTAGAACTGACTCCCTTCATAGGCAAAAATCTCCATATAACTATTGACTCTTCAAAAACTTAACCACTATTAATAATCACCATTATTGATTGTAAACTTACCCATAACATAGTCAATTAACATATTTTGTATGTTGTACATATTATATACTGTATTCTTACAATAAACTGACCTAGAGAAATAGTATTTTTAAGAAAATCATAAGGAAGAGAAAATACATTTGTGGTGTGTACTGTATTGAAAAATAAATCCATGTTTAAGTGGACCCATGCAGTTCAGCTCCTGTTGTTCTAAGCTAAACTGTATATAAAATAAGTTGCATACACATGGAATTTAAATTAATAAACCTTTACAAGTATTTGCCTCGTATATAAAGTGTTATCATTTTTATTTTATTGTAAATTATATTGAGTCAGAATACATTCCTACCTTAGAGATACTAGGGTTTGGTTGCACTCCCTGGCAATAAAGTAAATATCACAATAAAATGAGTTGAATGAATTTTTTTGGTTTTCCAGTCCATGCTTACTTAGGGGCACCTGGGTGGCTCAGTAGGTTAAACATCCAGCTCTGGATTTCAGCTAAGGTCATGATCTCATGGTTTGTGAGATAGAACTCCGTGTTGTACTCTACACTGAAAGTGCAGAGCCTGCTTGGGATTCTGTCTCTCTTTCTCTCTCTCTCTGTCTCTCTCTCTCTCTCTCTCTCTCTCTCAAAATAAATCCACAAACTTAAAAAAAGTTTTACTTACACAATACTGTAGTCTATTAAATGTATAAAATAATATTTTGTCTAAAAACAATGTGTATAACTTTATTAAAAATATTTTGTTGCTAAAATTCTATTATATGAGCTCTCAGAGAGTCATACTCACTGATCACAGATCACCATGACAAATATAATAATAACGAAAACCTTTGAAATATTGAAAGAATTACTAAAATGACATAGAGCCATGAGAGCAAACGCTATTGGAAAAATGGCACCAAGAGCCTCGACCTAAGATTGCCACAAGCCTTCAATTTGTAAAAAAACGCGATGTCTGCAAATCCAAGAAAACAAGATATGACTGTAAAGACAATTCTGCTGTATATTGTAAATGTTGATATCGCTTTTTCTCTTTGAGTCAAAACTTTAAATAATACTGTGTAAAAGTTCTTTACTGGACATTTCCATCGCATCTATGATGTTAACAGCAATCAGCTAATTATTTAAATATGGTTTTTGATATTGGCTTTTGGGAAAATAAAGATGAAATGTAGATAAATAAGTTATTGATGAGTTAAGTAATGGGTAAGTTTTCACTGTATACAGATCATTGCCCTACACTCCTTTAAACAACATATTTAATCTTCCCAGCTGCTTCATGACATGGGGAGTATTATTACCTTCATATTATTGTCTTCACAAAAAGATTAATATCTTGCCCAATGTTACACAGCTGCTAAGTGGTAGAATTGAAATTTGAACTGAGGTACCCAGATTCCAAGTCCACATCATTAACCATTATGTTACCATTAAATATTAAAAATAAAAGGATCAAGATAAATGTAACATCTAATCTATATCCATATCTATATTTTCATGTTGGGGAGACCAGTCACAATGATAAAGTTAATACATTTTCCAGCATAGAAATTTGTAAAAAAATCTGTATGGCCACAGTTTACAAAGAGAATCAACAAAATCAAAATATATGTGACAAGCTTGGAGAAAATATTACCAAAATGTCATTTAAAAATATGCACAAAGGTGCTAATAATTCATAAGAGCAAGACAAGCAAAACAAGCACAATAAATCAGTACACAGATATACAAATGTGCATTTCACAGAATAGGAATTTTAGTGGAGTGGTAAATGTATAAATTTTTTTAGCCCTGCTGGAAGTCAGGGGAGTGATAATTAATACAATAAGATAATATTTTATAACTATCATATTTCAACAAACAAAATTTTATAAGCTTCAGGATTGTTGAGGGCATAGAGAAATTATTATATTTATATTTTATTTATGGGACAGTAATTAAATAAGCCTTTCAAACGAATTTGGGATTCTTTACCAAAGCTTAAACATTTGTGCACCTTTTGACTTTATCTTAAAGTTTTGCCCATGAAAATAAATGTGTTTTTTTAAAGGCTAGCATGTTATTATGCTAAGATTACAAAGTTAGCAACAACTTACGGGAGATAACTAAATAATATACATAGTGATAGGCAGTTATCTGAACATTAAAATTGTAGCACAAGTTGTATGGTCAGTTCCTATAGTTCTAAAACAAATTATGTCAATGATTTCTATTTCTGTCTGCATATATTTAAGTTTGGGGCATCAGCAAATGTTAATTTGTAATCATATTACACAAGAAATATGGAAGGTAGTTATTTTATATCTTTGAACAAATATGAGACAAAACACTCTAAACTACAATAAATTCTCTTTCAAAAAATCAGGAAGCTGATAGCTCATAGATACAGAGAACAGGCTGGTGGTCATCAAAGGCATGGTTGTGGAGTGAGCAAAATGGGTGAAGGTGTCAAAAGATATATAACTCCCAGTTATAAGATATATCAGTCCTAGAAATATAATGTACAGCACAGTGACTGTAGTTAACAACACTGTATTGCCTATTTGAAAGTTGCTAAGACAACACATCTTAAAAGTTCCATCACAAGAAAAAAACCGTAACTGTGTATGGTGATGGAGGTTAAGTAGATTTATTGTGATGGTCATTTCACAATATAAACAGATATTGAATCATTATGTCACTCTGAAACTAATATATATTATATGTCAATTATATTTCAATTTTTTTAAGGTGGGAGAAAAAAGGGAATAAAATAAGATTAGTAAGGAAGGGAAGAATGGGAGGACTAGAGAAAGAAAGACAAGATTAAATAGTGAAAGCAATGAAAGCACTAAAAAAGCAGTTAAGAAAGAATTTCAGGGATGAATTAAGGAACAAAGAAAAATAACTCAGTAAATATTACAAGACCTTTAATTAATTGTCAAATTGTTAGAAAGAAAACTAACTTAGAAAATTGAGTTTCTAGTAAAGTCATTATAATTAATAATAAAATAATTATATAGGAAAATGAAAATGGTTATATACACTAATAATAAGTCAGAAAATGCTTAGTGCACAGCATGGTTGTTATTCTTTCCTTTTATTGAGCTGCAGTTTTTAGGGTGTCAATCAAACCAAAATAAAAATTATTAAAAGATTACACAGATGTTATCCTTTTCCTCAGAGAATATTTCAGAACTTATATGTGTGTAGTAATTTCCTCAGGCATGAAGTGTATTGAAGGAGTTTGGTTCTAGTGAAACTGATCCTTCCAGACCAAAGTAATAGGTATATGGGACATTAGTAGAGAGTATGGTCTTCTTTTGTCTGTATATACACAAGTTTGCTTTATAGATTTTAAGGTTAGTATACAAAATGCAAAGAGATTAACAAACTTGACATTCTGTGGGCATAAAATTTATTACTCGGATTATCATGACTGACAGAAAATCAGCTTGTATAATATAAATGGACAAAATCACTTAAAATTAAGTTAGTCTATGGTGTCTAGAGGACCTCTTGGCTCTCCATCTAAAAAAAAGAGGAAAGAAGAGAAGAGAAGAGAAAAAAGAAAAGAAAAGAAAAGGAAAAGACAAGACAAGACAAGAAAAGAAAAGAATTGATCGGAGCCTGACATTAGCTCTTGACTGAGATGCCTATAGCTCCCATTTCTTTGAGCAAATCTCCTTTCTCATTTCATATCCACACCACCGACCCACCAAGTCATTGTTTTCCTCTCTACCAAAAGCTGCTTAAGTAACTATTTCTACAAAATAGATCATTTTTAGAATTGGCGTTTCCCTGAACCAGCTAGTCATTCAGGCACCACCAGTAGGTAAAGTCTGCCAGGTTAGACATCATCACTGGGACTCTTCTCTATCAGTCTGGTCTGAATCAATAATTACCAATAAAGTGTTTTTGTTGTACCACCTACAATTTTTCAGTCTGACCTTATAATTTTCAATTTATTTTCAAAATATTTTTGTTTCAGTTACATATGGTTGCTTTTATCTATAAATAGCAGATTCCTGGTGAAATGGCTTGACAATATGGTGTCAGTTTATTTATTTTTTTCTTTTTTGGTCACATTTTTCTATGGACATAACCCGAAGTCTAGATGTAGACAGCTGCTAGCTTTGGCTCGGTTTCAGTACTTCTGTTCCGCCATTCTCAGCATACTGGTTTTCTGTCCTCATGTTTTTGCCTTGCCTCTTAAATGGAAGATGGCTGATGTAACTGAAAGCATCTGGTTCTTTCTGAAGGTAGTGGGAAGACTGGGTGTGCCTATGGGAGCATGAAAACAAAAGCTCTCCAATGATTCATCTTTATCTTACTGGTCAGACGTAGGACTCTGGAAGTATTTGTAAGGGGTGCTGTTTTAATTATGGGGAGAGGGCCGATGATAAGACAGAGGGGAATGACTGTACAGCTTCCCACCAAACATTATCTGCCACAACTTCCTTCAACTTCCTTATGAAATTAAATCTTTCATGATCCTTTCATTTATATTTCTCAAGTAATTGATCTATTTATCTCTCTCTTTCATACTCTACATAAATTCTAGTGGTGAGGATATTGTCCTTTTTGCTTTTCATTGGTACATTGAGTTTATTTCTCCTGGGTCCTTTCTCAAAAAGCTCAGCCCTTTTGAAGCATATGGCATCAAACTGCACCGCCTAAAGCACTCATTTTTTGCATCTATATATCAACCTTGTCATTCTTGCTCTTCTAGAGATTTCATCTAGCTCATTCTGTTTCTCTTCAAATGACTTCAGTAATTATTTTATAGGACATCCATTCATACAGCACACTGAGAAAGACAAAGGCAGACTATATCATCCAGGAGCCAGCCTGTTGCTTATTATTAGCTGTGATTTGTTATTGATAAAAGTTGCTTGACTCTCACAGCTAGGCCTGGGTGTTCTCCTACTAAATATAAGTATCAACAACAGACAACGCCAATCTGTGATCAAAGTAAATTAGGAAAAATATCAAGTCTACACCACAATTATGTCCAATTATAGAAAAAAAGTGAATATTTTCCAAACCACAAAAATGACAAAACATCTCCTATCTTGACTAATACGAGGAACTGTTCTTCCTTACCAATTACAGTTTTATCCTTGGAATAGTAAGATATATTAAAATATTCAATAATGGAATTATTACTGCTTCAAGATAGCATCCAAACCAGAACAAAGCCTTGCTACACAAACCCTCTCCAAAGCCACTCAACCAAACCCCTGACGTTTTCTAACATCATCTTAATGAAATGACCCAAGTTTTCTAATGGTTTGTGTTCTATCTCATCACAATGTGTAAAATTCCAACTTGGTCAACTATAAGTGTGTTCCTATGGGTCTTTGTTGGGAGGACATTGACATCTATGACCACTCTTTTAATAATAATAGCTTATTACTCCAAATCATTTAGTCAGAAACTTCTATTACTATATTCTAGACTTAGTGGTTATCAATAGCTGTGACATCATAAAAGTTTCAATTTCAAACACCTGACCTGAATTTACACTTACCTTTCTAATAAATTTATACTTTGTCTCTTTCCAGTTTTGACACTCCAACAATACTTTGACTTCTCCAGAATCATTAATTAATTAACTCTACCACTTTTTTTTTTTTTTAATAATTCATTAGCGCTTTTGATGCTATCCTTTCCTAGGTGGAGGTTCTACTTGGCCACTTTGTACTCTTCAGCATACATGGTCAGGTAGGTGGGAATGTAAATTGGTACAGCCATTATGGAGATTTATCTGAATATTTATCTAAAGAAGACAAAACACCAATTTGAAGAAATATATGCACCTCTATGCTCACTGCAGCATTATTTATAATCAACAAAATGTGGAAGCAACCTAAGTGCCCACTGATAGATAAATAGATAAAGAAGATGTGGTATATAGATATCATTTATATCTATATCTATACCTATCTATAATGGAGTATCACTCAACCATAAAAAAGAAGAATGAAATCTTGCCATTTGCAACAGCATGGATGGACCTAGTGGTATTATGCCCCTTAAGTAAGTCAGGCAGATAAAGATAAATACCATATGATTTCATTTATATGGGGAATCTAAAACAAAAAACAAGTGAACACAAAACAAAACAGAGACTCATAATACAGGAAACAAACTGTTGGTTACCAGAGAGAGGAGTGGTTAAGAGGTGGGAGAAATGGATGAAGAGAATTAAGAGGTACAGACTTCTAGTTATAAAATAAATAAGCAGCATAAGGAATATAGTCAATAATACTGTAATTACTGTTATGGTGACAGATGCTAAGTAAATGTATCATGGGGATCATCTCATAGTATGTAAACATATAGAATCACTAAGAGGTACACCTGAAACTAATAGGATACTGTATGTCAATTATACTTCAATAAAAATTATTCATCAACTTAGTGTTTTATAATCATTTTGACGTCTCTCAATGTGTAGTGTATTCATGCTATAAGAAAGCTTTATATTTCACGTTGAGATTGTGATACTCATTTGCAGTTAAGATTTAGCAATAACCTTGAAGATGTTATTTTTTCTTGCTGTTGAAGGCAAACACAATTTATCTCGTAGTGGTCTACTATGACTGGGGGCTGATCTATTTCTAGTCACAGTGTCCATGGGGATGGTGATAATTCCATCTCTACCATTACAATGACTTTAAATCTTCACATTCAAAGTTCTAGAATTATGTTACAGATGTCTTTACCTCATTACATGGTTACTGGGGGATTGTTTCATCTGGTATACTTTGATACCGTGTGTACCTTAACAAGCAATCTGGCATAAGCCTTCTGTTTATAGCACTAGAAAACATAGCATTGTTATATATCATGGGTACTGTTAATTACACTGCTGTGCTAAGCATCATTAAACCTCAAAATGCTCAAAGGCATGTCAGGAGGATTTGTTTTTACTTAAGCTAAACTGCTTTTAAGACTCAGATTTAAATAAACAATATGTGTGACAATTGAGTATATTAAAACATATCATTACTTTTGCAGCTTTGGCTGAGACTAATCTTTTGGCAGTTTCAAAAAGTTGGCCAAATTAAATCCTTTCTTTTCTAACTCTTTCTGATCTTTCAACTGACTCTCAAAAATTTCAGTTCACTTTAATTGAGCACACATGCATTTGATATTTATGTGCAAAATTTGACTTAAACACATTGCATAATAGACAACTAAAACACAATCCTTGCCACAAATATTTTACAACCTGGGTAGCCAAAATGTATTAAAAATTGACTGTAATACAAAGCAGACTAAAATAATTTCTAAAGAAATTACTGAATATTTACATTGTGTGCTTCAGTGTAAGTACTGATAAAAGATGAGGCTCTTGTTGTGAAATGCTTATTTGGTAAGTATATATGAATTGGTGTTGAATTATAAAAAGGAATAGAATCATCAAGCATAAAACTTTTTTTTTCCAGGGAAAAAGGTGGAAAGGAAAACGTCACTTTGATGTTTTTGGCTACGGATACGGAAACTGTTAGGTAACATTACATAGGATTATTAAAAGAATGGTATGTCACTTTCAAGTTATATAGAATGGTATATATACATACCATTTATATACATATATACCATTTATATACATATAAATTTACCTAAGACTAAAGAACTAATGTGTAACACAACTGATATCAGTATGGGTTCCTGCTAGCTCTTTAGTATTAGTTATACAATTTTTCAAAATCTTGGTTCCTTCCTTTTAACACCTACTTTCCTGGGTAACTATATGAATAAGTAATGATGTAGATTGTCCTCCAGAAGACATTGAATGAGAAAATATTCATAAATTAAAGCTCTTATTTTCATTAGACAAGAAAAAACCTGAGACAATAATTATATACTGTAATATTGGGCAGTGGGTGGTTCTACAGGAGGTGGAAACAAATTAACAGGTGTTTTAACCTTGGGCAATTCATAGAACTTATGTTAACCCTAGTTACCTTATAAGTTAAATGTAATTGTTATTTTCTTTACCTCCTTGGCTTGTTCTGAAGGCTCAGTGAAGCATTATATCACGTAAAATACTTTGCAAAGGCTTGGCATATAAGTAAGCCCTCAATTACTGGTCATCATTATTATATTTTAACTTGTTAGTGGAATAACTATGACAGAATGAGTAATCTGATAAAAACTCAAAAGATTTTAATATTCATATAAGAATTTCTTGGTTACTGAATGTGGTAATTAAATTTCATCAAATTCTGATAAGTTCATTTAGATGTATTTTCTACTGTTACATAAACAAAAGCACATTTTAACTTTTAGAAAATATCTATTTAAAGTATAATAAATTTATAACTTAGAATGTAACCATGATACATCAAATTATATTTAAATTTGATGACTTTGAA
Source organism: Cryptoprocta ferox (assembly GCA_028646485.1). Lineage (NCBI taxonomy): Eukaryota > Metazoa > Chordata > Mammalia > Carnivora > Eupleridae > Cryptoprocta > Cryptoprocta ferox. The sequence continues at coordinate 87,284,215 of CM053567.1, read as the reverse complement.
GGAAAAGTAACAATTTTTTTGATATTCATTAATGAATGAATGAATTCAAAACTGAATTTTTTTGGTAATACTGATTGGAATCAACATAATTTCCAAATAAGGGTTTGGAAAGAAAAGTAAAATGATTTTTCATATTAATAGAAATACACTGGTAGGGGTTTAGAGAGAACACTAGGGGTACACTTATTGATTTTGAATCCTGGTTCTCCCAATTACTAATTTGAAGATTTTTGGCAAGTTATTACCTTATCATGCCCTCTTTTCTCATGTTTAAAATAAGAATAAGAATATAGTACTTCTTTTGAGGTTTATTATGAGGAATAAGTAAGTTAATATATGTAAGGCATTTTGGAAAATTTTTAGCACTTAGTAAGAAATAAATTTTGATTACCTATTATAGTATAACAAAACATTGAAAACTTGATATCTTAAAAAATATATGATTATTGTTCATGATTTATGATTTGGTTCTTTGTTTTCTCTTCTGTTTTCTCCTCATGAAGCTGATTAGATACATTAGAAGTTCTAATATGGCCTCATCTTCCTCAAGTAGCATTTTATCCTTCCATATTGTTGGCCATTATAGATAAGAACTCTGTCTTTATTAATTTAACCTAGTGTATTCCAACAGTAATAGTCAGAAAATGCTGTTTTTTTTTTTGAAATTTTGGTACAATATCTATTAATACCTCACATAACTATAGAATATGCATTTTTGATAACAATATTTAGTCCAAAATATTTCTTTTTTTTTTTGTTACACACAAATGGAAAAAATAAATTCCAAGACCAATGAGGTAAATAGCCAACCAAAATCTCATAATCTTTGTTTGAATCTGGCTTATAAATTATACTTCTAATAAAGCAATCAGATATTCCTTGCACAGTGTGTATGTTATTAAAGGCAGGCAAGTAATTATATCTGAAGTTTAATGCCTTATTTTTAGAAATAATGAGGAGGCTCCAATGTTATTTGAGAGTAACTAAAAATAGAAGGAAATATTTAGTCATTAAGAAACATATATTGAGCATGTGCTATGCATCTAGTACCTCATTAGGGAAAGAAGATTAATAAAGAAGGGATCCAAAGCCAAAGAGACAGAAGAATGACTATGGAATTATGATACTTTAGCTGAGTCTTATGTGACAAATAAGGCATTCAGGACACAAGAAGTATTTTATGCAAATATGGAGGGCCTAAATATTCTGAAGAAATTTTATCCAAACATGTGGCATCTAAGATATATTTCATGACAGTGCAGAACACACGGACCAGAAATTTATAGTAAATTTTAAAAGCCATAAAACCTTCAAAAAATGTAAAATAAAACACTGTTATGACAAAATACAATAATAGCTTTATATAAAAAGAAATGGGTAATATTATGGGCCCTGTCTCATTAAAGTCTGTGCCATGACTTGAATCAAGTTTCACTTTAGTTGATTTTTTTAACTTTCTCTTTGTTTACACAAATTTTAAAAATTCTAGCTCACAATTATAGGAATTACAGAGTAACTGTAACCACAAGTATTTGCTATTCATATCATACAGTTTTGTAGACTTAGGTGTTTTAAGTTTCAGAGATAGGAAGCATTCTAGTTGGAAAAGCAAAACAAAACAACAAAAACAGCAAGATCCTTTTAGCTTACGTCAGAAAATATCAAATATAATTTTTGAAAAAGAGTGCATTCTTTGTATTCCTTGCAGAATTTCAAACTTCCAAGATTTAATTTCTCCAATACCTCTGTTCTGGCCTGTGGTCCCCAAGTTTCTAATTCCCTTTACATTGCTTGATTCCAGCAGCTGCTACATAGGGCTTCATTCCCTAGCTGTAGCATATTTTCCACTCTATATCATATGCTACCATAAAGTTTATATTTAAAGTCATAAGGTGACTTGAAGGAAGTTATAGGGTGAATTGAATAAATATTTTTGCTATTATAAATGCCAAGGAAAAGGGAGGAGTGTGGAAAAGATCTTTAGGTAAAATTGAGTCTTACCCCATCTAGAAAGTAAGAAGAAATCTTGAAAAACATAAATATGAAGACTCACTTTTTCAATTCCATCTTGATCAACTGTCTGGCAGCCTATAATTTGGTTTATTATTCATTCATTCATTCATTTATCTAGCAATGCAATATTTATTTGATAAACAAATACTATGGGCAGGCACAAAGCTAAATACAGAGGTGATTAGTCCTGCAATAAAATAGTTAATAGTCTACCAAAAATTGTCTTGAATAAGAATACTGAGTTAAATGATCATACATTTTTGTGAAGTTATAAAAAGTTCAAAGAAGAACTTTTAGAACAATTTCAGTATCTTTATTATATGTAAGACATTAGATAATTGTCTCACACAATATTAAAGTGGTCACTTCATTAAATTTGATGATTGAGTAAATTATTGGAATATTCATGGAGTGAAATATATTTTTTAATTTTCAAATTGAAAATAAAAAGTTATATGGATGCTGTAAAATTGGTAATTTTCTCCTAAATTATGAGTATATCATTGAGGAAAAATTGAAATTATTTACTATATATGTGCTAGAGTCCATTTTACACTTGAGGTAAGATGACTATGAATTCTACACATGACCACCCCTGTCTTGATAGAAAAAAAGTAACAGGAATTCTACATCACTTTGTGAATTTAACATTGGAAAAGTAATATCTTCTCTGTGAAAAAATCATTGGCATTCAAAGGACTAAACATCAAAATAATTATATAAAATATTTTGACATAGTTTACTCCATTTTTTTTTCAAGGACACAATATTATTAGAAGACCTATGTGATTATGCACAAATGGATTGTAGCGTATATAAGTACTTTGGATAGGAATGATAAACCAGCTATTAAACCAGCTATTAAGACCTATATGAAAACATCCTGATTTTAAATTTAAAGGCAGCAAAAATTATTGTGAAATCTATTTCCTTCGCCATAATAGAAGTTAGTTGTACATTCAAAAAATTCATAAGCCTTTCATTCGTATGTCAGTCATTTTTTTGCTCTCCCTTTGAGATTAACAGGAAATAAATATGCCTATTATGTTAAGAAATAAGGAAGACTGTATACAAAAATACATTTTGTATATATATATAAACTTTTTTTTTCAAAGCTGGTACACTTTGAGTGTGAGTAAGTAATACAAAATCTTTTGGAGCTGTTATAGTATGTTAAATTCATACATTGAATTAGCTCTTCTTCCTTCAGTGCTCTTTTAGTTCTGCATATATTAGGCCTTGCATAAAATAAAGCTCATATAACATAGATATGTAAATACAAAACCAATTTTACCATTTTAACAAACTCTGCAATCATGTTTTAATAAACATGGGCCCTGAGTTCATCGACAAGAAGTAAAAGAGGAATCTAGTATTAGAAAATCTTCATTTGAGATTAGAAAACATTTTCATCTGAAAAATGATGTTACAAATTTATGACGTTGATGAAATATTTGAGAATTCAAAGAAGTATAATTCACTTTAAGTAAATTGGAATGAAACACAAAAATTAACCCTGGAGACTTTCAAATCCAGAATTTTTTTTTTTCTGATAATCAATAGTAAAATTGAGGCTGTTTTCTGTGTGTGTGTGTTTTTTTTTTTCATTATTTTAATTTCATTTAGCCTTTAGTGAGTTGTCCATGTAAAGGTTCAGATGGAAATTCATCTCTGTTAAATTTGTTATCATATTGCAAAGTAATATAATATAATCCACTACTGTCCCATATTTCAAGTTTCATTTAGTAGTGGTTAAAGATTATTCTATTTATTAAGAGGGCAAGATAGCGGAGAAGTAGGGAGCTCTGTAATCTGCACCCGCCCATATCGATTGAACTGAGAAGGACTGAAGGTAGAATACTCGAATTTGCAAGTGGGGGAAGAGAAGAAACAGACGCCAGAAAGAAGACAACCTCAAAGATGCCTGAGTGAGTGACAGTGAACTGGAAATTGGAGGACAGGCGGGCCCCAGAGGTGCAGGGGGAAGGAGCACCAGCCCAACACAGGGCGAGTGCGCTGTGCCCCTGAGAGACAAGGGGAAGAGAAAGAGAGATGGACAACGCACAATAGAAGCATCTCTAAAAAAGGAAAAACTCGCTCCAGGACGGCGAGACACACTGTCTCCCCATATATAACTGCAGTGCACGGGGAGAGTAATCTGTCCCATCTGGCTGGCGAATTCTTCCTTGGGCACAGCGGCAGCAGCCTCCATTCCTGGATGGAAGAAAGGCGACCCTGACTCCAGCACAAGCACCACGAAAGACAGCGGCGGCGGCACCACTGCCAGCGCAAGCTGGGCCCAGAGGCCAGCCGCCAGCGGGAACGCATCTCATCTCTGATGGAAGTGTTGAACTGCATGGACTAGGATTTGGAAGTGAGGCGGAGCTTGGAGAATACAGTTTGGCTCACCCACGGCACAGGGAGATCTGACTCAGAAGAGCGCCTTGCAACAATTGGTTCAAGCAAAGCTTGGGGCGCCGCCATTCTTCTCCCCTCAACCACCAAGGCGAGGCCTCGAAGAGTGGTCCCTGAGACCTGACCTGACACCAAACCACGCCCATCCGCACAAGGCAGTTGCCTTTCTTTTCTTTTTTAACACTTTTTTCTTTGCTTCTCCTTCTTTCCTCCTGCCATCCATTTATATTTCTTTTATCTTATTCTTATCTCTCCTCTTGGCTGGGTATACGCTTTTAGACTATCCACAGTCTTTAGCTGTCTCTGTCCAACCCTTGTTTTTGTTTTTGTTTCTGCTTTTGTTTCTTTTTCTTCTTTCTTTTCTTCCATTTCCTTTCCTTTTCTTTACTTCCTTTCCCCTTTTGGTTAGCTTGTTGGTTTGATTTGTCTGAGTGTTTGCATGCTTTTGTTCTCTGTATGTTAGTCTGTTTTCCTTTTCAGGGCTACTTCAAGAAACAAGCCAAAGTGCACATGGTGGACAGTCCCAAATATCACTGACCAGGGAAGTAAAATAATCAAAGGCACAACAAGAGAAAACAAGAGACACCATTAAAAGAACACTTTCTGAAACAACAGGCCCTGGACGGTCAATGAGCCTCCTTCAGTAGAGCAATACTAACAGGTACACAGGGCAAAACGAGCTTTTAAAACTGACAAGAGACAGAAAGCTAGCCAAAATGACAAAACGAAAGAACTCTCCTCTAAAGAAACTCCAGGAAGAAGTAACAGCCACAGAACTGCTCAAAACAGATTTAAGCAACATAACTGAACAAGAATTTAGAACAATTGTCATAAAATTAATTGCTGGACTTGAAAAAAACAACAAAGAGGCTATTGATACACAGACTAGGGACCTTGAAAATAGCTGTGTAGAGTTAAAAAAAAAGCTATAAATGAGGTGCATAATAAATGGAGGCGGCCACTGCACGGATTGAAGAGGCAGAGAGGAGAATAAGTGAATTAGAAGACACAGTTATAGCAAAAGAGGAAGCCGACAAAAAGAGAGAGAAATTGATACAGGAGCACGAAAAGAGAATTGGAGACCTGAGTGATACAATCAAGCGGAACAATATCCGTGTCATAGGAATTCCTGAAGATGAAGAAAGAGAAAAAGGTCCTGAAGGGGTGCTGGATCAAATTATAGCTGAAAAATTCCTGAATATGGGGAATGAAATGGACATTGAAATCCAAGAGGTGCAAAGAACCCCCTTAAGATGTAACTTGAATCTATCTTCGGCACGACATATCATAGTGAAACTGGCAAAATATAAAGACAAAGAATTCTGAAAGCAGCTAGGGATAAAAGGGCCCTAACATACAAAGGGAAACCTATCAGAGTGGTTACAGACCTTTCTAACGAAACTTGGCAGGCCAGAAAGAAATGGCAGGAAATCTTCAATGTGATGTACAGGAAAAATATGCAGCCAAGAATCCTATATCCAGTGAGCCTGTCATTCAAAATAGAAGGAGAGATAAAGGTGTTCCCAAATAAACAAAAATTGAGAGAATTCATCACCACCAAACCAACGCTACAAAAAATCCTAAGAGGGACTCTATCAGGGAAATGTTGCAATGAATAAAAAGTACTAGAGTCACCATTATAAACATGAACTCTACAGAAAACAGAATGAACCCAAACCTACATTTTTCAATAATAACACTGAATGTAAATGGACTGAATGCCCCAATCAAACGACACAGGGTAGCAGAATGGATAAAAAAACAAAATTCATCCATTTGCTGTCTACAAGAGACTCATATGAGACCTGAAGACACCTTAAGATGGAAAGTAAGGGGATGGAAAAATATCTATCATGCGACCGGTAGTCAAAAAAAAGCCGGAGTAGCCATACTTATATCAGACAAACTTGACTTTAAAGTAAAGGCAGTCACAAAAGATGAAGAAGGACATTATATAATAATTACAGGGTCTCTCCATCAGGAAGAGCTGACAGTTATAAACATCTATGCGCCAAATTTGGGAGCACCCAAATATATGAAACAACTAATCACACACAGAACCAATCTTATTGATAAGAATGTGTTAATTACAGGGGACTTTAACACTCCACTTACAGCAATGGATAGATCAACCAGACAGAAAATCACTAAAGAAACAATGGATCTGAACAACACATTGGAACAGATGGAATTGATAGATATATTTAGAACTCTGCATCTTGAAGCTAGGAAATTCATCATCTTCTCAAGTGCACACAGCACATTCTCCAAGATAGATCATATACAGGGGCATAAAGCAGCCCTTCATAAATACAAACGAATTGAGATTATACGATGCACACTTTCGGATCACAATGCTATAAAACTTGAAATCAATCCCAGGAAAAAGTCTGGAAAACCTACAAAAATGTGGAGGTTGAAAACTACCCGACTCAAGAATGATTGGGCCAATCAGGCAATCAGAGAAGAAACTAAAAACTATATGGAAACAAATGAAAATGAAAATACAACTATCCAAACTCTCTGGGATGCAGCAAAGGCAGTCCTAAGAGGAAAGTATATTGCAATTCAGACCTATTTCAACAAAGTAGAAAAAGTGCAAATTCAAAATCTAACAGAACACCTAAAGGAACTAGAAAGGGAGCAGCAAGAGAACCCCAATCCCAGCAGAAGAAGAGAAATAATAAATATCAGGACAGAAATAAATAATATACAATCCAAAAAAAAAAAAAAACAGTTGAGCAAATCAATGAAACCAAGAGTTTGTTTTTTGAAAAGATGAACAAAATTGATAAACCTCTAGCCAGGCTCCTTAGAAAATAAAGAGAGAAATAAAGAGAGAACACCCAAATAGACAAAATCATGAATGAAAATGTATCTATTACAACCAACCCCTCAGAAATACAAACAATCATAAGAGATTACAATGAAAAATTATATGCCAACAAACTGGACAATCTAGAAGAAATGGACAAATTCCTAAACACACATGCACTAACAAAATTCAAATGGGAAGAGATAGAAAATACGAACAGACCCATAACCAGTGAAGAAATCGAATCAGTGATCAAAAATCTCCCAATGAATAAGAGCCCAGGGCCAGATGGCTTTCCAGGGGAATTCTACCAGACATTTAAAGCAGAGTTAATACCCATCCTTCTCAAGCTATTCCATAAAATAGAAATAGAAGGAAAACTTCTGAACTCATTCTACGAAGCCAGCATCACTTTGATTCCCAAACCAGACAGAGACCCAACAAAAAAAGAGAACTACAGGCCAGTATCCTTATTGAATACAGATGCAAAAATACTCAACAAGATACTAGCAAATCGAATTCAACAGCATATAAAAAGAATTATCCACCATGATCAAGTGATTCATTCATGGATTACAGGGCTGGTTCAATATTCGCAAATCCATCAATGTGATACATCAGGTTAACAAATGAAAAGAAAAAAACATATGATCCTGTCGATAGATGCAGAAAAAGCTTTTGACAAAATACAGCATCCTTTCTTAATAAAAACCCTCGAGAAAGTCGGGATAGAAGGAACTTACTTAAACATTATAAAAGCCATCTATGAAATGCCCACAGCTAATATCATCCTCAATGGGGAAAAACTGAGAGCTTTCCCTGAGACCAGGAACACGATAGGGATGTCCCCTCTCACCCCTGTTGTTTAACATAGTGCTGGAGGTCCTAGCATCAGCAATCAGACAACAAAAGGAAATAAAAGGCATCAGAATCCGCAAAGAAGAAGTCAAACTTTCACTTTTCACAGATGACATGATCCTCTACGTGGAAAACCCAACCGACTCCACCAGAAGCCTATTAGAACTGATTCAGGATTTCACTAAAGTCGCAGGGTACAAAATCAACGTACAGAAACCGGTTGCATTTTTATACACCAACAATGAAGCAACAGAAAGAGAAATCAAGAAACTGATCCCATTCACAATTGCACGAAAACCATAAAATACCTAGGAATAAACCTAACCAAAGATGTAAGAGACCTGTACGATGAAAACTATAGAAACCTTATGAAAGAAATTGAAGAAGACACAAAGAAATGGAAAAGCATTCCATGCTCATGGATCGGAAGAATAAACATCGTTAAAATGACATTATTACCCAAATCAGTCTACACATTCAATGCAATACCAATTAAAATTACACCAGCATTCTTCTCAAAGCTAGAACAAACTATCCTAAAATTCGTATGGAACCACAAAAAACCCGAGTATCCAATGAAATACTGAAGAAGAAAACCAAAATGGGAGGCATCACAATCTCAGACTTTAGACTCTACTACAAAGGTGTCATCACCAAGACACTATGGTACTGGCACAAAAACAGACACATAGACCAGTGGAATAGATTAGAGAGCCCGGAGAGGGACCCACAAATGTATGGCCAATTAATCTTTGACAAAGGAAGAAAGAGTATCCAATGGAAAAAAGACAGCCTCTTTAACAGGTGGTGGCTGGGAAAACTGGACAGCAACATGTAGAAAAATGAAACTAGACCACTCTCTTATACCATATACAAAAATAAACTCAAAATGGAAGAAGGACCTGAACGTGAGACAGGAAACCATCAAAACCCTAGAGGAGAAAGCAGGAAACAACCTTTTCAACTGCAGCAATTTCCTATGCGACACATCCCTAAAGGCAAGGGAATCAAGAACCAAAATAAACTATTAGGACCTCATCAAGATAAAAAGCTTCTGCACTGCAAAGGAAACAATCAACAAAACTAATAGGCAATCTACGGAATGAAAAAGATAGTTGCAAATGACAAAGCAGATAAAGGGCTAGTATGCAAAATCTACAAAGTATTCGCCAAATTCCACACCCGAAAAACAAACAATCCAGTGAAGAAATGGGCAGAAGACATGAATAGACACTTCTCCAAAGAGGACATCCAGATGGCCAACAAACACATGAAACGATGCTCAGCATCACTCATCATCAGGGAAATACAAATCAAAACCACA
>CM053567.1:87264077-87274290 GCA_028646485.1 Cryptoprocta ferox | reverse complement strand
CACTGAGATACCACCTCACACCAGTCAGAGTGACTAAAATGAACAACTCAAGAGTCTACAGATGCTGGCGAGGATGTGGAGAAACGGGCATCCTCCTACACTGTTGGTGGGAATGTAAACTGGTACAGCCGCTCTGGAAAACAGTGTGGAGGTTCCTCAAGAAACTATCAATAAAACTCCCCTATGGCCCAGCAGTAGCACTGCTGGGGATTTACCCAAGGGATACAGAAGTGCTGATACATAGGGGCACATGTACCTCAATGTTCGCCAAATCATGGCAAGAGCCTGAATGTCCATCGACTGATGAATGGATCAAGAAGATGTGGTTTATCTATGCAATGGAATACTACATGGCATCGAGAAAGAATTAAATCTTGCCATTTGTAGCAAAGTGGATGGACCTCGAGGGTGTCATGCTAAGCGAAATAAGTCAGGCAGAGAAGGACAGATACCATATGTTTGCACTCATAGGTCTAACAGGAGAAACCCAACAGAGGACCATGGGGAGGGGAAGGAGGAAAAAGAGTTAGGGAGAGGGAGGGAGACAAAACACGAGAGACTCTTGAATACTGAATACAAACTGAGGGGGGAAGGGGAGGGGGAAAGGTAATGGGGGGTGGTGGTCTTGGTGGAGGTCACTTGTGGGGAAGAGCACTGGGTGTTATATGGAAACCAACCTGACAATAAACTATAAAGTTTAAATAAAAAAAATAAAATAAAATAAAATACTGTTATTTAAATATATGATAAGCTTTGATTTTGTAAAGTACCTATCATCTGCCTCTTTAGTGTAAGCATTTTACATTATTATTAATTTGTACTTGTGTAGCACATATTATTGAGTATCATTATTATTACCTCCAATCGATCAGTGTTGGTGGTTTGTACCAAATTAATTCACTCTTAAGTGGCAGAATTATGGATTCTGTGTTTTACCTATTGAGGTTACGGCTATATAATAGTCCTTGTTTCAAAACATGCATCTTGTCTGGAAGGATAGAGCCTAATTTGCAGTGTAGTGTTCTCTATATGTTGCTTTTTCTGTACCTTAAAAAGGCTGTTTCAACCTTTTGTCAAACTTTCAGCTTCTGGGTGATTTCTGCATAGCTGGGCAAGTCCTGTTTATCCCAGGCTGTTTTAAGTAGTGTAGGTGACTTGATCCAAGGAGAAGTTATATGGACTCCTGGGATGATAGATTAGGTAACTTGTGAGTCAAAGGACAAAGATATCAGATTAGGCACTGAAGCCAAGGAAAGAAAACCTGTACTCAGGATCTATATTGGTTACAACATGACAGCAAAAATGCAAATCTTCTATCATCTAAACTGTTCCTTTGTGTCACTTTGCACTCAATCCCCTTCCCATATGGCAACCTGGACACTGGCAGCCATTAATCTACTTTCCATTGCTGTTACCTTTTTTCCCCCCCTAGAATTCCACTCAACAGAAACTATGTGTAACAGGTAATATATGTAGTCATATTTGTCTTGATTTTTTCACTTACCATAATGCTTTGGAGATGCCTCTATGATATTCCACCTATCAGTAGTTTATTTCTTTTCATTGCTATGTAGTGTCCCATTGCCTAGATGAACCACAATTAATTTTTCCATTCATGCCCATCAGTATATTTTTCAGATTTTATCCATTATAAATAAAAATGTTATAAATATTTAAATGGAAATCTTTCTGTGGACATATGGTTTCATTCTCTAGTGGGAATATCTAACTGTAGAATGCCTGGATTGAATAGTAAGTGTATGTTTAATTGTATGATGGATTGCCAACTCTTTTCCAACATGATTTTGCCCCACCCTCAGAGAAGACTCTAAAACAGGCAAACATGTTGGCTTTTCCATTGTAAGGTACCAAGCAGTAGGCTCACGTAGTAGTTTTTAAATAACGGATGTCTGAGTACTAAAATTCCAATAGGTGAAAAATGCTTTCATATAATATGTATAAAATGATTAATTCATACAATTTATTCAAAACCAGTATAATGTTTAAGTGTTCTATTTCTCTTAAAAATATATCCCTGTCCTTTTCCCATCTGTTCATTGATCTAAATTTCATTGAGGTAATAAATCATTAAGATATTTTGTCTCTCTTATTTGAAATGATTTTGATTTATTAATGAATCAAGGGCAATGCTGAGATTTGACCTTATAGCATCTGCACATTTTGAGATGTTATTAAGGAGAATCTTAGAGATGTGAAGGAAGTGCTCTCAGGGAGGGAAGAATGACAGGTGTGACCCTGCGAATCATTTTTCTAGCAATTATGAGATTATTCATGAGTTTACTGGTTTTATTCACATTATAACACATCAATTAGCATTGTTTAGGGACTATAACATGTAAGTTAAATTTGTATTCAACAATGTATTGTTAGATATCACTTATATTAGTTCATTATATTCTAAATTTTGAAAAATATAAAATATATTAAAATATAATATAAATTATAATATTTTCAAACATATCAAAACAGTGTAATAATGAATGTCATGAATAAAGTTTTCTGAGAATTTGTTGAGTTGAAAGCTACCTATCTATTCATTGTGTATAACTAATTATTACTAAATAAAAGAATTACTAAATAAGAGACCTACTAAATAAGAGATTTACTAAATAAGAGAATTTACTGAAATTCACTGGGTGAATTCTGATTTTTTTTAGGGGCAACAGATTAGTGTTTTAAAACCCACTTTGTCTTGGTGACATTTCTGTGTATAATTAGTCCCAAGAAACCTGATAATTCCAGAAGATGCCAGAATTATGTGCTTTAATCACTTCTCAATAGCCACTACCTTAGAATTTGCTATTTTTTGCAATGACAAGGGGTCATTTAGTAACAAAAACAGGCAATAAAAGGCTATTCATTATTATACTAGCAGAAAAATGGTCAGTGTGTGTCATCATATAGCTTGGCCATTCACATTTATCTTCATGTTCTAAGTTAAACATGATTGTATCAACAAACATATTATTAAGCTGCCATATAAACATGGAAAATTGAGGAAAATAGTTAGAGGAAAGCAGGTGGTTAGATCCTATTTCCAAGCCCATATGAGAAAGCCCGTGGTTATTGACCAAGAGCATCTTAAAGTTCCTCTCAGCCTTACTAAAATTTAGACAGACTTCTTCCTGACTTGAAGCCCGTGACTGCCTTAGAGCATTTATTGAGAAAAGACTGATTCTTTGGGACATAAATCTTTTTAAAAGCCTCTTGCAAGTTTTCACAACCCAGGAATGTCTTTCTGAACGACCTAGGAGCCATCTCACTGAAATGTCATCTTCAAGGAAGTTAATGCTCCTATCTTCTGGTCTCTGTGACAGGGGACAGGAGTCTAATTTAGAAAGGTGTCATGCTCCAAATTGTAAAACTATCACCTGTCATTAGATACAAGAAAGTTTGCTTTTCCCTGGGTAAGGTCAATTAGCAAACACAGATGGCCTCAGATACCCCCTCACCCCAGTTCCTAAAAACTTCTATCTTTTGAGAATCACTCAGTAAATAATTAAAACATAATAAATATATGAGATCCCCAGGAATGAAAAAGATTTGCTAAGCAGCCAAAATAACTTTTACAGATAGGTCATAAATTGCCTTTTAACTTTTTTTTTCTTAAATCATTCATACTGACTATCATCAGAAAGCCTTAGGTGGAAGGCCATTTGTGATGAGCACTGGGTTTTGTAAATGATGAATCACCTGATTCTACACCTGAAATTGTTATTGCACTGCATGTTTACTAGCCAGAATTTAAATAAAAACTTGAAAAAAAAACCAGATTCATGGATGCTGCTCCTTGTATTCCATTGACAACTTGGAATTGTATTTCTGATAGCAATAATTGAGGCATTTCTCACCAGTAGCATAAACAAACATTTTGCAATTAATTGTGTTTTTTTCCTTTTTTTCTCATTTACTACTATTCAAGTTTTTATGCATAACCTTATTTCAGCACAAATAAATAAATATTGCAGGTATAAACTGTTGTGATACACGTACAAATAAATTGTTACTTACAGTATAGTTCTATTTTTATTTTTAAATGCCTAATGTAGTACTTTATACACTGTTAACAAACCTCTTTAAAAATGAACGCGTTTTATCCAGGATTATCTGCTTTATATATGAGGAATTAAATGTAAGTGAATCAAAAACAGAGGCCAAATGCTGCTAATGTCAGGAATTTCTTCATAGGAAAAGAATAAGACAGAGTGATTATGATTATTCTCATCATGGTAATGGCTTCACACACAGATTAACAATCCTACATTATTTGTTTATTTTATGTAACTTCAAGTAATATACCTCATTTTAGGGTCAGTAAGGGAACATTTTAGTAATTAAAGCTGACTCAGAAGAATATAATTAAAATTAAATTGGATATATACATGTATATACATATTATATATGTTATGTATATGCATGTATGCCTATTTCAGAATTTAAATTATATATATGGACATATACAATTTTAATACATTTATGAGTATATATTTGCTTATTTATATTATATAGCATTTATGCATATGTCTATATAATATTTTATTCAATTAGGTTGTTAAGTGGCTCTATCTCTCTATATCACCTATCTATATTTATCTCTTTATATCTATATCTATTTCTAGTTCCATGCCTGTCTACCTATCTACTTATTAGTATGTGCAACTGTCCATCTGTACAACTGTGTCTCCTCTTTAAATTTACTATTTCACTGTCTATATTTGAGAAATATAACCATTGAATATTGTAATGTCCAGGGAAGTCACTGTATGGTGCAGTGGTATCATCAGATATCCCTTGAGAGTGGAGCTCAGACTTATGATTGGAAAAAATTTTCAAAGAGGAATATGATCCAATTTAACATAAGGACCTTGATTATTTTTTACTTTAAAGATACCAGAGAGAAAGATATAGAAGCAGAATGAAGGCTAAAAACTTATATGTCTTGTTTGAAAGTCATCTTTTTTACTAAGATTGCAATAGTTAAATAAATGTTCAAAGAGCAAGTAGGAACACAATTTAAGAAACTAAAGCATATATTCAAATTAACTTCTCAATGAAAGCAAGATTGTCTTTATAGCCAAAAATATTATGGGAAAAATGAGGATACACTCAAACAGTTTGTTGTAGAAAAGTGAAAACTCATAGGTATTAATGAAATATTTTGTTTTATCACATTGGCTGAGTACAGGTGACATTTTCTGTTTTTCAAAATAAGTCTTGAATTAATATCATGATGGATTTCTTCTCATTTAATGACAATTTAGTGTCATTCTACTTTTCCATATCTATTCTTTGGTCAAGTAAATTGGGCATTAATCTTATAAGGGATATTATATACAACTACTGGGATTGTATGTATGATTTTAATATAGAGATCATAATTTTGCTGAACAATTTGGAAAGTGTGTAACTACATATCCAAATACTATCATTGTGATTTTGATTGAAAATACTGTATGTAATAGAGATAAAAATTCATTTTAAATGCAATTTTGTGAAAGAGTGAACACTTATTAGTGCATGCATGCTGACTGTCTCCTATAGAAATGTTAAGATACTGACATATTGTGAACCTATAAACTGGGGTCTTGCCTTTGAGGTAAATTCAGTGATTGCTTCATTTTCAGGGTCTCACCAATGGCACTGCTTAGTCCAGATATCAACAAACTTTTTCTGTAAGGAGGCAGATGATAAATATTTTCTGTTTTGTGGGTGATACATATGGTCTCTGTTACAACTGCACAACTCTGTTGTAGTGTAAAAGCTACCATATACTACTAGGGTTTGTGAACTATTTATTTTCTTATTTATTATTTTATTTTTGTCTGATTTCCCAATATTTAGCACAATTCTTGGAATAAGTAATGTATTAAAAATGTTGGGTAAATATGTGAAAACCTTTCCAGACAATCGAGTTACATGTCCATCAGTCTACTCATGGGGAATGGTGTGATAAAAGCAATGGTCTGCAAACATTTCCTGGATATCTGTGTATATCAAGAAGTGAATGCTGCATTAAATATAATACACATTAACATGCATCTAATTAATTAGGCCCTTATGCCTGATAAAAGAATAATGAGAAACTCTAAAAGATATTGCTTTGAGATATTTCCCTCTGGACTCATTTACAAGCTGACAGAAGGATGTAAATCTGGTAATCGGTAAAATTTGCATATTTGTGAAAGAAAGATCTGTGAGATGATAGATCTCTAAGAACTTTGTTCTATTGATATTTTATAAGTTCATGCCATGGGATGGTGAATCCATTTGGGAAAAAAAAGCTTTCCTGGAAAATTTAAGGCGAAACACACTAAAATATATTAATGTCTAATGTAAAACACTAAAGATGCATATAAACTTCTTATTGAGAAAGCTTCACTTGTCTTTGATTTTGCCTTTTTCTGTGCACATCACAAAGAGGTCGGTACAGAAAAGTCCATGAGTAAAAGAATAGAGTGATACTATTAATGAAATACAAGAATATTTGAAGACCTCTGAAAAATAAAATAACTGCTTTCCTTTAGATTATATGAGTAACATTTTTTAAATTATGTATAAACTTGTAAACCAAAGATTTTTAAACAAGTCCAATCTTTCAACCTTTTTTTGCTTCAACTAAACAGGAGAAATTTCTAACCTGGGGACCATGGCTTACTGTTAGCATTCTGACTACATCCTCTAGATATTATACAAAGACTAATGCATACATGAACACTTGAGATTTTACAGAGGATAGATCATACATAAAAAAGAATTTTTAAAGTTTTTTAATGTTTATTAATTTTTAAGAAAGAGAGAGAGAGAGAGAGAGAATCCTAAGCAGACTCCACTTCATCAGCACAGAGCCCAATGCGAGGCTTTATCTCATGAACCATGAGATCATGAACTGAGCTAAAATCCAGAGCTGGGTGCTTAACCAGCTGTGCCACTCAAGCATCCTCATAAAAAGAGAATTTTTAAAAGAATCTATTATCAAAAATGGTTAAGAAGCGGAGTTGCATATAAAAGGATCAAGAGCCTTGATTTTTGATGAGATTAAAATAATTATAGATGTGTACCATCTAATATTAATATAATATATTATTTTAAATAGTTGTTTTTTTAAAAAAACGTGATGTTGTTTTTCTAATAAGAATCAGGCCCTTGTACTTGTTAAGTCTTCTAACTATAAGATTGATCTTCACCTAGTTTAACATTTTTCCAGTCTATCGCTTTTAGATCTCTGTTCAAATGCCTTCTCTGAATACCATATCTAAACTAACCACATTCACCATCCTTTATTATCTCTTTATTCTGCTTGTTAAGTCCTTGAAGCACTTCACACATACAAACATCATGAAATTAGTGATATCATGTCATGTTTACTACTGTGTCCTCAACTACCTAAACATTTCATAGGGGTTCAATAAATAATTAGTGACTATTGAATATCGAATGAATGACACAATAAAATTTCCTGTCCAACCTGATATTGATATTACACCAACATATTAGCCCAATATCTTTCCTGTTGTAAGTTCATAATTTTTGATGAATAAACACCTGAATTAACACATATTTCTAAAGTCATCATATATTTAAGAGATATTTCTATACAAATAATTGCATAAAATACTTAAACATTTATTAAAAGTATTATGAATAATGTATGCTCTTGTTCTTGTTTCTTTATTGAATGAGAAATATTTCAATGCCACATGTTCCTTATCCATTTGTCTATTAATAAACACAAAGTTTCTATATCTTGGCTATTATAAGTAATGTTGCAATAAATATAAGAATGCATATATCTTTTCAAATTAGTGTTTTATCTAAATTTTCTATGGGTAAATATCCAGTGCTGGAGTTATTGGATTATATGGTAATTCTATTTTTATTTGTTTTAGGAACCTCCATACTGTTTTCCACAGTGACTGTACCAATTTACATTCCCACCAACAGTGTATGAGGCTTCCTTATGGAATCTAAAAAAAAGAAAAAGAATAAACAGAAACAAATAAAGAATGGAATCTGACCTATAAATACAGAAAATAAATACATAAAAACTAATGGCTGCCAGAGGGGAGTGGGGTGGGGGGTTGGGCAAATGAATGAAGAGAAGTTAAAGATACAGACTTCCCGTTATGGACTGAATATTTATCAGAGTAAAATCAATGCATGAGGAACATAGTCAATGATACTGTAATAGCATTGTATAGTGATGGATGGTAGCTACATTTGTGGTGAGCATTCCATAAAGTATAAATTTGTTGAATCTTTATGTAGTATACCTGAAACTAATGTACTATTAGTTGTAAATTGACTATTCTCAAATAAAAAAAAATGTTTAAAAACATTTAATTGCCAATAGACTTACTAGTTGACAAATTTCCTTTAATTAACAATAGGAAGGTTAAACTAGAAATAACTTACAATTGGATATAGTAAAACTTGGAATAGACAAAAACTAATAAAATTACCAAGATTCAAATTATATTTGAGAAAAATTTTCTAGGAAAAGAGAAAACTACAACAGAAGTCAGTGCATTTATGGTCAATAGTAAAATAGTGCACATATTTTTAAATGAAAATACAGGCTATTTTTCATTTCAAACTTTATTATATATTTTAAGGTTGCTTTTGCTTCCCCCAAAAAAGTTGAATAAATTCCCAAATAACATTTTTAGTAGCTATAGAAATAAGCCAGTAGATAACGAACATAATAATGTTCTATTAGAAATTGTTATTTTGCCCAATTTATTTAATTTCTGTTGTCAGTAGTGTACAAATAGCCTAAGAATATAGATGACACTCTATACCCAAGAAGAAAATTAGTACCTATTTAATAAGAAAAGAAATACGTTAAAATATATTAAAGAATTAACCCTGAAAGACAACATAACTTTGTAAAAAACCCAATAATAATGTTATCCATATATATGATATTAATGAATGCTTTGAAAATCATAATTATTTTCTGTACTATGATTTTTTAAATTTGTTTAGTATCTTGTTATTAAAAGATGAAAATTTTTCAAAAAATTAGGTCCAATGTTATTTACTCTTTAGAGAATTAGATATTTGAAATAAGTTCACTGCTCTGATAATTTTTAAATTGTTCCACTTTGTTCATGTATTTCAAATAAATGATTTTCATAACAGCACTTTAAATTGTCCATATGTCTTTTAAAGTAATTTATTTATTTTCCTATTAATTGAAAAGTTAATTATTTTAGAAGGAGATGCATTTAACACTCAGTGGTGTGCCAGTCAAGAAATATGTATCAAGTCCGTACTCTATATTAGGTTTTCTGCTGGATTTCAAAAATTAAAGCATGAATAAGACACACATATTTATTATTTTTAAAAATGTGGTCTATGAAGGTAGATAGATAATTAAAAAACAACTAATTATTAGGAAGTGATCAGTTTTATAATAAAGGAAATAAAGAGGTGATGAATTATGATGTTTCATTATATACACATGGAACAAATAATCTTACTATTCAAATTATAGTATTCATCAAGACAGTATGGTACTGGCACAAAAACAGACATATAGACCAATGGAACAGAATAGAGAGCCCAGAACTGGACCCACAAATGTATGGCCAATTAATCTTTGACATAGGAAGAAAGAGTATCCAATGGAAAAAAGATAGCCTCTTTAACAGGTGGTGCTAGGAGAACTGGACAGCAACATGCAGAAGAATGAAACTAAACCACTCTCTTACACCATACACAAAAATAAACTCAAAATGGATGAAGGACCTGAATGTGAGACAGGAAACCATCAAAACCCTAGAGGAGAAAGCAGGAAACAAACTCCTTGACCTCAACCGCAGCAATTTCCTATGTGACACATCCCCAAAGTCAAGGGAATCAAGAACCAAAATGAACTATTGGGACCTCATCAAGATAAAAAGCTTCTGCACTGCAAAGGAAACGATCAACAAAACTAGGCAACCAACAGAATGGGAAAAGATAGTGGCAAATGACATATCAGATAAAGGACTAGTATCCAAAATCTACAAGGAACTCACCAAACTCCACACCTGAAAAACGAATAATCCAGTGAAGAAATGGGCAGAAGACATGAAGAGACACTTCTCCAAAGAGGACATCCAGATGGCCAACAAACACATGAAACGATGCTCAGCATCACTCATCATCAGGGAAATACAAATCAAAACCACACTGAGATACCACCTCA
>CM053567.1:87246870-87263977 GCA_028646485.1 Cryptoprocta ferox | reverse complement strand
CAATAGGACTCCCCTATGACCCAGCAATAGCACTGCTGGGGATTTACCCAAGGGATACAGAAGTGCTGATACATAGGGGCACTTGTACCCCAATGTTCGTAGCGGCACTTTCAACAGTAGCCAAATCATGGAAAGAGCCTGAATGTCCATCAACTGATGAATGGATCAAGAAGATGTGGTTTATATATACATTGGAATACTACATGGCAGTGCGAAAGAATAAAATCTGGCCATTTGTAGCAAAGTGGATGGAGGGGAAGGAGGAAAAAGAGTTAGGGAGAGGGAGGGAGACAAAGTATCAGAGACTCTTAAATAGTGAAAACAAACTGAGGCCTGAAGGGGGAGGGGGAAAGGAAAAGGGGGGGTGATGGTCATGGTGGAGGACACTTGTGGGGAAGAGCACTGGGTGTTATATGGAAACAAACTTGATAATAAACTATAAATTAAAAAAAAACAAATTATAGTATTACATTATTCCCATTATTTTCTAAGATATGTTTTTCCTTTCAAAGTTTGTAGAACTGTCCCAAGAGGCAAAACTCTTACTTCTAAAAAGTGTCTTAAAAATAATTTCATTTTACCTCATGTAGGCTCTATCCAAAGTAAAAAATCT
This sequence comes from Cryptoprocta ferox, assembly GCA_028646485.1. Taxonomy (NCBI): domain Eukaryota; kingdom Metazoa; phylum Chordata; class Mammalia; order Carnivora; family Eupleridae; genus Cryptoprocta; species Cryptoprocta ferox. The sequence continues at coordinate 87,263,364 of CM053567.1, read as the reverse complement.
CTCCGAAAGCCCAAATAGTTTATTTCAATTAGTTAGTTATTTTTAAAAACAAAAAGGGATTGACCTGATATTTTAATTGACTTTACTCCATTAAAATAATCCCTAAATTCAATTAATGTAACAAAATTAAGTTTACACTAAGTTCTTAATTTTTCAACCTTATACCCACTTATCCTTAAATTCTCCAACTTGGCTGTAAATTTTACAACAGTATAATGTAAATTTAGGAGATGACATAAAACAACCACCAGAGAATGTTAGGTCTGTGAAAAAGCTGCAATTTGAAAATCTCGTTCTACTTCAAAACACAATCTTCTCTCTCTGCTTCTGGATGTCAAAAATTTCAGCAGCAATAGTTTATGGTCAAGGTACTGTGTTGTGTATTTATTCCAGGTAACCGCATATTTAATAAATAATATTTCACAACTGCTCTTTAAACCATACTGTGGTCAATAAAACATGTCACATCTGAGATTTGACATCAGTTGAATCACTGGAACTTATGGAGCTCAGATAAGCTTTCAGTAATGACAGAATGTGTTCTTTGTAGCATTAGCATCAACTGGCTTCTATCTAGGCATTATGTTAAAAGAGAAAATAATCTCTAACACATGATTTAAAAAGAGAAAGTCATGGGGATTGGCATCTTTATATACAGTACCTGAAGAGTTCACAGTTTGAAATGTTATAATCCTCTCTCAACACTGTAATTATCACCTTCAAAAATTTCTTCGAAAGTGTTCTTTTATTATCTCAGTACACAATGGAATACCAGATTATAACTACTTTTCGGTGAGATATTAAATTATCCATATTGGGAAGCACAGAATACTTTTGGGGGGAAGCAATGATTTTACCACAAGAGAAATGACATTTTATATTATGAAAAACAATGGATGTCTTTGTCACTTATTTTGTTGCTAAAATGATATAGACTTACTGAATTCCGAAAATATGTTATTGTAAATTCTCCCTCTGTCTATTTAATTTTATTGAATATACAATATAAGTCTGAGTAATGTTATTATAACAATTTAAAGAATGTTGAAACAAACTCCTAAAATTGAAATTGTGCTAAATGCTAAATGTAATGAACTGCACATTTAATGTTTCTGTCAATACATGTAAACATGGAAGCATCTTGTGTTCCCAGCACTCAGAATTATAGACTATTTTTGTAATAAAGTTTGAGTGACATTAAAAATTCTGTAGGTGGAATTTTTTTTTTTAAATATAGAGTGACCATGGTCATTTTATTGGATTCTTTACTCAAACCTCCACTTGGGATGAAAAAGAGTGGGGGGCTACAACTGACCACGCTAGTGTTGGCAGAAGACAGAACACAGAACCTGAAACCTGGCCCCGATTGTATTAACTCCTTTAGGGCTTTGTTCTCTCCTCTGTAAAATGAAGGCTGTGTGGCACCCAATGAAATTCTGTGACCTCAGACAACATTTTAGGCACTGGAGTGTTCCCTCTGAAGGGTTCAGAGGGTTCCAGCAATCTAGAGGTGACATAAACGAGGGTCAGGCACTGTTACCCTGCCACACAGACTAATCTGCATATCTCCAACTTCCTGAAGCCATGGGTTGGGGGTCTCAACCCAGGGGGGAGGGACTCAAAGCTTTATCTGCCCTGGATGGAAGGGATTCCGGAAGATGATACAGATTGGACTATACAACCTGGAGGCCGATTTCCCAACTCTCAGGATTCAGCAGTCTACACTTGAGAAAGATTTTCTGATGCTCCAATTACAAAATAATTCCGTGTTTCAGATTGGGGCTGGAAGGGCAGCATTATTAAACTCTGTGGAGCATTTTAAGATCTTAAACAATGATCTCTTGAATTTCTCTTTTTCATCACTCTTATTTCATAGGTCGGGAAGCTTGCATTCATATTCATATTTTTCCAAAGGTAATTTTGGTATAATTCCCATTATAGCATGTTTCCAAGAATATAACAGGAAAAGGTCTTTTTTTTTTTCTACCAGCCATTAGAGTTTTGTCATTCAGGATTATGCCTGTAGATAATTTTGAAGAGTAGTAGGCCTTCATTTTATCTATCAATACAATAAAAAAATCAGCATTAACACCAATTAATCTAAGATTTATTACATAAAAATGAATGAAATGTGTAGGTCTTCAGTCCAGGTAATAACTAAATGCTGTAAAGTTATCACAGGTAAAATTATATCCAAGAAACTACACTAATGGAATATAATGCTTAAAATCTTAATTACACACAAGTCAGCATATTCCAAACAAAGGTTATAGAGTCACATGTTTTCTAACACTTTATATAATTCATTAGAGTATTTTTTCTTTCTAAATGTGAATTTTAACATAAAATTGAAGAGTTCATCATTTAAGAAGACAGAGTATAAAATATCAATTGAATATTAAGAAAATAGACCCCAATTGCTCTTTGAAAAATCTGCCAAGATTTCTTTTAGTGATCCAAATTTATTATCGATTGTTATTTATTTATTTATTTATATATTTTTAAATTTATATTGACAGAAAAAGAGAATGGGAGGGAGGGGGGACAGGAAGAGGGAGAGAGAATGGCAAGCAGGCTCTGTGCTGTCAGCGCAGAGCCTGATTCAGGGTTCAAACTCATGAACAATGAGATCATGTCCTCAGTGAAAATCAAAAGTTGGATGCTTAACTGACTGAGCCACCCAAGTGCCCCATCAATTTTATATTTTAAAAAGTTCCTGTACCATAAAAATTATCCTGTTAGCTTAGTCATGTGGTGAATTGTTTTGATACAAGTCATCTGAATCATTTTTGACAAAACTCTACTCAGATAACTTTATTTGTATGAATAAAGAACTTTAAATATGTGGCTTTCAGCTCTTGATTCAGAAATATGCTCATCTGGAACAAACTGATGGTTGCTGGGGGGAGGGGAATGGGGAATGGGCAATATGGGTGAAAAGGAGTGGGAGATACAAGCTTCCAGCTATGGAATAAATAAGTCACAGGAATAGAAGGTCGAACATAGGAAATATAGTTTGTGGTATCATCACAGCATTGTATGGTAATAGACCGATATCTACACTTATGGTCAGTATAGCATAATGTATGCATGTATGGAGTCACTATGTAGTACACCTGAAACTAATGTAACACTGTGTGTCAACTATATGTCAATTAAAAAAAAAAGGAAATATGCTCATTTATTTTGGGTGTCTGGTCAACCCCAACACTGGTATAGCTTACTTGTACAACTTTAGGAATACTTCAGGTCTTTCTGTAAGTTTGTTGAGCTGCTGAGTAGGATAATTATCTAATTCATCTTTTTATTGACTGTGAATTTCACAATTTGGAGAAATATGTTAAGGACAAAGTCAAAGTGCTTAGGTACCACAACACAAAATATTGGTAGCTCCCATGGTTATTCTGTCTGACCCAATAATTAGATTTTAAGCTCCTTCAGGGAAAAAAAAGTATCTAATTTTTAGTAACCTTCAGTATAACACATTAACCAGTAAGTATATAAAATGTCTGCTGAATTTAATTCATCATTGAAAGGAGCAATTTGATGTTATTGGATACATGAACCTGGGTGAAATATATTATTTGTAAGCCGTAGAACTTTCTACTAATTATGCTCAATATTTTGTTTCATTTATGAAAATAAAGTGAAATATCTCTAAATTATAGATCAATAACACAGCTTATTTTAAATGACTATAACTTCCATCATAAAGGTAGAATATGACATGAGTACCAGAATTTAAAAAACAGAATTATAAAGTTAACTGTATTGAATTATTTAATTTTAATTTCTCACATGCAGTTTAAGGTCTTTTTAGTTCTTATATAGTCATTTATCAGTAATTTTTAAAGATGCATAAATAGATGGGGCTCCTGGGTGGCGCAAATGGTTAAGCATCCAACTCTGGATTTCAACTCAGGTCATGATCTCATGGTTCATGGGTTGAAGTTCTGCTATCAGTGCAAATCCTGCTTGGGATTCTCTCTCTTCTTCTCTCTCTGAAGGTCCCCTGCTCACACTCCATCTCTCTCTCTCTCTCAATAAACAAACATTTAAAAATGCATAAAAAGACCATTTTTTTTGAAATTTGAGTCTTCATTTACTTACTTACTTACTTATTTATTCTCAAGTTAGTTACCATACAGTTTATCCTTGGCTTCAGCAGTAGAACCCTGTGATTCATCACTTACATATAACACCCAGTACTCATCCCAACAAGTGCCCTCCTTAATGACCATCATCCATTTAACCCATCCCCATCAACCCTCAGTTTGTTATGTGTATTTAAGAACTTTTATGATTTGCCTCTCTCTGTTTTTATCTTATTTTTCCTTCCCTTCCCCTATGTTCATCTGTTAAGTTTCTCAAGTTCCACATATGAATGGAATGTGATACCTCTCTTTATCTGAGATATTTTGCTTAGCATAATACCCTCCAGTTCCATCCACATGTTACAAATGGCAAGATTTCATTTTTTTTCATCACTGAGTAGTATTACATTGTGTGTGTGTGTGTGTGTGTGTGTACCACATCTTCTTAATTTGTTCATCAGTTGATGTATATTTGAGCTCTTTACATAATCTGGCTATTGTTGACAGCGCTGCTATAAACATTGAGATACATGTGCCCCTTCGAATCAGCATTTTTGTATCCTTTGGATAAAAACCTAGTAGTGCAATTGTTGGGTTATAGAGTAGTTCTATTTTTAATTTATTGAGGAAATGCCACACTGTTTTCCAGAGTGGCTACACTAGTTTGAATCCCCACCAATAGTGCAAAAGTGTTCCTCTTTCTCCACATTTCCCCCAACATCTGTTGTTTCCTGGGTTGTTAATTTTAGCCAATGTTTCTACCAATAAGATACACACATCAATAATTTAAGTGGGACTTCACTGAGTTCTCAGTTCAAAGCAAGTGATTTTTTTACCTTGTATTAGTCTTCCTGGAAACTGCATTTCGAATTTTAATTATTTCCAAAAAGAAGATACCAGTTTCTCCTTTTAATTTTTTTTAATTTAAATTCTATTGATACCAATTTCTTTAGTGGGAAAATTATCAGCTCTTTTCCTATGCAGACACTTATATCGAAATAAAAATAATGCCTTTGCCTGGTGGGAATGCTGGCATTGAATGTAGAATCCATTTCTACATAAGCTCGGGGGTAAAATAGTAAGCAGTGCAATATCTTGCAATATTCAGAGAAGGAAATGTTTAAAAGTGTTGTGCAAGTGTTCCAACTCCACTGCTAGTTATTTTACAGGTAAGTTTTTTTACCTTGAATGATAGCTTGAATTCCTTTTACTACTTCACGTTTTGCTGAGTTCATGTTCGTTAAGGTCTTCATTTTTTCAATGGAAAAAGAAGCACTACTCCATATTTCATGGGAAAAACTATAGGGATAGGTAAGAGCTACGCAAATGTGTTGTCATTCTTCAACAATTTCTATTAGCTAGAAGGAACAGAAGTGAGCTCTATGTCACTCCCAAACTGCTAACCAGCTGTGACATTTTCTGCTACTTATAACATGATTATGAAAATTAGGAAAAGAAACATTATTATAATAATGATCATTACTATTAGAGAAATGATTAATTGATTATAATTTAATTTAGAAGTGATTCTATATTAAAAAATCTCAGGTTCTTAGAAAAGTTTTAATTACTAAGTAGTCTGAGATTTAAGATAAGTACTTGATCACATGCCTAAGCATAAACTCTCTGGATGTGAGGCGCTGCTTATGTAATTTTAAGAAATAATTAAATAGAAAAAATATAGTTTAAAAGCAAGGATTCACTATTTTTAGGTCATATTTAAAGCAGAATAGTTGTACATTTCTCAGAAAGTCCATATCTTTTAACATAAATGTATTTATCCAGGTTAGAACACAACTTGCACAGTATATGAAAATTGTAGCTACCTACATCAAGCAGGACTACTTGCCAAAACGTTTAGAATTAAAAATACACTCCAGAGAGAAAAGGAATTAGAGGAAAACAATAAATGATGCTTTCATCCTATTTAAGCTTCATTTATCATTATTCTATTCTCTCTCCTTTAATAGCCTATAATAAGGTCAAATTTTCACACTAAATTTAACCATAAGAACTAACTATAAATTTTAGATATAAAAATATCTATAAATGTAACTAGGCATCTATGCTTTTGACATTCAGGAACATATAGATTATAGCCAGCATATTCTCATTTGAATGGACTAAAATTTAGTCATTCATTCAATAAATATATATTAATCACCTATTTTATCTCAGTCAGTTTTCAAGGCTCTGGTGATGCATTTGTTTACAAAGTAGATAAATGGATTTACTTTCAGGGATCTTATATTTTTCTGGTAGAGACACACACAGAGATGCACACATACAGAAATAAACACATACCATCAAGGACCATGAATAGATGCTGTGAAGGAAGATAAACCTGAGGTGCAGTTGTTTTAAAAGCACTGGTGAAGGGATGCCTCACAGAGAAGGTACAATTTGAACACAGTGTGGAAGCCAGTAATACAAGAACTTGAGGTAATGTAGAGCAGATAGAAGAATAAATGAAAAGGCCCTGAAGGAGTGTGCATGGGTGTACTCCAAGGACATTACAGAGATGTTATGCCTGAAGCTGAGTGCAGCAGTGGTAGAGCAAAGGTAGTGGAGAGAGATTTACCTAATGCTGGGGTTTGCATTTTATTAATAGTGAGAGAGTAAATTCAAGAATGGTGGAATGTGAATGATAAGATTGTACTCATCCTTGAAGAGGATCTACTACTGCTAATGTTCTAACAATGGAATGTACATTGGGAAGGACAGTTGAAAGGAGGTCAATTACAAGGCTCTTGCAATAACTCATGTTATCATACTGATGTTTGTACCAACCTAGTCATGATGGAAGTGGTAACAAAAGTAACAAAGTCAACTCGGTTTCCTCATAACAGATATGAGTTGTGATAGATAAGAATAAAAAATGTTTCTCACTCTTAGGGTCAGAACATATGTAAGAATGGAGTTGCTATTTCAAAATGTGGGAAAGGCATAGGAAAAAAGCAAGTTGAATGGTGGTGGGCAAAGATCAGACTTAGGTTTTGTACAGTTGGTTTTGAGAAGTTAATTTAAGTGCACTTGTTGAATAAATTATTGATATAGGACTTCCCACTTTCAGCTCCAAAATGTAAAGAGCTTTGAAATCATCACTCTTGCCCTTATATTAAGGAAAAGCTGAACAACCTGAAAATCAGTGACTTGTCTTTGAATCATCAGAGAACTGAGGTCACAGGGCAAACCACTCCCCCCAAATGTGGAGAGACATGTAAATCCAACGGATCACAGCCAAGGTCTGCTTTGCTGCAGCAGACGCTACTGTAGCCATAAACTGAGGGGAACACTTCAATGGTAATTTGATGAATGGCTGAAAGCTGAGTAATCTGGAGTGAGAAGGAGAAATTCCTCTGGTCACAGTCTTACAGTCTTACAGTAGCCTTCTCAAGAATTTGATTCTCTACCTCCAGGAATCCTAACAAATTCCCATAAGACCCAAAAAAGAGCTCTTTGTGGCACTGGCAGAAGGAGAAAAGTACCATTGTGCAATACGCCCAGTTTTTCTCCATAACGAATGCCTATTTTCTGGGAGGAAAAGATTTTAGAAGACCTCCATTACAAGGGCACCTAGGTGGCTCCGTCAGTTAAGTGTCTTACTTTGGCCCAGGTCATGATCTCACAGTTCATGCATTCAAGCTCTGCAACAGGCTCTGTGCTGACAGACCAGACTCTGAACAGATCCGTATCTCCCTCTCTCTCTGCCCCTCCTCCACTCACTCTATATAATATATATATACACACACATACATATATGTATATATATATACACAAACACACACACATACACACACACACACACACATATGGAGACCTCCATTCTACCTGAGAGTAGGACATTTACCTCCTGCCATCCCATTCTATACTTCTAGTATCACTTAAAATGTGGATAAGGATAAGAAACACTTATGAAGGTCATAGACCAGACACACAGGCTCATTAAAAGACTGAGATGTAATCATAGGGCTAGAATGCTTCTCCTCTTGACACCTTACCACACAATTAGAACTTCAGTATTAAGTATGCCCACAGTGGACTGCAGCTCAATGAGTTGCAATATATAGATTCTATTTAAGGAAGAGTCCTTAGGGAAGTCAAAATACAGCATGGAAGAAAAAAACAGAACAAGAACACTATAGGAAATTGAAACATGGCACTTAAAGCTACAACAAATATTAAACACCACCAACCACTAGCCAGAATCATATAAGCCTTCATATTAAAGGGTTATTTGTCTCCATCTTATTATCCAATATATCATGTCCAGCTTTCCAAAAATTATAAGAAATTCTAAAAGTAAAAAAAAAGTCTAATGAAACATAAAAAAATCAGAACTGGATTAATATATGATACAGACTTTACAGTTATTAAATAGGGAATTTAAATTGCAAATATACTAACCTGGAGTTCAGAAGAAAATTTTATTGGAGGCATTAATTTGTTGTCAGTGTATTTAGTGTTAAAAATTCATAAGATGGATTAGAACATTTACAGAGTAAATGGTAGAGAAGACGTGTGAAAATTGAGCTCTGGGGCCCTCCACTGCTTGGAGAGGCTGAAAGAACCAGAAGTAGAGTTTGAGAATATGATGTAAAGGAAAACCCAGGAAAATGTATGCTGTGGAAGGTAATAAAAGAAAGTGTTTCAAGAAGCAAAGAGAGGTCATCTCTGGAAATGTTTGCAGATAGGTGAAGTTACAGGAGAACCAACCAGTCATTAGATCAGAGTAAAGTATCAATGGGATCATTGATCGAGGGACAAGAGAAGACTCAGTAGGTGATAGTAGTGAACAACAAATTGGCAGATGTAGAAGAGAGAAAAGAGGAGAATAATTTGAGGCCAAGAATATTAGCATTTGGAACAGTTTTGTTGTAAAGAGGAAAAGGATAACGAGGTTGTAGCAATTGAGGAATGTGGGATGATAAGACTTTATTCTTAACAATGGGGCTACAATAATTTTACTCTCTGTGCATGATAAAATAGACGTGATGATTAATAATGCAAAAATTAAAGGAAATAACAATTGCTAGAATATTATCCCTGAGGAGGGCAGGTGAGATGGGCAGAAGTGCACAGAGGGAGGATTTGACCTTAGAGAGGTGCACAGAGTATTTATTACCAGCATCCATTAACATTTTGTAATAGTTCAACATATATGTTTTCATTTTCTTTTCTAATCATTTCTTGAATTCCACATCAGACTATACTTTGTCTTTGATTGTTTTTGCTGAGTTCAGGGCATATCCTACCAGGTTGAAGTTGTATATTGCTGGAAAGAAAGGTGTGAGGATCTACCTTGCATGGGTATATTCCTACAACAAATGAAATCTAATTAAATTTGATTATGCATTCCACACTGAAAATCTAAGCAAAAAGCAAGCACTAAGAAATGAGTCATCATTGACACAACCTCAAATGCAATGTTTAAAATTTAGATCAATCCCATTATCTGCAAACACCATTTTTTTTTCTTTTTACTGTCAGTTCCTTCAATTTCTATTACATATGCCAGGCCTGTTGAACTGATACAACTTAAATAGGCCTAACACTGCTGTGAGTAATGAAATGCAGAATTAAACAGGTTCTGTAATTGGCACAGCAGGTAATCACATGCCAGTAACTCAATTATTAACTCTGGTTTGTAGACCCCAACAAATTCATCTCTGCTTCCATTCTGTTGGGATTTAAAGGGCTATAAAAGGCCAAGATCCTAAGGTTCTGGGTTCTATAGACAGGTTTCTCATTCCAAATTGAATTGTTCAGAACACCATATCAGGGTTTGCCTCTGTGAGAAATAAAAGAGCAGTCACTCATGCGATGCTGCATTTGTGTAAATAGTCAAACCTGGTTTACCATTTATGATTCTGGTAATGTTTTCAAAGAAACATCTATAAATGGAACCTATGTGTGAAGGCATTTTGTTTTTCTTTAGATACTCTCATTTTAGAATATCTTTTGCTAAAGCCTCCTCCAACTCTGTGCCATCACAGAACATATATTTAGAAAGATGCTTTGTGGAAATAATTTTTGAAAATTTGTTTAAATAAAATGAGAAATCTCTGCCTTCTATATTCTCAAGATTTGTGCTGTATCTAAGAAATCCCTATAATAGGGGATAATATAATAAGTATCCTCAAATATTTTTCCAAAGAAATGCCTTTGGTAAAAGTACAATTATACCATTAACTAATTTTCCAGCTAAAACACTTAGGAAAACAGTGACTGATTACTTTTCTTTACAGAATGAGAAGAAGACATTACATTATTCTCCATGTGTCTAGAAACTTATGAGGAAAATCTTAGACTTCAGAGTATAGAGGAATTGTTTGGGTCATTTAAGAATATCTTCCTGATTTGTATTATGTTTGGAGACTTGGATTTCTAGTAAAAATCTTTTTTTACTAGATTATTTGTATTATGTATGACTGAAATGTTTTTTTTTCAGTTTAAATTTTATCTGTTTTGTAACAAGAAAGGTAAGAGGCAAAGACAAGCAAAATTTGCGACTAAAAAAATTATAAAAGGATCTTGACATTTTGTTATATTTTATTCTGTCTTCAGTGTGATACATTATTTGATCCAACATTTTGGCTCACTGAGCTATGCACGTGATTGAATACATTTTCTAAATTTTAAAATGATAAATCCTTGAGAAACATAACTGAAGGTATCATACACCTTATACAAACTAGTGATTCAACCTTTATGGCTTTCAATCATTGTACATTTCATATTATCTACTTTGCCAAGTCACTGTGATTTTATGATGACTTGAACATGAATAACAATAAAAGAAAATAGCTTTGGTTGATGGTAACTGTGTTGTAAAATTCATTAGGAATTCAAAGACTTTAGATTAAGAGTTCAGTTAAAAATTCAGCCATCAGAATCATTGGACTCTGAAACTCATGAAATCACAATAAAATGCATACGTGGTTTTAGATAAAACTGTTTCTGAATTGCATATACAGATCAATTATTTATATAATTTTTATTCATCAAATGGAGAAGCCATTGCCCCCAAAGCTTTTTACTCTGATGCTAGTAAAATTAGAACACATATTTTGTGATATTGAAAGACTTAAATTACATTACAAAACTAAAGAGTGGTATGTGATTTCATGAAATGATTCCTAAATGTTAGTCTTCCAGAGAAATAGAACATTATAAAATAATACTTTAAATAAACTCTATCCAGTAATCATGATCTTTACTGAATGAATAAGTTCCTGTGATTTTACTTGAAATCAACTTAATGGAAACAGACAATCTCTCTTTAAAATAGAATTTTAAATGGCGCTTATATATGTGTGTATATATATATATATATATATATATATAAACATTAACCAAATGTTATTGCATTTTTTCTGAAAAAAATTTATAAAGTATATAAAGGTAAAAAATATTTAATGTTTGGATTTACAAGTATAGAATTATAATAATATATTTTTAAGGCACATTGTGAGGAAATCACATTAAGAATTCAGAAAAGATTTTTACTAGAAATCCAAGTCTCCAAACAATGACCTTGTGCAAGCCATTTAAATTATAACAAAGTCGTTGAATAGCAAAAAAAAATCACAAATTATATTAATAAATACAATAAAGCAATTTTATACAAATGTACAAACCTGATAATCTATGCTGATAGGTTAAAAAATAATTGCTTGCTTCCCTAAAGAAAAGCAGCTGTAAATTATTCAGGGGTTACTCCAGCACTGATGGAAACATTCCTTTGTTTTGCTTAAATAATATCCTATCAAGACTCAGGCAGCCTTCTTATTTTTCTTTAATTATGGATAGTCTGGTTAACCTTTAGTTTTCACATCCATCTTTATTTTCTTTAAAGAATGTTCTTTATTCCAAATGTCCCATTCCTTTTTTTTTTTTAAATTGTATTACTTAGGAAGCTTGTTAACCCTTCCTTGAATAAAATTACTAATTTTTGAATAGTGGAAGAATTGATTACTAAATTGTGAGAGACACATAAACACATCACCACACACACACACACACACACACACACACACCTTCATCTATCATTTATTATCTTATCTATCTATTATCTATCTATCTATCTATCTATCTACCTATCTAATCTATATGAATTGATGAAACATTACCTGTGGAGAAATAGGTTCTACTTACATAAATGGATTATAAAAATCTTAGGGTGGAAAGCTGCCACCACGGGGTGAAAATGCCTGAGACTAGATATTGTAATGGGATTGTGAGTAAAATTACTTTCCATCTGATGTCAATGTACCTTGATCATAAACTCCACTTGTTCCACAGACCCTTTGCTTCTTACACATAAGATTTAATAATTATTGTCTGATTGTTTTCTTCACGTTTACCACATGTGTAAGATCTTGCTTTCTTCATGCACACCACGTGGGTAATATCTTGTGAGCTCAATAAATACGGAGACAAAACCCCTGCTCAGGGCTCTTATCTCCTCCTGGACATTAGCCTCTCTTGTATTTAATTCTGAGTCCACTCTCTTGCTGGACAAGAGAGAACTCCAGACTCTTGGCCTGTGACAATGACATAGATATATGTACTAAAAAACAGAGAGTGCCAGCAGAAAGGCTCAGTTCTAACATGCTGACCTGGATAGTAGTTCAAAAGACTTCAGTGTGAAAATATTATTCACCTGGAAGATTCCAGTCTCATCAATCATTATTTTTTTGTGTACCTGCCATTTCCCAAACACTCTGGTAAACATTTTTCACATTTTTATTACCTCACTTGTTGTTTTAAGGGTACAAATCAGTGAATAATCATCTCTATGAAGTTTTTTCTTTTATGTCTTGTTTGTGATTTTTCCTGTAATGCCACTTGATATTTTAATCTTGTTGATTGTGATAATAACGAAAACCACCATTTATTTAGTGTTTAATTTATTCCCACAATAATTTAAATATTTCATACATAATTTATTTTAATTATTTAAATGTTACTATAAAGTAGATAATAGTTATTCTAATTTTATGAATAAGGATGGTAAAACACAAAGATTTGCTTCCATATTATCCATATTTTTTTATGTTCTTCTTTCAGTCCTGCTACTATTCAAATCCTTTGTATTAAAAGTAATTCTGTCAAAGAATAACAAGAATATGTTATGTTATAGAGGATGATTATGGCTCTGTCAATTAATAATTTCAGGAAACTGAACAAGTAATGATTATGTCTGGATATTAGGTTCATATATGTACAATAAGGATAACAACTTATAATGAAATGCTTGATTTGAGTACACATAATGAGAATGTATCCAAAGCCTATAATGCTTTGGCAGATTCAAAACCATCAGTAATGTAGGTATGGAGATTATAATTAAACTGGGCAAAGTTTGATTATTAAAAAAAGAAAGTTTACACTTTGGAGGTTGATTGACTCTGGTCACACAAATTAACTATCCACTCATGGTTTCCAAATACCAGGTTGCTCAACTGTTACATAAATATGGAATATTACCTACCTGATACAATTATTTTGAGAGTCAATTTAGATAATTCATATAAAACAGAGTGCCAGACACATAATAAGTATTCAGTAACTGGTAGATATTTTTATTGTTATTAATTTGTTACTCTTTTCCACTTTTAGTGTAGAAGCTTACATGTTTTTCTAACTCCTTAATCCTAGAACTTCTAGTTGCTTATATACATACAGTTTTTATTTTCTACACTTCTATATCATATAACCAAAAAAACCTCACAAATAAACAGATTTACTTTCTGTTTGATGTGCCAGAATTTGGTCCCATTGGGTGGTATTCTCTTCCAAATGTAACTCAGCCAACTTAAATTACATGACTTGTTTTATTTTGTTATAATCTATATAGACTTCTCTTATTTGATCCTTAACATCTGGTTTGTTGACCCAAGCTAAGCCAGAGATAACACAATTTGAGAATTGAAAGAAACCTGATTAAGTGCCTCCTTTTATGTATGTGTTAACTAAGTATTGTGCATATTAAATGTCCTGCAAAAACTCATATAATCAGTGCATTATTTATCAAGACAGAATCCTTGACATCTGTTTTAGAGAAGTAAGATGGACTACACTATTAAATGTGTTTTAATATTTAACAAACATAATAGTATTACTGAAAATGAATAAAAAGCTCAAAGAATTCAAAATTTTTATAATTTTTGACAATTATTCTCTGGCAATTATTTCTTACATTATAAATTGACTAATATATTACAACAAGAAAGTCACCAAATAAACAGAATACTTTTGGGGGGAAACAAAGTAAAAAAGTGCATTTTTTCAGTGTATTTTGGAAATGTCATGATTTTAATATCAGCATTATAATATTATTTTACTGTGTTCTGTCATACCAAAGGGTTTCAAAGGAAATAATGTGTGAAGAAATGACATTTTACTTCAGAGTGATAATTATCAGCTATATTCCATAACAGACAGATCACTACAAAGAAATAATAGTGCCTATTATGATTCAAGAAAACTTTTATGTGAAGTTATTCATACTTGAAGGATGATTGTATTGATGACAATGATAAAATAACAGCACTTAGTAATAATAGCATGTTAAGTTTTTTTTATTTTCTCCTAAAAGATCCTAAGGTTATATATTTGAAAGTTCCTATTTCTGCAATCATAGAAAGCAAGTAAAATATCAAATTATTTTCAGGAAAAGGAAATCGAATCCTCTTAACAGTAACAGTGAGATTTGCAAAATGAGATGCTTTCTTTGAACATTTAGTCATGACTTTGCAACATGCTCTAAGAAAAAAACAAAATCAATGACAACAACAACAGCAACAGAAATTAAGGTTTTGTGGCATATCAAAGATTTCCAAATTGTGAGTATCTCATCTTTTATGGCTCATTCTTCAGTGATTTATTTAACATGGTGAATTAAAGAATGACACATATTTTCATGATTATCATTTTTTAATTGTTGAGTGTAAAAAAATCACATGGTGAGCCAATATGTTAAAAAATATATTAAATATAGATGAACACAAAATATACTTAAACCAAAGATGACTCAAAACAAAAATAGAGTTTACTAAATATAACCCAAAAGAAGTGGAAATTGTGATAGAAAAATCAGAGAATCAATTATAAATGTAATTAAAGATTTAATATTGAAAGTGTCATTAACATCAAATGTAAAGATATCTGCAGTCTAAATGGCTGACAAGCTTAACACAAAAATACATGCAATTCTTTCCAAATCAATGTATAAAGCTAACATAACTTTAATGTAAAGATCTGATATGTAATACAATGAAAATTATAGAATAATCTGATTGTGATTATTGGATCATTATGGTAAGACTATTTTAAACATAAAGTTAGGAAACAGCAATAAATCAAAAGAAAATCACATTACTAACAAAATTCCATGATATATGAGAATAAACCTACATTAAGAAATATATTAATGTTAACATATGAGCGGGGATAAATATGCTCATATCATTAGATGTTAAAATATTTATAGAAACCAGCAACTATCTCTTATCTAAAATCTAAATAAGGTGAGAATAAAATAAAACCATGCATTTAACACTGTCTGTTTTCAAATCTCAACAGCAAGTAACTTCCTAATTTGGGAAATATAAAATAAATTTGAGTAACACCAAAATTTGTGATGGCTAATTTTTCTTAGCATGATCATTTGACCTTGTTTTGAAGTCCTAGTGGCACCAGAAGACAAGAAAATAAGAATTTGTGTTTGTGGATGATAAATTTTAAAACTGAAAAAACCAAGTTCTAGAAAAAAAACCTAATATGAATTAGAGAATTTTTAGGTCATCAGATACAAGAAAAATCAATTCTTGGCTTTGTCAGTAAATATATAGGAAGATAAACAGCGAAATCATTGCGTTTATATTAATAGCATAATTTGTGGAAATATTTAGGAATAAATTTAACAACAAAGTGCAGGAACTACTTGGTGAAATTAAAAACCCTATTACAATTTATAAAATAGAATTTAGATGTAAAGGCATAAGATATAGTTTTAAAATGAATTACTGGTTTATAATTTTATTTTTTTACTTTTTAAAATGTTTTTATTTAAATCTCAGTTAACATACAGTGTAATTTTAGTTTCAGGTGTACAATAGAGTGATTCAACATTTCTAAACAACGCCTGGTGCTCATTACAAGTGCCCTCCTTCATCCCCATCATCTATTTAACCCCCTCCTCCCATCTCTCCTCTGGCCACCATAGGTGTGTTTTCTTTAGTTAAGAGTCTGTGTCTTGGTTTGCCACTCTGTCTCATATTTTTCTCTTTTCTCATTGGTTTTGTTTCTTAATTTCAATATGTGACTGAAATCATATGGTATTTGTCTTTCTCTGACTGACTTAATTTTTCAAATTTTTATTTATTTATTTATT
>CM053567.1:87167347-87246370 GCA_028646485.1 Cryptoprocta ferox | reverse complement strand
AACATGAGTAAACTGTCATAAAGTACTGATATAGGCTAAATCCCTAAATTTCAGCTACTTTTACTAGAAACTCTAGAGTAAATTACAAATATCATTATTTTCTTAAATTTCTCAAGTAATTATAATCTAGTTGCAGGGATTGTAGAGTAAAATTATAAATATTCTGAAATATTCTGGATAAAGAGGGAGATGATACCCAATAATAAATAGTATAATACTTTCAGATAGATCTTTACATTTTACACATGGGCTCTCCATAATATTGAGCATGAGTAGATAAAAATAATCTCGTTAAATCTGATAACTTTTACATATTATGTAAGGACGAGATGAAATAGAAAGGTTGTGAGAAAGATATTTCCATTTTTCAACAGGTAGTTTCAATTAATGGGTGAAGAAATTCAGACTGCTGGCTATTATATATCTAATTCAATCATTACTATAGAAGGACATATTAAACAAAAGTATATTTTTATTCCGTGCTTAACACACACACACGCTTTTCTATCTTGGGTCAAATTATGTCATAACAATTCCTTGGTGTCATGAGCTTCAGTTCTTAGGAACAGAAAAACAAATAATTTAAAAAGCAAAATAAGGATAAATAATGACAAAGTATTAAAACTATAAACTAGTAATGTGAAAGTGCTTATTCTGATACAATGATTTTTTGAACAATTGGAATGTAAATAATGAACAGTGATTATTCACTTTAAGCTCTAGGAAATAACGCCCAATTTAAAAAGTTTGGCAAAATTCCTAGCAAGAAAATTTGATGTTTTCAAGGAGTGGAAATAAAGTAGAAAATTGAAGAAGGACACATGATAGGTTCAGAGGGTGAAGCAGGATCAATAAATAAAAAGGGTTTCTCTTGCTAAAAAAAAATGTTTTAATACTGATTCTACTTGCAAAGCACAATCAGTGGAAGGTTTGAAGAAGGAGGTAGCATAATGGTGGCTTACATTTTATAAATATCTTTCTGACTGTTATGAGGAACATTTGGGAGGAACAAGATTCCTAGGAATAAAAAAAAAAATAGCCCTAAGACATTATAACAGTCTAGACTAAGATGTCAGCATCCCAGAATGCGACAAAATAATGGACTTGGTCTGTATCTTGGATATTGGTGATGGCTTTCTTAGCCCAACTGAAGCCCCATCTGAGAGAATTACTATATTTACCATTAATGCTTCCATGTAATTCCATTAACTGATAATTATAAACCTTTAGATTAATGATAATTATAGTTAACTGATATTTATAAATCTCTGATAATTATAAATCTATAAACGGATATGTATAAATCTGTAACTATTGCAAATTGTCCAATTGAAGATATATTTGGTGTTTTGTTTGATCTATACATTGCTGAAATACATCTTATGTAGGTTTAGATTCATGGCAACATTTAAAAGAAGATTTTATGTGTAAATATACAGGTATCTGATTACCTCTGAAAACTTTGGGAATATTTACTGACACTGAATCTATAGTCTTACAGGAAACAATTGTTGGAACTAAATAGCAGAAATCCATTTAAACTGGTGCTTAAGTCTCCAAATTACCACACAACTTTTTTCTTTCTTTGTTTTCCTTACCAGAATACTGTTGGCATTATTTTCATATACCTTGCATATCAAATGCTATAAGAAAAAGACCAAATAAAACTAATCCTGGAAGAAGTTTGAACTGAAAGTATATATATACCTATTCTCAAGACAGCCACATTATTGCCGTGGTTTGATAAAACAGTAACTTCTCCTTTCTTTTCAAGGAGAAAGTTTTTTTCTGAGAATTCTATTTTGCATTTTTGCATTTTTAATTTATTGCTATTTCACTTAATGTTGCTTCATGTCAATGGAAGTTGTCACCATAACTGAATTCAATTAGCCTTTCTACCCCTTGTCCTCAGATTCTGTTGTGAGAAACCAATAAATCGTGTGATGTCATAATTATAACATTGTACAAATAATAACCAGACTCTTTCAGTGTATGACATTCCTTTAAAGAGCAGGGCATAAGAATAATAAGAAAAAAATCTTTCTACCATATTTTCTCTAAACTAGCACATAACTGACAGGCTTCTTATGTATGAAATTTCTACCAGTCAAAATAGTTAGGTAACTGGATATTAAAATGAATAAAATTGGGGCTGGGAGTGAAATCATTCTTTCCCTTAGAACCACTGACCTGTTTATTTCACTAGAAATTGTATTCATATACAAAGTCTGAGGCTCATAAATAAAGTGATTTGCATAAGACCAAATGAGTTTCAAAAAGTGGAAGTAGGATTTGGGTACAAGTTTTTGTTTGTTTGTTTGTTTTGTTTTGTTTTTTGCTTACCTTGCCTGCCAGAGAAGATCCCCCTGATCCCAGCATCTTTTAACTCTTAAAGTAGTTAGCCCTGTTTCAGGCATGATAGGTTACATTATGCTGCAATAGAAAACAATGCTACATTTCAGTGATTTACAATGAAGGTTTATTCTCACCTGCTCTACATGTTCATAGTGATTTGGCTAAGGGGTTATTCTTCACTGTGCTTTTTCAGGACCTTGGTTGATGTAGCATTTCTCTTTAAAGCATTTCCCTATCACAAAAGCAGAATACAAGGAAAATATGTCAGCCATGAATTGACTTTTCAGGTTTCTGTTCAGAAGAGACAAAGGCCACATTTCACTAGTCAGGGCAAATCAACTCCTGATGTCTGAGGGGAACGATTGGTATGTATTATCATCTCAAGGAAAATGATATCGAATATTTTTGGACAATATAGTCTGCCAGGAAACCATTACAGAAATTACACACTCAGAAAATATGCACTGGAAGAAATCATGAAATAACAGATAATGATTGAATCAATGAATATCACATGGTGAAATCTGAGAAGACTTTTTAGAGCTAGGTCAGAAATGCAGGCTGTAACCAGAATGTAAGTGGACATGGCTGACAGAGTGTGGGGACAATTCTGTAACTAGAAAACTCGAACAATGTTAAAACGCTGAATCTTCAAGATAAGCTTTACAAATGTTGAGTAAATAACAAATTAAACTAATTGAAACATGCAGAATATATGAGTGACTGTAAGGGGGAAAATTGCAAAGCACTATACTGGTCATATTGCAAAGCTGTTACAATGCCAACAGTAAAGGGAGAAAGCAGGTATAGAGCGGCTATTCGTCAACAAATGCATCAAACCTATCAATATTTACTCTCAAAATGTGTCCTTTTAAGTTTAAAAATGAAATCTTTTTTCTTCCTGCAGCAGTCTAGACACAAAGGAAAGTCACTGAACTCAGGTCCTCATGAAAGTTTCTCTTTTCCAAATGAGGTTTTCTATTGCTAATCATTTTGAATGCCTGCCAGATCACTTGGACTCTTCATCGGCAGGACAACACAGATGTCTGCGTGCTGCTGAACAGCTTTCAGGTGAAATAACATTTTGGGCAAAAAGTAGAATTGACATCCAGCATGCTGATGAAGAATATAGGACTTACAATTCATCAACTGAATAACATTTGAGCAAGCAGCCTTTTCAAAAAATATATATATTTTTCTTGAAAAGGTCATCGTATATCATGCTAGAAAATTGTAAACTTCCTTTTAATACACTTTAGCAGTTTGTCTCTTTCCATATACCAAAGATGTACCTTTCTAAATTTTGAATGCTTAGTGGATTTTGTGTCAGATTTGCCATATTTTGTGCTTTAATCTTTTTTATGATTCTTGAAGCCATTGTTATTTTTTTCTATTGCATTTAATAAAACTTAACAGCAAGCAAAAAATCACATTTCCACATCACTCTTGATTGCATTAAAAAAGACAGCATATTCATTTCACCGCTCTTAGCACATGTGTAGAGTTCCTATGTACCAGGTGGGCATAATTAGGTTGGAATGTGGTTTGGCTGACAAATTATTTTCTATTGGATGCATAATGCCTCTGTAGCATCCCCACAGAAAAGGAAATAAAAAGCAATATTATTGAGAAGCTTTTGGAAAATATTTGATAGGCAACCATGGTTAGATTTATGCAAATATAGTTTTAAAAACTCCAACATTCTGATGCCATATAATTAAGGAGAACAGAGATTGTTTTAATGAGAAAATTTTCTAAAATGGGTCCCTAAAATAAGAAGGATTTGATAAATTTAATCTTGATAGTTGATGTACTGAATTGTTCTCTTTCATTGACAGGTTTGTAAATTATTTACCCAGCAAAGCAGTTGCATGATAACAAAGTTGATATAAATAATAATTGATTTTATATTAACCCAGCAAACTGCCTCATTTATTTTGTTATGGAGCAAGAATCTTTTGTTTCAACAATTCCTCATACCAGTAAGTAGATGAAGAGACATAAAATGAAAGTCTTATTCAAAAAAATAAAGGAAATAAAACAAAACTTCTGAAAGTCAATGAAAATAAATTTTGGAACTACAAGGGAATATGACTATGCATGCAAGCAGAATATAAGATGAAATGCAAGGTGTATTTCGCAGTCAAGATCAGCATATACTCAGGGCAGCTGGGTGGCTCAGTTGGCTAAGCTTCCTACTTCAGCTCAGGTCAGGATCTCACAGTTTGTGGGTTCGACCCTCATGTTGTGCTCTGTGCTGACAGCTCAGAGCCTGGAGTCTGCTTCAGATTCTGGGTCTCCCTCTCTCTCTCTGCCACTCTGCTGCTTGCGCTTTCTCTCTCTCTCTCTCTCTCTCTTTCTCAAATATAAACATTAAAATAAATAAAATAAATTTATAAAAAAAGATTATTATATAGTTGGGCATGCTGTGAGACACTTAGGAAAATAGTTTTCTCTGCCATCCTGGTTCCTGATGGCTCTCGATAACAAATGTTGAAACTTAAATTTTAAACTTTGAACTGATTATAAAAATTTCCTTGTTCAAAAACTTTTGATACTATTCAGAAATGCAAATATCATATTTTAGTTTTATCAATCACCATTAAAACTCAAATCAATATTTTTTTGGTTACATTCTGACTGTAAATTTTGTGCCAACTTAAAGTACTATTATGAAACTTCCTATGAAGTTTTATGAGAGATAAATAAATTTATGAGCCATACTAATAGCAGTTTAAGTAAAATATAAATGCAATACAATATTATGAAGTTAATATCGATATTACTATAGTGCCTAGATAAAGAATATTCCAGTAGCTGTGTTTTATAATTTTTCAGTCACCAAATTAATAAATGACTCCATTTGTTTCATATTAACCCTAATATTTCAAAAACAGGAACATTGTTGAAAATGTGATTATAATTCATATTTGAAAGGCAAGCACAAGAGGCAATTCCAGAAAAATAATCTTAAATGTTAAGTGTAATACATGATGGCATTCTACTGGATAAACTGATTTCCAAGTCTAAAGCACATAATTGTTCTCAAGTCCTGTGACTATATTTTAATCATGGATAGTACGGCAATAATTTGTATGTCTTACCTTATTTCCATACCTTTCAAGGAATCTTATAATTATACCAAGATCAATGACAATTGATACTCGTCTTCATTTGGAATATCCTCCAAATAAGCCCTCATTAAAGGCCTTGGTGCAGGCAGTTACTACCTGAGCACAGCTCCAGCAGGTCCAGGGCTCCCTGAAGGATGGAAGGTGTTGGCAAAAGGGAGAGAGAGAGCCTCTGCTTCCTTCTGATCACCAAGCAGGCATCTCTGCACTGACCAGAGAGTCAGCTTTATTTATTGAAAAAATGTATGGGGTACAAAACAGAAGTGGCAGTTGCCTTAGACAATAATTTCTGATGACAAATTCCTTGGTATGTAAAAATTTCCCAGAACATAGATTGGTAGAAGACTCATGCATAATCTTTATCAATAGTGATTGATGTAGGTGACTAGATGCTTATCACATGGGGAAGGAAGGTATCTTTAGCATTCAAATACAAGGCAATGTTTATAGCATAGCAAAGGCAAGAGTTAATTCTTTTGTGAGCAGGGGTCAATAGCCTGTTTTATCGAGGGGAAGAAAACCAGGTTTCCCATAATCACAAAAGAAGAAACTCCTATAATAAGTTTTTTCATAAGGTACAATTTGCATATTTTTAGCATAAGAAGGCAAGTCATTTCTGATATCAGTCAGCCAGGCACCTTCAGGGTCGGTGCTCAAGCAGAAATTGAGTGGGGGTTGAATGGGGGTAGACGTCAGGTGGGAAGCCTCTGCCTTGCAAACCCTCCTTACTTCAGAAATGGCTTCCAGCAAATTACATTGGTTGATGATGCTAGAAAGCAAAGTGAGGAATTAGACAAGGAAGACAAGACTGGGGAAAGCTAATAAAAGGTGTGTTGATAAGGAAGTTATTGCTGAGAGGGAATAAATCTGAATTCTACTGAGATGCTTAGTAGAACAAGCATTACAATCATCTTGCTTGGACTTGAGTGCCAATAACCTCTAACTCTCTCAACAGTCTACCTGTTGGAAAGTCTACATGTTTCTGCACTGAGGTGGATCAAGCTCCGTGGAGACAAAGTGCTCAGGCAGAGAAGGCTAAGGAGCATACAGCCACTACAGGTACTGAAGAGATGGGAGTGGAGGTAAGGGGTCCACAGCATTTGCTACTGTATCCAGTGGAGGAATTCATAAGATTAATTTAAAATACTGTTGTTACAATATGAAATGCATTGCTATTTTCAGAAAAAAAAAGTGGCTTTCCCTTCATGAGTATATACATATAACTAAATTATTATATAATTTTTAATGCATATTTATTTATTGAGAGAGAGAGAAAGACAGAGAGAGAGAGAGCAGGGGAGAGAAGGAGAGAGAGGGAGAGAGAGGGAGAATCCCAAGCAGGCTCTGCACTGCTAGTGAGGAGCCCAATGTGGGGCTCAAACTTACAAACCATTGGATCATGATCTGAGCCAAGATCAAGAGTGAGATGCTTAACCAACTGAACCACCCGGGAGCCTCTATTACATATTCTTTTTTTTTTTTTTTTATCTCACACAAACACATCCAATTTTTTTCAGAAAAACTATAATATCAGCTTTCTTAATATTTCTCAAGATTTCTTTTTTCCCAATCACCTATAGCCATTGAATTTCAGTTCCTCATCATTTTTCAATTAGGATGTCATGCTTCTTGCTTTATATTTTTCCCTTATTCCATCTTTCCTCTTCCAATATCATCTTCATTCTGTTCTCAGATATTTTAAATAATATAACTACAAGCATGTAACTCACTACCTTTAAAACCCTCTGTGGCTCCTCATTCCTTTCTAGATGGTGTCACACATGCAGCCTTTTCTTAATTGGTCCATACAGATTTTTTTCCAATGTATCCCATCACACAACTTTCTCCACATAGTTCTTATTCTAGCCATAAATAAGTTACACTTACTGAAAATTTATTTTTCCTTCAGGTCTCTATAAAATAATTAGATCTCTGTTCTTTCATGTGAAGATGACTTCTCATATGAAAATGTGTTCTCTCTTTCTTGCTTTTTCTTGCTTGCTTTCTTCCCTCCTTTCTTTCTTCCCTTCCCTTCCCTTTATATTTTATTTACTTTAAAAGTTTTTTCTCTTTTTTTTGTATTAGCACACTTCCTTATTTTTTTAGTGTTTATTTAAATTCCAGTTAACAATTGGTATAGTATTAGTTTCAGGTGTATAATTTAGTGATTCAACACTTCCATACAACACCTCGTGCTCATCACAGCAAGTGCCTTCCTGAATCCCCATCACCTATTTCACACATCTCCCCATGCAACTCCTCTCTGGTAACCATCGGTTTGTTCTCTATAGTTAACAGTCTCACAGTCTCTTATTTGATTTGCCTCTCTCTCTTTCCCCCTTGCCCTTTTATTTTATTTCTTAAATTCCACATATTAGGGAAACCAAATGGTATTTGTCTTTGACTGACTTATTTCACTTAGCATAACACTAGCTTCATCCATATCATTGCAAATAGAAAGACCTCATTCATTTTTAGTGATGAGTAATATTCCATATAACCACTTTTTCTTTATGCATTCAACTCTCAATGGACACGGGCTGTTTCTATAATTTGGCTATTGTAGATAATGCTGCTAAAATATCGGGGTATATTCATCTCTTTGATTAGTATTTTTTGTATTCTTTAAGTAAATACCTAGTAATACTATTGCTGGACCATAGGGTAGTTCTATTTTTAAGCAATCTCTATACTTTCTTCCAGAGTGAGTGCACCAGTTTGCATTTCCACAACTAGGGCAAAAGGGTTCCTCTTTCTACACATCCTCACCAAAATGTGTTGTTTTTTGGTAGTTGATTTTAGCCATTCTGTCAGATGTGAGGAGATATCTCACTGTCATTTGACAGTTCCTGATGATCTGTGATGTTGAACATCTTTTCAAGTGTTAGTTGGCCATCTGCATGTCATCTTTGGAAGCAAAATTTTATTCATATCTAATTTTTAACTGGATTATTCATTTTTGGGGTGTTGAGTTTTATAACTTCTTTATGGATTTTGGATACTAACCCTTTATCAGATATGCCATTTCCAAATACCTTCTCCCATTCCAAAGGTTGTCTTTTAGTTTTATTGATTGACTCCTTTGTTGTGCAGAATATCCAAATGGGATTCTTTCTATATTGGATTGGCTGAGGTATGAATACATTCTACACTGACAAGGGCCCACCATACAAATATTATACTTTCAAGTATAGTAAATGGACAAGGACGGGAAACATGACTCTTGAAAGTCACAGGCACATGGAGGACATAAGTAGGATAATGTTGTGACACTGGCAGAGGATTTCCAAGAAGGCTTTCTTTGGAGATAGTGGCCAGCATTCTAAATATCTCATACCTCCATCAAGTAGGAGGTTTTGGGGGTGTCTTCATTTTGGACCACTCAGAAAGGTAAGTTGGAGGACCACAGATGACATATATCTGACTCCAGCTGAAGACATTGAGAAAATAAGAGATTAACTGCTTAGCAGCTATATAGGCATTACCCCCCTCCCAAATATATATAGTGCATTTGGGCTATACCAAATGGTATTTCCTTAACATTTATATTGGCCAAATACAAAGACAGAAAGCCTGAACAAATTTCAAATCCCTACAGGAAAATTTTATATGAACTGGGCCAGTGAAAGAAAGAGAATTTGATCGGGAACCACTAGCCAGAGCTGAATGTATCACTCATGTCAAAGGAAATGCAGGTAAGCAGTCTTCAGCAGTGGAGAGTTCCTAAAAAGCCATTAAAGCACCCTCAAAAGAGAGAGATTTAAACACTTCTGGGCTCATAGATTGCAAGGGGATGTGGAAATAGTGCTTGCTAAAAGTAATTTTTGTGCTTCTCCTAACTCTCTTTCCGCAGACCAACCCCAGTGAGGTCAGAAACCACACTTGGCAAGCTGACAGAGGAGATTGGGTGGAAAGAAAAGGCTGACCACATCCTTGTCCTTGACCACAGATGACCCAAGAGGAACAGGTTAACGTGCATGGGAGTGGGCATTCCAATGATCAAAGTAAGAATATTTAATGACTGAAGGAAATGTAAGAGTGTTCATTACATAAAAGTAACCTGAAAAGTCACTGAGGCTTGCCTGCATTTTCCTCTGGGAACAGAATAAAATTTTTTCTGCTGAATATATTTTAAATAAGTTAGGTAAACAAAGAAAAGTTACTCAACTGCATGACATGAGCCTTGTCAGATACAAATGCATAATTTTCATACAGAATAAAAAGAAAGTTATAAATTATAATCCATAAAAATACTTTTATCAGGTTACTAACATTTTTTGGTCTTATTTTGTTGTCCTCAATTATTTGCTATTATTTAAAAGTGCTAATTGTGAATTCAAATTTCCTGAGTTTGAATCCTACTCTCTTGTTTTATTAGCTATGTGGCTATTAGAAACTTAGAAACTTTATAAGGCCTATTTTCATTATATCTAAAATGTAGGTAAAATGGTATTTATTCCATTACAGAATTTTGGAGGTGTTTAAATGACTCAGAACGCTCCATGCTTAGTATAATAAGCATTCAGTTAATGTTGCTATTATTATTTATATTTTACTTATTACCTAGAAGTCTTATTCTTTATTAATGCTTTTCTATAAGCATCTACTAAGAAAATTTCAATCATCTCCACCAAATAAATCAATGAGAAATTTGCATTATCATAAAGAAATCAATCGTTTTATATCAGAGAATTAAAGCACTGGTTAAATGTGTAGAACAACAATTTCTTAGACATTTTAAAGAGATTCAACGATATAAATAAACACGGTATTTCCATACTTATCATCTGTGTCAGTACTCTGTCCTTGTTAGTTATCCTCAGAAGGATGCAGCCAATATTCAGTGCTTCAAACTTCAGTGTTAAAGGAAAAGTCAAGTGTACAGCCCCTATACCAAGCTGGAGAGCAAAGGATATTATAATGGGATTGGCAGATCAGCTCCTTGAATGCTGCTGAATGTGGGCCTTACTCTGAAATTTTATCCCCAGGGAGTATCTATGGGGTCCTGACCACAGGCCAGATGTTCAAAGGCAGATCTAAATATATATATTCCCCAGACCCGACTATTTTCTCTACTGTGGAGGGGTAAATACATTTATAAAATTTTATTTCTGGGCCTGTGCTTTGTAAGTAGGACGCAAGTCTGGAGTGGTCTGTGTTTTTTCCTTTTAGAACTTCTGTTTTAAAGCCTGAATATAAACATAGTGATTAAGCCAATTAATACTGTGTAGGTTAAAGAGTTTAAAAAGTTGAGAAGTTGGATTTGTTGCCAGACCTCACTTGAGATATTCAGAAATATATATAAATGAATACACATGATAACATCTATAAAATGTATCATTTCAACACTTCAAATATTTCATTACAAATGTATTTTCTTTTCCATACTTTATATCTGTCATATGCTATTTTCTAAACTTATTAAGAATGCTTTTATACCCATAAACAAAACTGAGAATAAAATCTTTGAAACAAGATAATATGAGTAATTTTGTTATGAATGGTTAGAAAGCAACTCCTTAAAAACAAAGTTTAACAATGATGATTTCTTATGGAGAGACAAAACCTATTTTACATACACAACACAGGATCTTAGAAATACTCTATTCTCTACACATCCATATGCTGCCAAGAAACATGCTATTTATACTCTCTGTTCTGTGAGAGGGTCAGTAAAGCTCAAAGGTCACTGCCCTCAATTCCATAATTTATTTTTCATATTATCAAAAGTCGAAGCTATATGGCAAATATTTTTCTTATTTAATTGACTACTGCAAAATACATTTTCCTCAAAATGTAATTTTAGTGGAACAATATTAAAGAACTGTATATTTCATGTGGTGATATTTCAACTTATAAGAAGAGTAACAAATTATAATAAGAGTGTGCTATCTCCATATGTAGATCTTTGCAATTTCTGATAATAAATTGTGTATTTCAAAAGAAGTTTTAAATATATATATATGAAATTTTAAATATATATGTGAAAAGAAGTCCATGACACTTGAATATAACTATAATTCTGTACCAAAAAAACAATAATCAGTTAAAGTTAACACATAAAAAGTTTATTTTCTGAAAATCAAAAACACTGCATATAAATAAATAGCATTATACAAAACTATTTTCTAAAAGTATAACCTAACTTAAAAGTATAGTATTCAGGTCGTTGAGGTAGTTTAAAATTGTAGTGTTTCTCAGAAACAAATACATTTTGAGTATACTATTTTCATGTATATATTATTTCTTGATAATGTGAAGTAGCTAAAAATATTAATCATATAATAAGTATTGAATAAAGAGCCATTTTAACTTAAAGCATTATTTTCATATAAGAAATATTTATGACATACAATACTTTATTTCTTTAACAATAGATAGTATATTGCCTTAAAGAAAATTTTACATTATCACTTTAAGGCTTCTTCAAATCTCATTTACTGAAAGAAAAGATAAGTTACTCCAATAAAGTAAACATAAATAAGACTATATATTTATTGAATATATGTTTTATTTAATACTTAAGAAAATCTCACTTTTTGATCCCTCTAAGTGTCAATGCCTTTTCTTTTTTTTTCTTTTCTTTTTTCTGTTCAGTGCTTCTTGGCAAGAACATAAGAAACATTTTTTCTGTCTGCTGATTACCCATAAAACTGCAAATCCTGGTGAGAAATAAATGTGTTCATGGGTAACCTTTGTACAACAAGTCTTTTGAGAAATCTGCATTCTAGACAAAACTACTAATGGTATTAAGATACATTATTTATTTCAATAACATGCTTTTATTTTTTTACTTCACATAAACAAAAGTTTATCTGTGAGTATTTGTGATATACATGCACACATACATAGAGATTTTAAAGCAATTGGCATGACTCATGTTGGCCCCCGTTTAAATCGAAGAGCATCTTCTTCACATGCTTTTCATCCAAGAACATTTTCAGGAAGTTCAGTGAATTTATGGTATGCCAGATTCGATATCCTTTGAGCCGGCTGCCTATGTCCACAGCCAGAAAGGATGCCTTTTTTACTCAACAAACGGGCATGACAAGTGATTTAGAGGATGCCACCAGGTTGTGAGGTAAATGAGAGCACCACACAATTCAAACTTCATCTAATATAAAACATTAACAGCATAAAACTATTTTATCTGACTATTTAGAAAAATAATTCTAAGCGCCATGGAATTTATTACAGAAAAAGCATTTGCTTACCTTTGTATGACTGCAAGAACATCTCTAATAAAATAATCTTTAATAAATTAATCAATTTATGACACAAAACGTTTTTGTGTCATATTTGTGTGTATCTTGAATGTTCTGACACTCAAATTTTACTCACATTCATGCTAAAAGAAAAAAGTGCAAGGATAACTACATGGCTGGTCATCAGCAAAAAATGAATTATCGTAACTTAGAAAATCAATGTTTAAAAGACAGAAATTTAAAAAAAAGTTTTAATATTCCTTTGTCTGCTTCTAAGGGGAAACATTCTCTCATCATAGGGATTATGAGTTACAATGTTAATAATAGTAAAGGTTATTATTTCACCGACTTTATTTTAACAACAAAAATGCCTTTGAGAAAATGTTTCCTTTCCTGGATCTTGACCTAATTGGACAATTTTATGGGAGCTAATATTTGTGGTCTGATAAGGCTTTCAAGGGATCCAATTATGTGTTTTCCCACCATCAATACTGCAGTATTATAGCTTTTTCTGGGGCCTTCTGTACCTTTTTGTTGTAAATATTGAGTTAAGTTTTGCTCTTTGGGACAAAACATTGTTTTTATGACTGTTATTGCTGCCGATAGCTAGGGAAGATTACCAGTAGAATCACTGTTTTAGAGAAAAAGGAAAATCTTTTTCCCAGACATGATTGCATTTTTATTTCATAATCCATTAGACTAAGTTTAACTAACACTAGAGAATTGCAGGTAGCTTACTACAGAAGAAATGGAAAAAATCCTTTCTATCACAAATGAAAACTTTTGCAAATCATTACTCTAAGTCTTAAATAGAGATGCTTGCTGATAAGGGAAGCCAATATTTCTAAAGTTGCTCTGGGTTGCATATTAGTGTGTCTGATGAAAACAGAACAAATAACTACCTGAGAAAATCCCATCTTCAGTATAATCCTGTAAGAGTATTCAAAGTGCCAAAAAAGCTGCAAAGCTGCTGTGTAAGATAAGACAAGAATGAGTTTTCTGTGCTCACCTTTCATTCTCAGCAGGATCCAGGGCTCTAGGGCCTAAATGTAGACCTGGCCTCTCTCAAAGATGTGATGTGCAAAATTGTGCATTTGTTCAGATCTTTTGGGAATAGTGAACTAAAATAATGGGAACTTCTGATTTGGCAAAGATAAGGGAATTCTCCACATCTAGATAATTGTGCTTTATGCTTCAATTAAAAAATTATTTTCCTTATCAAACATTCAGGGATAAAACTTTCAGATGCCTTTTCTAAATGCTGTTTAACATTATATATTTTTGAAGTATAACAAAGTGAAATGATTCCTAGATGGAAAGCGGTTTCTTTAACAACTTAAAAATATAGCTAGTAATATTTAAAAAAGGTATAGTAACAATTGTCAACCTACCCTTTTAAATAAAAATGGATGAAGTTATCAGTTTCTGGAAAAATATACCAACAAATTATAAATATTTTGAAAGAGATTCATGAAAGAATGCTGGCCTGACAAATAAAAGCATGTGAAATTTTCCGTACACTCTGACTTTTTTGGAATTTCTACCACATTAGATTAGCCATCTATAACAAGATTTATTGTACCTTTCCACAAAAGCACAAAATATTGACTGACATGAATCAAAAGTGGAAATGGTTTATATCCCACTGTTTAGTACAAAGGTAAAAGCGTTCTAGAGTTTTTTTAAGCCTTATTTTTGGTAAAAGCTTATGGTTGAATTTTGAATATTCTTCAAAGTATATACGTACTTTTTAATGAAATAAATTTGACTCCTTGCATAATGAATATCCTTCCTTGATATGCACATTCCCCCATCTCTGCGAGGATGGTGTCACTTCATTTATTTATCATTTTTCTCTTAATTTAGCTTCTGCTCCAGAGCACGCAAATAGAGCAATCCATATGCTTCTGGATAAAATAAAGCTGCTGAATTCAGACATTTTATTAAAATCTTCTAGAAATGTAGGAAGTTAACAACACAAAACAATGCCCATTTCCTCAGTTAAAGACTAATCCCATTTATTTGTACAGTTTGATGGTAAAAGCCTGCCTCAGTGCTATCTGAAATAGGCTATTTATGGATTCTATGTCTTATGGGTAGTAAATGAACCATTCTAAATATCAGTTTCTACCTTTTCCTGAAACTGAATAATGGTATGTCTCTTAAAGTGATGCTATAAAAATAAGTAAAATAATCTTAACATAGAAATATGCAGAGTGTCTGAAACATTCTAAATGCCAGTAAGTTATCATTAGTATCATCATCAATATCTTTATTATGTTCTCCAACCAGCCATACAGTAGAGTTATGATGCAGAATTTTCCTAATTGGAATTACTTCATTCAAAATTAAATTTGCAATATTCAGTGAAAAACCACTCTATGATCATATTTGAAAATATATCCCTGTGTCTGAAAAAACTCAGGGTCAAAAAACACGGATTACACTAGTCTGACCTCTTGCCTTCAATTAAAACCTGGAGAGTTATGGTGAACATTTCTCAAACAAGTAGAAAATATTAAGATATCAACTACTCATCGCTGATTGGAGTCTGCTGTATAATCTTTACTTTAAAAATATCACATACATTTTGCTTCTGGGTAGGATGGGATATCTGGCAACAGATGAATGCTCCCACTTGGAAAACTAAAAAAGTCAGGTAACATATAGAAATCCTCAATTCAAGCAAAGTAGAATTCTGCTTAAAAAGATCTAGAATAGATAAAATACTGAAGAATGAAGAAACTCAGAGAAAGAGGCTGGCCCTCTAAAGTTGCTTTAATTCCCAGAAAAATTTGCCAATTCTGAACAGGGGCAGGTGACTGAGGATCCTTTTTACAGTTTAATACAAAATAGACAGAGGGTTGTTGTAGAAGCTCAGAAGTATATAGAGGGCTTTTGATGGAGATTTGAGTGTCTCAAGCACATGATTATTTTTCCCTCAGAATGGCTGACATATACTGGCGCTATATGGGGTAGGAGGAAAAAAAAATTACACAGAAAGCTTCTGAAAAGCAGAACAAGATTTTCTGTAGTGTGTTGAAATAACAGTGAAGTGAGGCCCATCAGATAAAATGGCCCTAATGAATATACTAGACTTATTGGGGAAAACTCTGGGGTCCAGAATGAATAGGAGGAAGAAAAAACTTTAATGGGGCCTTTTATTTCGCTTTTTTATCCATCATAGGCTGTCTTATTGGATTCTGTTGAACATTTATTATTGTACCGGGAGCAGAGCATGATGAGCCCCCTGGAGCACTACATTTTTTACAACATCTAATGCCTGGCAATGGATAAAATATTTATGTGAACAACAAAAACAACAAAGACGGGACCTCATATCCAATAATCAAGAAAAAAATAACAGAACAGACCCATAGGTGATATAGATATTGAAGTTACCTAAAAAAATTTTTTAAAATCTTTGAATATTAAGCTCAAATAAAAGAGAAAAAGAAAAAAAAAACAGAAGATGAAAAATTTCTATAGAAGGTTCCAACTTAAAAAAAATATGGTCAAATAATAATGCTAGGACTGAATAATAATAATAATATACTATATTATTAATTATAAATAATATATTATTAATTATTATATATAGTTATACTGCTAACAAGATTCTTTTTCACATTTTTATTTAAATTCCAATTAGTTAACATATAGTGTAAAATTAGTTTCAGGTATAGAATTTAGTGATTCGCCACTACTTTCACACCCAGTGCTCATCAGAGCAAGTCGTCTCTTAATACACATCACCCATTTAACATATCCTCCTTACGTGCCCTCCAGCAAACCTGTTTGTTCCCTATAATTAAAAGTCTGTATTCTAGTTTGTCCCTCTCTTTTTATTTCCCCCCCATTTCATCTGTTTTGTTTCTTAAATTCCACATATGAGTAAAATCATATGGTATTTGCCTTTCTGTGACTGACTTATTTCGTTTAGCATAATACTCTCTAACTTCACCCATATCATTGCAAATGGCGAGATTTCATCCTTTTTTATGGCTGACTAATATTCCATTGTATATAAAACTTCTTCTTTATGTGTTCATCAGTTGATGGACATTTTGGCTCTCCATAATTTGGTTATTATTGATAATGCTGTTAAAAACATTGGAGTGTATGTATCCCTTCGAATCAGTATTGTTGTATCCTGTGGGTAAATACCTAGTAGGGCAATTGTATGGTAATTCTATTTTTTACTTTTTGAGGAACCTCTGTACTATTTTCCAGAGTGGCTGAACTAGTTCGCATTCCTACCAACGGTGTTATTTCCTGTATTGTTGATTTTAGCCACTCCAACATATGTGAGGGGGTATCTCATTGTGGTTTTGATTTGTATTGCCTGGATGATGAGTGATGTTGAGCATCTTTTCATGTATCTGTTAGCCATCTGGATGTCTCTCTTTGAAAAAAATGTCTATTCTTGTCTTCTGCCCATTTTTTCACAGGATTACTTGTTTTGTTGAGTGTTATGAGTGTTATGTTTGATAAGTTCTTTATAGATTTTGGATACTAACCCTTTATCCAATATGTAGTTTGCAAATGTCTTCTCCCAATCCAAAGGTTGCTTTTTAGCTTTATTGATGGTTTCCTTCTCTTGTGTAGAGATTTTGATCTTGATGAAGTCCAAATAGCTCATTTTTTTTTTGTTTCCCTTGTCTCAGGAGACATGTCTAGTAAGAAGTTGCTATGGCTGATGTGAAAGAAGTTACTGCCTATGTTTTCCTCTAGGATTTTGATAGTTTCCTTTCTCACATTTAGGTCTGTCATCCGTTTTGAATTGTTTTTGTGTATGGTGTAAGAAAGTGGTCCAGTTTTATTCTTTTGTATGTTGCTGTCCAGTTTTCCCAACATCATTTGTTGAAGACGCTATCTTTTTTCCACTGGATAGTCTTTTCTGCTTTGTTGACCATATAGTTGGTGGGTCCATCTGGGTTTTCTATTCTGGTCCATTGGTCTATGTGTCTGCTTTTATGTCAGTACCATACTGTGTTGATGACTATAGCTTTGTAATATAACTTGAGGTCCAGAATGTGATACCTCCAGCATTGCATCTCTTTTTCAAGGTTTCTTTGGCAATTTAGGGTCTTTTTGTGGTTTCATACAAATTTTAAGATTGTTTGTTCTATCTCTGTGAAAAATGCTGGTGGTATTTTGATAGGGATTTCATTAAATGTGTCAATTGCTTTGGGTAGTGTAGACATTTTTACTATATTTGTTCTTCCAACCTATGAGCATGGAATGTTTTTTCATTTCTTTGTCCCATCTTGAATTTCTTTAATAAGTTTTCTATAGTTTTCAGACTATAGATCTCTTACTTCTTCAGTCAGGTTTTTCCTAGGTATCTTACAGGTTTTGGTACAATTGAAAATGAGATTAGTTCTTTGATTTCTTTCTTCTGCTTCATTTTTGGTGTATAGAAATAGAACCAATTTATGTACATTGGTTGTGTATCCTTTGAGTTTACTGAATTTGTGTATTAGTTCTTGTACCTTATTGGTGGAGTCTTTCAGGGTTTCTTCATAAAATATCATGTCATTTGCAAATAGTGAAAGTTTGAATTCTTCCTTGCTGATTTATGTGTGTTTTATTTCTTTTATCTGTCTGGTGAAATCCTTAAAAGAATTCACAAATCTGATTTTTAAATGAAAGCAAAGGGAATTAATAAATGAAGTGTTTAAAAGAGCCGAATTGGAATATCTGATTATCTAGAACTTAGTATTAGGGAAAACCTCCACCCAAAACAAGCCTTCAAAATTGAAGACAAAAAAAATTTGTTTTCAAATAGGACAGAAACTAATTGCCACCAAAATTTCAATAATATTTTAGTAAAAAGATTTCTTCAAATAGAATAAAAAGAAGTATTGCAGAAAACACAATATTTTTATAAAAATGAGCAGTAAAAAGGAAAATTTTGTGGCTAGACATAAATGAACACTTGAACACTTGTGGATAGACATAAAGAACTAAAACCTATATTAACAATACTAGTACTGTTTTTTTAATCTTAAAATATATGTAGAAGTAAAATGCGAGATTAAAATAAAGCAGAAGGTAGAAGGGGTTAAATATAATAGATGTATTATCCCATCTAATATTCTAACAGTACAGAGGAAGAAGTTATACTAATTTGAATTAGAATTAAATGAATGAAGAATGCATGTCATTCTAAGATAAATTAGGCATAGAGAAAAGGTTCAGAAGAATATAGAGGAAAAATAAGCTAAAAACTAAAAGCAAGAATAATCAGTTCATAAATGAATAGAGCAAATTAAAACAAAAAAGAAGTAGGCTTAAACAGAAAAAAGTAAAATAGTAACATGGTGCACATAAAATTTAATATATAATAGCTAAATTAAATTGAATAAATTAAATATTGAAATTAAATGACAAAGACTTTCAAGCTGAAAAAAGTCAACTCAATACTGTTACAACAGACACATCATTAAACATACAGACCCAGATTAAAGTCTATAAAAACATACCATAGAAACATGAAAAAAAGAAAGCTGATGTTGTAATAGAAGACAAAGTAAACAATAAGGCATAAAGCACTATGTGGGGTAGTTCACAATAGTATAGGGTTTACTACACTAGAAAAAAGTATTTGGTGTGTACAGATTAAAAATTTTGATATCTTTCCAGCATTAAATGGATATATGATGAAAAAAGAGAAATGCTAAAAATAAATGATCTATTCCTCCATCATTAGAGCAAGGAAGAAACGATTAATAAAACCCAAAGTAATGGAAATTAAGAAAATAATAAGAAGAAAAGAAGACAAAACATACATAATAAAGACAACCAACAGGATGCCTGGGTGGCTGAGGCGGCTAAGCACAGGTTATAATCTCACAGTTTCTGGGTTCAAATGCCGCATTGGGCTCTGTGCTGATAACGGAGAGCTTGGAGCCTGCTTTGGATTCTGTGTCTCTCTCTCCCTCTGCACCTCCCCAGCTAGTGTGCTTGCTCTCTCTCTCTCTCTCTCTCTCTCTCTCTCAAAAATAAATAAACATTAAGAAAGTTTAAAAAAAGAAAACCAGCAAAGCCAATTCTTTAAAAATGTTAATAAAATCTCTATAATCATAGCAAGGCTGATCTGGAAAAACAATGAAAAAGGAATTACCAAAATATGTAATGAAAATGGACACCACTATAAGTTCTACAATATTAAACAGACATAAACTATTATAAACATTATTATATTAGTAATTTTTCAATAGTAAGAGTATGGAAAAAATCTTTGGGAAAATTGTTTAAAAAAGGATAAAGAGACAATTGCATATAAAATAGAATCAACACATAATAAAGTATTCTTTCAAAGTAAATTAAAAAGCTCACATAGTTTCACTGTTGAAAGCTTTTACATTTTAAAAATGTGTAAGTAAATATAAACTTATACAAACTTTTTAATAAGGTTTAAAAAAGAGGATGGCTTGTAACTTATATTGTGAAGTCAATGTAAACTTGCTTTCAACACTAGACAAGAATATTGGGAAAACCAATTACCATCCAAACATTCTTATGAAAATAAATGACAACTAAAAATATTAGCTAATAAATACAGTGGTATATACGAAAGAATAATATATCATTAACAAAAAGGATCTGTTTCAAGAATGTACATGTGATTTATAACTGAAAATGTTTGAGAAAGGAAAGAGTGGACCTTGATAGCTAGAAACTGTTCTGGCACAATCAGCTTTCAGCGTGAGAAACTGCCCTCGTAGGCATAGGTATGTTCTTGTGTTCTCCTGTTTAATACAAACACTTTCACAGAACATCAACATCAGAGAAATCCCCTCTGTGGCCCTGAGGATCAAAGAAAATTTCAGATTGTTTCACAATCAGTGCTGAACACCGATAAAATCATGAATGCTGCCCAAATCATAAAATGACCATCTCTTTTTATATAATGGTTAATATAAATGACATTTGCTACTTTTTCAATCAAACTATAACCTTACTATATTACGTCTCAATGTTATGTCCCCTTAATCTTCCAGTTGCTAAAAATTTAAATTCATTGTCATAAAAGCGTTGTTGTTATATTTATAGGGATCTATAAGTATCTGTTTTATAGGATAACGTGTCAAAAATAACTCGTAATGTTTCATTATTCAAAAATAAAGCTATTCTTCCAAGGACACTGTATGGTGCACTTTAATATCTCTAAAATGTTTTTTCTTGGTTTCTTTTCCTGTAAGGCAAAATGATTTCGTTCATGGCATCCTCTGGTGTTTAAAAAGTTGTTATATCTCTTTCTGCTAAAGATGCTGATAAACGTAATCTTTTAGACATGAATTCTCCCACTTAAATACAGCTTTAATATCACTTGTGTCTTACCAAGTTGCCAAGGATAATAT
Organism: Cryptoprocta ferox; assembly: GCA_028646485.1. Taxonomy (NCBI): domain Eukaryota; kingdom Metazoa; phylum Chordata; class Mammalia; order Carnivora; family Eupleridae; genus Cryptoprocta; species Cryptoprocta ferox. Next base: position 87,225,310 of record CM053567.1, on the reverse strand, counting down.
GAAGAATAATTAAATTAAAAAAGTGTATTTTCTTGCCTGAAAGTCACTACTGTAGCATATTTGGCATCCTCGGTATTTTAGTGCTAGCGAGAAGTGCTCTTAGGTGCAGTTCCTTTAAATGATTTATCTCTATGTGCCCATTTGCAATTCTGGTATGACTTGGACAGCAGGCCTGATAATATAAGACATTAAAGCATCTGGAGGTAGACCAAACTGTGAGGAAAGGAAATTGTCTATTCTTATGGATGGTGTTTTACTCTATTTTTTATGTAGGTAAAGCACTCAGGAGGCACTGACACAGTCCTAAAATATTTTTAAAGTATAGATTAATCTATAAAATACCACTTCTGGATTAAAAATCCTAGGCCAAACAAAACTACACTTTAGGTTTCCATTTTTAACCTGTAATAGAAGAGAGACTTTTAAAATAATGGACACAAATAAAACGGCACTTTTAAGTACTTATCCTCTTAGGCTTGCAACACATATCATCATTCCCAGGAAGAAAAAGGCCATTTTAAACAAACGATGAGTCACTCACTCAACACTCCCTCCACGCTTATAAGCCTGGAGATATAAAACAATATCCATTTGTCCTAAAGATCTGTGTTAACCACAGGATATGTACATTCTTTCCATAAAGAAAAGGGAAAACAGGTACTGTCATTAATAGACTAAATCAAAGAACACTTTGAAATTCTAATTATTTTCTGTTGAAAGCATTTTTTAAAAATATTGCATTGATTAGTAAGTAAGATTTATATTTTGTAAGCACTAACTGCAAGAAAAATAAAGCATGGTTTGTCCCATATTTCTGCTTTTGTCCCTCAATTTTATCTTCCAAGCCTTTATTTAAATTTCAGTTAGTTAACATACAGTGTAATAAAATTAGTTTCACGTGTACGATTTAGTGATTTATCACTGACATATAGCAGCCAGTGCTCATCCTAACAAGTGCCCTCCTTAATGCCCATCACCCATTTAGCCCACCCCCCTGCCCACCTCCCCTCCAGCGACCCTCATTTTGTTCCCTATAGTTAGTGACTCAGCTTTATGGTTTGCCTCTTTCTTTTTACCCCCTATGTTCATTTATTTTGTTTCTTAAATTCCACATGTGAGTGAAATCATATGATATTTGTCCTTCTCTGACTGACTTATTTCAATGAGCGTATTATACACTGAGTGTATTATAATACACTCTAGCTCCATCCACGTCATTGCAAGATTCATTATTTTTTATGGTTGAGTATATATATATATATATATATATATATATATACCACTGCTTCTTTATGCATTTATTAGTGAATAGGTATTTGAGCTCTTTTAGTACTTTTGCTATTGTTAATATGTTGCTATAAAAATTGGACATTTGAAATCTTTTGAGTTGGTATTTGTATCCTTTGGGTAAATACCTAGTAGTGTAATTGCTAGATTGTAGAGTAATTCTACTTCAACTTTTTTGAGGAAAGTGCACATTGTTTTCCATTGTGGCCGCACCAGTTGTCATTCCCACCAACAGTGTAAGAGGATTCTTCTTTCTCCTCATCCTCACCAACATCTGTCATTTTCTCTGTTGTTAATTTTAGCCATTCTAACAGGTGTGACATGATATCTCACTGTAGTTTTGATTTTTATTTCCATGATGATGAGTGATGTTGAACATCTTTTCATGTGTCTGTTAGCCATCTAAATGTCTTCTTTAGAAAAATGTCTATTCATGTCTTCTGCTCATTTCTTCACTGGATTATTTGCTTTTGGGTACTGAGTTTGATATTTATAGATTTTGAATATTAACGCTTTATCCAATATGTCATTTGCAAATGTCTCCTCTCACTCCAAAGCTTGCTCTTTAGCCATGTTGATGGTTTCCCTGTCTGTGCAGAAGCTTTTATCTTGGTGAAGTCCCCATAGCTCATTTTTGTTTTTGTTTCCTTTGCCTCAGAAGACACATCTAGTAAGAAGTTGCTATGGCTGATGTCAAAGGAGTTACTGCCTATGTTCTCCTCTAGGATTTTTATGGTTTCCTTTCTCAAATTTAGGTCTGTCGTCCACTTTGACTTTATTTTTGTGTATGGTGTAAGAAAGTGGTCCAGTTTCATTCTTTTTCATGTTGCTGCCCAGCTTTTCCAACATCATTTGTTGAAGACACTGTGTTTTTTTCAATTGGATAGTCTTTTCTGGTTTGCTAAAGATGAAAGGACCATATAATGGTGGGTTCATTTCTTGGGTTTTTTAATTCTGTTCCATTGATCAATGTGTCTATTTGTCCTAGTACCATACTGTCTTGATGACTACAGCTTTGCAATACATCTTGAAGTCCAGAATGTGACTCCAGTGTTTCTTTTCTTTTTTCAAGATTACATTGGCTTTCAGGGTCTTTTATGATTCCACAGAAATTTTAAGATTGTTTGTTCTATCTCTGAAAAATGCTGGTGGTGTTTTGATATAGGGATTGCATTAAATGTGTAGATTGTTCTGGGTAGTATAGACATTTTAACAATATTTGTTCTTCCAATCCATGGGCATCGGTTTTTTTAATGTTTTTGTTTATTTTTGAAAGAGAGACAGAGAGTGCAAATGGGGGAGAGGCAGGGAGGGGGGAGAACAGAGGATCTGAAGTGGGCTCTGTGGTGACAGCAGAGAATTCAATGCAGAATTTGAATTCATGAACCTTGAGATCATGACCTGAGTTGAAGTTGGATGCTTAGCTGAGCCACCCAGGTGCCCCCTTTTTTTCCATTTCTTTGTCTCATCTTCAGTTTTTTTCATAATTGTTCTCTAGTTTTTGGAGTACAGATCATTTACCTCCTTGGTCAGGTTTATTCCTAAGTACCTTATGGTTTTTGGTGCAATTCTAAATAAGATTGATTCCTTAATTTAAAAATATTTGAGAATCGTCATTGGGAGTGGGTTTTTTTTATTTATGTGTGTAGACACATATACATACAAAGTATGAATGTTTGCTCAAATATTTAATAATCTCAATTAAAAATTATCAAAAAGGCTCAGAAACTTATATTTATTTCCATTGTGTTATTCTTTTGCTTTTTTTTTTTTGACAGCTTTCCTCTCGCATTTTTTGCTAGCTTTAATTAAGTTTTCTCCTTAGACCTGAAAGAAAACAAAAAATCGCAGCCTCAGTAAATTTTCTCAGAGTGTACACAATTTGATCAGTTACTGCATGGTGTCTGTGCTGATAATAAATGGTTTGATGCTTTTAAAGCTATTTTGCCTGATTAGTAATTAGTAGGTCAAAAATATGGATTAAATGCTCTGGTGCAATGATTCCAAAACTTCTGGGGACTAACAATTTCCTGACACCCTTAATAAAATTGCAGGCTCAGTGCTTTCACAAAGACAATGAAATCGACATTAAAGGGCAAAGCCTGGTAATCTGTATTTTAAACATAATTCTCAGCATGATTCAGGAGGTTGATGGAAATGCTCACTCTCAGAGTCACATTCCATACCTACTAATAGAAAACCTGCTTAGTAACAAGATAGCAAGATAAACTATACACATATTAAAATTTAAAATATGATCTTTATCACAAATATCAGATGAATGAAAACTTTTGATTATTACCATGCTTAAAGCACCTTTATTAGCTTTTTACTTTATATGAAATAACATCATACAGAACATCTACTTCTGTCTTCTCAGTTTACAAATCAAGAATCTGAGACCCAGACATACGATTTTGATAATTGAGTCTTGATATCTAGTCTTCTACCCTTATTGTGCTTGATAATGCTTTCTATCCATACAGCGTTAATTGCCATTTTCAGGATATTTCTATTATTTCCTGACAAAATGCTTATATGTTCATTCATTCATGCACTAATTCACCAAGTGACATATTGAACTCCTATCAATAGCTAATTTAGATCACTTATCATTCAAAACTAGTAGCACACATAGCAGTCTTTGATTATTAAGGTCATAGGAACAGAAGAGCACAACTCCATCAATATCCATCAAATGAAATCCTATAAACCATTCAAAGTACTATTCAGTTATAGTTTTCCTTCCAGTGCATTCTTCAATCATTGAGCTAAAAAGGGATTTCTGTCTCTGAATCTCCTTTGGCGATACTTTTATTTGTTTACTATTCCTGCTCTATCAAATAACCATCAGTCCCTGAACAAAACAATTTTTTTTTCTCTCACTGTACTGGAGCTCAAAATCTAAAATCAAGATGCCAGAGGACTGTGTGTCTTTTGAAGGCTTTAGAAGACATGTTTCATTGCCTTTACCAAGTTCTAGAGACCCCCTGCATTCCTTGTCTCATGGTCACTTTCTCGCATCCCTCCAACCTGCCTCTTCTGTTGTCTTATCATTACTATTGACTAACCCTTCTGTCTCCTCCTGATAAAGACCCTTGTGATTACATTGCACCCAACTGGATACTCTTTCCATTTCAACATCCTTAACAATCACATTTGCAAGATTCATTTTTCAGTGTAAGGTAACATATTTACAGGTCTCAGAGATTAGGATGTCGACATCTTAGGGGTAACATTATTCTGCCTTCCATAGTGCTCTTAACTTGTCATGACATTTATCTCCAATGATATGTTAGAAATAAGTGTTGTCTGTCTACTAGGAAGAAGGGAAAGAAAACTAGAAAGAGAGACACAAAGAAAGACAGAAAATCCAATTCAGTATTAATGAAGAGAATACTACATTAAGTGGGTAGGTTTTGATAGTTAAACATTACTTAAGGGTTTTGGCTTTCTCAAGTGTTGATTTTCCTGTTAGGTTAAAATGCCTCTCATGGGGATAAATTATTTTTATACCCAGCCCCTCTTTATTCTTCTGGACAATAAAAGGCAGAAGCACCAACCCCAACTTTTAGGTTGTTGTTCAAATTGCTCCAATCTAATCCAATATTTCATTTCAAAATGAAGCTGTGCTATTGATTGCCTCCCATTACAGTCATTTGTTGAAATTATGTTGTATGATCCAAACCTGAGTGATCATAGTTTTTTGAGTGTAAGCTGAGAGAGAGAGAGACTGTTCATTTCAGGTGGCTAATCTCAAAGTGCTATCCAACTTGTTGTCATCCTTTAATCTACTTTTATAAGAAAAGCCAGGAAAGGTGGTCTAATTCTAAGTTTTCCTTCTCTGGCTCAGGTTAAAGAGACATACTGAGGTCTATATCTCTATCTTTCATCTATCATGTATCCCTCATTTAATCTGCCACTCATACACAGATACATACATAAGTAGCAGTATATGTGCAAGAATTCTGCATCTAGACATCCCTCCTGAACTTCTCCTTGAAAATATTTTTCCTTGTTTATTCTCTGTTGATGCATATAGAATGAATGGTCCCAGTATATTATCTCTTTTCTTATATACTAAATTAAGCAGATAGACTAAGCATAAAACATTCAAACTGGGATACTAATCCTAGTTACACCATTACTTAAAACTTCAAACTGTTTATAGCACTTAAAAAGGAGTACACAACACTTAGAAATCTTAATGCCCATTCATATATTATATGTATAATTATATATGCCTATTTATCCATTATATATACATACATATATACATATACATACACATATATATACATATATACATATATATGTATGTGTATATATATATATAATTTTTTCCAAACATATTTCTCCAGTGGAACATTATGTCTCTTGGTGAAAAGATGGTGAAACACTATTCTATTTTTTTCCCTAACTGATATCAACTTGTTTTTATTCTTAATTCATTGCTGAGGCCGTTCGGCTTGCCTCTCTCTTCCCCAGTGTTCTACTTACAATAACTTCAAAGCAATCTCCATAGTTACTGTACCATGATAACATGTGTGGTTGGTTGTATGCGTGAGCTAGGAAGAAGTGAGAAGCTAGCTGTTCAGATTGATCTTTTGGAGGACATTACTGGCTTAAATACATAATTTGAACTGAAGCAGCATCAGGACAGGTCAATCTCAAGGAAGAACTAGTAAGTGTCTCAAACAGAGGTATGAAGCATAATATAGAGTTTCCTTTCAACTATGTTTAATTTTCATCTTGTGCAAACTAGCACTGGAATATAAAAAAGGTGGAGCAGAGAACAAGAATCATAAATATTTAAACACTAAGAGTGAAAAAAATGCTAATTACTAACATTGCCTTCATGAACTACTAAGCCCAGATACAAATAGAATTAATGTAGCTATTTAAATCTTAGGGAGGATAATCTGTTTTATTTACCACAGTAAATAACATGTCATAAGTAAAGTTTCTGGCATGTTGGGAAAAAAAATTGCTTTGGCTCACTTCAGAGAAATGGTAATTTCAATATGTAGTGGAATGGGCCTGGGTGAAGAATGGAAGTGTGGCCCAGGACATGGTTAAGGGAAAAATGAAACTTATCTCTTCACTGAGCAATGCGATGCAGAATCCCTGATGCACAATTGCTTGGGAACTTCTTACTTCTTAGCAAGAAGTAGGATTCTAAAAGTAGATTTTGCCATTTAGGATTTTTTTCTCATAAAACTGGAAATGATTTATTTTTGATAGTTTACCTAAATTTTCAGATTAAATGAAAAGTTTCAAGTTTTTTTAAATAAGAAGGGATTAAGAAGTTTTCAAAGGTGAAATAGGAAGTTTTAGAATTCTACTTTTAATATGATGCATTTATATATTACTTGGGGACAAAAATCTGTCCGTATATTTTTAAAAAATGAACTCAGGCTGCCCATAATTGATGAAAGATTGGCTAATCACTTTAGGGTAAGATTCAGAAGCTCAGATGTTGTACAATATTCATTAAAATGTCTTATTTTTACACAATAGTTTGTAATTCTGAGCGAGCCCACAATACAAAAATAAAAATACAATGAGTATAAATACCCATAATATATACATTGGATACATACATACCCAATATTATGTACATTATTATACTCACAATTATTTTGCCTTACTCATTAATTGAGAGCACTAAAAATTATTTAAAAAACTTGAGTATCTGGAAGAAAGAGGAATTAGACCTAACAGAAAATTCTTTAGCAGCCTCTAAATATTAATTTTTACTTTCACTGACAATAAATACCATTATGTGCTTTTCAGCTAGTATTTTGGCATAAGCTCTCTTTCTTTGACTCTGCTGGTACTCTCTCTGGCTCTTACAGGATATAAGTAAAGAAACCATGATGTCTTTCAAATAGGAAAGTTCTATGTGTCCTTCTAATAAACTTGTTTTTCCAAAGTTTAAAAGACATACTATTTACCCTACTTTCCGCTGACTCACAAACCTAAGGGCACATAATCTTTGTCACCACAATAGTATTACTGAGTTATTTTTCATATCACTCTAATCAAAAATACATCTTTGAGAGGAGGAGTTAAGATGGCAGAGAAATAGGGGGTCCGGGATTTCCCTCCTCCCTCAAACACAGCTGTACTGAGGTCAGAATACTTTCAGGAAATTTATCTGTGTAATGACAGAAGAATTCCCACAGGTGGAGGGAGACAGCTTGGCAGAACAGAAGTGTGTGTATGCAAATTGGGGCAGATAAAACAGAGTGGGCATGGAGGGGAGGGATCCCCTTCTATGGAGAGACAAAAGGGAGAGAAAGAGAAGCTGTGGATTGTAGGGTAAGGTTAGGATAAGAGAAAAACCTCTCCAGACCACGCACTGGGGAATGAAAACTAAGGAGAGTAGCAGTCCCTACTTTGCAAGTAGCCTTAGGAGCTGAAGATCTGAGGTATCAAAAGTGCACTACTTTTTCTGGACCAAAGCCTGCAACATGTATGCATGTGGGAGGAGGGGAACCAGGTCTGAGAAGGGGTAGCAATCTAGGGCACACTAGGAGAGAACAGTCTCCTTGCTCTAATACTATGGGAAAAGGATATATTGCCCCCCACAAGGACAAAAGATGTTGCAAGTGCCAGGGCAGAGTGGTGCTACCCCACAAAAGGGTTCATGTGATGTGGGATCTGTTAAGACATGGGAACACCCTGGGTGGCTCAGTTGGTTAAGCATTCAGGGAGGAAAGATTAGGGTGCTGCCATTTTTCTCCCCACATCAACACCATGGGGCTTCAGGGAGAAGCACAGCAGTCCCCAGTAGAGGCAGAACTGACACCAAACCCCGCCTCTCCATGCCAGGCAACTGCTTATCTACTAAAGCTTGACTGACACTGACCAAACTAGAGGGCACCTCCTCCAGACCAGCACAGTCACCAGTCCCAGGCACCAACAGACAGTTGTCTTAAGGTTTTGTATTTTAGTCTGGGCTCTTTTTCTTTTTCTCTTTTCTTTCCCTCTCTTCTCTTTTCTCTTATTTTTCTTTCTACATTCTTGTTTTTTGTTCCTCTGGAATCAGGCTCATATTTCTGATTGGATTTTTGGTCAATTATTATTATATATTTTTTCTTTCTTTCTCAGCTTTTTTTTTCTATTTAATCAGGCATTTTTACTCTATTGTTTTTACACCTTTTTTGTATCTCCTTTTTCATTATTTTCCTTCTCTCTCTGTATCAAGCCTTATACTTTCTTTGATTCTCTGCTTGGTCTTTTTTGTCACCTCTTTCTTTGTTCTCTTTGTATGGGATTGGGTCGCCGGCCTTTTCCTTTCTTCCAGTGTTACTTCAACGAACAAACCAAAGCACACCTGGTGGAAGGTCTAAACTATCCACCACTACAAGTAACGAAGAGGTTTGTAGAAGACTAACCAGTAAGATAGAGCAGCCAATTACTCAACAGCAGAGAGCACATAGGACACCCCAACTCGAAAAACACTTCCTGAAGTACCAGGCCCTTCAGTATATGACCACTTTTTAATAGAGCAGTACTTGAGAGGCAAGGCATATAACAAGCTAATAAAGCACGTAAAAAACAGAAACTGAGCCAAAATGATGAAAAGGAAGAATTCTACTCAAAAAAATATTCCAGAAAGAAATGAGAGCCAGAGATTTGCTCAAAACACATATAATAATATATCCAGACAAAAATTTAAAATAGTAACAAGACTAATAGCTGGACTTGAAAAAATCATAAAAGACAGCAGAGAATCTATTTCTGCAGAGATTAAAGACCTTATAAATAGTCATGATGAATTAAGAACTGATATAAATGAGATGCAAAATAAACTAGATGCAGTGACAGCAAAGATGGAAGAAGCAGAGGAGAGAATAAGTGAAATAGAAGATAACATTATGGAAATGATGAAGCTGAAAAAAAGAGAGGAAGTAATTGTTAAACTACATGGGGAGAATTAGAGACCTATGTGATTCCACGAAACAACATAATATACCATATTATAGAAGTTCCAGAAGAAGAAGAGCAAAAGAAAGGGACAGAAGGTTTAATTGAACAAATTATAGCTGAGAACTTCCCTTATCTGGGAAAGGAAACACGCATCTAAGCCCAAGAGGTACAGAGAACTCCCTTCAAAATAATCAAAAACTGGGCATTGAGAAGGGCACTTGTTGTGATGAGCACTGGGTATTGTATGTAAGTGATGAACCATGGGAATCTACTCCTGAAGCCAAGACAACACTCTATGTTATCTAACTTGACAATAATAAAAAAATACATTTTTGATTCATTATTTCTTTCATGAATCAGTAAATGTTCCTTATTGTCAACTAATCATGTGTTTGAGAAATTTCTTCATTAAATATCCATGCATATTAATATCCTATCAGATTGATCTATGTATTCTCTATCTGTAGAGTAGTGTAGCTGTAATTATAGCTGGTTAAATTACAACTATGTAACTAAATTTCATCATTCACTTATAAAATACAAATTAACAAATGTAGTTATATGGTTACACTGTATTATGTATGCAATTTGTTCTCCTTTTTCAGTATGAGCATCTTGACTTCAGAGGCTATGTCATATAAATTATTCTCTATTTATTTATCCTCAGAACACAATGAGTGCAAGGGACACAAAAATAAGCAATATTAATGTGTTCAATTTCACTCAAAATTATTCTGGGAGAGTAAACTTTTAACAACATATTCCAAGACAAACACTCAAGTTTGAAATGATACAGATATTTTTATTTTAATCTTTTATTTTAATATTTTAAATATTCCTATAAAGTATATTTTCACTCAATTAATTTGCTTTGTTTAGTCTTGTGTGACAAGACACACAACGTTGTCTCAACTGACAACGATATGAAAACAATATGGAAAATCTACTTTTGATTTTGTTTTAAATCTTGTTTTAAATCAAAAGTAGATTTTCCATATTGTTTTCATATTGTTGTCAGTTGAGAATCCCTAAACCCAGAATAGAACACATTTTAATACAAAATTTAGAATTCATATTTCAAACTCAAATATATTAACTTTCCAAATTCTTTAGCAAGACGTTTTTTACACTATTCTTGCTATATCTATTTATCTTATTTTAATGCTTCCTTACTTTAATACTGTATATTTATTTTTTCTCCATACTATTTTCTTTTCCATCTCATGGTATCAAGACCTTTCCCAAATTAAAGCATGTCATTATAAAATCTGAAATGAAGTCTAATACAAGCAGTGCTTTTAAGTTCTGTAAACATTGTCGTTTGCATAATTACATAAATCACATTAAAAGCCACACAACAAGTTGAGCATTTTTTTGGCAGAATGTTTAACCCAACAATGCTCAAACGATGTAAAATTCTGGTGGCAATGGTCTTTGATAGAAGATTCAAATATAAGTTCAGACATCACTTTGGACATCCATGAATCCAGTTATTCAGTGACGATTAGTTCCTCTTGTCTTGTAGAAAGCTATCCCCAGTAAAAAAAAATTATATAACAAGTTTCTTGGGATGCATACTTTTTAAATTTTGTTCAAAGCACATATTTTACATTTTTCTTTGATGAAAACAGTTATTTTCTTTCATTAGTAGACAAGTGGACATACAGTAATGAATTCATGCCTCTAATCTCTGTGTTCTGTGCTTAATGTTTTCATTTTTCATGTTCATAGCATTCCTACTGGAAGTATTGAGAAATGAGTTGAAATATAAGTAGTATGGTCACTAACAAAATTATTAATAAAATTTATAATTCAGCCAGAATATATACAAATATAAAATATTATTTGACTTAAAAGTGTGATATGCAGATATTATGCATAATTTTACACTCATTTTTCTTTCTCTTTCACCTATTAGGTGAGTGTGTCATGCAAAATGAAACTGACATCTGGACAATGAGTTCTGGTCCATTTTACTTTTTTTTCTTCCTCACAGAAAGGAAATCTTAAATGGAAACATTTGTTTCCAGTAGGTTACCTTGTCTACTGAAGTTAAAAGACAAACAAAAAAGAAAAACAAACAAACAAACAAAACCACCTCTCATTGGGTTTTTATATCCAATGTAAAAATCACTAAATTTAAATGACATTTAAAAAAATAATGATTCTTTTCATACAATGAAGTTTATGAAAAGAAGAAGTGCTGGCGTGTGGAAAAGAGATGAATGAAAACAATAAGATTTCTGTTGGAGGGATTTATGATGTATATTTAGCATCTTAGACAACATCATAAATCACTGCCACAGTCAATGTGAAAAATACATTAGATGCCATTTGTTTTTCATCAGCTGATCTGGGTTCTTTTCAGATGTCATTTTCAAGATTTATACATCAGTTTTATTTCAAATTATAAAATGTCTATTACTGATTACAAAGGAACTCTCAAACATGACAAAGTTTTTTTAAACTCTGGAACTGCTCACATGCATACTTATCAGCTTCCTTGTGATTCAGGGGGGAAAAAAAGAATACAATGCCAATGAATCCAAAGAGAACACAAATAATGATAAATGCAAGTCATCACAAATCCCTCTGTAGCTGAATATCATATATTGACCTTTTCTCTTTACGTAGCACTGGCAGATCAATCTCAAACATTCCATTTAATTCTATAGAGATCCTTGTCTATTATATGTCTATTGTGAAATTCATTAATAGTTTTCTATGTCCTGCATATCTACATCTGCATCAGTGTTACACTGAATTATAAAATCAACTGTTTTATTCTGTCAACATAGTACTTTTCTATGTGTAACAATATGTATCAAAGCATGTTAAAATTAGTTTTGATGAAAGAGAAGATGGAAAAGAAGACCACAAATAAGGATACACTTATGGTTTGAAATTATTCAGGCCAGGAACATCTCCTGATATCCTAACTGCAACCCAAAATATCTAAAAGTTTTCTTGATGAATAGCTATCCAAAACCAAAATGTTTGGACCAAAATTATCTAGAAAGAATAGAGTTCAAAGAAACATATAAATACGTGCTTTCACATATTTTTCCATATTAAAAAAATTACTATTTTACTGACTTCCTGCTTGCTCCATTTATTTCACAGGCAGAGAATTTTCCCTAAATCAATCCAAGGATTTGAGATAATTTTCTAAACCCAAGCTTTTTATTCACCCTTATTTTAATGCACTGCCAATTTAAATATTTTAAAGCAGCCATTGCACGGTTAGTCATGTTAATCTTGCTTAATAATGTATTTTTTAAAAAGTGTATTTCAGATAAGCCAATATCAAATTTATTTAAAATTGGGTTGTTTATCTACTGTGTAGTTTACTAAAATAATGACACTTTTATTATGCTTTGTTTGTAGCACAGTTATTGTTTAAAATGTTTTAAGGTGCACATTTTAAAACCTATACTAAATAAGGTTTTTTCCCCATGGGTAATCAGAGAGGTATTTAGAATTTGAATCTTGCCCATTCAAATTGATTTAAAATGTGGATCAGCCCTTGGTCCTCTGGGTGCATTTCCATTAACACAAAAATTACATTTAAAAATGTTGTGTCCTCTTCTACCAAGTTAAATCAATGTGTTTGCATTTTCCCTGAAGGCCAACATAAATGCAAGAATGCAATTTTAGGAGTGAAGGACCTCTATAAACAATATTCTTTTTCCAATTTCAGGAAGGTGAAACCAAAAGATTGAACATGGTAACCTTCTGAGCATCTTAATTACTTTTATGTAAAAGAAGGTACCATTTCTATACTGACCATTATATAATCCATGAAGTTTAACACATGAAATAAAATAAAAGCCCCAAATCTGTGCATAAACACTGATGATAAAATACACTGTAAATGCATACCTGCATTTGTATTTAGCAAGTTTCTCACTGTATGACCTGTTATAGCTGCATGTGTTTTTCTAAAGGTGAAGTATATTCTAGTTCAGCAGGAAAGTTACACCTGAGAGATGAACAGACCTTGTCACAAGTGTCACTACAATATTTAATTGCAGCACTCACAAAATCTTGACGTACTGAATGGAAATTGACTAGATGCAATCATTTAGCACTTGGGAGGGATCTAGAAGTTACTGTGGGCCAAGAAAATGGGTTGCTCTGCATACATTGAATTCATTTTCTTCTTAGAACCTTCATCTCATGGGGTAGTTGGTCAATTTAAAGATGAAGAAAATGAACCTCATAAAGCTGAAGTAACTTGCACAAGATAACACGTGTGGTGATAGGCCTGCTGTTTAAAGCCAGCTCTGTTGTAATCCTGCCTCTGTGGCTACTGCCCTGTATCCAGGCATCCATAAATTATTGCCTGAATCAAGTCATTCACCCATACGTCAACATCTTTGTTATACAGTAATAAAGTCATAAAGTGGTAGAGCTAGAAGGAGCTTTTAAAATCACTCCACTGATTCCGGCTGTTTTACAGATGAATAATCTAAGGCCAAATAATGTCAGAGGATATTTCTAAGATGAAAAAAGCTTTTAATAGCAGACATTGACTTAGAAAGCAGGACAATTAATAAAAGTTAATGTATAGCAAAAATGTCTTTCATATACCATTTTCAGGGTACCTGGGTGGCTCAGGTTAAGTGTCCACTTCCTGATCTCAGCTCAGGTCATGGTTCCTGAGATATAGCCAGGTGTGGGACTCTGAGCTGACAGGGCGGGGCCTGCTTGGGATTCTCTCTCTCCCTCTCTCTCTGCCCCTCTTGTGCTAGGTGTGTCTGTCTCTCTGTCTCTCTGTCTCTCTCTCTCTCTCAAATAAATATTTTTTAAAAAAAGCAAAACCTACTTTCTTCATGTACATAAATAAATAATTTAATGTAGAAGTTAAGTCAAACATCTAGATTCTATTCCTTATGAGGTAACTTTTACTCAGAGATTAGTTATCGCACATATACAGACTTGATTTTTGCTGTCTCTTACTGGACTTACATTCCTTCCTTTTGATTTATAACTTTGTGCTCTAGGCAAAGTAGAGAACATGTATGCAAAAAATCATTGGGACATTTTTCTAGGGATGAAAGAAAACATTTTCTTTTTTAAAAAATATTTTAATATTTATTTTTGAGAGAGAGAGAGAGAGAGAGAACATGAGCGGGGGAGGGACAGAGAGAGAGGGAGACGCAGAATCCAAAGCAGGCTCCAGGCTTTGAGGTGTCAGCACAGAGCTCGACATGGGGCTTGAACTCACAGAAGGTGAAATCATGACCTGAGCTGAAGGCAGACATTTACACACTGAAACACCCAGGTGACCCTGAAAGAAAATATTTTCATTTAGGTATTTACGTATACACAATTATTCTTGGGTTTACATTCTCAGTGAATTATTTAAAACATACCAAACATACCAAACATACCAAAGCACTTAGCCTTCAGGGCTTGAGGTAGGATGGCAACCCAAAATGGGATTTAGTGGGCAACTAAGGGCAACTAAGCCTATGTGTCAGGTGTGGAGAATCTTACAGGGAAGTTTCAGTGAAGACTGGATCTAACTACCTACATGGGGATGGGGAGCTTGCAGGAAGTTGCTGGGGGGGGCGGGCAGCTGAAAAGACAGGTGGTGGTGTGAGGAGGTAAGAGCTTGTTGAATGAACAAGGCTGCTGAGAAAGTGAATGTGCTTCACGGTTCTACCTGACACACATGGTCGGGATGAAGTACTATCGATATGTAAACCTTATTCTCTAATAAGGAACAGATGATATGGAGAGTTATTTGAGGATGCTGCCATTCCATAATTGGTGGGCACAGATAATATATGACAGTGCAGTTGGAGAGCCTGAGTGTTTTTTCAAGATGTAGGCAGTTGTAATCCCTTGAAGAAGCGCAGCAGCACACAGGGCCCTGACATTTGTACACAAAGATCATGCCTTGCAAAACTCCAGGAAGTGCTTTTCCATGAAGACCAAGAATTATGTAACTCTGATCTCCCTCAGAGTGACAAAGGAAAGCACAGTGTCTGTGTGATGTATAAGCCACCTACATTACTCTGGAATCACAAAAGGAAAATAAAGCTGAATAAATACTTTGTGGATTTGTTAATACTCTAAAATTATGAAAATATAAATAATAACATCATTGATTATTATATTTAATGAGGTTATTATGCTTTGGTTACTATGGCAAATATTAGTAGAAGGAACATGTGCCTTACATTATTACTAATATGAATTGTATAAATTA
The DNA here is from genome assembly GCA_028646485.1 of Cryptoprocta ferox. Lineage (NCBI taxonomy): Eukaryota > Metazoa > Chordata > Mammalia > Carnivora > Eupleridae > Cryptoprocta > Cryptoprocta ferox. Next base: position 87,209,865 of record CM053567.1, on the reverse strand, counting down.
TATCTATACACAGTAGAAATTAAAGTAGAAATAAAGACTTCAGTACTTCCAAAAATAGGAAAACAATGATAATGAAGACCTTAAGGATGCTGCGCACTAGACATGAACCAAATTTCCTATGTCATTTTGTGTTTCTGATGAATAACTTAGGTTCCAAAAAACTTAGCAATATTAAAAAATATAAAAAAATATTAAAAAAATTTAGCAATATTACTAAAATTAAGTGTGTTATTTTTATTACATATTTTATAGGAAAACTACAAGTTTTGCATTTACTTAAAAATGTACAGCATTTTGATCACAATTATATTTAATGCATTCTGTGTCATAACTCTTCCTCTTTTTATTGTTCCTCTTCATTCTACTCTACTAAATATTTTAGCCCAAATAACTGCAATAATCCTATTTGCTCTGGTTTCTGAAAACATTTCTCCACTTCAGTGCCCCAATGCTGTATCTGTATGTTTTTTTGAATGTTTTGTTGAAATTATTCAACTGCAAAAATAATATTAACTTTTAGGTCCATTTTGTTTTGATATTTGTATAACCACAGATAACACAAGATACAAGACACAATATTTTATACTTTCAGATCATTAAGTATGTTATCTTTAGACTACTGGAGATCAGTCCTCAAGAAATTTTAATGTTCAGGGGCTCCTGGGTGGCTCAGTCAGTCAAGTGTCTGACTTCGGCTCAGGTCATGTTCCGATGGTTTGTGAGTTCCAGTTCCACATAGGGCTCTGATCTGACAGTGCAGAGTCTGCTTGGAAATCTCTCTCTCTCTCTCTCTCTCTCTCTCTCTCTTTCTCTCTCTCTCTCTCTCTCCCCCTCCTTTGCTCCCTTTTTCTCTCAAAATAAACTTTAAAATCTTAAAAATACTAAAAGATATATTAATACAACATTGGTGTGGACGGTACCTCAATTCTGATGCTGATCTTTGGACAATGATCTGAGTTTAAGAATTTAGAGGATGGTAAGGTAATTATAAATTCAGCTTTCTCTGGGAAGCATGCGTGAGATCAATATTACTGGAGGCCAATGATTTAAGGTGAAAAGTTCAGTTTCAATCAGTTCATTCTAAATTGCCTTAGCCAAGTCATAGGAGCAGGACTCTAAAGAAGTCATTTTCATGTATAAATGTTTTAAAATTGCCTTCTCCTCACGGTGCCCAACACATAGAGATTTATTAGATTCTTTGTAGAGTGCCAACTCAATAAACTATATCATTATTACCCCAATTTTATAAGTAAAAATAAAATGTAAAAGTGTATCCCTAAGATCATTAAAAGCAGTTTATATTTAATTTGCGTTTGCCCTATCGTCTCACTTTTAATGGGAATAAGTTGTCAAAAATTAATATTACTGCATCAGTTTCAGAAAGCAAATATGCTTCCTGTATAACAAAGAAGAGTAAAAAGGGGGAACAACTCATTTTGATAATGAGAGAAAAAGAAAATTTGTCTTGAAAGTTTTTTCTGAGAAATATAAAAAATAGGAAAATGACAAACCATTACTGTAATGAAATAAACAATATAACTATTTAAAATTAATTTTATTTTTAAATGCATACTGCACTATACATTCTTGTTTTAGTATAAATTTAAAGCTCTTTCAAACCCATAATTTATCCATTATCTCTAAACATCAAAATCAATTTCAAATATTCTCAGTATACTTACTGAAAAATTAAACTAGTATTAAAAATGCATTTCTAATACCTTACATTTTTTTAACTTTTATTTATTTTTTAAGAGACAGAGATAAACAGAGCATGATCAGGGGAGGGACAGAGAGGGAGACACAGAATCGGAAACAGGCTCCAGGCTCTGAGCTGTCAGCACAGAGCCCGATGCGGGGCTCGAACTCATGAACCGTGAGGTTATGACCTGAGCTGAAGTGGGATGCTTAGCTGACTGAGCCACTCAGGGGCCCCTCTAACACCTTAAAAGGGAATTAATATGAAAATAAATTTTGAAGTTCTGGTTAATTGAAACATAGTAAAAATAGCTTTCTTGAAAAAAAGCAGCTAATTTGTATTATAAAATATCAATATAGACATTTTAACGGTAGCTGGTATTGATGGCTATAAATCTATTGACTCCTATAAATATTTATTTTATAATTATAAACAAATAGAATTATTAATAATTATTAAGAATATCAGCTAATTTCCCAGTGATTTCATTACCATTATTTGAATCTTTATTATTGAATAGTATTATCACTGACCTAAGAAATTAGAAGATTTAGATTCAGAGAGATGCTTTGGTGTACCAGGGTCACTGAATTCATATGTAGAAGATTGAGATTCAAACAGAGCTTATCCGTTTTCACCTCTAATATTTTTATTGTAGTATCAGGCAAATCGGTCTTTTATTCTTTACAAACTCTGACCACAAATGTCCCAGAAGTAGAAATGTAAGTCAAATGAATGCAAGTCAAAAAACCAATTCTTTATCCCTGAATCTTTCCATGTGCAATTTCCATACATATCTTACTGTATCCATTGCATGAGAACATCTGTATCTCCTTTAAGCACAAATGCATGTGCAACCTGCTTAAAATTGTTCCCTTAGGGATTTTTTTTAATCCTATGAACTCACTTATCAGATTCTTTCTTTTATCCATTTTCCTTTTATCTTTTCTGATATTGAAGCTTTCTTGAAAGCCCTGATATACCTGTTTCATGATATATGAGAAGACTGGGTGTGACATGCATGCTTGGGGAGAGAATAACTGAAAGTCTAAACTATGTGTTTTTGCATGGTTAAGGTTTATATGCTTCTGGAATGCAGTGGTCAATGATTTTAGTTTTTTAAAACAGGTAATTGTAGTTACATAATTTGTGATTTTATCCAAACTCTATGACATTTAGAAGTAATTGTAAAAAATATTCTAGGTTGTCTAGTGATCTCAATTAATTTTATCCACTTTTGCAAATACAATTTAGCTCTTTTGTTCTATGTTTGAATGAATATTCAGCCCTCCAGATACATTTGTCAATTCATCATGTTGAAATAACAAGTATATGATGTAAACTAAAACTATATTGCATAATATTAGGTAAGTATAAAACAAACTGCAAACCTAAAAAAATTTAGGTCTACGTCCTAAGACTGTATGTACCTTGTTGGTTAAACAAATACATCTATGGGTATAATTAAGACCAAATAACAAACCAACAATCTCCTATTTTTATTATTAATTCTGATAATGCTATTAATACAAACGTGCAGAGGAAAATAAATGTTGGAGTAGGTACAAAAATATAATGTTTTTTTAGCAATTATAGATATTCTAGCTAATTAAACAAAAAGACTAAAATAGCACATTTTTAGATAAATAAGCACTAGAAGAATACTTACTGGTTTTGTTTACACTCATTGTAAACATATACAGATACATGCTGATTGCAAATGTGTGCTGTAAAACTATCAAATGACATAGAAATAATGTAAAGTTTGTTCAAAGAAGAATAACAAATGTGAAGATGTTTTGTAATACCCATTGTACTCTTTTAAGTTAATTATCCCTTAAAATTTGTTTTCCAGTGAAATAGACATCAGTGGTAGTGCTTTTAATAAAAATTAAACATGTATATGTGTGTGTATTAAATATGTATACACAGCTTACATGATTTTGTCTTGCTTCTTGAAATGTCAATTTTTTGAGAGAGAGGTGGGGCACAAGTGAGTGAGGGAGAGAGAGAGGGAAAAAGGAAAAGAGAGAGAGAGAAAAGTGGGGCTCGCCTGAATTGGGGCTGGAACTCACTCGATGGAGGACTCAAACTCAGGAATTGTGAGATCATGACTTAAGCCAAAGTCAGACGCTTAACCAACTGAGTCACCCAGGTGCCCCTAAATGTCAATCTTCATTTCTCAAAATGAAATAAAACTTTACTTGAGCCTGGAGCAAGTCAAAACTAATATTTTCTGATGCGACAGTTTAGAACTTAAAGGCTCTGTCATTGGACTTCCTCCAAACTTCATAGAATTCCAAGAATGCCAATTCCATAGACAGGGATGGTTTCATGGGTGTACGACCAACAGAGCCGCACAGGACCCTGAACTCAGAAGGGTGTCATGTTTGATTCAGTGTTGCTCTGTTGCCATCTGAAAATTCTGAACTATTTTTGAAGAGAAGATCCTGCATTTTCAATTTTCACTGAGTTCCACAAATTATGTAGCTACTCCTGCTCATGCTGTGACATAAGGAGGGTGAGATTATAACTGGGGCCTTAGGATAAACCCTGCAACTCATGGAACATAGCTGTATGCCCCCAAGGATCCAGCTGAAACTTTGTATCTTTCATCCCCAACCCTCAAATTGTAATATTAGAAATCAGAATATTATTTGTGGATTATACTTAGCTATTAAAAAGTCTAAAGGTTTATCACATTGTTTTAAAAAAATATTTATTTGTATATATCTTATTACTTTCAGATAGCACCATAAGACTAAAATGAAAATGATTCTTAAGGTATAATAGGCAAAATACTACCAAAGTACAAGCCCTTTACAGAAATATGAATATTGGCTTAAAAAATTAAGAGATAAACAATAAATGGACCAAAAGAAAATATTATAGCTGTAACAATTTTGTTAACTTAGATGCAATTTTAAATCTCTTTGAATCTTATGATGTGAATAGAAATATTTGAGGAATAATTTACTATTTTCAGTAGATTAGGAGATTTCAGTAGAACTCACCTAGAAATCTATATGTCAAGGAGAAAAAAATAACTGCAAGGCTTTGGAAGATTTGATGAAAACAATTTAGTAAACCCTGTCTAAGGTATGTATAGTAGTCTATGCTCAAAAGTGAAAATATAAATTACTTTCAAGACTATAGAAAATAATTAGCCCCCCAAATGTGCAATATACTTGGTCAAAAAGAAGTTTATAAGTAAATGCCAAATAATTGATATTATATAGACCCTACACTCAGACAATGAAATGAAATCCTGCATTAATCACCATCAGAACACCAGAGTAACAATGGCTGCAGGCAGTGATGAATGCTCAAACTACTGAGCAAAACATTTAAGGAGAAGCAAGACACTTGCATAACTGTAAAGTATTTCCCCTAAATTTTTAAATTATAGAGATAATTTTAACACAGGAAAATTAAATTTTTTCATATCCTCTTCTTAAGGAGTTCAAGCTCAACACCCTCCCTTTGAGTTTGGACTGGAGTCAGTTACTCCTTTTTAACAAATAGAGAACGGAATGGGAAAAATCATAACTTTACAGTGGAGAAAGCTTATAAACACCACTTTAAGTAATCAAAATTAATATTACTAGCAAAAAATTACATTAATATCATGTACTGCCTGAAAGATGTGATGAAAAGGGGACTAGGAAATGTCCTTTACAAAAATGGATGAATGAAATGATGAATTAGTACCTATATGCATATCGACATACATGTACTTTCCACTACATGTATGTACAGATCTATTACAAAATATACACCATGCACTACCTTCTCATAGGCATTTTTAATAGTTAAAAGGAATAACTTCTCAACGACATAATAAATTATTCAAATTCATTTTCGTAAGGAAGCTTCATACGGAAATATAATATATACAAAGTGTGTATACCTTAAGTGTACAGTTTATAGAGTGAACACACCCCTGTAACCACTCTCCATATCTAGAATATATTATTAACGGGATCCCAGAGGCCACCTGCATAAACACAGTCATTGACTGCAAGGATTGAAGTTCATGTCATTGTAACATATGAGTAGCTTTAAATGATCATAATAAGTGATTGTTCTTGCCATTGACCATCATTTTCTTTTGAAAATTGACCCTATTTTGTCCCTTACTTGATTATTGATAGAACCCAGAGTAATCCGTCTTTGGTAATACATACAACATTTGATGTGATGGTTAAACTAGTTTTAATCCAAACTAGACTTTCTGTGGATATCAGACCTACTACCATGAAGCTGACGGAGTCTCTGTCCACCTTTTCTCTCTATCACTAATGTTGCATTACCAGTACTTCTTGATTTGTTTTAAAACCCTTAGAGGTTCAAAAAATCATTTATAAGATACACCCAAATTGTATAAACACTATAGAAATAGTGACTTCAAATATAATAAGTCACCATAATTTCATCTGCTGGGCAGAAAGAATCAAGTTAACCTGTTTGAACATCCCCAAACTAATAATCAGGTTGTTAACAACTTTCAGTGAAAGATGATAGACAATTACTGAAACATGTTAAACCTAATAGTAACAAGGTCAACATCACTTGTAATGAAACCAGATATTCTACAGCATTCTAAAGTTCAGGAAAATTTGATTAAATTTAGGATTAAACATCAGTATGGCATAGGATTTCTGTGGCGGAGTCCACTTAAGCATTTTGCTCTTCATTTCAGGTAATTTTAAAAAATTAAGTAGTTTTTATTATATTCACATTATAAGATCATTATTACTGTCTAATATAGGAATATTTCTGTTACCTCAAAGGAAACATCCTATACTTTAGTATTCACTATCTATTTTAATTTCAATACCTTTTAATTCAACAGCTTCATTTATTTGCATTTAAAGTAAGTCCTAACAAGGAAGAACTTACATCTGTGGACTGGCTACTAATTTTCTGTATTCTTCTATTTCTCCATTTCTGCCTTTTGTGTTAAATAAATCCTTTCTAGTGTACTATTTTAATTCTTTTGTCATTTTTTATTATATTATTTTGTATTTAAGTTTATTTATTTATTTTTAGAGAGAGAGAGAGAGAGAGCATGAGAGGGGCAGAGAGAGAAGGAGAGAGAGAGAATCCCAAGCAGGCTCTGCACTGTCAGTGCAGAGCCCAAAGCAGGGCTTGAAGTCATGAAATGAGAGACCCTGACCTAAGCCAAAATCACGAGTCAGATGCTTAAACAATTGAGTCACCCAGGTGCCCCTCTTACTATATTATTTTTGAGTTGTAGTTTCTTAGTGATTGCTCTGGGGATTAAAGTTATTATGTTATTATATTAAAAAACCACATATTTATGGAAATTATAAATATAAAATATATTTATATTTCATAATAGTCCAGTTAGATCAATAACAACTTAATTTTGATAGGGTATGAAAATTTCACTTCTATATAGCTCTTTTTCCTCCCTACTTTTGTGCTAGTATCATCATGCAAATTACAGGTTTATATGTTACATGACTGTCAAGGCAGGGTTATATCATTGCTTTATACAAGTTGCATTTTATTTTTTTAATGTTTACTTATTTTTGAGAGAGAGAGAGAGAGGCAGAGAGAGAGAGGGAGGGAGAGAGAGGCAGAGAGAGAGAGGGAGGGGGGGAGAGAGAGAGAGAGAGAGAGAGAGAGAGAGAGAGAATGAGTGGGGCAGGGGCAGAGAGTGCGGGAGAGAGAATCCGAAGCAGGCTCCAGACTCAGCTGTCAGCACAGAGCCCAGCACAGGGCTGGATCTCACACACCATGAGATCATGACATGAGCTGAAGTTGGACACTCGACCGACTGAGCCACCCAGGTGCCCCAAGTTACATTTTAAATTGGGAGAAAAAATGCATTTATTCTGCCACATATATTTGTATTTGTATTTCCTTTGCTGTCACTTTATTTCTTTGTGTTGATTTGAATTACAGTTTAGTGTCCTTTCATTTATGTCTTAAGGATTCTTGATAAAGAACAATTTACCAACAAGAACTTCTCTTGCTTTTTGACTATCAGGGCATGTGTTAAATTCTCCTTTATTTTTAAGGATAGTTGTTGGATATGATACTTTGGGTGGACAGTTTTGTCTCTCAGCACTTAGAATATGTCATCCAACTGCCTTCTGGCCTCTATGGTTTCTGGTAAGCAGTGGTTGTGGATTCTACTGAGGATCTCTTACACATGCATTGGGTTGCTTTTCTCTTGCTCCTTTCAAGATACTCTGTTTTGACTTTGTGTTGTTGGACTATGATGTGTTTAGGTGTGACTCTCTCTGAATTCATGTTGTGCAAAGTTTTACTGATCTTTTTCAACATGTAGATAAATGTTTTTTCGTCGAATTTGGATGGCCTTCTGTTATTACTAGTAGTAGTAGTCGCAGTAACAGTAATAGTAGTAGTAGTAAATTGCAATTCTCAACTTGTATAGTTTAGTTCTGTCATTTTGGATTAAAGGGAAATATTTATATATCTGTACAGACAGTGGTAAGAACCTAATTTCATACAGCTCTGTCATTTACAAAGTGTTTCATAATAATACCTACTTAGGTAATACCTACAGTGTTTATGTAAATATTTCAGTATTCCCATTTCAGATCATTGAGAAATTCATTTCCTTGCAGTTGCAGACTGAGAATAACAGTTTCTTGCTAATTGTCAGACTGAAGCTGCCTTCACCTTCAGGAGAATACTCAGAGTTTCTTGCCTTATGAAAGTCTCCAAAATGTCCACTTGCTTCCTCAAGGTCGGCAAAGGAGAGAAAGATTCTAGCAAGATCGGTGCTACAACCTTATGCAAGGTAACCATATCACCAGGTACATCTAATGAAGTGGATCCTGTCATAGTTGCTGTATTCTATTGTTTATAATTAAGTCACATATCCCACCCACATTAAAAGGGAGGTGATCACACAGGGAGGGCATGGACACCAGGAGAGAATCATGGAGTCCATCATAAAAATTTATCAGCCACATCATTTCTCTGTAAAGACTGGTAGGTAAATAGCCTAAACAAAACTTAAATACATTTTTATTTTATTACATACTCTATGTAATCCTGCACATATAATCACAAAAGCAAAATGCACGAAAGAATAAAAGATGAAAAACTAACCCCTGATTTAAAATACTAGGTGTCGAGAAAAAAAATTTTAAGGGGACTGCAAAAAGTCTTCAGAAATACTATTCCCAGATATGTTATAAATTACCAATAATTGGATAAAAAAGTAATGAAGTTCATGTTAAATATAGTGCTCAACTTTAAACCATGTTATTTAGAATAGTGTAAAATTGGATTATAATTCCAAATTTACTGTTTCCTCTGGATCCTTGATCAAATTACTTAACCTAAATCTCAAATTGCTTATAAAATGGGAATAAAAATAGTCTATCGCAGAATTTTATAGGTTTAAGATGAAACATCTCATGTGCTTAATAGAGTATTCAGCCCATTGTAAGTATTCACAAGTGCTAATCTATTGTCAGTTGTACTTTTATTATCAATACCTTGTATAATTTTAATATTGAAATGTATAACCAATGCTTCTAAAATCATTACCTGTTTTTTTCACATTTTTTAACTTGAAATCCAGGAAAAAATAAGAAAAAATAAAGACATTTGATTTTATTTAACTATAGCATTAAGTATCCAATTGTAACTTTAATTTATTCTCCTCCAATCTTCATGTTATGAAGTTACAGAAGACAAGTTGGTAAAAGAACACAACTATATTTAGATCATGGCCTCTTGGTTTATTCCTTCTTTCCCTCATGACATTTTTATGCACTATGGTAAATTTATCTATCTTTTTATAACACAATTAGAAAGCGAGACCTGCATTTTTTAAAAGTTTATTTGTTTTGAGAGAGAGAAAAAGTGGTGGAGGGCCAGAGAGAGAGGGAGAGAGAGAATCCCAAGTAGGCTCCACGCTGACAGGATGGAGCCCGATGCCAGGCTAGAACCTATGAACTGTGAGATCATGACCTAAGCCGAAACCAAGAGTCAGATGCTTAACCAACTGAGCTACCCAGGTTCCCCAAGACCTGCATTTTGATAGAATATGTCAATGTTAGAATTTTGCTATATGTTGGAAATTTCTGTTCCTTCCTCCTCAACCAAATTCCACATTTTTTGCATCAAGCACATTGATAAGTCTGGGGAAAAAACATTCACTATACAATTACAAGTGTTTTATTATTTCACACTTTCTCACTTACAAAATAATGAAAATCTGTTTATGTTTTTAGCATTAGATTTAAGTTTTCTTAATAGCTACTTATTCTTTCTTTTTATAGATAAAACAAAATTTGTTTTTGCAACTAAAACATTGTTGCAACAAATTCCCTTATGCATACTCTTCTATACTTTATTCTTAAAAAGTAGATAACAGTGAAACAAATGGGACTAGGAATTAATTAACTTTAAGTGCCCTTTTTCTGTTACTCTACTGAGAAATAAAATGCATATTCTCCTTCACCATCATTGGATATGAAAGACTTTTATATTCACCAGCACTTCTGTGAATAGCATCTTAAAATGAGAATATTTTTCCTTGACTGCTTGTGACTCTGAACCCCACCTTAAATGTATCTTTATCATTGGGAATTTTGCTTTTGTGAGCTGTCTATTAACACTTTGCCACCTTTCACGTTGGTTGTTTTCCTCTATATTAAACTGTGTAAGCTCGGTGTTAAATGTAATTTAAAATTTTTCCTCAGCTATGTTGTAACCCTTCACCTTCTAATGACACCTTTGGTCGTTTTTGTTCCTTTGCATGTGTATTTGTTTTTTGCTCTTTGAATTTCTATTTTTATGCAACAAAATATATCTATATTTTCATTTTTGAATTTTTGGATTCGTACCTTTGGTTAGGAAATTTTTCTAACCCTAAACTTAACACTCTTTCATTTAATTTTACATTTTTGGTTAAATTATTTAAATTTATTCTCAATCTTACTCAAATTAGTATTTATATGTGGATTGGTATAGAAAACTACTTTCTTCTAGATCATTTTAAAATATATAAAAATTTATTATACATGTTTTTTAATATAAATCTGTTCATTTGTTAAGTATAATATTGTGATTAAATTTTTACAGGAAGTTTATTTTATTCTCTAGCAGGTACATTCTTCCATTGTTGTCCTTATTTTAAAATATTTTTTCTTAGTATTTATGCTTCTACTTTCCATTAGACAAACAACTGAGAACTCAGCAATTGTCATCAAGTGCCTGTTATATGCCAGACACTTCTTTCCATGCTATGGGATACAGCAGTGGTGAAGACTGACATTGGTAATAAAAAGGAATTGAAGAATAGATCCAGTTAGTGTCAGAGCACCACTTCAACTATATCTCATAGATGCTTACAGGCCTCTTCTTTACATAGTTTCATAGAAATAATGCAACTTAGTTTTTTATTCACATGACCAAGAGATCTTTAGTAGTAATATTTTAATTGGAGTATATAATATACACTGTTGTGTTGGTTTCAGATGTACAATATAGTGATTCAACAATCCTATACACTTCTTAGTGCTCATCAAGATAAGTGTACTTTTAGTGTGCCCGGGTGGCTCAGTCATTTAAGTGTCCCTTGATTTCAGCTCAGGTCACGAACTCTCAGTTCATGCGTTTGAGCCCTGCATCAGGCTCCCATGGTGATAGTGCAGAGCCTGCTTGGGATTCTCTCTCTCTCCCTCTCTCTGCCCTGCCCCAGCTCAAGCTTTCTCTCTCTGTGTGTGTGTGTCTCTCTCTGTCTCTCTCAAGAATAAATAACTAAGCTTTAAAAAAAATAAAAGGTAAATGTAAAGGTAAGTGTACTCTTAATCCCCTTCATCTGTTTCACCCGTCCCCCTGCCCACTACCCCTCTGGTAACTATCAGTGTGTTCTGTGTATTTAAAAGACTCTTTTAGTTTGTCTTTTTGTTTGGTCATTTGGTTTTTTCTTAAATTCCACAAATGAATGGAATTATATGGCATTTGTCTTTTCTGACTGATTTATTTAACTTAGCATAACATTATCTGCTGTAGGTTTATCCATGTTGTTGTAAATAATAAGATTTCATTCTTTTTTATGGCTGAATAATATTTAGTGTATGTATCTATATCTATATATCAATATACCACACATATTCTTTATCCATTCACTCATGGTTGGGCACTTGGGTTATTTCTATATCTTGACTATAGTAAATAATGTTGCAATATATAGAGGGGTGTATATGTCTTTCTGAATTACTGTTTTTATTTTCTTTGGGTAAATACCTAATAGTGGAATTACTGAATCACTAATAGTGATATTTTTATAAATCTCCCATGAAAAGGACTTTTTATTTTAATTAATATTTACTTTTATTTAATTTTAGTCAGAAAATGCTTTCTTTTTTTAAAACATATTGAAGTTTCATTTATTACTTAATATATGATTAAATTTTCTCAATGCCCCGTAGTATTGAAAAGAAAGTAAATTTTTATTATTGTGGTTTTAAGGTTACAGATGTAAATAAAAATTATGTTTTCTAGGTCTTCTGTAATCTTACCAAATTTTATCCTCTTGATGACTCTAGATATGACAGATATGTGAATTTTGGCTACCTATACTCCATTTACAATATTTACTATTCTTTAAGTACTTTCTTTTGAGATCATTTTGAATTATTAAACTATTATTTCCAGGTTCTGTGGCCTCATTTTCTGATATACGCTTATCCTTTTTTGTAAGCTTAAATAGCTTATTTTCATCTTTTTAAAATATTAATTTGATGAGGATTTTACTGTATTTTCTGTTTCCCACAGATAAATGTGGAGGAATTTTGGGGCCCGTTGATGGACACACTTACTGTGAAGTATGTGCTACCATAGCTTCTGTCCTCACAGCTTGAAAACTCTCTTCAATTTGTTTACTAGAAAAGATTCAAAATATGTAATCAGTATATAACTATCGTCCCTCATGGTCAAGTCAGGTCAAGAACATTTGGTAGTTTCATGATGCAATCTAAGTTCTTCAGGCCCCTCTGTGTTGGCTACCTGAAACTCTTCTATTACACTGTGCACTCTTGTGCACAATTTGGTTTCTGTGGCAATATTTGTCCATGAAGATGAAACTCTTGGAAGAAGCCTTTGCTAGATTATTTTGAGATTTGTTAGGCCCTGTAGTCACATTCCATCTAGTAATCTTTTGTTTACAGTTTTCCACACTTACCGACAATTCAGAACCAGTGAGAAATTGTATTAATTTCCTTATCATCACATTTGTCTCCCTATATCTCCTCAATAATCATAGTCCTCATCTTTTTTTAATGTTTATTTATTTAATTTGGGAGAGAGACAGAGAAGATGAGTGGGGGAGGGGCAGAGACAGAGAGACAGAAAATCCCAAGTAGGCTCCATGTTGTCAGCACAGAGTCCAACACAGGGCTTGATCTTATGAATAAATCAAGACACTTAACCGACTGAACCACACAGGTGCCCCTTTACAGTCTTCTTTTAAGGGTATATAGGTGGCAAGGTTGTAATTTCTGTGGAATCAATTAACATTCAGTAATAAATTTATTTAATTTACATTCATCTAGATTTTTTTGTTTTTGTTTTTTGGCTACAATAGAAAGATAAACTCTCCAAGATAATAACCGTGGTAAGAGGTCTGTGTTAGATTTACAGGTACTCTATTGTACTGTTTCCTTAGTTTCAATATCAGAGTAACTATTCCAAAATAGAAAAGCAAAAAACCAAAACCAACCAAACAACAACACCACCCCCACAATAAATGGCCTTGACTCAGTGAGCTTAAGGTTTTTATACTTTGAAAAGTGCATAATCTAAATCTATGTGGTTATATGTGGTAAAGTTAATGTCAAAATCTGTCTTGTACAGATGATTTGCTTTTGTCTACAACATTTTAATAAATGTAAACACACGTGACTAAATCCTTTAAAATAAGGGAGACGTATTTCATATGTAATAAATTCACAGCATGGAATGACTGACTGGCATCTGTCAACTTTACTTCTCTATTATTGAATAGTCTAACAGCAGTTTGGAGCCAAAGAGTGACAAAAACTAAATATCAGCCCAAGTTATGGAATTTCGACATCTAAATTTAAAAAGAATTATGATATATGTAGCTTCCAAAATGAATTATAATGGAAGTGGTGGTGATATTAGTCATTTTAGCTTATGTAGAATGAGAATGAATGAAGGAAACTAATATATTATAATTATGTATAAATCCCAAAACTTTATTTTCAAGATTTATAGTTAAATCAAAGAGCACAGTATTTGATAATTAGCAATATAATACATTAAATTATTTCATTTTTATTTGTTCTCTGTTGCTATGCACCAATAATTTTATTTGGGTGATGACTTTAATCACATCAAAACATATTAACTGTTTATTATGATAAAATATTTATTTAAAAATCAATAAGCATACATGTTTCTTCTTCACAGTAACCCTATGAAAAGAGGGTTTGAGAAACTCATTTTTGCAAGGATGAATTTATTCTAGCCAATTACTCAGGAAGCATCTCTAGGGGATAAAAGCCTGTGTATGGTCCCATGAAGGATGTAAACTCATTGGCCACCCATTTCTTTAGTGTAAGGATAGTGAAAGAATAATTTAAACATCTCAAAAACAGTTGGAATCAAGGATGCGCTTTAAAACAAATAAACAAACGAAAAAGCAACATTAATTCATGAAAGCCAGAGAGTGAAAAAGCAAAAATTAAACAAAATACTCTTGCTTTTATAAAGTTAAGGTTCTTTATTGTTTATTAGTCTTGTTGTTTTAACAACAAATCTACAGACAAAGAAGTAAGCTTCCCAAAACATTTCAAAAGAGTTTATAGCTACTATAGTTTTAGAACGTTGCTATTTTGAAGCATGAGGTTGGGGCATGAAATCAAATATTTTCTGAATACTGTAAATACATATAATTCCACAATATTATCAGGACCATGAATCAGTTTTGTCATTTACTTATTAACCTATGGCCTGAGCAATGTAATGGAAACTTAGTTAACTATAAATTCCACCCATATAAAAATATTTGTCCAGGTTTTGTGAACTGATACTACTCTTAATTAGAACGGTTGTCATCTGTGTAGAGGGAAAGATTGAAATATGAGATCATGGTGAAAAAACTATTGTTTTAGTCTGCTTGAACTGTCATAAACAAAAGACTATAGATTTAGTGACTTAAATGATAGAAATTTATTTCTCACATTTCTGGAGGTTGGAAGCCCAAAGTCAAGATGCTAGCAAGGTAGATTTCATTCAGAGGCCTTTTCTCTCAGCTTGTAGACTTGTAGGGAGCTGTCATTTCTATATGTTTTTTCATGATATCGTTGTGCCTGCATGAAGAGAAAGAGCTCTGGTCTCCCTTTCTTTTATTTTAACCCCATCACAGGGCAGATCTATCACAGTGGGGCTTAAGGTTTCAATATACAAACTTGGGGAGGACACAAACATCATTCCATAATAATGATGGCTAAAATCAATGGCAGGCCAATTGCATATTGATATAAACAACTCTGTTGAATAGGAGACAAGAAAATAAGAAAAAGAAATTTTTATATAAATGTTTGATTCCAGTATTTTAAATCAACAGTGCTCTATTAATACAAAATAGTTATCAATTTCTAGTGATGAATGTTAATAAGAAAAGCTAGTATGGGACTTTGTTAAGATGTATTCGTATTTTTTCATTATCAAATGAAATGATATACAGAATGTAATCAGTGTACTTGTTCTTCCACAATTTTGAGTCTATGACTTTAGTTAATGGTGCTAACTAGTAGACCTAGTGTTGCTAGTATTGACTAATAATTTCTGTTTGTTAGGTAATGACCCTCAATTTATGAACTAGCTGCCACTGACTACTAAATAGTTCATCGTCATCATTTTTTAATTGTTTTCAGAAAGTAACAATGGTAAACCAAACTGTAAGATATCTATAAATAAAAGGTATTTGCATCTAATGTAAGTATACTGAAGTCAAAATTAAACCTTGTAAATTATTTTATAAGAAAAAAGTTGTTAAAACAAGAATCCATTGAAATTGTGCACATTTTTCATTATCTTTAAAATCACCAAAAAAAGTTGTCTTTTTAAACAACTATATAGCATCATGATACCAAACACCTTTTTTAAAAATCATGTTCAGATAAAGTTTATGATGATGCTTTGGAGATCCTAATTCAGGAGGATTTATATAAATGGAAATTATCTATGCCCTTAAAGAGCAAAATTTAATAAGAAAATATAAAAATGTTATTAAAATACATAATTGTAATGAGCATTTTCATTTAAGGACCATTTATAAGTTGTAAGTCCCCTTATGTTTTGCTGTGTTGATTAACTTTGATCATTTAAAAATGTAGCTGCATCAAGAATTATGCAGGCTAATTCTTAGGCTAAAATTATAGCACCTCAATTTGTAGCAGTCAACAAGACAAAGTTAAAGAATTACAGAATGAATGAGACTTTAAAAATACTGCTGATTTTCTAATTTTTTTAAATGGCCTTCAATTAGACTTGTTGAATTTGAAACTATCAAGGGTCTAAGATAGTTTATATGACAGATGTGTGTGTGTGTGTGTGTGTGTGTGTGTGTGACATATAACGAAAGGATCATATGCCATGGTAAGTGGGATTTTTCCAAAGTTACAAAGGTGGTTCAATACTCATAAATCAGTGTGATACATCACATTAACAACAGGCAGTATAAAAACCATATGATCATCTTATAAGATGCAGAAAAAGCATTTGATAAAATACAATATCAATTCTTGATAAAAACTCTGCACAAAATGGGTTTGGATGAAGCATACCTTAACATAATAAAGGCTATATATGAAAGGTTTTCATATATGAAAAACCCACAGTGAACAACAAAATTAAAATCTTCTACATGGAAAAGGAAACATCAACAAAACAAAATGGCAACTACTAAATGGGAGAAGATATTTGCAAATGATATATCTGATAAGAAGTTAATATCCAAAATATACAAAGAACGTATACAACTTATACAACTCAACACACACACACACACACACACACACACACCAATTAAAAAATGGGCAGAACACCAGAATAGATATTTTTCCAAAGAAGACTTACAGATGGCCAACAGACACATAAAAAGATCCTTAACATCACTAATCATCAAGGAAATGCAGGTCAAAATAGTCTTAAAACATCTCAAATCATCTTAAAACAGAATGGCTAACATCAAAAAGATAAGAAATAACAAATGTTGGCAAGAATGTGGAGAAAAGAGAAAATTCATACACTGTTGATGGGAATGTAAACTGGAGCAACCAGTGTGGAAAACAAGATGGAGTTTCCTCAAAAAATTAAATGTAGAAATATCATACGATCCAGTAATTCCACTTTGTGTTTTACTCAAAAAAATGAAGGTGCTAATACAAAGATATATATGCACACTTTGTTTATTATAGCATTAGTTAAAATAGACAGTATATAACTGTTCGCTGATCAATGGGTAAAGAAAATGTGATATATATATATATATGATGGAATATTAATTATCCATAAAAAATGAGATCTTCCATTTGCAACACCATGGAAGGACCTAGAAGGAATTATGCTGAATGAAATATGTCAAACAGAGAAATAAAAATGACATATGATTTTTCTTATACGTATATCCTTAAAAAAAGAAAAAAATGCTCAACAATAAAAGAAAAAAAAAACAGAAATAGATTCATAAACACAAAGAAATGCCAAATGGTGGGGGGATGGGAAAAATAGGTGATTGAAATTAAGAGGTACAAACTTCTAGTTATAAAATAAATAACCAGGGGGATGAAAAATACAGCATAGGGAGTGTAGTTAATAGAACAGTAATAACATTGTATGATGATGGATCGTGACTATACTTACTGTGGTAAGCACTGAGTAATGTATAGAATAATTACATCATGTTGTACATGATATAAAACAATATATCATTGTATGTCAACTATATTTCAATAATAAATTTTTTAAATAAATATAAAATGAAGGAAATCTTGAAGGAAACATGGTATCCTTAGAAACAATTATTGAGGCCTCCCAAGTGGGACATACATCAATTAGAAGCTGCAAGTTGCCAGTGGCATCCCATGGTTCCTTCCCAGCTGGTAAGCTTTAGGTGTCTCAGTTGAGTGTGAAAAACAGTCTAGTCTGTGGATACAGAGGGATGGCTTGAGGATAGTCAGTTCAATCTATCCTGCTTGTCTGTGACACTTACTCTTCTGCCCCACAGAATGACTAAAAAATGGAGGTGGAGGCAACATTTGGAAGTGTTTTGCATGTAAAGTGTAGGAGTTGAGGCCACCTTCTGTCTTAGACTCAGAACTCTCTGGAAAGGGCTGCTGGACTCAGGCTTTAAGTTTCCTGCAACTGTTAGGAAACACCTGGATATTATCCTTTCATAGAAAAGCTCCAGAGACAGTTCTGAAAAATAATGATGACTGTCCCACTCCCTGCACTGTCCAGGATTTAAGGGTGTCCCTCCTCAAGTATATGCTTCGTTCTTCTTTCTTCCTTTTCACAAAATAAGCCTGTCCTATTTCAGTAACTATACATTTACTTTTTTTTTTCAATAATCTCTTACTCTCATCCAGACTTAATCCAGAAAGATCCGGTGCAAAAAGGACAAAAGTTTCTTTTTTTTTCTTTCATATAATTTAACCAAAAGCAGGTATGAATTCTCTAGGTCCTCACTTGTTCATGTTGCCACCCTGAGGGTGTGCCAACTAGGATGACCTGGGGTTGCTGTTGAGAGAAAGAGTGATGTCATACCTAGGAACAAACAAGGGAGAATTCAGAAGTTTCAAATATAATCCCGTATGTCCCCTGACTCCTTTCACCCTGATTGTTATCCAGGTATCAGGCTTGACAAGATAAACCCTTTCTGGGGACAGTTGCATTTTAGAAAACACCAGCTAACTGGCTTACTAAGTAAGATCAGGAGGAAAAAAAGAGAAGTAAAATTAGACTATCAGCTCATTATCAATTAGCTTCTACCATGAAAGGCATTATCACTGTTAAACTGATTCATCTAAAAAGCCAAACACGTGGCCTTCATTAAATTTAAGGGATCCATAAATGGCCAGAATCAACCAAATGAGTAGCCCAGAGAGCAGGTTGAAAGTCTGGAGTTGTCATTGTGCCAAGAGAGGTTGGGGACACACTCCTTGCAGGGTGGCCTCTCCAACCTAGAGACAAAGAAAGCATCTTTGACGAAAGTCCTAAGTCTGACTTGTAGTTATTGCCTCTCTCTCAGAAAGACAAATTCACTCAGTAGCTCAATCTCAGTTGGTCTCATCTGAGAACCATGATTTATTTCCACAGCCATGACTCCCCAATAGGGTATCCTTAATCTGCACCAGTCTCAGTGTCTGAGTTCTATCCATGGAGCAGAATGACCATGCCTGCTTTCAGTTTGGAATACCTGCTGCTGAAGCTAAAATAGTTACAGTAGATATCACGGGTTTTCAGTTAGCTAAAAAATCAGTCAACCAGCTCTGGCATTTAGCAGGAATGCTGTGAGTCAAGGATCCCAAAAGAGCCAGCATCTTTGACTTTGAACAGTGAAATAAGAGGTAAATCCCACCTTGCCACCACACCATCTCCTCCAGCTAAAAAGATACTCCCACTTTCTCATGTAGAGCCAAAATGCCCATGGGGATAGGCTGGACACAATCTTCTCTATACTACATCTATTCAACAAGTATTACTTTTGGGGACTTTTCTGCCTTCTTAGCCACAGACTTTAACTTGATGCCCCTCAAAAAAATAATCAGCCTCAGGTCAGAGAGCCACCAAGTTTCTATGATTTAGACATCCAATTTAACAAGAGCTTATTATCAAGCTGCATTTAATAAAATAGCATATCTAATAGCCTCTTTAAAATTCCATGTCCAAATCACCCCAAGGTTATTGCCAGTAAGGGCCTCCTCACTTTGGATGGAGACTCCCTTTGCAAAAGTCTCCAATCAATGAAAATTATCATTTAAAGTTTGTTCTATCCTCAATACCCAAAGGGTCCAATGAATTGATTGCCACTCATGCTAAATCCTAAGAAATCATCTGGTGGCAAAAGGTATAGGAAAGTTTGTTTTATTAACTCACTTTTCTGTCTCCAGCTTTCCACTTGTCAGAATGATCTTGCCACTTATAAGGTGGAAAATTAAAGGCATAAACATCCAATATCAGTTCTTATTATATATTCATGTATAGAAGCAACAAAACAATTCAAAGCCATTTTAGCCTCTTTTATGTTTCTTCATTGCAAATTTGCTCCATTCTATAAGTTCAGCATTTACATACATTCAAAGTTACCAGGACATCATTTTATCTTCCTGATGGGGACTGAAAAGTGCCAGAGCATGGAGGAAAAAAGAGTTGAGGCAAATCATGGGGGAGGATAACTTTAGCAGCCTTGGAGATTTTTTCATTTCTGCCTACTCACAAGTTCACTTTCCAGCACAGGGGTAGTGCCAGGGCTTAGGGGCTCTTTCTATCTACCCCTCACGTACCATTTCATTTCATTCTACATTCCATGGCACTTTCGTCCACCTCTGTGCTTGCAGGTGGGCAGAGCCATATCTTGGGTGGCTATTTCCAACAGAACTATATATTTTGAATGCCTCCCAACCCCAGAGTTCCAGCATATTTGGATGACTGTGTATGGCCTTCAGTCCTTCTTAGGTGCAGATCTTGATCTCACCCCTAATCCTTAAAGTTGCTGAGATTAGGATAGAGGAAAGCAAGGAATAACAGGACACATAGAAAATGTCTCCGCTTCTAAGAGTAAATTTGGTTCCCCAAAGCCCAACTTGCTCTCAGAACACCTGGATCCTTTTCTTATGGCTTGGAGGAAAAAACAAAATATTAAATCACTATTTAATTTTTTAAAAGTTTATTTGTTTTGAGAAAGAGGAGAGAGAGAGAGAGAGAGAGAGAGAGAGAGAGAGAGAGAGAAAGAGAGAAAGAGAGAGAGTCAGAGAACCCTAATCAGGCTCTGTGCTTCCAGTGCAGAACCCAACACAGGGTTTGAGTTTATGAAACCACTAGATCACGACCTAAGCTGAAACTGAGTCAGATGCTTAACTAACTGAACCACCCAGGGCCTATAAATTCTTTCTTAATGGGCAGCAGAGTGGGAAAAAATGTATTTCTCAATTGATCCAACAATTTTTAACATAGCCATTACCTGTTAACATTGACCCACAGGGCCTTCATCTTTCCTTTTCAAGCTCATGTTTGTGCAAGTATATCTTTTCCTTGCCATCCAAATTAGGTTTTTATATCCATGTTTGTTTGTTTATGTATTTACTTATCTTGACAGGAAAAACAAGGTTTCTTATCATAGAACAGGTCAATTATTTACTTACAGGGCATCTCAATATCTGTTCTGCATAATCAGATTCTCCATAGGACAGTATGAGAGTCTGGTGTCTGTGTGTACATACAAAAGGGGGTTTTTTACTACAGAAGAGGAACCTGAAAATTATGCCTGTATAAGATCAGGGATGAAGTATTAGATAAAATTTAAAGGAAATAAAATATTCTCAGTTCTAGATGGGTCAATAATGGGAAGGGATAAGAAAAGGCTTTTTGAATAAATCTCAGCCTGAACTTATTTCAGTGAACCATATACTTGTTTTCACCATCATTTTTATTGCCTTTATAACATTATAAAATGTTGGGCGATAAGCACTCTTCCTCTAAGCAGCCAGTGTGGCTCAGAAGTAGCAGGCCCAGTTCCAGGGGTAGAGTCAAATGAGCCTATGATAATCATGTTAATACCATTTTGCTGGCATATGGTTGAGGAACCAAGGTGTAATTCAAACACAGTATGTGATTTCTTTTAAAGATAATCTTTGCTTCAAGAATTACATGCAACTTAAGCTGACTCAATCAAACTCAAAGGAGACTTCTACTGCATTACTAGGTGAACACTTTTTTATGTACAGTTCATGAACAGAGAAAAAAGTATTCTATTTTATTACTGATAGCTATATTATATGACAAGATGACTGTGCCTTACCATCTAGCTGTCATTATGAAAAGCAGAGAGGAGAGGAGGCAAAAATCAAGAGGTGTGTGTGTGTGTGTGTGTGTGTGTCTGAGAGAGAGCACGTGCACATGTGAACACACATGAGCAGGGGAGAGGCAGAGGGAAGAGGGAGAGAGAGAATCTTAACCAGGCTCCATGCCCAGCAGGGAGTCTGTCTCAGGGCTCAATCTCAAGACCATGAGATCATGACCTGAGCTGAAATCAAGAGTGAGAATTGGATGTTTAACTGACTGAGTCACCCAGGCTCCCCAAGAATTAAGAGTTCTTGATGACATATTGAGTCATCGTCCTCCAGCTTATGATAGATACAAATATCCTTGTTTTTGAGTCTAAGGTAAATTAGATTTGTTGTTATTTGCAGTTGGTGTGATGCTACAGATACAAAACTTGGCATGAGGATTTTGGATGCTCCAGGCTTCAATCTGCTGAGTGAACAAAGTAGGATGATAAGTCTCTGAAAGGCAATTGCAGTACACCACTTCAGGAAAAATGACTTTTATGGAATAACATATAAATGGTGCTGCAGGAATTGTGTACTGAGGTGAACATTTTTAACTACTTTTATTGTATCAGTAAAGCCATTGCTTTTAATGCTATTCAGTATTAGTAATATAAAGTTGTCAGACATATTTCACATACATTATGCCAGAGGTTACATTTGAAGACAAATGTGTTCCATTTGCAAATTACCAAATGGGTTTAAAATTATATCCATTTTCCAAATGAGTTTTCTATTGCTATTATAACAAATTACATATTAAATTTAGTGGCTTAAAACAACCCAAAGATTTATATTACAGGTCTGGAGGTCAGAAGTCCAAAATGAGTCTTAAGGGGCTAAACACAATATGTTGGTAAGTTTGGTTCCTTCTGGAGGTTTCAGGGGAGAATCGTTCCCTGACTCTTCCAGATTCAAGAGACTACTGCCTTCCTCAACTCCTGCTCACATTGTCTAATCTCTGCTTGCATTAGCACATTGCCTTCTCTTTCACTGACCCTCTTGTCTTCCTGCTATAAGGTCACTCGTGATTATATGTAGGACTCACTGGGAGCATAGTCTTTCCATCTAAAGATCTTTAACTTAGTTATAGCTGCAAAATCTCTTTTGCTATATTGTGTAGCATATTCACAGTTTCTGGGGAAAGGACAAGGACGTTTTTGGGGGGCTATTATCCAGCCTATCACAGATACAATATGATATTTTACTGATGATGCAACATACCTTGTTTTATTTCCTAATGACTTGCAGTTTGAAAGAGATAACACAGTTGTGAAATAAAGCAATATTTAAAGCCTGTTTATTCTACCAGAATGATCACTGCTGTATTCTCACTTGTGAATGAACTGTGACAATAAAATGACATTTTTAAAAAAATTTTTTGTTAATGTTTGTTTATTTCTGAGACAGAGAGAGACAGAGCATGAGTGGGGGAGGGGCAGAGAGAGAGGGAGAAACAGAATCCGAAGCAGGCTCCAGGCTCTGAGCTCTCAGCACAGAGCCCGATGCGGGGCTTGAACTCATGAACTGTGAGATCATGACCTGAGCTGAAGTCGGATGCTTAACCGACTGAGCCACCCAGGTGCCCAAAAATGACATTTTTATAAACATACAGTGTTATATTAGTTACAGGTGTACAATATAGTGATTCAACAATTATATACATCATTCAGTGCTCATCATAATAAGTGTATTCTTAATCCCCTTCACCTATTTCACCCATTTCTCCTCCCCACTGGTAACCAACAGTTTGTTCTCTATGGCTAAGAGTCTATATTTTGGTTTGTCTCTTTTTTTCTTTGATTCTTTGTTGTGTTTCTTAAATTCCACACATGGGTGAAATCACGTATTTGTCTTTCTCTGACTGACTTATTTCACTTAGCATTATACTTTGTAGTTCCATCCACAGTGTTGTAAATGACAAGATTTCATTCTTTTTTTAATGGCTGAGTAGTAGTCCATTATATATATATACATATATATATAAATACACACACACACATACATGCACATATATACATACATATATTCATCTATGGATGGACAGTTGGTCTGGTTTCATAATTTGGCTATTGTAAATAATGTCATAATGGGCATAGGGCTGCATATATCTTTTTGAATTAGTGTTTTTGTATTCTTTGTGTAAACACCACTAGAGGAATTGTTGGATCACATGGTAGTTCTATTTTTAATTTTTTGAGGAACCCCCATACTGTTTTTCACAGTGGCTGACCAATTTGCATTCCCACCAATAGTGCACAAGGGTTCCTTTTTCTCCACATCCTTGCCAAAATTTGTTGTTTCTTGTGGTTTTTTATTTTAGTCATTCTAAAATACCTAAAATATTTTAAATATAAAGAGTGAAGTAATATCTCATTGTGATTTTGATTTGCATTTCCTTAATACTGAGTGTTTGTTTTTTTCCTTCCAAGTTTTTGTTTAAATTCAGGTTAGTTAACATATAGTGTGCCACTGATTTCAGGAGTAGATTTTACTGATTCATCCCTTACATATAACACCCGGTGTTGAAGATGAGTGATTTTGAGCATCTTTTCATGTGTCTGTTGCCTATCTGGGTCTCTTCTTTGAAGAAATGTCTGTTCATTCCTTCTGTCCGTTTTTAATAGGATTATTTGTGGGGATTTTGGGGGGTGGTTGATTGTATAAGTTCTTTATATATTTGGATACTAATTCTTTATCAGATATGTCATTTGTATCTCCCATTTGGTATCTTGTCTTTTAGTTTTATTGATAGTTTCCTTTGCTATGCAGAAGTTCTTTATTTTGATGTAGTCCCAGTAGCTTATTTTTATTTTCCTTGCTGCTAGAAAACTTGCTGTGACTGATGTCAGATAAATTACTGACTGGGCTTTTCTAGGATTTATATGGTTTCAGATCTCACATTTTAGGTCTTTAATCCATTTTTGAGTTTATTTTTGTGTATGATGTGAGAAAATGATCCAGTTTCATTCTTTTGAATGTAGCTGTCCAGTTTTCTCAACACGATTTGTTGAAGAGACTGTCTTTATTCCCATTGCATATACTTGCATCCTTTGTCAAAGATTAATTGACCATATACGTGTGGGTTTATTTCTGGGTTGTCTATTTTGTTCTATTGTTATATAGGGGTTTTTGTGTGTGTGTGCCAATATTGTTTTGAATTACCATAGCTTTATAGTGTATCTTGAAGTCTGGGTTTGTGATACTTCCAGTTTTGTTTTTCTTTTTCAAGATTACTTTGGCTATTCAATGTGTTTTGTGGTTTTGTACAAATTTTAGGATTATTCATTATAGTTTTGTGAAAAACGCTGTTGGTATTTTGATAGGGATTGCATTAAGTCTGTAGATTGTTTTGGGTAGCACTTACATTTTAACAGTATGAGCATAAAATATCTTTCCATTTGTGTCATATTCAATGTATTTTTATCAATATTTTATAGTTTTTAGAGTACAGATGATTCATGTCGTTGGTTAAGGTTATTCCTAGGTATATAATTCTTTTAGGTGCAATTGTAAATGAAATTGTTTTCTTTTTTCTTTTCTTTTTTTTTTCTTTTTGCAAATTGTTTTCTTAATTTCTCTTTCTGCTCCTTCATTATTAGTCCATAGAAATGCAACCAATTTTGATTTATTGATTTTGTATCCTGTGACCTTACTGAATTCACCTATTAATTCTGTTATTTTTTGTTAGCTTTTAGGGTTTTCTCTATGTAGTATCATATCACTACAAAGAGGGAAAGTTTTACTGCTTCCTTTACTTCATCCAATTTGGATGCCTTTTGTTTTATTTCTTTTTGTTGTCTCATCGCTGTGGCTAGAACTTCCAAGACTGTGGTGAATGAAAGTGGTGAGAGTAGACATTCTTATATTTTTCCTGTGTTAGAAGAAAAGCTCTCAGTTTTTACCAATTGAGTATGATGTTAGCTGTGGATTTTTCATATATGGCGTATAGTGTGTTGAGCTATGTCACCTATAGGTCTGTGTTGAGATTTTTATCATGAAAGGATGTTGTAATTTGTCAGGTGTTTTTTCTGTATCTATTGAAATGATCATATGGTTTTTATCTTTCCATTTCTTGATGTGATATATCATGTTGATTAATTTTTGAATATTGAACCACCTTGAATTCCAGGAATAAATCCCAGTTGATCATGATGAATGACATTTTAAAATATATTGTTGGATTCTGTTTGTTAATATTTTGTTGAGGTTTTTTGCATCTGTGTTCATTTTTGCATCTCTGTTCATTGGCCTGTAGTTCTCTGTTTTTGTACTATCTTTATTTGGTTTTGATATCAAGGTAATGCTGGCCTCATAGAATGAATTTGGAAGCTTTCCTTCCTTTTCTATTTTTTTTGGAATAGTTTGAAAAGAATAGGCATTATTTCATCTTTAAATATTTGGTAGTATTCATCTGTGAAGCCATCAGGCTTGGGACTTTTATTCCATGGAAGATTTTTATTCAGTTCACTGCTGGTAATCAGTCTGTTCAATTTTCCTATTTATTTTTAATTCTGTATTGGGAGGTTATATGTTCCTAGGAATTTACCCATTTCTTCTCGGTTTGTTGGTGTAAATATTTTCATTATATTCTGTTATATAATCATTTGTATTTCTGTGTTAGTTGTTATTTCTCCTACTTTATTTCTGATTGTGTTTGTTTGAGTCTCTCTCTCCCTCTTGCTCTCTCTCTTTTTTATGAGTCTAGCAAAAGGTTTTTCTATTTTGTTGATCTTTTCAAAGAAACAGCTCCTTTTTCATTGACCTGTTCTATTGTTTTTTTTTTCTTTCTATTTTGTTTATTCCTGCTCTAAACTTTATTATTTCCTTTCTTCTACTGTTTGAGGGTTTTATTCTTATTCTGGCTCCAGTAGGTGTAAAGTGAGGTTGTTTATTTAACATTTTTCTTGCTTCTTGAGGCAGACCTGTATTGCTGTAAACTGTCCTCTTGGAATAGCTTTTGCTGCATTCCAAAGATTTTTGTCCATTGTGTTTTCATTTTCATTTGTCTCCATTATTTTTTTTAAATTTTCTTTTTGATTTCTTGGTTAACCTATTCATTGTGTATTAGCATGTATTTAACTTCCATGTATTTGTGTTCTTTCCATATTTTTTTCTTGTGGCTGGTTTTTAAATCATAGTATTGTGGTTAGAAAAGATGCATGGTATGATTTCAATCTTTTTGCATTTTTGAAGATTATTTTATGGCTTAATATGTGATCTCTTTTGGGGAATGTTTTATGTGCACTTGATAAGAATGTGTATTCTCCTATTTAATGATAGAATTTTCTGAATGTATCTGTTAGGTTTATCAGTTCAACGTATGATTCCACCCCAATTTCCGTGTTGATTTTCTTTTTGGATGATCTATTCATTTATGTAAGTGGGGTGTTAAAGCCCCCTACTATTACAGCATTACTATTAATTAGCTTCTATCAACATAGATGGTTTATGAATTTCGGTGCTTCATATTGGGTGCATAAATATTTATAATTGTTGTATCTTCTTGTTGGCTTATTCCCTTTATGATTATATAGTGTCCTTCTTTGTCTCTTGATACCATCTTTATTTCAAAGTCTGATATAAGTATTGTTACCCTGGCTTTCTTTTCACTTCCATTTGTATGATAAACACTTTTCCATTACTTCACTTTCAATCTGTATGCTTTATATCTGAAATGAATCTTTTGTAGGCAGCAAAAGAGTCATGCTTTTTTATTCAATCTGTCACCTTCTCTCTTTTGACTGGACTGTTTAGTCCATTTACATTCAAAGTAATTATTGATAGTTATGTACACTTTGCCATTTTGTTACTTGTTTTCCAGTTGTTTTTGTAGTCCTCTGTTCCTTTTTTCTCTTGTTTACTTCTCTCATGGTTTGTTGGGTTTCTTTAGTAATATACTTGGATTCCTTTGTCTTCATGTTTTGCATATCAATTATTTGTTTTTGATTTGTGATTAACATTAACTTTATATATAACAGTCTATATTAAGTAGTCTATATTAAGGTGATATAATCACTTATGTTTGAACCTATTCTTTACTTCTTTCTCCCCCAGGCACATTTTATGTATATGGTGTCATACTTTACATCCTTTATTTTGTAAATCTCTTGACTTATTTTATAAATATACTTCCTTTTAATAATTCTGCGTGTCCTACTTTTCTTACTCCTACTTTTGATCTTTCCTTTCCACTCAAAAAGTCACCTTCAAGATTTCTTGTAAGACTGATTTTGTAGTCATGAATTCCTTTCACTTTTGTTTTTCTGGGAAACTCTATCTCTCCTTCTATTCTGAATGATAGTCTTGCTTGATAGAGTATTCTTGCCTGCAGGTGTTTTTCATTCAGCACTTTGAATATATCATGTCACTTCTTTCTGGCTTGCAAAATTTCTGCTGAAAATTTAGTCAATAGACTTATGGAGTTTTCCTTTTATGTAACTATTTTATTTTCTCATGTTCCTTTTAAAATTAACTCCTTATCACTACTTTTGCCATTGTAATTAGCATGAACCTCCTTGAGTTGATTTTGTTGGGGACTCTGTTCCTTCTGGATCTGGATTTCTATTTCCGTCCTCAGATTTGTAAAGTTTTCAGCTATTACTTTTTCAAATAAATTTTATGCCCCTTTTCTGTCTCTTCTTCTTCTGGGATCCATATAATGTGAATGTTACTATGTTTCGTGGTGTTGCTGAATTCTCTGAGTCTCTGTTCATTTATTATTATTATTTTCCTGTTTCCTGTTCAGCTTGATTGCTTTCTATTTCTGTTCTCCAGGTTGCTGATCCAATCTTCTTCTTCCTCTAGTCTACTATTTGTTCCATTTAGTGTATTTTTTTATTTTTTATTTTATTTTTATTTTTTTTAATTTAATTTAATTTTATTTTTTTAAAACTTTATAGTTTATTGTCAGGTTGGTTTCCATATAACACCCAGTGCTCTTCCCCACAAGTGACCTCTACCAAGACCATCACCCCCCTTTACCTTTCCCCCTTCCCCTTCCCCCCTCAGTTTGTTTTCAGGATTCAAGAGTCTCTCATGTTTTGTCTCCCTCCCTCTCCCTAACTCTTTTTCCTCCTTCCCCTCATTTAGTGTATTTTTAATATCAGTTATTGAGTTCTTCATTTGATTAGTTGATTTTTATGTTTTGTCTCTCTTCGTTAATGGTCTAACTTATGTTTTCCACTCTTTTATCAAGTCCAGGGAATATTTTTATGATCATTACTTTAAATTATATATCAGGCATATTACTTTTCTCCATTTTGCTTAGGTCTTTTGCTGTTACTTTGTTCTGTTCTTTCATTTGGGACATACGCTTCTGTCTTCTCCTTTTGTTAACTCTCTGTGTCTATTTCTAAGTGTAGGAAAATCAGCTATGTCTCCTGTTCTTGAAAGAAGTGGCCTTATGAAGAAGATGTTCTATAGTGCCCTGCAGTGCAGTGTCCCCGTTTAACCAGAATCTGGCACTTCAGGGAGGTCTCCTATGTGTGTTACCTGCACTTTGCTGTTGTGGCTCAGCCATTTTTGCCTTCTGTCCAATCATCTGCAATGGTTCTCTTTGACTATTGTGGGAAGAGTTTGGTTCCTGTTTTGTTAGTGGGCCGGTCTCTGCCTTGAGCTTAAGTTCAGTCAGACAAGTTCTTTATCAGAGATGCAGTGGCACTAAACTGTAGGACACTATCCCTGTGTTGCCCCCTGGAAGCTTTCATTGGTGCAAAGCCAAGAGTCATACCACATGTCTGCACCAGCACACTACTGGGGCTACAATCAGACTACGTGTGTGCAACCGTCTTTCCCTTCTCCCCAAGTCAGGGGTCACTGTGGAGTAGTGCTGGCCCCTTTTAGGGTTGCTTGTACACTAGCAGTTTTGTGGTACCACTTTGGATGATCTCTGATAAAGGGTGTATTGAAGAGCGCAGGTCTGCAGGAGACATGGGGACGTAGCCCTTCATTTCAGCAAGGTCTGTGCTGATCCACTGCAGGAGTGGGCCTGCAGCTACTCAGGAAAACTAGGCCAAGATAGAGGAAGCATGTCTACAGAAGAATGCAGTGGCAGGAATTGTGCTATTAGCAAAGTCTGCATTGCTGGTCCAATTGCAGCTGGCCGCACCAAGGTAGGCCGCGTTGGAGGGGGCAGATCCATAGAAGTGCACAGGGGTGAGATGCCTGGTGTTAGTGCAATTTGAGCAGATCTGCCATGGAAAGAGACCTGGAGTCAAGGCCTGGCTGTAGGGGGCATTTCTGCTGGAGAATACATGGGCAGGTGGGGTGCATTGTTCGCAAATTAGGTAGCAAGTGCTTGCATAGTGCTTGTTCCCACAGATGTCCCCGTGTGTAGGCTGGGGGATGGGGCAGGAAAATGGTGCCTGCCAGCTCCTTTGTTCCTGGAGGAGACTCTCAGTGATTGCCACCCCTCTAGCACATGCTCTGAGAATGGGAAACAAATCCCTTCCCTATATACCGTAAGCATCTTGTAAACTGCTGCTTCTACGTTGTATATCCATGGGGCTTTTTGTTATGCTGGTTCCTTAAGGGTGGGGAATCAGTTTCCGATCAACTTATTGGCTTTCCCAGAGTCAAGCCCACTGATTCCAGGTGTTAAGCCTCACTGATTGTAAGAACTCATGGAATTTTCGGCTCTTTTGGTTTCGAAAACAAAGTGTTATGGGGATTCTTCTTCCCCATGTGGTCCCCCATGCCTACATCACCTAGTGTGGGGATCCACTCCTCTCCTCTCTCTGTGGGTACAACATCCCTCCTCCTGCAGATAGTTCTATGGACCCATTTTCCTTCTAATAAACTGATGATCGATCGATTGCATTTCTGCCTTTCCTACCCTCTTTAATGTGAACTCTTCTCTACATTTGGCTCTGGGGAATCTCTTCTGTCAGTCTTTGGGTCATTTTCTGCGTTTTTTACACTGATGTGGGTATTATCTAGTTGCATCCATATATCGAGGTGATCTTAGAGTCCTCTTAATCCGCGATCTTCTCCAAGAATCTAAAAATGACATTTACGTTACAGAATCACGGTTTTCTTAACCTGTTAATAATTAATGTTCATATATTTTCAAGACTCCTAAATTTCAAGTAAAAAGGATAAAATTATAGTAGTAGAGGTTTTATTCAGACAGAATATGTACTTCACTTAAAAAGTTTTTTTTAATGTTTTATTTTTATTTTTGAGAGAGAGAGAGAGAGAGAGCGTGAGCAGGGGAGGGTCAGAGAGAGAGGGAGACACAGATTCTGAAGACAGGCTCCAGGCTCAGAGCTAGCTGTCAGCACAGAGCCTGACACGGGGCTCGAACCCACAAACCCGGAGATCATGACCTGAGCCAAGCCGGATGCTCAACTGACTGAGCCACCCAGGCGCCCCTACTTCATTTTTTTTTTTTTTAAGCTTCAAATGTATCATGAATCTGCCCAGGAAAAATCAAATGTACTGAGTATTTTTAAAATGTTTTTATATATTTTCTGTTCTTTTTTAACCTATTCTGTTTTTCTTCAGTTTTTAAAATATTATTTTAATAGACCATGAACTGATAAGACAGTTAAGTCTAAAATATTACCTAGTTACTATTATAGTTTATCTCTTATGTCTTCTCTTAATTGGCATGCAAACTCAGAAAATATGATTTATATGCATGTTGCAATCCTCATGCCACAGAATGATATTAAAGATATAATAAAAATCACTTAATTTTGGGGTATTCTATTAGAAAATTATCATAGTGTGAAATTGTATAAGGTTTCTGGATATGAGACCCTCCATTTTCCTTTCTAACTAATGAACTCTTGAACTGGGCCAGGAGTGGTAATTGTTTTACAAGAAGTTGCTCATAAAATCCAACAGAATAATTGGCATTAGGACCATAAAACTGTTGATATGAATTTTATAAAGACAGAATAGTTGTCAAAAGCTTACCAAGAATAGTTTGATAGCAAAAATAAAATAAAAAACTAGATAGAAATCAAAAGTGGCTCAACTGGTTAACACTAAATTAAGTTTTCTTTTTGTCTTCTTTTCTTCATCTAAATCATGTAAGTATTCCCTTCTTTTTCCTCATAAAAGCCCCTTACTTTCTACATATGAACTGCTCCCCTTTCTGGTTTCTCTGGAATCTGTGCTCCTAGAATTGCAATTCTGAGACCCAAAATAAAGGCCTTTGTTCTTTTTCAGTTCTGCCTCCTTTTCTCAGTTGACAAAAGGTAAGGGAAATGGTTTAGTAATTTTCGTCTCACTGACTGGAGCTGTTCATGTTGATTCAAATTGTTAAACAGATCGTATTTCAAGAAGTGCATTTCTGTATGTAATAGTTTTAATTTTCATATTAACACTCCCCCCATTAATCCAACTGCCTTGCTTGCTTAAAAATATAGTGAAAAATTTCGGTAGAATTCCTGAATTATTAATTGATAAACTTTGGTATTGTCGATATTGTGTTTTTTCTCTCATCTTCATTTGTACAACTTTATCTTTTGTCAAAAATCATAAGGCTATTTCATTAATTTCATTCCTAATCAGCAAGTTATATTATAGATAATTTTCTATTATATATGTATAATATTCTTAATAAAAATCATTCTTTGTTTCCCAATTTATATTTCTTTAGTAAGAAAAAGAACAAACAAATTAGTTGTGAGAGCACATTTTCCCTCTGCTGGCATTAAGAGGGTGTGAACATGACTATATTCAGAATAAATTCTCAATCACATAAAAATGCAATGTTAAGTTTGGTTGCAAATTTTCAGTCTAACAATATGCTCACTTACTTCCCATTTAGTCGAACTTAAATAATGAATTCTTTTCTTTTGAGATTAAGTAAGATTAAAAATATCATCTGAGCAACCTGCTATTTGTTAATCTAGTAGTCACAGTTCATTATCCAAGCATTGTGGAGTACCAATTTGAACTTAAAAAGTTGTATAATAATAATAATGCATTGCACAATTAGACTCTTACAAAGAATCTTTGTAAGAGTAAGTCTTACAAAGATTTACAAAAATAAATGACCCCAGTGTTACCTCGATTGTGTTATATTTGCTTAATTACCTTTATAACTTCTTTTCTGGCTATAGTTTTATGTCAACTTAGCCTCACAGGCCTATAGGTTCTTTCTTTTCCCTCATATTTAGAAACATAGCAGAGAGGTGGCATACTTTGTGCATTATAACAGTGATTACTGCTTTCTTTAAATGCAAAGTCAAAACCTAAAATGAGCAATTCAAATGTCCATATAATGAAAGGAAAAATAAATCAGTGGGTTGATAACCACTGACTATATTTTAAACTTCAGAAGAACAGTAGCAACTTAAATAGTCCTTAAAAACACTATGAACATAACAAAGACATAGAATTCAAAGAAGGAAAATCTCTGAAATGCAGATCTTACTGGCAAGGTGGGTTTTTTCATCCATCTGTTCAATAGACTTGGTCATTAAGCATCATCCACAAGTTAGTGAATAAGACTCAAAAAAGAAGTGATGTAATGGTTTCCAACAGCTACTTAAAAAGAACAAAAATGATAGAAATACCACAATGTATGATTCTGGGAGGAAATAGTATCACAAATCTTAAATGCATCAACTTAATTATTTTCAGTGCCACATATATGGATATATTCTAGCATTATATTTTATAATTATGATCATTTTATCTGGAAAGTTTAGCTTTATTTAAAATATTTATGGAAATTATTATTTTATTTTTATTGTGATACTAATTTTAATTAAGTCTGAACTTGAAATATTATATTCCATTTGTTAACTTATCTTGATTTGATGTTTATGTTGATGGACCATATATCATAACATGAATGTGAGCAAATCTTCAGAACAGTGGATTCTGAATGAGATAATATTAGGCAAATTTTTATTTTTCAGAATCTACTTTGAAAATCTTGTGATCTGGATTGTGACCCCCCTCACCTCAATTCATATGTTGAAGCTTTAACCCCACAATGGAACTTCATTTGGAGATATAATGTCTAAGGGAGGCAATTAAAGTTAAGAAAGGTCATATATATGGGAACTTAATTCTATGATTGGTGTCTTTTTAAATAAAGGAAGAGATACCAGAGAACTCTCTCTGTGTATGCACAAAGAGGCATATGAGAATTCAGAAAGAAGGTGGTCATCTACAAGCCAGGAATCAAAAATCAACCTTTAATTGCAGCTTCATCTTAGACATCCATCTTTCAGAACTGTGAGAAAATAAATTTCTGTTGTTTAAGCCAACTAACTTGTGATAGCTTGTTATGGCAGTCCAAGCAGACTAATACAGAATATGTGCTATTTAAGATAATAATTTAAAAGTTAACTGCAATATCTAGTAGGCAAAGTCTTGCTGTTACAGGAATTCAAGTGTAAAGACCTATGATATTCTCTATTTTTCTGTAATTTATTATCCTGTAGCAAAAGCTCCCATATTTACAATATCTTAAATTATAAATAAGCCAATTTAAGGTAAAGTTAGTTGTTGCCATTTCTCAATGTGTCCGTTTAGCTAGTCCTACCCAATTCTTCCTTAGTTGCCATATAATTTCCAGAGTGGGAAGAGTCTACAGTATAACATGAATTCACAGGGTCCTTTGGTTCAAAGCTACCCTCAAAGCCATTGCTATCAATGAGAAAGAAACTTATCCTATTTTTTTCCTTTATTATTACATTACATTTCCACTACTCTTCTGAAATTGCAGTAACTCTAAAACGGGATGTAATTTGGAAAATGCGGCTGCTCCATCTGGAAGTAGGGGAAATGGCATGACATCTGGGTAGAGGTTTTGAAGGTTGATGGCCTCAAGACTCTTTGGTTAGACTAATTTTGCCACTATTTTTGGCAAGAAAAATCCCTCTCAAGACTCACCAAGACTCACGACTCACACAAAAGCAAAGTTTTTAGTTTCAGTTCCCTCAAACCCTCTGCGGTTTTCATCACCAATTTTGTCCTTTCAGAGATCAGCTCTGAGTGGAGGGAACCAGGGGATTTATATATGTTCTCACTAACTATCTAACATATTTATCTCTTTCTCTCTCTCTCATTTTTTAATGTTTATTTTTATGAGAGAGAGAGAGAGAGAGAGAGAGAGAGAGAGAGCAAGCACAGGGGAGAAGGAGAGAGAGAAGGGGACAGAGGATCTGAAGCAGGCTCTGTGCTGACAGCAATGAGCCTGATGCCGGGCTCGAACCCACCAACCATGAGATCATGACCTGAGCCAAAGTCAGAAGCTTAACTGGCTGAGCCATATTTATCTCTTTCTAATAATGCTTCCAATCACTCCTTCAAAACAACTTATTATAATTTGACTGGTCTTTTGGTTCTTTACCTATTATCTTATTTGTAAGATAATAAATTTCAAGATATCTTATATGAGGCTGAACAGCCCACATTCTTGTATAGCATACAGAATTAATTGATTAGACCCAAATTTTACTTTATTTTGAAATGTAATTAACATAGTTTATATATTTTTTTGTTTGTTTGCCTTTTGCTTTGATTTCTTCTTCACCATTTGCTTTTGATATTAGAGAATAAAAAACATTCTTAGTGATGACTGAGCAAGGAATTCAGGTAATCATTTGTAACTTATTGTGTATCGTGGAGGTAATATCTCAGAATTTTACTATGCCTGTTTATTTACTCTATATTTTCATCATCATGAGTTTTGTGGGATTTTTGGCACCATCAGCATAAAGATATAATTGGAAAAATATCTAAAATGCTGTCATGAGAGAAATTAGGGTCAGCATTTCTCTAGGAAATCCAAAATTTGAGATCAAAAGTAAAATGTATTGAATGTCTGTTATGGATATTACATAAACTTAGGAAATCTCTTCAAATTAAGTATTGTAGTCTTGCAGCGCCTGGATAGCTCAGTTGGTTAAGCGTCCAACTCTTGATTGCAGCTCAGGTCATGATCTCACATTTTGTGAAACTGAGCTCTATATTGGGCTCTGCACTGACAGTGTGGAGCCTATTTGGGATTCTCTCTCTTCTCCTCTCTCTTCCCCTCCCCTGTTTTCTGCATGCTCTCTCTGTATCTCAAAAATAAAAAAAACATTTTTTTTAAGTATTGTGATTTTCATTTTATAGTAAGGGAAACAGTTGCTTAGAGGAGTAAAGTGACTTACCCACAGTCATACAGCTAGAGTTTAAAGACAAATCCCATTCTCCTTCTATGCTATAACATTTCTTTCAACTCTGTCCAAAATTTAAAATATACTATTTTACTGTTTCGTGTACACTATCTTATAACTCTTCCCATATATTGTAATATAATACATATATATGAAATATTGGTAGTTACTATCACATTTACTAATTGCTATCATGAAGTGTAGAAAAAAGTTCCACATAAACCATAGCTCATTTACTACATACCATCACAGTTTGACTGAAAATACGACTCTTTCTATTACAACACAATGGGTCCTCTTATCAACTTCATGTAAATTTAAGCTCAAAGACTAATCTCTCTAGTTTAAGCTTCAACTAAAGAAAATATTGACACATTTGTTTAATAATTTAGTTGAAAAAATAATCAAAACCTGAAAAAATTGTTTCTATAAGGCAATTATAAAGTATTATTAAAATAAATGGGAAAATATTATAATGTTTTAGACTCTTCAATAGATTACTCAAAAGGAAAAGCTATACTTACCTTTTTATGTCTGGGAAAGTTGAACAGTATTGAAATGGGATGAATTGCATCTACCCCCTAATTCATATGTTGATGTTCTAATCCCCAATAATTCAGAATGTGACTTATTTGGATGTAGGGTCTTTAAATTAAAATGAGGTCATTTTGGTGGGCCTGAATTAAATATGACTGGTATCTTCATAAGAAAAGATTAGGTCACAGACACAAACACACACAAAGGTAAGATCATGTAAAGACACAGGGAGAAGACTGCCATCTCCAAGCCAAGAAGAGAAGAAATCAACCCTGCTGACACTATAGTCTCAGACTTCTAACTTCCAGCATTGTGAGAGAGTACATTTTTGTTGTTTAAGCTGTCCAGTGTTTTGTACTCTGTTATGGTATCCCTAGCAAACTAATACAGCTACTTTAAAACTTGCTCAGTTCAACCTATCTCTAGTCTTTTATGTACCAAAACAAAGCATTTGAATTCAAACAGCACTAGTATTGCATTTTACTTTTGATAAATGGAACCAATTGTGTTTTCCAAGCTCAAATTAATTAACTTGGAATAGACGAGGCTTATATGTGATCTGCTCATTTGCTTATCTACATCAACTGGACGTTTGCTAGAGATGGAGAATATTCTCTCTCACCCAAGACATGAGTCAGAATCTGAATTTTGGAAAGACCTCCAGAGTGATTTGTATTTACATTAAGGTTTGAGAAGCCCTATTCTAATCTGGGTTAACACTGATATTTGCCATTCCACAAATTGTGAATCACTGAAGCATAGTTGAATTATAAATATGCTTAGTCTTTGTAACTAATGTTACTTTTGTTATTAGTAGTAAGAGTTTGGGGAATTATTTTGTGATTGTATCTCCTTGATACTTTTATTACTGATACTATAGTAGGAATCCAGGAAGCAAAGGATCTAAGAACTATGAAGACTACTCCATAAGGAACCTACATGATCACATAACTCTGTTCTTGAACTTCATAGCTAGCTGGCCACTATAACTGCTATCCAGACAGGCATACTTTTAAAAGTGAGAGTAGAGTTGTTCACTGTCTGGATGGGATGCTGGGACAAGTGAAAACTATAACTGTCTGGCACATCAGAGCTTGTGGACACTCTAATTACAGCCAATGTGATATAAGTATGTACCTCCAGATAAATTGACCAGAGGCAGTGATGTTCAGGAAAGGAATATGAGAAGTCAAGGAGGACTTAGAAAATTCATAAAGACAAGTAGTCACTTCCTGCGTTTATGCCTTCATTTTAAGGGCTAAGTTGGAAACAATGAGGGTCTGTGGCTTTGTGTGACCCTCGTGCTATGCCATTACTATTTTGAATTACCTATTCCTATTCAGAGCTTATAATGAGGTGGATAAAGAGTTTCAACTGGTAAATGCTTGAGTTTTGTATATATCAATAGAGAATGCTGTGGTATTCAAAATAGCTTTCCTGGGACATAAATGTCTTCATTTTCCTATTTAAAGATCAGGGGTCCTTTCCCTGTCATTATAAGTGGGTAGAAGGTTGGGCTAATAATAATTAAACTATATGTTAGGAAATTAGAATTGTTGACTGCTCATGAATATTAAGTAGAACCGTTGGTCAGAGACACAAAAGAACTGATGACATAGATAGTAATATGAATGTGTCTAACTTTACAGTGTGTTGCTATCCATGGAACAATTAGCTTTGTCCATGTGGCCATGGACATGGCAGTCAGTTACATACTAAACATCCATTTTTCCCATTTACTTATTATTACATAAATTCCAGCTTTATTTAGATTAATGATGTACATAGCCCAAAATAAAACAAGGAAGGAAGCAAAAATCTATTTCTCAGCCTCCTTTACAATTATGTTTAAAACAAACAAACCCCATACATTTGGTCAAAGGAACATATAGGACAGTTACTAGGAGGACTTGCCATTGATTTTATAAAAGGAGTCACTGTATAATGTCATATGCATTTTTTATGTCATATGCCTTTTTTATTCCTCCATATTCTCTTCCTTTCTAACGAGTGGCCTCTGAAGAAATGTGATCAGAAGTGAGGCACAGCCTTTCTATGCCCAAAGCTGAAGGTGACAGCACCAATGGCAGATCCTGTGTTTCTTGGTAACCTCTTGTATAAGAATCATCCAAGAAAACCTGTATGGGTTTTTAATAAGTAACACATTTACTTGTACCATGTTTCAGTTATGATATATATATATATATATTTTTTTTTAATTGTTTTTAATTTTAGAGTGAGAGAATGAATGCAAGCAGTGGAGAGGGGTGGGGCTGTAGAGAATCTTAAGTAGGCTCCATGCTCACTGCAGAGCCCGATGCAGGGCTCCATCTCACAACTCTGGGATCATGACCTGAACCAAAATCAAGAGCAGATCGCTCAACTGACTGAGCCATGCAGTGCCCCAGTGATAGTTTGCTACAGCAGCAAACTAAACTTCAGGGAATGCACGAAGAATGGAGCAACAGTGGGGTGCCTGAGTGGATCAGTCAGCTAACTATCCAACTCTTGATTTCAGTTCAGATCATGATCTCTTGGTGAGATCCAGCCCTGTGGGAATTCTCTCTCCCCCTCTCACTCTACCCCTCATCTGCTCTCTCTCTCTTTCAAAATAAATAAATAAACATAAAAAAAGAATGGAGCAACAGAAAGAGAAACTTTGATCCCTCACTTTCTTTCTGCTTTGTGCAACTCACAGGCAAATGAAATTTCTATATTATAAAGTCTACACACTCATAATAAACCAGTCAAATAAAAACTGACCCCATGACTGTTGGCTTCTTTCTATATATATTATGGTCTTCATTAACAATGG
The DNA here is from genome assembly GCA_028646485.1 of Cryptoprocta ferox. Lineage (NCBI taxonomy): Eukaryota > Metazoa > Chordata > Mammalia > Carnivora > Eupleridae > Cryptoprocta > Cryptoprocta ferox. Next base: position 87,170,583 of record CM053567.1, on the reverse strand, counting down.
AAAAATAAAGCAATTATATTTTCATACATGAAATTATGTATCATTGCAAACTCATTAGAAATTCCAGTTGTTTGGATGTATTTGTTTGAAAAAGAAGATTTAGTGTACATACATCCGACATGAGTCTGTATTTTTTCCCTTTTACTTATTTATCTTAATTCATTAATTAGAAGGATTAGAAATCAAGGCAGTCCCAGTTCCCACCAAATTTAAAATATATGAATTTTCCCATGTATCTGGCAATATTCTTTTTTGAATTAATAGATACTTCTAAGTCAAAAGCAGTAAAAGAAAGTGTATCTCTGCATGCATGTGAAAGCCCTGTCTCAGTGTACTATTACATCTCCAACCTCCCTTCCTCACCTGACTTATCTGAGAAACCTGATTTATTTGAACAACCAAGAAGTGCAGTACCTCGGTAACTATTTTTTCTGTGTTTTAGATTTGGAAGTGATGACTTTGAAACAACCCAAAATGCAAATATTTCCTGGCTTTCTCTCTCTCTCTCCATAACCTTTCCTTATATACAGAAATGAGTTATTAGAGTGTTAAAAATGCTGCCGATGGATATCTCAATAAAATTAAAACTAACATAAAAGTAGACCAAGTGGTAAAGGGAATATTGACTTTCTCTTTATTGCACATTTAACAATATGAAAGATAGTAAAATATAATTTTATGTTAGATAATAATAAAAATGTGTTGTACAACACCGTGTATTTATGGGCAGCTTTCCAGTCCTTTGCTTAATTTCTGAATATGAGGACCAATAATGCATTTTCTTCACTTATTGTGTATTTCCTAGTGAAAGTGACACTTACTCATCATTGACATATTAGCAATTTCCTTTTGCCAAATTATTACTTGTAACCAAGTACACATACATACGTAATACATTGTGGTCGATAAATGAGAAGCTGAGATGAAATCAGGTTTTAGAAATGGTCATATATGTTAATAAAGGCTGTGTTTAAATGTACAGATAAAGGATAGGCTGATGAGATTATCCACAGATCCAAAGAAGGTAATCATTCATTATGACTTTATTTAACCTTTTCTAAATTCAGCTTTTATTATACAATTCACTTTACATATGGTTTTCATTTAGATATTACTTTAAGGTATTTTCTTTATGGTTTTGGGGAAAAGCATATTTTTTCTATAATTTCTTGATTGTTTAGTTTTTCTCTAAACTGCATGCACACACACAATTATTATTATTGTGGTGAACCACAATTTTGGCATATAATATGGAAAAATATTCTCAGTAAAATATCAGTTAGCTCTTCCTAGAAATTATTGATCTTTCTTTTAAGCTTGTCAAAGCAATTCGGGCTAAGCATTAAGAAACAGGCTTATAAAACCAAGATTTTGATGGCTCCATAAAGTCTGTGTAGCGCATATTCTTAAATTAGAAGTGTGTTTTAAGAATGATTGCCCTAGGTTTGTAGTAAATACGATTAGTGATATCATTATAAAGGGGAAAAAACTAATCTCTCTCATTTTATATGTGGGTAATTTGGTTCTATTACTCACACTGTTTGCTATTCATCTTGTGTCATACCCCAAATAGCTTTAGTTTTAAGCAATTGAAAATAATAGTATTTTACATATTATTTTCCTGTTTGTCAATTTCATTTTAACAATATGCTATATTTCTCAGGAGTGAGGGTCAGTTTTGAGTCAAATATACACATAAATATTTGTCTTTCTATAGCTAACCCAATGGCGTTAGTAGGAAACCATGCTTTAGAAAATGTTCCTTAGCCAGTGAGTTGTCAGCAGCCTCTAAAATTGGTGTCAAGAAGAAGGTTTCACAACACTCCATATCAATGTCTGGAATTTCTTTGAAAGAGAGTTAAGGAAGCCTTGCTATACTATATTTAAATCATGCAGTCCCTTTCTTCTCTCCATTAAACAAAAATCAATTTTCAAGAAATATCTTAAAATTAATGCACTAAATGTGATTATTGATTTATATTTTATAAATGTGAATAAGTAAGAAGATCATTTCATTTGACTCTACCCAAATAGAGAGACTATATAAATTAAGAGTAGTTTCAGAATTACATTAGTGCCCCAGTATCTGTGGGGATATCTTCCAAGACCCCCAACAGACACCTGAAAGTACAAATAGAACCAAACCCTATATAAAGTATTTTTTCCTATACATGCATACCTATGATTAACAACAATAGCTAATAGTAAAACAGAACAAATTTAACAATATACTGTCATAAAACTTATGCAAATGTGGGCTCTCTCTTTCTCTCAAAATATATTTTTGTACTCTAGTGAATCTTCTTGTGATGATGTGAAATGATAAAATGACCATATGATGAGAAAAGTAAGGAGAAGGGCATAGGCATTGTGATGTAGCATTAGGCTACCGTTTCCCTTCTGATGATACTCAGAGAGGATCATGTGCTTTCAGAACACACTTGACAGTGAGTAATTAAAACTGAGGAAAGCAAAATCCTGAATAAAGGGGGGCTACTGTAAGTAACACATTTTGGATTGCTCAAACTTTCTCCAGAATCGACCCTATATTATTTAATTTCCCTCTTAATTTCCTTCTTGATGTTAGTATTTGTATGGAATATATTCCTCCATTCCTTCACCCTAAATCTGTGTATGTCTATATTTAAATGAGATACTTACAGTCAGTATGAGGTTGGGTCTCATTTTTTAAATCTAATTTGGTAGTCGTTGTTATATATTAATTATACACACACACACACACACACACACCCATGGTCTATATCCTAATATATTAAACAAATAAAATTCTAATGATATGGGGTGTCTGTGTGGCTCAGTTGGTTAAGCATCCAACTTCGGCTCAAGTCATGATCTCACAGTTCCTGAGTTCAAGCCCCATGTCGGGCTCTATGCTAACAGCTTGGATTCTATGTCTCCCATTCTCTCTGCCCCTACCCTGCTTGCACTCTGTCTCAAAATTAAATAATTGTGTCCTTCTTTCTTAAAAGACCTAAAGAATGTGGCTTAGTTGAACACTGTACTCTGGCTATATACATCTTGAAATTTTTGTTACCAGTGCAGAGTACATCAAATGACCTCAATTTAAAACCACAGTGAGGTAAAAGAGAAAAGAAAGATGAGACCACAGAGAAAAGGACATCTGGGTTGACCATACAGAATATTCTTCATGATCCAAATTGTTTACTAATTTGAGGTTGAATAAAAGGAAAACCTAATATTAAAAACACATTACA
>CM053567.1:87125810-87166847 GCA_028646485.1 Cryptoprocta ferox | reverse complement strand
TAAAAACACATTACAAATATTATTCATGGAAGATTCTATCTGCTGTGATTATTTTAGGGATGATGGCTTATCACAGTAGAATATTATCTGAAATGAAGTCAAATGTGCAAAGCATAATATTAATTCACTATTGTACTGATAATTTATATCAGTTTATTTTATCTTTAGTTATTTGGCATAAAGAAATGTATAAAATTCTAGACACCTTAAATATTATTCAACCAAATGGATGTAACATTTACGTTACTTCATCTCCAAAAGAAATGCTAAGGTCGTTATCAGATTTAAAAATGGCAAGTTGTGTTAGTCTGAGAGATAAACTGATTTTAAGAATGTTCAAATGTTCAGCCTTGCTGACTAGAGAGTAATGGCCTCAATGAAATGTTCACAACATTTTGAATTATGTTTTATAACTCTGGGCTTCAAATCTAAGCAAACTGATACTCTAGGCTCACCGAATATCAAAAATAAATTAGATGTCAAACATATATACTTGGGTATTTGTATATTATGGGCTTTTGAAAGAAACATGGAAAGTGGCTGTATTTTGGATTATATAAATCAATAGTAAGTTCTTTTTGATTTGTTCTGACATGAGATAGTTTTAATAAGTTCAAAATGCCATCTACATAGACTATCTGGCTCTATTAACACTTGTCCCTTTAAACCCTATCTTTACAGAATGTATGGCTTTCTCCTCAGAATTTACGCACTGTGTTATCACCTAGAAAAGTTTGTCAGTTATTCAAGATTATATTACGTGCCTCTGCAACCTTTCACATATAGTTGCCACAAAGCTTCTTTCCCTTTTGTTTCATGTCAGAGTAACTTCCTTTGTATCTGTTTTCCCTTCTTTCTGTAAGAAATCTAGCCAAATAAAAGATTATATTTGATATATTTATCTTATTAGGTATAAAAGACAGCTGAACATTACAGCATAATTCTCCTGGATATATTTGAGCTTTCAAAAACATTAACAGAAACCAATCATCCCAGTTTATTCAAATAGGCATATGGTTGTTACATCATCATGTCCTTTGTGCGCCTGTCTTGCAAAAAAATCTATCAAGAGTTTGAATTAAAAGGAGTAGCTCTAATAGTTTTGTTTAAACTGTCGTGCTTATGAATATTACGTGTCTAGATGATTTATTTTGCTCTGCATGAAATCTTTAAGGACTGTGGCAAATGTGCAGTAGAAAACAAAATGATATGGTATTTCTCATTTCAAAGCAAGGAGAAAGATACACTTATAGAACGAAAACCTCACTTTGTTCTGTTAGGAAAATAATATGTATTTTTAAAAGATAGACTGCTATTAGGTGCTACCATGTCAATAAAATATCTCTTGCTATATATTTACCCAGTGGTTTTTAGTGAATTCAGAGAGAGAATCTTAACATTATGATCAATCAGGTCAATTACAGGGTTGGGGTGGGGTAAATGATACTATTATTTACATGATAAACTCTATTTCATCCCTTACACTGCTTCAAACCTGCACCTGCTTATGCAGCTGCAGAAACAAAAAGCGTGCCTAAAAGCAGAGTTTTAGAAATATTATAGTGAACTACAATGATGGGATGGGGTTCAAAACAGCAGATTTTAGGTTATGTAGTTTATTACACCTATCAGCTGTTAATCAATGTTTGCTTCTGCTCAACTTCCTTTTGCTGGAAATGTATGGAGGATATATGATAACAAATACAAAAACAGGTGTTCTGTAATACTATAAAATGGAGTCATTACAAAAACTGTGTCCAGAAAAGTATCATAAGCACATGTCCATACAGATGAGCAGAACAAAGGAGACTATTGAACCAACAGTAATGCATTTCTCAAACTGATATGTGCTCTGTGAGACAAAGCTTTTATTCCTGAGGAATGGGGCTAGTGATCTGTTGCTCAGAGTGTCTCAAATTGTAACAGCCTTTTTTAGTATCAGACATTTACTACAATAGAGACTGCATATATCCTTTGTTTAAAAATAATAAATTGTTACACATTACAGATCTCATTCTTACTCATGATCCAAACAATTCTTAGTTCAAAAAAACTTGCATAGCTCAAAATATCACTAAACTTTTCACAAAGTACTGCCACCACTTTTTTTTTTACCATATGATAGGAGGCTTTAATATTGGGTATTTTAGATAAAATATGTACATGTATTTAAGGTAAGATTTTGCATATTTAAGTATACAATGAAAGTTAAAGAATGAGACAATTTCATAATTATATTTCTAAATGTACGAATAATCAATTTCTTTTCCTCAAACTAAAAATGACACACACATGCTCCCTCTCTCTCTCTCTCTCTCACACACACACACACACATGCACACACACACACACACACACACACACACACCACATACACACTACACAGTTCCAGTAAGATGAATGCGTCTTGGGATCAAACTAGTCTTCTAGTCTTAACTATAAACTGAATGAAAAGCAGTGGTTTTCAGACCTTGACAAAGGCATGGTACTCTAATCTCTGAGCAAAGCGGGGAAAAGGAGACCCAGAACATTCTCCTTGTTACTGCCCAGAGGTACTTTTTGGACTAAGCTGAAACCCAATCAAAGCACTAGAGTTTGCAGGGTTAAGGAGATAAAGATTGATGATGAAGGAGGAGCAAATGATTAGAATTTGCAGGCAAAGCAGCAAAGACAGAGATCAAAGGTTGACCCTTGAACAACATGGGGGTCAGGGAAGCCAGCAACCTCATAGTCAAAAATCCACATATAACTTTTGACTCCCTAAAACCCCAACTACTAATAGTGGATTGTTGATTGTTAAAGCTTTATTGATACCAGAACAGTCAATTAACACATATTTTTATATGTATTATATACCATATTCTTACAGTAAAGTAAGCTAGAGAGGAGAAAATGTTATTAAGAAAGCCATAGGGAAGATACATTTATCACCCTATACTGTGTCTATTGAAAGCAATCTGTTTGTAAGTGGATCCACTCAAACCCAAGTTGTTCAAGGGTCAGCTATATACACAGAAATAGCTACAGAAATCTGCAAAGTGGTCCCCTTGATATATTTGCTAAATGCTGAAGTACGCATGCACAGGGCAAAGAATAACAAGGGTGTTAGAAGCAGAAAATTGCAAAGAGTTCACACACAATTGGGAAATAATTTCAGTTCTAGCCATTTACAGTGATAGTCTTCTTGGAATCTGGCATATTCAGTATAGACCTGGGAAGGGTGACAATTTAGTAGTTTGACTGAAGTGTACTTATATTAAAGGATACTCTATGCCAGTCCTAACAAAGGTTAAAAACAATCCTCATGTTGTTAAAGTCCAAGTTTCAAGACATTTTAAAGGCAGATAGTAAAACAACATTCAACAATATTAAATATACAATGCTCTATATCTGATCAAAATTAAGAACCATGTAGAACTTCCATTTAATTTTTTTAATGTTTATTTATTTTTGAGAGAGAGAGAGAGCACAATCATCGAAGGGACAAAGAAAGAGGGAGACACAGAATCTGAAGCAGGGTCCAGTTGTCAATACAGAGGCTGATGAGGGGCTCAAAACCACGAAATGTGAGATCATGACCTGAGCCAAAGTTGGATGCTGAACTGAATGAGCCACCCAGTTGCCCTGTGAACCATACCTAGCTTCTAAAGATGAAAAGTACAATATTGATGTTAAAACAATTCTGAATGGAATTAATAGTTACCATAGAAGAATCAGTGAACTCAATGACAAAGCAATAGAAACCACCAACGGAAAGGTGCATGCACACAAGCACACACTCACATAACAGCACTAAGAAAAAAATAAAAATTAATAAAAAAAGCACCGATTCCATGACCAGCGGTGAAATAATGAGCAGTCTAATAGATGTGTAATTGTGGACCACGAAGGAAACAAGGAACTATAGCAGGATAAAAACAAAGATAACCACACTTAAGGTTGTGGTTTTTAAAATCACCTTTATGAAAAAAGGCATTAAAGAGAAAAATCTTAGAAGCAGAGAAAACATGTGATCATATGTAAAGAGAAAACAATTATAAAAATCACTACTGAGTGATCACCAGACTTATGCAAGCAATAAGACATGGAACAATATCTCTGAAGTGTTCAAAGTGTTTTTAAAAAGAAAGTAAAAATATCTACATCAAAATTTATACTTTAATATTCATAGTAACTGCAGTCATAATCACCCCAAACTGAAAATAATTCAAAATTCTGTTAAAGGTAAATGAAGAACAAATTGTGATACATCCATAATTGAGGTAACAACCTATAATAAAAAATGAATTATTGCTATACACAAACACATAGGTTTATCTCAAAAACAGAAGATGAAGGCAAAAATGCACATACAGTGCACTGTATTTTTCAATTTCTACGAAAATCTAAAAAAAAGGAAAAACTAATTTAGAGTGACAAATGTGACATCAGTGACTACTTTGGTCTGGAGATTGATAGTGAAAAATGATAGAAAAACTTTTTGGGATGAAAGAAATGATCTATTTTAATGCTATTTATATGTGAATTTGTATTTGTCAAAACTCATCAAAATTATAAATTTGGGGCACCTGGATGGCTGTCAGTGAAGCGTCTGACTTTGGCTCAGGTCATGATCTCATGGTTTGTGAATTGGAACCCCACGTCTGGTTCTGTGCTGACAGCTTAGAGCCTGGGGCCTGCTTCTGATTCTGTGTCTCTCTCTCTCTCTCTCTGTCCCTCCTTTATTGTACTCTGTCTCTCTGTCTCTCTCTCAAAAATAAATAAACATTAACTTTTTTAAAAAAATTATAAATTCTATTTCAATAAAGTCAAGTAAAAATCTATAGTCATAAAAATGAACATTATGAGGAAGTATTTTGGGGTCATATTGCACAACTCAATGTTCCTAGTATAAAATTGGAGTACTGTAATTAATCACTTAACTTTGGCATTACTGATGGAAAACTAGGGGCCTCAAAAATATTAATTAATATTGCTTTTATATATTTTGCTCCAGTTTTAAGACGTATATTATTAACCAGAACTAAAATTTGTTGGAGTGTGTGCCTGGCTCTATTGGTAGAGCATGGGACTCTTGATCTGGAGTGTGAGTTTGAGCCCCATGTTGATGGTAGAGTTTAAAAAAAAACATTAATAATGTAAATATTTTTTTCAAAATGAAATTCATTGAATTTGTAAATAATTCTCATAGCTTTATATTAAATTGAATTCTAAGATATTCTAATTTGAATGATAAATGTCCATTTAGTCCCTTTGAGATGCTATAACAAAATACCATAGACTGGGTACATAGCTTACAATGGAAATTTATTTCTCATGGTTCTGGAAGCTGAGAAGTCAAAGATCAAGGCAACAGCAGATTTGGTGTCTGGTGAGAACCCACATCTTGGTTTGTAGATAACCATCTTTTTCCTGTGTCTTCCCCTGGCAGAAGAGGCTAGGGAACACTCTAAGGTGTCTTTTATAAGGGCATTAACCTATTCATGAGGATTCCACCTTAGGACTTAATCATCTCCCATAGTTCCCACATTCATTAACATACTGGGGTTTTGTTTTAACATATGAATGGAGGGTATAAATATTCAGTTTATAACAATATTTAAATACTGTCACTAATTATGTCAATATTCACACATCCCCTTGTTCTAATTTTTGTTGTTGCTGTTGGACAGTTTCACCAATTTTTGTTTAATTTTTCTTGGTCTGCCTTTTACCAGCTTTTTGTAAGCAGATATATGTGTTAGAATTGCATCAGTCCTGATGCTCTATAGTCTCTGGGTTAGCTGGTTCTAATTTGGTAACTGCAAAGCATTCTGGGCACACAGGGATCTGTTCAAACCCCTTTCCTAATAGAATTGAACAAACTCTAGCATGCCTTCTTACAGTTTAAGATAGTCATGAAGAGGACCCCACCCTACTTTAAAATTCTGCTTAAGAGGGGCACCTGGGTAGCTCAGTTGATTGGGCACCTGACTCTTGATTTCAGCTCAGATCATGATCCCAGGGTCATGGGATAAAGCCCTGCATTGCCCTCATGCTGAACATGGAGCCTGCTTAAGATTCTCTCTCTCTCTCTCTCTCTCTCTCTCTCTCTCTCTCTCTCTCTCAAATAAAAAAATAATAAAAGAAAATAAATAAAATAAAGTAAAGTAAAATAAAATAAAATAAAATAAAATGAAATTCTGCATCAGGAAGCACAAGTCGGCCAAAAGAATTTGCCATTTGTCCAGCTAACAACTTCCTGTCCTAGAGCATTTACTTTTAAAAAAGCTTACAATTATAAATCCTTCCTCTGTTCTTTTGATAAATGTAGGTTTGTATCTCCTACAACCAAGGAGTATCTTTTCAAGGACCTGGAAACCATTCCTTTGAAATTTCTATCAGAAAGGATAAGGATTCTGTCTCCCAAACTTGGTGGCAGAATTAAATCTTACCTTCAATTTTGCCATCTAAGAGATACAGTCTGTCTAATGAATTTACACTGACAGAACCTTTATAATTTTTCTCTTCTCTGACCATACTCCACTTGCCTCCTCCCTAACTCCGTCATTATCCCCTAGCACACCCAGCCATCTCTGCAGAAATCTGAATGAACCTCAACTCTTTCCCCAACTGCTAGTAGTTGTAGAATAAAATCTGTTTTCACTACCTTAATTAATGTCCAGCTTTGTTTATCTTTGGCCAACAAGAGTTAAATTGATGATGTAACATAATAGGTTAAACATATAAGCAATTTTTCAAAGTGGACAAATGAGTCAATACTAGGATGAAAACAATCATCAAAATTATTTCTATTTCTAAATTTGAATTGTATTTATAATGAGTACCTTACTCAAATTCATGAAGAAAATAAAATCAAATTTTTATGACAGCTGACAACCTTCAAAATCCACTGAAAATCAATTTTAATAAATTGTTATTGAACATTTACAGTTTTTGAGTTAATATGTATAATATGGTTCTTTCTGATTGTAAGAATTTTAGAATATTTGTTGACTAAATCATTTTTTCTAATGTTTATTTATTTTTGAGAAAGAGCAAGAGTGAGCAGGGGAGGGGCAGAGAGAGGAAGAGAGAGGGTTAGAAGCAGGCTCTGAGCTATGAGCACAGAGTCTGATGCAGGGCTCGAACTCATAAACTGTGAGATCATGACCTGAGCCAAAGCCAAGTTGGATGCTTAACCAACTGAGCCACCCAGGTGTCCCTTAAATCATTTCTTATTTTCAAGAATCTAGTGAAGGCAAACATAACTTCACTAGATAGAGAAGAGAAAAAGAATAAATAAAACACTTCTAATGATCACAAATAGAAATGCATTGTATATTATTTAAGAGGCACATTTCTTAGAATCATATTACTATTCTTAGAAATCATATCATTTGCAGGAATTATTTGCTTCATAATTTTTAGGAAACAATCATTAAAAATTGAAATAAAATAGACAATTGTTTTTACAAATTCTAATAAACACAAAGTTCTTTAGGAATTTTTAGACCTATTAAAAATTATTCCAAGATTTCAAAGCAATCAGAGACCACTAGGGTCTTACTTTCATTGTAAATCTTAACCTTGTTCTAGATTTATTATTATATTTTAAATATTTCCTATATTTGCATATGTTTCATTTTAAAATAAGCTTAAACAGGTTAGTTTGTTGATTTACAGTTTTGCAGTAAATAGCAATCTACATTTACTTTTCTTTTTTTTTTACCTCAAGTGGCAATGCCTTTCATATTAATGACTGAAAATGATGATAGATGATAGATAGATAAACAGATAGATGATAGACAAATAGATTTTGTGTATGAAAGGCAATCAGTTATTATCAGAGAAAAATAACCTGAGTGTAGTGATTAAAATAAAACATTTCTGCAAGATAGAAATTATAATTGCTTTACTGAACTTAAGCTGCACTTTATACTCTGAATAAATTAGGCCATTATTATTCTATGTTCAAATTCCTAAGGGTACCTTGCCTTTGGTTTGTATCTATTTAATTCAGATCAGTTAGTGAACACCTTTGGTTAATGTCATGATATTTCCATTATAAAATTCAAACTCTCCTGAAAGAAGTGTGTCAAGTTGCTACCCTTCAGTGAAGGTGCATTCCATTAAGGACTCTTTGCTTTTGGAGACTCTTTAGAACCTGTTTTAAGAGCAGAAGATATTAAGAAACCTGTACCAATGTGCAATTGATTCATAGAATCTCTTTCTTGCTAACGTGCTATTTTTATACATTTGTCTTTTCTAATAAAGTCTTTCATAATTTTTCTTTTTCCTCATTTAAATTGTCCTGTTCCAATCCATTTTCTTGCACTCTCCTATCTAATATATTTACCTGTCACACTTTTATTATTTTCCAATGTGAATCCTACAAAGAAGAGCTGTTTAAGTTGAGTAGAGCTCACAGCATTCATCATAGCCAATCAATTGTGCAAGTGGTGGTAATGAATAATCAAAATATGAGAAAAATTATCAAAATAGAAAAAGTAATAAATATAAATGAGACAGAACTAATCATTCCTTGAATATTCCCAGGATAATATTACTTTTGATTTCATATGAAATGAAAATTACAAAACATTTATCAATTTGTTTTATCCTGAATGCAAATATCAGATCATATAGGATGTTCTTGTGGATACAGAAACTAGAAGACACTAGATAAAGATGGTCTGTAAAAGTTTTAAGTCATAAAGGTAAAGTGTAGTCATAAGGATTTTTGGCCTCAAAAATTTCAGAAATCACATTTAGAAGCTTGCAAACACTGATGTGCTGGGAAGTTTATTTTTTCTTAGTTTACTAAGCGCATGGACAAGAATCCCACTGAGAACAAAAGTATTATTATTCATTAGTTCATTTCATTGACCTTGAGATGTCAGCATCATGTGTATAGCAAGCAATATTGTAGGTAAATAAAAGAAAAAAAGCAGACAGAGAAAGGAAGTAAAATGCATAAGTAGGAAGAAATGATAAGAAAAATGTTCTTTTCTAGAAGCTTGAAGTAAAAGATTAGATTAGAGTTTGCAGAATCAAGGGCACATAGGAATGGCATACAATGATCATGATTTATGGAAGTATTTTGGAAAGTAAAAAATCAATATATATTCTAAAAGTTCGGTTTTGCTCAGATTAATCTGAACTGCTCTCTCTCCTTTCATATCACACTGGCTTAATTGTGATTGTCATTTAAAATATTTACTCACATCCACACTTACACACACATATATATCAGAATGCTTTATTCTAATTAAAACAAATAACTATACATGCATTTAGCTTCATGGATTAAATATAAAAATCACTTTCAGAATACTCACATTTAGAGTGTTTAAATTTGAATACCTTAATTGAGTGTTTGGTTCTGGAAATATTAATAATTTAAACTGATCAATCACTGGTCTATGTTTAATATGCTCTGGATTATTATGGAGAATACAACTTTGATTCTAACTTTTTATGTTTACATAAGCCCTATAATTTTTTGTAGAACTTAGCGAAAACTATTAGTGAGATTTGGTGTTTGTGAATCACCTGTAAGCCCCAAATACATAGGCAAAAGAGACCTAATTTTTTAAATTCAAACTAAAAGAGAGTCAGGAAGGTGGTAAAAGGATTCATACCAGCCATGATCATGTGGGGATGTGGACAGTACATTAAATTCTCTTTTTAATGTTTTATTTTAAGTCCTCAATTCCATGCAAGAGATGAAATAAGGTTGTTTCCCACCTTGAGAATGTATATAGTATTAAAATAATTCCATTATTGAGGGACTAAACTATATTAAGGAATGTGTTTTACTTAAACAAAGAAAATGTTGTTGAGAACCAACCTCTCCCACAGTGAAATACAAATTGATGATAAGTAGAAAGACAGAAAGATAGATGATAGATTAGATAGATAGATGAGAGAGAGAGAGAGAGAGAGAGAGAGAGAGAGAGAGAGAGAGATTGTGTGATGTTTTCAGTTTGGATTTTAGGCAATGTGTCCCCAGTAATCAAATTGAATATTACAGTCATGACCCTCATTCAGTTCCTGAAAACACTGAATTTATCTAAACAAAATATATAGTTATATTTTATATACTATATAATATAAATGTTTCCTAAATTGAAAAGTGAAGTAGAAGCAGGTTATGAGACTCTCTGTGTTTGTTGTTATGGTACTGTGAGGTCTAAAAGGATTCTTTTTGTAAAATTAGTCCGTTTATAAATTAAGGAACAGTGGGACACCTGGGTGGCTCAGTTGGTTAAGGGTCTGACTCTTGGTTTCAGCTCAGGTCTTGATCTCATGGTTCCTGAGTTCAAGCCCTGTGTTGGGCTCTGTGCTGGCAGTGTGGAGCCTGCCTGGGATTCTCTCTCTCCCTGTCTCTGTGCCCCTTCTCCACTCACGCTGTCTCTGTCTCTCTCAAAATAAGTAAACTTCACTAATGATTAAAAATTACAAAATAAAATAATTACCTAGTTTAGTTAATTTTTCTCATTACACACATAATCTTTTATGGTTGTATTGGTTATTACAAATATGATAGATAAATACTATAGATAAGTACATGTTGACATGTTACATGACAGGTTTGATGTTAAATTATTATTATTATTATTTTTTTTTTTGGCGTTAATTTGTTTTGCCTGTCTGGAAGCTTTTCAAGTTTTCCCTTCCATATTAGACTTCAACATTTTTGGCAGTATTTCTGCTCAACCCTGCTGAAATGAAACTGAATTAGCCTTTGAATTCAGAATTCTGACTCAAAATCTCACAATAAAATTCCTTGTGCTCTGTTTTGTGAAGTCCCCTGTTTTCCACCAGATCTTTCTATACTTCTGAATGGTCATCACTTGCATTTTAGGTGTCTGCATTGTTCTTCAATTTTCCTCTGCTTTCCTTTATTATTCTCATTTCTTTATATTTTGTAGTATTTATTCCACTTGATCTTTCAGAATCCTAATGTGGGTCATAATTATAACATCTACTAGAACAATTACATATGGATATATGACACTTTAAAGCTGTTTTTATTCCACAAATATTTCTTCTAATATAGTACTTGAAGTGCTCAACTCTTCCCTCATTTTCTTCTCCTCCCTCTGTTTATCTTTCTCCTCCTTTCTCTTCCTCCTTCTCCTCCTTCTATTAGTTTGTTACTTGTCACTTCCAAAGCTTATCCCACTAGCAATGACTTTTCTACTGGTTTGATTAATTTCACTCTCTGTGTCTACTAGGTCATCTTAAATTTAATGCTATTTTATTTTTGGATATTCAGACACAATTTAAGCTTGCTGTTCAGATATAGCTTCTGGTCTTAAGAAGTAGCTGTCTCTGTTTCATCAAGCCGGCAATGAGCCAGTGTGAGTGTTCTTTAGTACCAGGAGGAAGTCTCTCTGCTCTCCAATTGTTCAACCACCAGGAGTAGAGCTCTAGTCCATCTCTCTCTACTGTGTCCCCAGAAAACCAAAGGCCAAGTGTACACCCACCAGGTGTTTTCTGCCTGCAAACAACTACTACTGATGGAATTCAGAAGTGAAAGCAGGAAGCAAGTATTCAAAATAGGTGAAAACAGCTTTCTGACAGTATACTTTTAGAACAATTCTGTGACTTAGATGTGCACAGCATTTTAATAAGATTGATAACATTAGTTGCAAGAATATTGAGCTCCTGGTATGTGCCAGTTGTAAAGAATACATTGGTCTTAAGGCTTTGATAGCTAAAAATAAGTAGCAAATGGAAATGGTGCTTTATGCATACTTATTGCTTCACACAAAATATTTAAAACACTTGTATTAAAAGTCAGTGATTCAGGGATGCCTGGGTGGCTCAACTAAGCATCTGATTCTTGATCTCAGTTCAGGTCTTGAGCTCAGGGTCCTGATTTAAAGCCCCACATTGGGCTCCAGGCTGAACATGAAGCTTGCTAAAAAACAAACAGGGCACCTGGGTGGCTCAGTCAGTTAAGCATCTGACTTTGGCTCAGGTCATGATCTCACCGCCCATGAGTTCAAGCACCGTGTTGGGCTAGGTGCTAACAGCTCCGAGCCTAGAGCCTGCTTTGGATTCTGTGTCTCCCTCTCTCTCTCTCTCTACCCCTCCCCTGCTCATGCTCTGTCTCTGTCTCAAAAATAAACATTAACAAAATTAAACTACTGTCAGTGATTCAATGCTATTAGTGACTTTTGCTGTGGAAGTCACTCTGTTTTTGTTTTTTGTTTTTCCTGTGTGTTGAGGTAAAAAATACAATAATTACCTGTACAATGTTGCTCCTGTCTTAATTCATTTAAGGATGCCGACATTTTTACTCTTCATTGCTCTTGCGCCATCAGTGAAAATGTCAACTTTTTAGTGGAAGAGGCAAAACATGGCTTGGTATTATTATGAAAAGAGTTTTCACTTGGTGAGCCTCCTAAAAGGCCCTCCTTAAAAGAGGGACCTTCAAGGATTTGTGGATCACATGTTGGGAATCAATGTCTTCAGAAATCTTAAGTAACACCAGATACTGGCACCAAGTTAGAGTGGGAGGTAGTTTGTTGAAAGGAAGGAAAACCAAACCGGACACAAAAGCAACCAAAAGAAAAAAAAGGGGAAGTTGAAAGCTGCTGACACATTTTCAATTTTGTTCTTATTAGCCTGTGGCCATCTAATTAATGCTGGATAACTGGTAATACATTATAAATATGAACGTTTTTCACAAGCATGTTCTACTCATTTATTGTAATTTAATATATCTTTCTAGAATTTATAATTCCTAGATGACAAATTTTATTTAAGTATATACTTTTCTTTGACTCTACTAGTTTCCTTAAGGAAAACTACTTTCCTTGAGAGCCTTACTTTTTAGATCCCAAAGAAAATTTCATTTGTTCTTTGGCAATCATAAATTTCAAAAATAAACTTAGTGCTTCTTAAAGTTAAAATCTATTCAAAGAATGTCAATGGTAGCTGCTTATTACACAAACACTTTTTTACTTGTCAGAAGAGTTTCCTTGCTCACATCCTTTCTTCCTTATATGAGCCAAGTTTCAATCTGCTTTCATAACCTGGCATGACCAATCTCCTCTAAAGTCTGTACATATCCAGTACTTAGTCATTTTTAAGGTTATGAATTTTCTCCCAAACTTTATCCTGCATTGATTTATCCTTTTCTTAAGATGTATGATTTACCATATATGTTTAGAATATTCTATTATGCTTTGCATGATTCACTCTCATAACAATACAGAGTAAGAACTATTTTTTTCCACTTCTTCTTGTATATTTTTCTAAATCAAAGTGGAAAGTATCTAGCAAAATTAATATAATAATATCTTAATATTTTAATTATAAGCCTGTGGAAGAAATATGTATTATTAATTAGCTAATACAATTCTCATTGTAATTAATGTTGTTTGACTATTGGTACATAGTTATAAAAACAAATTATTTATCAATTGTTTCCTTTTTTACATATTTAGGAATAGATTGAAGTTTTTAAGTCTAAGTTAATCTGCTCTTATTGTAATTTGAAATGTCTTCTGAGCAAAGTCAAGGTTAATTCCTAGAATATTGAAATAAGGAGAAGTAAAAAACTGATATAAAGATCAATTCTTTAAGCCTCTTCATATTGAAAAGAGCTCTTAAGAGGCTATGCATGTATTTGGAAATGATATCTATAGAAAGATAAACTTTTATCCATGGATTAATGAGTTAATTTTTATACTTTCAAGCTAGATGAGTATTTTTGCACATTTTATGCCCATGGCTCTCCTTTCAATAGGAGACTGGCCTCAACTTGGGAATTGCATGTGCTTGGCATCAATTCTATAGCAATAAGATTCAAAGATTTCAGAAGAGAAAAAAGGCCCTTTCTTATTAGACCAAAATTATATTATGTGATCCTTAAATATATAAATTGCTATTTAAAGTAACAGTTTCACATGGCTGCTACCAAAACAACTATTATCCTCCTACTACTTTCTTAAGCAATGAGCCATTATTCACTTATGGTTTGGGTAATTGGTAGAAGCTGTTTACTATAAGGCAACAATGGCATTTCTGTGCCCTTGCCAATAATTGGAAATCAACATGAGTATGTCACATCTGTAGCCAATAACACCTACGGATAAGTCCACTGAGGTTTCTGAGAAAGTTCAAATAAAACACCGCAGAAGCTAACATTTTAGTGCCTTACATATTTCCATGTAAGAATAATGCCTAGAGCTTCAGAAGTTATTATAAAAAGCATCAGAGTGCAGCCAAAAGAATGTCTTAGAAACCAAAAAAGAAATTATTAAAGCACTATGTTAATGAATAGTTCTTATATTATATGATAACATATTATGTTTATTTTATTTCCACATTTTGTTACTTGAAGTCAAAGACATCTTAACTGATGTACTATTAAATGCTTATGATATTGTTTTATTATTAAAAACCAATAGACAGAAATAGGTAAAGGGAATTAAGAAGTAGAAATTTTACATTATAAAATAAAAAATGGGGATGTAACTCACAACATTGTAAATAAAGTCACTAATACTGTAGTAACTTCATATAGTGAGAGATGATAACTACACTTATGATGCTTATTTTGTTGTGTATAAAAATATTGAACCACTATGTTGTAGATAATAGGATATCGTATGTCAATTATACTTAAATTTTAAGAGTTGTAAATTTAAAAATAACAATATTTCAGCCATTTAGTTTAATTAAAAGTAAATAACTATCGCACAAAGTTACCATGTTTTAGAACTTTTTTTTTCATTATTCATGATAACAATATAAAATAAGTCCTTCCAACATATGCATTAATTTATTTTCTGGGAAACAATGCTTTCAGCTTTATAGTAATACCAAATCAGATGTTCTTCAGGAGCCATACTGTGGTTCTCTTTTGTTTACTATACTTGAGTCATTTCAGTCTAATAAAATTTCACAGGATAGGGGTGCCTGGGTGGCTCAGTCAGTTGAGGCCTGACTACCACTCAGATTGTGATTTCATTGTTCATGAGTTCAAGCCCCACATTGGTCTCTATGCTGACTGCTCAGAGCCTGGAGCCTGCTTCAGATTCTGTGTCTCCCTCTCTCTGCCCCTGCCCCACCTGTGCTCTGTTACTCTCTCAAAAGTAAATAAACATTTAAAAAATTTAAAATTTCACACGATGTAGGATACAGATTGAGTCTGAAACAACTACATTTTGTTTGTATGAGCAGGTTAGAAGTTGGCTAAAGGAAACATTTTCTCAGAAATTCCATTATCTCAACTCTTAATGCGGGGATTTTACGAAGAGATTTCATTTTACAAGGTGATCTAAAAAGATTTAAATAAAAAGGACAAATACCTGTCCTGTGGATGACCTCTTGCTCTCCTTCCCTGGGGCTTGAGACCGTTATTCCCTGGGGAACATAGGAGAGAAAAGAGAGGATTTGTCTTTCCATCCACAGTGACTGCTCCCTCCTTCACAGTTTGCACAAGTGCCTGAAGCTTTTCTTAGCCCCCAGTCTTTCTCCGGAGACCATAGAGTTGTCTGTGGGGAAGAGCCTGCAAGCCTGTCCAAACTCATCTTTTGTTTGTGGCTCCCAGAATTTTTGTTAATAGTTGGCTTTTAGCAATTCATTACACTTTTTAACTGAAATCTTCTTAACTGCTTTTATGATAGTCCCATATTTTCTTGCTCTCTGCTCCAACTAAGCAGTGCATGTGCTCACATTTCCCCTTGGAAGTGTGTGGGTTTTTTTTGTTAGATTTGAGACTAGTTGATTGCCTTCCAGTCTCAGGTCTCCGATGGGTTCAAGATTTCTTTTTATCTGATTTTTCTTATTTTGAATGTGGGATTCCACTCTCTAGCTATTACATTCTAAGTAGAAGCCAAAAGTGCCAACTTTTTTTTTTTAATTAGGCCAGCATAAACTTGAATCTGAAAGAGCATTAAACAGAAGAGAAATCATACTTCTAACTCTGTTATAAACAGAGATGCAAAGTTACCGACACGAAAGTCTTACAAACAGAATCCAGCAAAAGACAAGGAAAGAAAATCATTTTAAAGACCAAAAAAAAAAAAAACAAGAAAAAAACCCTAAAAAATATATATTATGTGAAAGATCTTTGTATTGTAAATTCCAACTAAATACTGAGATAAGTAAGTAAATTCTAAATAAATGAAGGATATACTGTGTTCCCTAATTATGAGATTCATTTTGGAAATATATGAATTCTCCCCAATCTGATCTATAGATCAGGTGGGTAAGCATGTAAGTATAACTTAACAATCATGTTTCAAAAATTATTATGGAAATAAGAAAAATCAAGAATAAATAAGACAATCTTGAAAAAGAAGGGAAAATTAGATATTTTAAAATGAGCAGAACAAAGAGGGTGGATCACAACCCCAGATTTTAAGATATAATACAGAGCTATAGTAATCACAACAGTATGGTACCGGCACTAAAATAGACACATAGATTAATGGGAGAGAATAGAGAACCTGAAGATATGCTCTTCCTTACATAAATAATTAATCTATGACAATGGGAGCAAAAATATAAACAGGGAAAAGAGTCTTTTCAATAAATGATATTGGAAAAACTGAAAAGTTATATGCAAAAGAATAAAAATGGACAACTCTCTTATGCCATCCACAAAAATAAACAAAATTTGAGACCTGAAACCGTAAAATTCCTGAAAGAGAACATAGACAGTAATCTCTTGGACCCTGGCTTGGCAATGTGTTTCTAGATATGTCTCCTCAGGCAAGGGAAACAAATTCAAAAATAAACTATTGAGATTACACCAAAATTAAACATTTCTGCATAGCACAAGAAATGATCAACAAAGCAAAAAGGTAACCTGTTGAATGGGAGAAGATATTTGCAAGTGACATATCAAATAAGGGGCTAATGACCAAAATATATGAAGAAATTATACTACTCAACACCAACAAAATAAATAATTTGATTAAAAAACGTGCAGAGGACCTGAATAGACATTTTCCCAAAGACACACAGATGGCAACAAACACAGGAAAAGATACTCAACATCACTAATCATTAGGGCAATGCATATAAAAACAACAATGGTATATTACTTTACAGAATGGCTGGTATCAAAAAGAAAAGAAATAACAAGTATTGGTGAGGATATGGATAAAAGGGGACCCCTGTACACTGTTGGTAGGAATGTAAATTGAGGCAACCATTGTGGCAATGGAGTTTCCCCAAAAATTGAAAAATAGAAATACCATATAATTCAGTAACTCCATTATTGAGTATTTACCCCCCAAAAAAAACACTAATTAAAAAAGCTATATGCATCCCTATGTTTATTGCAGCATCATTTACAAGAGTTAAGACATGGAATAACCTAAGTGTCCATCGGTAGATAAATGGATAAAGAAGATGCACACAAACGCATACATGGAATATTATTCAGCCATAAAAACAAATGAATCTTACTATTTTCAACAACATGGATGGACCTAGAGGGTATTTATACTAAATGAAATTAGTCAGACAAATAAATACAAATACCATATAATTTCACTTATAGTGGAATCTGAAAAGCTAAACCAAAAAAAAAGAAAGAAAGAAAGAAAGAAAGACACTCACAAATACAGAGAAGTAACTGATAGTTGCCAGATAAGGTGGGTGGGGTGATGGGCAAAATAGGTGAAGAAGATTAAGAAGCGCAAACACCCAGTTATAAAACAGTTACTTACTAAAAAAGCAAAGCATAGGGAATATAGTCTATAATACCGTAATAATGTATGGTGACAGATGGTGACTGCACTTATCACAGTGAGCATTGAGTAATACATAGAATTGTTGAATCACTATGTAGCACACCTGAAACTAATATAACCCTGTATGTCAAGTATACTTCAAAAATATATATTTAAAAATACTAATCTTGTCTATGTGCTTGATCTTAAGAAATATATAAAGTATAAATGCTTTCCAATATGTTATTGTGTTACTAATAACTAAAGAAATGCATTAATTCTCCCACCCATATTATTGTTGAAATTTCTGTGTTGCTGTGTAATAAATATACTTATTTAATAAATATACTTATTTTAAGTCCAAGAAACCAATAAGACAATGGAAAAGAGAGAAAAGCTAGATACCTTAAAATATGGGTTATGAAGACCTATTATAAAGCTACAATAATTAACACAATGTGATGTAATATTAGTTCGGAATGAGAAAATCTTTAATTTCTATTAGAGAAATGGACTAATTAAATAGAGTCAATTAAGAGCTCACATATATATGGTCACCTGATTTTCAGTAAATGTGACAATGCAGGGCAAAAGGGGTAGGATGGACATTTTAATATAAAACTTGTCAAATAACTCTTCAATTGAAAAGTATCTATTAATCTGTACCTATCACAGTACACAAAAGAAAGTTTCAGAATGACTGTGTACTCTTATATGAAGGGTAAAACTATAAAGCTTTGATAAGAAAATATATGAGACCATGATCACAGCCCTAGAGTAGACAGTAATTTCATAGACATAGTTACCACTAAAGAAGTTTTTAGAAAGATTAATTTGGCTATATGAAATGAAAAATTTACTTCTAGTCAAAAGACAATCATCAGAATAAAATGGATTCCACAGGATGGAAAAAGATAATGGTAGCACATACTTTTGACAATGGACTAAAAACCAAAATAATTAAAAACCTTTTAATATGCCAATTAAAAATAAGTAAAAGAAAGCCAATCTAAAATGATAATCAGGCAAAGACATAAAAAGGCCATATTAGGGGATGTCCAGATGAATAATAGAATAAAAGAAGATGATCAATATCATTATTAAATAAATGTACATTAAAACCACAATACAATATCACTACATATATAGCAGAATTGCTAAATTGAAAAAAAGATAGACAATATGAAGTAGAGGCAAGGATGTAGACTACTCTGAAATTTTATTTCTTTGTGGTCAGGCTGACACTAGTTTGAAGCTTGGAAAGTTAATTGACAACATTTACTATACACGTACACACCTGTGATGCAGAAATTCTATTTCTAGGTTCATATATGCTATAGTTTGTATCCTCTGGAAGCCAACAGTAATATGGAGGTTAGGGTGGAAATGAACTTGGGGCTCAAGAAGATTATGACAATTAATTCTGATAGGAGAAAATGGAATGGAACAGACTTGGGTAGAGGCAAAAGTTGAGCTGTAAAGAAAATCCAACAAAGTCTGGACCAATCCATGGAAACCTCTAGAAGGAGAAGTTCCTGACAAAAGTTGCTAATGACAGCCTGAAATGAACTAGCTCTCCACACAGTCTTCATATACTTACCTCACTCAGTTACCAGATCCAGGCTTCTCAAGAAGAATGTAATGGCAGGGAAGGCAGCTCTCTGTACTGGGGGCAACCAGGAAGGAGGTGACAGCTGGTAGTTATTTGCTGACTGAAGACCTTGCAGCTGGCAGCATGTTCTTCCTGGATCTGAACTGATGCATCTCAGTGTCTATCACAATATTCGACAGAAATACATGAACACATTCACACACACACACACACACACACACACACACACACACAAGTAAAATAATAAAATGGCACTGTACATAATGGATAAAAAATTAATACCAAAAGAATGTCCAATGGGGGGAATGAAACAGGTAGGACTTTTAAAAACATAACATTGAAATAGATTACAGACACAAAAAGTAAATTATTTGTGAATTCATTTATTGAAAATTCAAAAACAGGACAAACTAATTTTGTCATTACAAGGTTGACAGTAGGGAAATTGGTTGCTGGGAATGGGTAGATTTTTTTAATTCTGGTAATGTTTTACACTTTGATTTGGAAGCTGATTATCTTAGGGCATTTACATTATGAAAATGGATTGAGCTATGCATTTATTTTTATTATACTTCTTTCTCAACGTTTTATTTTATTTCAAATATCTGAAGTAGCCAAAATAATTTTGCAATGAACACCAATATACCCATCACTCCTATTGTACCACTAACAATTTATATATTTAGTTTTTAATTTTGTATGAATTTGTCATAATAAAATACCTTTTAAATCACAATGTCCATGATATTTTGTACTGACTTTTATAAATTAGGGATACATTATATTCTTATTTAAAATTTAGCATCACACTTTTTGCGCTGCTGGTGGGAATGCAAACTTGCAAACTGGTGCAACCACTCCAGAAAATAGTATGCAGATTGCTCAAAAAATTAAAAATAGAGCTACCCAGCTATTGAACTACTAAGTATTTATCCAAAGGATACAAAATGCTGATTCAAAGGATCACATGCACCCCGATATTTGTAGCAACACTGTCAACAATAGCCAAATTATGGAAAGAGCCAAAATGTCCATCACCTGACAAATGGATAAAGGAGATGCAGTATATATATATGGAATATTACTCAGCAATCAAAAAGAATGAAATCCTGCCAATTGCAACAATATGGATGGAAATAGAATGTATTATGCTAAGCCAAATAAGTCAGTCAGAGAAAGATAAATATATGATTTCACTCGTATGTGGAATTTATGAAACAGATAAATATAAGGGAAAAGAAGGAAAAATAAGATAAAAACAGAGAGCGAGGCAAACCATGAGACCCTTAAATACAGAGGAAAACTGATAGTTGCTGGAGGGGTGGTGGGTAGGAGGATGGGCAAAATGGGTGATGGGCATTAAGGAGGGACCTTACTGGGGTGAGGACTGAGTATTATGGGTAAGTGATGAATCACTAAATTCTACTCTTGAAACCATATTACACTGTATGTTAACTAACTTGGATTTAAATAAAATTAAAAAATTAAATTTAAAATTATTATCAGTTATTTTGAATATTCTGGGGACTCTGATGCCTTGAGTGTTTTATTTTGTTTTCTAGGAATATAATGTGTTTATGTATTCATACATATGTTTATATCTTAATATATATATTAAGAATATAAAATATATGCATGTATACATATATATGAATATATATGAGAGATTGTATGCCTACTCGAACACTTACACAAAGTGTATGTCTGCAGCTTAAAAGCATATAAATGTATTTTGCAAGCTACCTAACTCACTCACCCAAATATACACAGATTTTTGAGTCCCAGAATTGTTTTTATAACATTCTATATTGGGAATGAAATAAAATTATTTCTTGATGATCTAATTTATCAGAATGATACAAAGCTTTGGATAAATAATTCAATTTTTACAGGTGCATTAAAAATGCATTGTGATATGATTTTTGTGAGGTGAAAGAAAAAGAATGTCTGAAATAATGGAATGTGACTAATCACAAGCATTGTCTCAAAATGATGTCTTATTAAGTTTATTGCAGTATGAGAATTATTATATGACTGAAGGACAAATGGCTTAAGTTTCTGTTTCTATTACCTGGTTCTGTGGAGGAAAGAAGATATTAAAAAAAAAAGGTGGGTATTTGAAAGCTTAATACTTAATAATAGTCAAAGGTTTTTAAAATGATGTGTATGACAGTGTTATTCCCTCTCTAGGCCTATCATGAATTTTTCTAAGTTGTTTGTAATAGAATCAAAAGGCAGTTACCAATAATCCCCATAAATAATATTAATAATAAATTCCAGCTTAGTGAATCATGTATCATGGACAAACACTGACTATAATATATGTATTATTTTATCCTCTCCTTTCCATTACCCTGTCAGCTTATGTGAACAAGATGCTTTAGTTCAAAGCTTCACAGTACGACTTCCTTTCTTTCAATTGCTACAGACAACCAGCTGTCCAAAGCTCTTCAATTATTTATTTATCCTTTATTTATCTATATCCCAGCAGAACAATGACTTGCTACCACACATCTTTTCTGAGTCTGAATTATCATGAAACTCATAATATAACTTCTTGAGGGATCAGTCGAGTCTAGTTGAAAGGAGTAAAATTTTGCAATTCAATCATAACATGCTACTGCTTTTTCAGCAAGTTTTTCAAAACGTATTTGAAATTGAAGTGATCATAAAAACTTCTGAGGATTCACTTAGAGATAAAGAAGCAAATTGCAAGTTAGACCCAATGTTTTGTTTATTTTTTTTCATAGTTTTTTTAAAAATGTGTTTCAGTCTATTGACAATATGTCTTGAAAACGCTCCTTCAAAACATGTACTAATATGTTTGCTGACCCATGAGATATATTCATCTGTATAAAAGACTGAAGCTAATATATTACATGAAAAATAAAACTGTGATATGACAAAATATCTATTTTTATGATTTTAATAATACACTTATTTTCTGTATCTAATGTTTTTATTATATCCAAATATTGAAAAAATTAAACTTGTTTTTGGTTATAGTTTCTAAAACATGAAAACTTATGAATTTATAGAACCTCTTTATAGATAATGCCTGGGACTGTATAGAACCAATTATATTTCAAAATGTAAAATACTTGAAGGATGTATCATATCCAAAATACAGCCATGGTGCTCTTTTTAAAATGAATCATAGTTTTAAAACCCTAACATACTTGAAGTCAGGTGAATAAATCATTTTCAGGTACCATACTTAGGGACATGATTTTAAATAAATGAATAGGAATAAATGTTAAAATAGCTTTTTTTCAGAAAAGTCAACACGAATAGAGGAATATCATTCAAATTTTTAATAATACATATATTGTCTGAACCTTATTTCTACTATTTCATTAATTTTATTATAACTGTAAAGATATTGGAACCAATAGCATTATACTGAAAATGTAAAGCTCGTACAGATTATTGCTAAAATCCTTCCAAACTCTTATATTGATAGGTTTATTTCAATAGCCCAATCAGCTATTGTTTCCTAAATAACATTAGGTACTTGTTCATGTTATTATATTTTCTGAAGTTTGAATAAATTTTAAATTCCTTTTAAGAACTTAGGTAAAAGAGAGGGGGCAAGATGGTGAAGAAATAGAGAGATTTGTACTTCCCACCTGCATCTCTCAAAGAAGGGCTGAAGACAAAAGACTCTGAACCACAAGAGTCTAGGAGGAAAAGAGACGTATTCCACTAAGAAGATAGCCTCACAGGGCTACCTCAAGAAACAAGCCAAAGTACACATGGTGAAGCGTCCCAAATATCACTATGAGTAGGGAAATAAAATAACCAAAGGCACAACAGGAGAGACCAAGGGACACCATTAAAAGAACACTTCCTGCGTGGATAGGCCCTGGACAGTCTATGAGCCTCCTTTAGTATAGCAGTACTCACAGGTGCAGATCACTTAACAAACTTTTAAAACATATAAGAAACAGAAAAATAGCCAAAATGATGAAACGGAAGAACTCTCCTCTAAAGAAATTTCAGGAAGAAGCGAGAGCTAAAGAATTGGTCAAAACAGATATAAGCAACATAACTGACCAAGAATTTAGAACAATAGTCATAAAATTAATCGGTGGGCTTGAAAAAGGCATAAAAGACACCGGAGACGCTATTGCTACAAAGATTATGGAGCTTAAAAATAGTTATGATGAATTAAAAAATGCTATAAATGAGGTGCATAATAAAATGGAGGCAGCCACTGCATGGATTGAAGTGGCAGAGAGAATAGGTGAATTAGAAGACACAATTATAGAAAAAGAGGAAGCCGAGAAGAAGAGAGATTAATTGATCCAGGAGCAAGAAAGGAAAATCGAGAAGTGAGTGATACAATCAAAGGGAACAATATCCGTATCATAGGAATTACTGAAGAAAAAGAAAGAGAGAAAGGCGCTGAAGGGGTACTTGAACAAATTACAGCTGAGAACTTCCCCAATCTGAGGAAGGAAACAGACATTAAAATCCAAGAGGCACAGAGAACTCCCCTCAGACGTAATTTGAATCGATCTTCAGCACAACATATCATAGTAAAACTGGCAAAATATAAGGATAAAGAGAGAATTCTGAAAGCAGCTAGGGATAAAGAGACCCAAAAATACAAAGGGAGACCTATCAGAGTAGTTGCAGATCTATCCACTGAAACTTGGCAGGCCAGAAAGGAATGGCAAGAAATCTTCAATGTGATGAACAGAAAAAATATGCAACCAAGAATCCTTTATCCAGCAAGCCTGTCATTCAGAATAAAAGGAGAGATAAACTTTTTCCCAAACAAACAAAAATTGAATGAATTCACACCACTAAACCAGCCCTACAAGAAATCCTAAGGGGGACTCTATGAGGGAAATGTTGCAAGGAACACAAAGTACCAGAGACACCACTACAAGCATGAATCCTACAGGGAACACCATGACTCTAAATCTATATTTTTCAATAATAACACTGTATGTAAAAGGACTAAATGTTCCAATCAAAAAACATAGCGTATAAGAATGGATAAAAAAACAAGATCCATCTATTTGCTGTCTACAAGAAACTCATTTTAGACCTGAGGACACCTTCAGATTGAAAGTGAGGGAATGGAGAAATATCTATCATGCTAATGGAAGTCAAAAGAAAGCTGGAGTAGCCATACTTATATCGGACAAACTGGGCTTTAAAGTAAAGGCAGTAACAAGAGATGAAGAAGGGTATTATATAATAATTACATGGTATATCCATCAGGAAGAGCTAACAATTATAAATGTCTATGCACGAATTCAGAAGCACCCAAATATATAAAACAATTAACTACAAACAGAAACAATTTTATTGATAAGAATGTGCTAATTGCAGGGAACTTTAATACTCCACTTACAGCACTGGATAGATCAACCAGATAGAAAATCACTAAACAAACAATGGACCTGAATGACACATTGGACCAGATGGATCTGACAGATATGTTTAGAACTCTACATCCTGAGGCTAGGGAATTCACTTTCTTCTCGAGGGCACATGGTACATTCTCCATATAGATCACATACTGGATCATAAAGCACCCTCAATAAATATAAAAGAACTGAGATCATACCAGGCACAGTTTCAGATCACAATGCTATGAAACTTGAAATCAACCACAGGAAAAAGTCTGGAAAGTCTCCAAAAACATGGAGGTTAAAGAACACCCTACTAAAGAACGAATGGGCGAATCAGGCAATTAGAGAAGAAATTGAAGAACATATGGAAACAAATGAAAATGAAAATACAACAATCCAAACCTTTTAGGATGCAGCAAAGGCAGTCCTAAGAGGAAAGTACATTGCAATCCAGGCCTATTTCAAGAAACTAGAAAAAGCACACATACAAAGTCTAACAGCACACCTAAAGGAACTAGAAGCAGAGCAGAAAGAACACCCCAAACCCATCAGAAGAAGAGAAATAATAAAGATCAGGGCAGAAATAAACAATAGAGAATCCAAAAAACAGTTGAACAGATCAGTGAAACCAAGAGTTGGTTTTTTGAAAAAATAAACAAAATTGATAAACCTCTAGACAGGCTTCTCAAAAAGAAAAAGAGAGAGCACTCCAATAGACAAAATCATGAATGAAAATGGATTTATTACAACCAATCCCTCAGAAATACAAGCAATTATCAGGGAATACTATGAAAAATTATATGCCAATAAAATGGACAACCTAGAAGAAATGGACAAATTCTGAAAACACATACACTACAAAAATTCAAATAGGAAGAGATAGAAAATTTGAACAGACTCATAGCTAGCGAAGAAATTGAATCAGTTATCAAAAACCTCCCAACAAATAAGAGCCCGGGGCCAGATGGCTTCCCCGGGGCATTCTACCAGACATTTAAATCAGAGTTAATACCGATTTTTCTCAAGCTATTCCAAAAAATAGAAATAGAAGGAAAACTTCCGGACTCCTTCTACGAAGCCAGCATCATTTTGATTCCCAAACCAGACAGAGACCCAACAAAAAAGGAGAACAACAGGCCAATATCCTTGATGAACACACGTGTAAAAATCCTCAACAAGATACTAGCAAATCTAATTCCACAGAATACAAAAAGAATTATCCACCATGATCAAGTGGGATTCATTCTTGGGTTACAGGGCTGGATCACTATTCACAAATCCATCAATGTGATACATCATGTTAATAAAAGAAAAGACAAAAACCATATGATCCTATCAATAGATGCAGAAAAAGCATTTGACAAAATACAGCATCCTTTCTTAATAAAAACTGTCGAGAAAGTCGAGATAGAAGGAACTTACTTAAACATCATAAAAACCATTTTTGAAAAGTTCACAGCTAATATCATCCTCAATGGGGAAAAACTGAGAGCTTTCCTGCTGAGGTCAGGAACACGACAAGGATGTCCACTGTCACCACTGTCGTTTAACATAGTGCTGGAAGTCCTAACATCAGCAATCAGACAACATAAGGAAATAAAAGGCATCAGAATTGGCAAAGATGAGGTCAAACTTTCACAGTTTGCCTTGATACTCTACATGGAAATCCCTACTGACTCCACCAGAATTCTACTAAAACTGATCCATGAATTCAGCAAAGTCCCAAGGTATGAAATCAATGTACAGAAATCAGTTGCATTTTTATACACCAATAATGAAGCAACAGAAAGAGAAACCAAGAAATTGATCCCATTCACAACTGCATGAAAAACCATAAAATACCTAGGAATAAACCTAACCAAAGATGTAAAAGATCTGTATGCTGAAAACTATAGAAAGCTTATGAAGGAAATTGAAGAAGACACAAGAAATGGAAAAACATTCCATGCTCATGGATCAGAAGAATAAATATGGTTAAAATGTCAATACTACCCAAAGCAATCTATACATTTAATGCAATCCCAGTCAAAATTACACCAGCATTCTTCTCAAAGCTAGAACAAACTATCCTAAAATTTGTATGGAACCAAAAAATACCCCGAAGAACCAAAGTAATATTGAAGAAGAAAACCAAAATGGGAGGCATCACAATCCCAGACTTTAGTCTCTACTACAAAGTTGTAACCATCAAGCCAGTATGGTATTGGCACAAAAACAGACACATAGACCAATGGAATAGAATAGAGAACCCAGAATTGGGTGCACAAATGTATGGTCAATTAATCTTTGATAAAGCAGGAAAGAGTATCCAGTGCAAAAAAGACAGCCTCTTTAACAGATGCTTCTGGGAGAACTGGACAGCAACATGCAAAAGAATGAAACTAGACCACTTTCTTACACCATACGTAAAATTAAAATGGATGAAGGACCTGAATGTGAGACAGGAAACCATCAAAATCCTAGAGGAGAAAGCAGGAAACAACCTCCTTGACCTTAACCACACCAATTTCTTACTTGACACATCTCCAAAGGCAAGGGAATCAAGAGCAAATATGAAGTATTGGGACCTTATCAACATAAAAAGTTTCTGCACGGGAAAGGAAACAATCAATAAAACTAACAGGCAGCCAACAGAATGGGAAAAGAGTTACAAATGACATATTGGATAAGAGTTGCAAAATCTATAAGGAATTCACCAAACTCCACACCCAAAAAACAAATAATCCAGTGAAGAAATGGGCAGAAGACATGAAGAAACACTTCTCCAAAGAGGACATCCAGATGGCCAACAGACACATGAAACGATGCTCAGCATCACTCATCATCAGGGAAATACAAATCAAAACCACACTGAGATACCACCTCACGCCAGTCAGAGACTGGTTAAAATGAACAACTCAAGAGACTATAGATGCTGGCGTGGATGTGGAGAAACGGGCATCCTCCTACACTGTTGGTGGGAATGTAAACTGGTGCAGCCGCTCTGGAAAGCAGTGTGGAGGTTCCTCAAAAAATTAACAATAGAACTCCCCTATGACAGAGCAATAGCACTGCTATGAATATACCCAAGGGGTACAGAAGTGCTTATGCATAGGGGCACAGGTACCCCAATGTTCATAGCAGCACTTTCAACAATAGCCAAATCATGGAAACAGCCTAAACGTCCATCACCTGACAAATGGATCAAGAAGATGTGGTTTATATATACAATGGAATACTACCTGGCAATGAGAAAGAATGAAATCTGGCCATTCATAGCAATGTGGATGGAATTTGAGGGTGTCATGCTAAGTCAGGCGGAGAAGGACAGATACCATATGTTTTCACTCATATGTGGAACAGGAGAAACTTAACAGAGGACCATGGGAGAGGGGAAGGGGAGAAAATAGTTACAGAGAGGGAGGGAGGCAAACCACAAAAGATTCTTAAATACTGAGAACAAACTGAGGGTTGATGGGGGTGGGGGAGAGGGGAAGGGGGGTGATGGGCATGGAGAAGGGCACTTGTTGGGATGAGCACTGGGTGTTATACAGAAACCAACTTGACAATAAAGTATAAAAAAATAAAATAAAGAAAACGAAAAAAGAAAGAAGAAAGAAAGAAGGAAAGGAAGAAAGAAAAAAAGAAGAAAAGGAAGAAAGAAAGAAAGAAAGAAAGAAAGAAAGAAAGAAAGAAAGAAAGAAAGAAAGAAAGAAAGAAGCGGGATAATAGATAAAGTTCCTAGGAGGAGAAAGTGATCCCAAGATGGAGCAGAGAGAGATGCATCCGCAAGCCAAGGAAAGGTGACAGGCAACAGAAGCTGAAGGGGCAAGGAAAGGATTCTCTCCCGGGGCCTCTGGAGGGAGTGCAGTCCTGCCAAACTCCTGATTTCAGGCTTCTGATATTTAAAATTCTGAGAGAATGAATTTCTTATGTTCTAAAACACCAAGTTTGTACTCTTTGTTATAACACAGTCACAGGGAACACATATAGTTACTTAAAAGAGAGAGAGAGAGAGAGAGAGAGAGAGAGAGAGAAATGGAGCTGCCCAAGGAAACTTTTATGTGAAATGCAAAAGTGCCTTCTAGCCTCTAAGAGTTGTTGATTTGTTTTTATTTCTAGGGCTTTCTGTAGGTTACATTCAACCTTAATTCATTTTGTTCACCAATCCCATGTTGCATTATTCTTGAAGCATTGTCTTCCAGTTATGGCCATAAATGAGGTACATATCTGAATTACTTTGATGAGTCTGAGCCTGTGGCTCAAATTCAATGTTGCTTTTGTCATCTGAGTTCCTGGATATTCTTTTCTGTTTTCATTTGTCATATGTATGTTTATGCCTCAGCAATAATAGTAAGCCTTGCAAGAAGCATGATTAGTTAATAAGTTAGGCATGTCCCTTGCCTTTCTGCAGTATGCAGACCAGTGAAAGACTAAAATAAAAAGAAAATTTGCAATCCAGCGAGAAAATGTTAAAAAAAAAAAAAGAAAAAAGAACTTACGTAAAGGTTTAAATTCAGCATCAATTTTCTGTCCCTGCATATATAGCAGACAAGTAAATAGTATGGAGGCTTGTGCAACATCCCTTTAAAAAACCTACTGGTCCTGGATGTCTCTGGTGGTTAAGCAGGAGAAGCATTTGACACTTGATTTCTGCTCAGTTCACAATCTCACGGTTCGTAAATTCAAGCCCTGCATCGGGCTCTGTGCTGACAACATGGAGACTGCTTGGGATTTTTTTATTCTCTCTCCCTCTCTCTCTCTGCCCCTCCTCTGCTCAAGCTCTCTCCTCTTCCCCCTCTTTCTCTCAAAAATAAGTAAATAAATATTAAAAAAAACTAAATTAACTTCTAAAGTCATCTAATTATAAAATGAAAGTAAGCTAGTTAAGACATCATGAAAGCTAGTTATCAACTAAAAGATTGTGATATACAATCTCAGCACAATTATATTTAAAACAAATTAAAGTATATTCACTAAAAATTTACTTATTAAATTTATAGGTTTATTACTTACATAAGGTTGTCTAGTCAGCAACAGGCTTCTGATATTTAACACAATCCTCTTTATACTCAAAATCTGAATTCATTTTCTTTAACTAGAGCAACTACCTCAGAAAAAGTGGCATAATTTAGCATGTGGTATATTTCAATTCAGAAGAGAAAACACTTTTAAAAAAATTATGAAAGCCATTATAACACCACATAAAGTCATCAACATCAGAGTGTTTTGGTTAACCAACATTCATTTATTTAATTGCAAAATAAAGCCTTTAGTATTTTTTGATTGAAATCTTATTAAGTATCTATGTTTCTGTTACTTACTACGATGATCAGCATCTAGGTATATCACAATAGGCAGGGTATACACGCTTCTTTCTCGGTATAGCTAATCCTACCAACTTGGTTTTAATATTGCCCTCTCTAAACTCCTCAGAGCCCTAAATATATCAGATATGTCATTCATTAATGTGTCTTTAAACTCTCTTTCAGAATTTCATTTCCTTTGGGGCATGTGGGTGGCTCAGTCGGTGAAACGTCCAACTCTTGATCTAGGGCTCAGGTTATGTTCTCACAGTTCATGGGATCGAGACCCACTTCAGGCTCTGTGCTGACAGTAATAAGCCTGCTTGGGATTCTCTCTCTGTTCTCTTTCTGCCCCTCCTGTGGCTGACATATGCACTTACTCTCTCAAAATAAATAAACTTAAAAAAAAGAAACTATTTATCTATCATCATTTCATTTAAAGTTTACTCAACTCTGTACTCTTATCACACACACAACTTTCTCAGTCCTGTATCTTGTTAAGCTAATACCTGATCTCCAGTAGACTTTTCTTAAATGTTTCTTAAATGTTATCAAAGATAACAATTTATTCCCTATTCTATTATTTTTGAAATAATAGAACTGTCTTTCATTTCCCTTCATTTCTAAAGACCCTCTTCCCTTACCTCCAGTGATACCACACTCTGCTCAGGCATTTTCCCATGATAGGGAAGAATGTCATCTCTGGAATCAGATGATCTGGCTGTGAACCCTGGCTTTATCAATTCCTTGCTATTATCATATTGGAAAAGTTCTTAACTTCTCTTTACCTCAGTTTTCTAATTTCCAAATTAAGAAGAACAATCGCCTTTACTAAACTGGCTATCTCTATACAGTAAATTTAATGGATGAAAAGCAAAGGAAAAAACATTTGCTATGATTAAATGAACTGACCTATGTAAAGCCCTTCAATCTTTGTCTCACACATAATCTCAATCAGAGATTTCTTGTTATTACTACTTATAGCATTATTACTGTTTTTCCTTTCAGTCATCTTTGTCTTCTTAATATTTCAATGTAAAGCTACTGTTTCTCCATTTAATCCTAAAATATTCCAGTTCCTAATGTTTTTGGACTCAATACTTTTCTCTTCTCATGCTATATATATTCTTGGACTCACATCCTGCATTCCCATGCTTTTAGTTAGTGTCCAATGTCTCCAAAATCTAGATCACCAACTCTAATTTTGCTTCTAAGTTTCAGATATATTTATCCAATTACACACTAGACATGTCTTTTCTTCTCTTGAATATCATACAGGAATTTCTCAATAAGACCAAACTGCAATTTGTTAAATTATGTATATATTTATGTCCATATATATATAAACATATATAATATGTGTATTCAAATTTCTTTCCATCACCAAATTAGCAACGTTTTGGTTTATCCGTAAGAGAATGTTAAACCTAGATTATTATCATAATGATTCAGTGATAACACTGAATGGTACTGTCTTCCCAATACATTTGCATAGAGAAGCCCATGTGATGAAAATTACATAGTTTACTTTAATCATTGCATCACTTTTCTTTAAATCTCTAAAAGCCCCCCAGGACAAAATCTACATTCTTTACCATGAAAGAAAAATCTTCATGATTTGTACTTACTAAAATATGCAGTTCACATTCCCTGCCCTCCTCTTAACTCTATACCCTAGTTATACTTTTTGCCACCGTGATGTGCCATTTTCCCTTTTTTATAATTTTTGTGGTTGATATTTCTTTCTTTTTCTTAGATTGTACTCTCACACCTCCTCCTGAAATTCAGGATTAAGTTATGTTCCTATGCCCAGTACTAATGAATTTTCCCTAACTCACTACTCAGTGATAAATTATTTTAATCATATATCTATTTGTCATTTTCTCTAATCTTTAAACACTTTAATTTGTGCATCTAGAAAGTACCTGGCATGTAGTAAATATTTAATATGTGTGAGAATGATTCATAGGTTAAGAGCACTGATTTATGTTTGCCATATCAAATTAGCCAAACAAGTTGGGGATAATAAAAAGTAATCACTGGGGTTTGTGAGGAGTGATAAGATGCATTAATATAAGATAGAACAGAATCAGGAAGTTAGTATGGCAGGTATTGAAATTACTGAATGGGTATGTATAAAATGATGTATAAAGCTAACATAAGAATAAATATAATTTTCAGTGGATGTAAGAACTACATTCAGGGTTTATTTTGTAGTATTGACATTGAAATATAATAAGTGGCAGAAGAGAAGAGAAATAAGTTGATCAGAGAAAGACAAGTACCATATGATTTCACTCATATGTGGAAACAAAACAGATGAACATAGGCGAATGGAAGAAATAAGAAAAAAAAAAAAAACAGAGAGGGAGGCAAACCACAAAAGACTCTTAACTATAGAGAACAAAGAAGGTTGAGAATGGAAGATGGGGGGCATGGGCTAAGTGGGTGATGGGCATTAAGGAGACACTAGTTGTGATAAGCACTGGTTGTTATATGTAAGTGATGAATCACTAAATTCTACACCTCAAACCAATTTTACTGTATATCTTAACTAGCTGGAATTTAAATAAAAACTCAAGATAAAAAAATATCAGCTTATGGCCAACAGGGATACAACATACAGAACTAACGTCCATGTCTGTTATTGTCAGTTGCTTGACTTCAGATTCCCAAATAGAAAAATAAAGTTGCATTAAATCAGTCTGTGATATGTTATAAATAAATCATGCCGACAGTCTGGCAACACACAGCAAAACCTTTTAAGTAGGTAATAATTTTTAAAATATGAGTAATCTGTAACCAGTAACATAAAAACTGGGAACTTACCATAAGAACATAGTTATTTGGGGCAGGTCGGTGGCTCAGTCGGATGAGCATCCAACTCTCGATTTTGGCTCAGGTCATGGTTATCATAGTTCGTGAGAGTGAGCCCTGCATGCTGCTCTGACCTGACTGAGCATGCGTATGATTCTCTCTTTCTCCTCTTCTGCCCCTCTTCCTCAGCCGTGCTCGCTCTCTCAATAAAAACAAAATAGTAATTATTATTAATGAACATACTAGCTTAAGTTTAAGAATCTTTACCTTAGCAGTTTATCAAAAATCTAAAAAATGGAAAAATACGTTTTCTGAAATCAATAGAATATTCCTTTAAAAGGTCTTTGTATAACTTATGGGAGAACATTTATTAACTTGAAAAAGCTTTACCAATAGGTGGAAAGAATAGATTTTAGATACATATGATCATTTATGTAATATATAAGTATGTTTACCTATATTAAACATATATATATGTGAGAAAAATAATAAGTTGCAGTAAATGTGGTAAATTAGGGAAAAGATTTACCTTAATAAAGACTGTTTTCTGTTTCAAGATTCTATTCCTAGTAATGCCTTTTTCCTGAGAAAATTGTTTACCCTCTCCGTAAATTAGCTTGATTAATATATATTAATAATCATAGTTAATAGTATTATATATGGTAATACCAAGACAATATGTAGTAGTAGCAAATTTTTGAAGGTTATAAAAATAATAGAGTTTCCATAGTCCAGATGCTCAGATATTTCACTTTTCACATTAAGATCAGTATAGGCAAAAAATTTGATGCTAAGTATAGATTAGGTCAGTGATCAAAAATCATTCCTATACTTAACATTAAGAATATTTTAAAATTGAAATATTTTGAGGTTATCTTTATGAAATTGCATAGCTATTTCCAATTTTAAGTTTAAAAATATCTATTTGATTTATAACGGCTTGGCAAACAACCCAATTGTTGTTAACTTTAATCTAACAATTAATTAGATTTACACAATTGCAAGCATGAATCTTCAAGAATGCTCAGGTGAAGGCATATAGGCAGAATTTGTAAAGGTCTGGATCACCTCTAAATTTAAAAAAATGGCAATTATTTAAAATACTCCTTCTGCTACATTTCTTCAAATGCTCATCCTCGCTCTTATATATACATATATAGTTCAGTCTCTTTGGACCCACTAATGTTGTCTCCAGTATTCCCCCACATTTTGTCAGAAGTTCTCACTGGCTTACCTGTATCAATTTCATACTTAATCCATGGGGGATAAAATCAACTTCTCATTTACTCACAGACTTTTCAAATGAAGCACACTTTTACCACATACATTATTTTCATTTAGGAGCTATTGCGATGCTTTTCCTTCTATATCCCAAGATCCTCAGTCGAGTTTTTTTATATTTGTGTTGCTGTCTATTAAATGCATTTTTTTAAAGCAAGGGCACCGATATCTTGAAACTAATAGTTTAGAATATAGAAAACTACATTTTAATACTACTTTGAATATTTTTCTAATGAAAGTTTGTCAATTTATTTTGTTGTTTTTGTGGCCCTCTGAAAACAACCTCTATTTTGTTTAGATATATCTTTTTTTATAATAAAAATTAGAGTCAGAACTAAGCAGATCCTGAGGGTAAATGGTATTATAATTATTGTCTAGTTCTCTGATATTGACCTGTTTATTTCTACTGCTGTCTATTAAATACAATCTGATATTTCTTTTAAACTATCTCCTACAGGTACTGTTATCTTTCTGTACTTTAGGCTCTGTTGAATCTAAATATCGCATTTTTCATTTTCTCAGCAATTTTAGTGTACCTATGAAATCAATATCTGATAATACTGAAAAGCAATCATTTAGTTATGGTCAGAAAATCCCGACACGTACAATATTATTTCCAATGCACTTAATATTTCTTAAGTGAAACATAGATTCACATGCATTTTATACAAAATAATATAGAGGCTCAATATATGCAAGTCAATAAATGTGGTATCACATTAACAGAATGAAATATAAAAATCATGTGATCATCACAATAGATGCAGAAAAAGCATTTGACAAAATACAAGAACATTTCATGACAAAAACTCTTAATAGGATATAGAAGAAAGATAGCTCAACATAATAAAGGCCGTATGTAACAATCCCACAGCTAACATATTCAACCATAAAAGGTTGAAAGCTTTTCCTTCAAGATCAGGAACTAAACAAAGGTGCTCACTCTCACCACTTCTATTCAACTTATAATGGAAGTCCTAGCTAAGTTAATTAAACAGAAAAATAAATGAGAAATGAAAAAGTAACATTGTCTCTGAGAAGACATACTTTTACATAGAAGACTCTTGAGGTATGTTTTACGTAGAAAACTCTTGAGATAGGTACTTAAACTATTGATTTGAGATCTTTCATCATTTCTAATTTAAGCAATTAGTACTATATATTTTCTTTCCAGTATTGTTTCAGCTGCACCCCACATATTTTGATTTGTTGTATCTTTTTTTTCCCATCATTTCTATACATTTTTGAATTTCACTTGAGGATTTCTATATTGTCCATGGATTATTTGAAATTGTGTTGTTTAATTTAATTTTATGTGTTTAGAAATATCCTAGGTGTCTCTCTACTGATTTTTTTTAAGTTTATTTATTATTTTGAGAGGGTGAGAGCATGAGCAGGGGAGGTGCAAAGAGAGAGAAGAGAAAGAGAGAGAAGCCCAAGTAGGCTCCGTGCTGTCAGCGCAGAGCCTCATGTGGGGCTCCAACTCCCAAACCGCAAGATCAAGACCTGAGTAGAAACCAAGACTTGGGGGTGGGTGCCTCGGTGACTCAATTGGTTGGGCATCTGATTTGGGCTCAGGTCATGATCTTGTGGTTCATGGGTTCAAGTCCCATGTCTGGCTCTGTGCTGACAGCTCAAAGCCTGCAGGCTGCTTCAGATTCTATGTCTCTCTTCTTTGCCCCTCCCCTGCTTGTGCTCTCTCTCTCTCTCTCAAAAATAAATAAAAACGTTAAAAAATTTAGAAACCAAGAGTCAGTAGCTTAACTGACTGAGCCATCCGGGTGCCCCCCTGTTACTGATTTATAATTTAATTCCAGTACTGTCAAGAACATACTCTGTGTGATATCAATTATTTAAAGTTTGTCAGGGTTTGTTTAATGGTCAATGGAATTATCTATTTTGGTAAATATTCCATGGGCACTTGAAAAAAATATATTCTGCTGTTATTGTATGTATGTACACGCACAATACACTCACACATAATTAATATATATGTGCCCATGTAGAACCCTGTTGATTTTGATTGTGTTGTTCAGATCTCCTATGTGCTTGCTGTTGGTAATTTTTTGTCCAAAAGTTCTATTTGTTGCTGAAAGAGCGCAGTTAAAATCCACAACTGTAAATGTGAGTTTGTCTATTTCTTCTTTCAATTTGATCAGATTTTCTTCATGTATTTTGACGCTCCTACATTTACTGCATACACGTTTAGAACTCTTATGTTTCTTGGTGACTATATACCTTTTATCACTAGTAATGTTCCTCTTTGTTTGTAGCAATTTTCTTTGCTCTAAGGTCTCAATTATCAAATATTATGGCAGATATTAATATAACCGCTACTTCCTTTCTTTTTTTTGTAAACGTTTCCCTGATATATATATATATATATGTATATGATATGTGTATATATATCATACATATATATATATATATATATATTTCCGTTATTTCACTCACAAAC
Source organism: Cryptoprocta ferox (assembly GCA_028646485.1). Lineage (NCBI taxonomy): Eukaryota > Metazoa > Chordata > Mammalia > Carnivora > Eupleridae > Cryptoprocta > Cryptoprocta ferox. The sequence goes on along the minus strand of CM053567.1, from coordinate 87,130,335 downwards.
TGCCTATGTCATTGGATGTGAAATGAACTTCTTGTAAGCAGTATAAAAGTGAGCTATGCTTTTATCCGTATGACCAGTTTCTTGTTTGGTTGGTGTATTTTCACCATTTACATTTTGAGGTAGTTATTAATATGTTAGATTTTAAGTCTCTCAGTTTGTTATTCTTATTTCTTTTTTCCACAGCCTTTCATTTTTCTGTTTCTCTTCTACATTCCCACTGCACTTCCATCTTGATTTACTTAGTTTTTGAGTACACCTACTTTATAAACTCTTTCCCTGGGAATTTTGATATACTTAAGTGATTGTGTTATTCTGGGTATTATAGTATAGGTAAGTGAGTTTAAAAAAATTATTTGTTTTAAGTAATCTTCACACTAAATATTGGGCTCACACTCATGACCCTGAGATCAAGAGCTACATGATTTTCCAACTGAACCAGACTGGCGTCCCTATAATGTCTGTGATTTATAAGTCTGCAAATATTGTTTTACCCTTTGATTATAAAGTGTGGAAGCCTTGTTTATATTTATGTCCCTTTATATTCTTTACTTCTGAATATCATTACCTTGAATATGATATGGGATTATAATTTTTGTTTCAATCACCAAATATAATTTTTAACACTCATTAAGAAAGGGATATCTATTATATGTACCCATTCTTCTGCCATTGTTACTTCTTCCTTCCTTCCTAAGTTTCCAGAATACCTTCTTTCTTCAGTTCCTTTTCACTTGAAGAAAATCTTTTAACCAACATTTAAGGGTAGGTCTGCTAGCAACAAATTATTTTTTTGTGATGGCTTAAAATGTTTTTTAATGTATTTAACATTTTTTATTTATTTTTGAGAGACAGAGCACAAGCAGGGGAGGGGCAGATAGAAGAGGAAGATACAGCATCCGAAGCAGGCACCAGGCTCTGAGCTGTCAGCATAGAGCCCGAGGCAGGGCTCAAAACCACGAACCATGAGATCATGACCTGAGAGCCAAAGTCAGACATCTAACCGACTGAGCCACCCAGGCATACCCTTCTGAAAATATTATTAACCTTTCATTCCTAAAGCATAGTTTTACCATATAGGATACTCACAGTTGATAGTCTTTCCTTTCAACACTTGAAAAATATTGTGTCACTTCTTTCTGATCTGTATTGATTACATACAAAATGTCCTGTCACTTAGGGATCCTGATGGCTCAGTTGGTTGAGAGTCTGACTCTTGATTTCAGCTCAGGTAATGATCCCAGGGTCATAAGATCAAGCCCTGTGTCAGGCTCCATGCCTGAGCCTGCTTAATATTCTGTCTCTCTCTGCCCACCCCCTCAAAAAAAGAAAAGAAAAGAAATCTACGGTCGCTTATATATTTTTAAGGACTTGAATCTTTACGTTTGATTCTTTTCCCAAATTTGGAATTTTTTTCTGATATTATATCTTCAAATCTTCTTTCAGCCTCTTTCCGTTTCCCCCTCTCCTCTAGTATCAATATAAGAGGAGTATTGAATCTTTTGTTTTTGTCCCACACATCCCTGAATCTGTGTTCATTTGATTGATCACTCTATTTTATCTCTGCTCTTCAAATTGGTTAAATTCTATTATTCTGCACTCATGTTTATTTATTTTATCATCTGTCATCTCCATGCTGCTATTGAGCCATTCAGCAACTTTTAAATTTCTGCTTCTGTGGTATTTATTTCTGTAATTTTCATTTGGTTCTTTTACATAACCTATTTTTTTTTTTTGGCTGATAATTCCAACTTTTGTCAATTTTTAAATTTAATCAATTACTTGTAATTGATGTTGTAACATTTTTTTGTGTGTGATGGCTACTTTAAAATCCTTTTCAGATAATTCTAACACCTAATTTATCTTGGTGTTGCTGTCAATTGATTATCTTTTCTCATTTAAGTTGTGATTTTCCTGGTTCCTTGTGTGATAGATGATCTTTTATTGTATCCTAGACATTTTGTTTGTCATGTTAGATGACTTTGAGTTCTATTTAAATCATATGTTTTAGTAGGCAGTCATACTGATTTTAGTTAGCATGAAGATCCTGGCCTACTGTACTGTGCTGGGGTCTTCTCCAAGTGCCTCTACTGAGACTTTCTTAATGGGGATGGGGAAGAAGGGAAAACCTTGAGGACATTTTTCTTCATTCTGACTCAATAGTTAGTATATTTTCTAGCTCTTTCTCTTTGTCCTCCCCCAAAGCCCACGTCTATAAAATGTAAGAAGTCTTTTGTTCATGGCTCCTTGATAGTGAGATCCCCACATCTGTGCTGATCCACTTGACCCTTACCCAGAGCTGTTCCATGGGGAAAATTGAACATAAGGCAACCAGTGATTTTTCCTGCTTAGTCCCTTATACCATACTATCTCTGTAAGTAATTAGATGCTTGACTATTACTTTCATTTTAGCTTTTTTTTTTTTTTTAACTGACCACCTCAACACCTGGGAGCTCAGCTCTTGACGGCCATCAAGAAAGTACATTGGAACTTAGATAAATTCACTGGTATAATAATATAACATGAATTTAATTTTGTGATAATAAGGATTCAGTGTCTAAGCCATTGTGATGACATTTAATTTTCTATTTAGTGACATGTAAAAATAATATACTTATAAGTGAACCCATATCATTACTGTAGTTGGGGTCGCTTAGGTTTTCTCTTAGATTATTGAATGCACTAGCTAATTAATAAACTCTCTGCCTACAGTCTTGTCTCTCTATGGTGTGTTCCCAAACTATGCATCTGAGGTGAGACTTACAAAAATATGATTCTTTTATGTCCTATTTAAATCCCATTAGTGTCTCGTCACTTCCATTAGAATAAACTATAAGCACTTTGGATGATCGAAAGGCATTTATAATTTATCCTAACTAAATTCTTTATTATTATCTCTTGACATCTGCCCCTCCCATACACACATGTATGTTGAGGCCCACAAAATTACTTGCAATTCTGACAAATTCCATACTCTTTCTTATAAGAATACCCTGCAAAACCCACTCTATCTTGCTGGAAAGACTTTTCACTTAACTATCCTTGTCATAATTGATACTCTCATTTCAAACTTTAATAATGGTTTACAGAGTTTTAAATGTATAGATTAAAAATCTTTTGTGACATGTAAAAATTACATAACACTTCAAATTTCAAATGTCTATTAATAAAGTTTTACTGGGGTACAGCCATACTCATTCATTTACATGTTGTGTATGGATGTTTTGTGCTACAAGGCAGAGTTGAATATTGTGACACAAACCATATGACTGTCAAAACCTAAAATATTTACTATCATGTCCTTTGGAGAAAGTTTGCTGACATTCACTCTAAAGTATTCCATAAAGATATATCTTTATTCTGGTTTTTTTTTTATCATTTTTATGTTTATGTATCCACTTCTCAGTTAGTTTTTAGAAAACTGTAGTCTTCTATCAAACAGAGACAATGACTTATTCATAATTAGATCTTGAGCACTGGCATGCAGTAAACCAAAAAATATTATGAAAAATGTGGCCTCAATTTTTAAGCAAGTGGGTAAGAATTCTTGTCTCTTTTGTTAAATCTCTCTCCTTCCAATCCAAGGAGCGACTGTCATTCATTTTTATCTCATTGTTCTTGTCATATTAATTTGATGAACAGCAATGAAATAATCTTCAAGTTTCTTAGTACATTGGTGTTATACATGTGAACTTTTTTTCCGTAGCTACTCAAAAAATGAAATGGCTCTCTGTATGACGACGAGTCATCTAATTAGTGAGACCGAATTATCCAATAAGTGGACTCTTTGGGTTAATTAAATACCCTCATTAACTTTTTTTGCTGCTTTTCAAAATAGCATTTGCACGTATGCACATTCATGCAAATAGATTCATGATGTGTCTTTAATCAATTATTTAATTTGGGTGCAGAGTTAATAATGTCAATATTTGTTCAAACTGGAGAAAATCTAGGACTAAAATAAAAAGAAGGGTATTTTGAATTCATGTTTTGACAAAATGGTCTGTAAGATACTTGCTTCATTTATCAATAATTTTATTTGATATACATTGTTATGTTACCCCCCAAATGGTAATTATGTGAGGGATGGGTGTGTTATTCTAATCTTATTGTGGTAATCATTTCACAACATATATTTTTAACAAATCATCACATTGTATACCTTAAATTTACAAAATGTTATGTGTTAATTATATCTCAATAAAGCTTGGAAAAGAGAGTTAACAGTGAGCTAGAACTTATTAGAGACATATTTAAATCTCAGAATCAGTATTTATAGGATGAATATGTTCCAACTTCACACACACCCTAGATGAGAAATTTGTTGCAATCAGAGGATGTTGCTCAATTAGGGTATATATGCCTTCACACCAGAAAAAAATATGTGGGAAAAATTAAGTGTGCTCTGTTTAATGTTTTTTATTATTATTTGTTTTACACTATACCTTTATTTGTACTTTTCTGAATTAATCATAAAATAATTTAAACATAGGAAATAAAAAAGATTCATTAGTGATGTCTATTTTTT
>CM053567.1:87035940-87125310 GCA_028646485.1 Cryptoprocta ferox | reverse complement strand
GGAGGAAAAAGAGTTAGGGAGAGGGAGGGAGAAAAAAACACGAGAGACTCTTGATTCCTGAAAACAAACTGAGGGGGGAAGGGGAAGGGGAAAAGGTAAAGCGGGGTGATGGTCTTGGTGGAGGTCACTTGTGGGGAAGAGCACAAAAAAAAAAAATGCTCATTTCCATTTTATATTAAAATGAATAGTAGAGATATCTGAAAAAAATACACTTCAGGATATAATTATATTGAAATATTCTCCCCATCTTGTGGCTTACTAAATCAGTTAATTTAAGCAGATGTTAGCTGAAGCAAACGTTTTGATACATGTTCCCAGCCGCATCACTAATTGGGCAGAATGCCCTGCCCAGGGCATTGTGCTGAGGAGGCCTGTGTAACAATCATATGTGTCTCTGCACTTAGGTTGGCGAATCCATGCCCAGAGGTTTCACGTGTCCCATGAAACTTTCCTGCCAGACAACTGGCCCAGTCTGAGAATCAAATATGATCTAAAAACAAAAGAGTGATGGTTCTACTGAGAACTAACGGATTCTTTATTTTTTAAGTTTATTTTATTTATTTTGAGACAGAGAGGAGGATGGGGGACAGAAAGAGCATTGTCTCGAGTGCATGTGTGCAAGCAGGGTAGGGGCAGAGAGCAAGAGAGAGAGAGAATTCTAAGCAGGCTCTGCACTGTCAGCACAGAGCCCAACACGGGTCCTGTTCCCATGAACCCTTAGATCCTGACCTGAGCCAAAATCAGGAGTTGGACACTTAACCTACTGAGCCACCCAGGCACCTCTAAAGCAGGTGTTAAATCCATATATACTGCTTTCAAAGAAATAATCCAAATAATATACTAAAAATAAGTAAAATAAAAATCTGAGAATTGATTCAGTAGGTTAGTGTATATGTAAAAAACCAAATTGTATAAATGTTATTTTCTGAAGGCATAATTTAAGGATTACATAATATGATATAATATGCATAAAGTGCATAAAACACACATAGCATATTTAGGTGCACATAATGATGTATAAAACATTATGAATACTGTGAAACAGGTATTTTTACACTACAAGTAAGATTTCAAATTGGTACAATTGGTACAAATTAATTAGACTGATAGACATGTATCGTACTGAATATTCAAAAATCACCAAGATGAATTTACCCATATGATCACTATAACACTGTTCATAAGAAAAATTGGGGAAATTTTTAGATGTCCATTTATCGTGAGATTACTAAATAGTTAATTATATACCTAATATGGATTGCAAAGAAGACATTTAAAGGATAATTTATTATTATTTACAAAAGAAAAATTACAGAAGTGTGTGCATTCAGAGCTTGAAGTAAATTTAAAGATTATTTAAAAGAATTCTATGTTTGAATATTTTTTTTTTCTGTGAAAGTGCACCATGTCCTGTTATTAGTAGGTTTATTTATGAAAAGTGATATAGATAATTATGAGGATGGGGACTAAGGAAGGGCATACTAGAGTTTTGCTTTTATTTATACTCTTGGAAATTTTACTAATTTCATATAACATGCTATTGCTTTATTTTAATCAAGACCTCTAAGTATAAAATATTTACGGTAGAAAATTATTTATTTGAAAAAGCAAGAAAATATGAAATATTGGTGATTTTGATAGCAAAGATTTTAGGAGTTATGAAGGAAAACTACCAACTAGGTTAGAGACATGGCCTCTCACTGAGTACGTTTTTTTTTAATGTTTATTTTTGAGGGAAAGAGAGAGAAACAGAGTGCAAGAGGGGGGAGGGGGCGGTGACAGAGAGAGAGGGAGACACAGAATCTGAAGCAGGCTCCAGTCTCTGAGCTGTCAGCACAGAGCTCAACATGGGGTTCAAACTCATGAAGTGAACCCTGAGATCATGACCTGAGCTGAGGTCAGATGCTCAACCAACTGTGTCACCAAGGCGCCCTTACCTACATCTATTTTTAACTTTAATTTATCCATATCTAAGAATATTTTAGTTTTATTAAGTCCTTACTGTAATTAATAATTCAAATAACAGCTGTAAAGGTTTTAGTCCCATACCTGAGGTATATAGATACACTCAGTAAACATTAATTACTATTATAGCTTTAAAAAAAAACTAAAGGACAGAAGAAGGCATTTGATTAAATTGTGAAACCATTTTCTTGGATGCATATTTTTAATAAATAATTTAATTCCTAATGAGTTTATTATATTTTAGAGTTTTAAGAAATATTAATGCATTGTAGTTTTCCTAATTTAATGAAGTTAACATTTAATTTAATCAGTACAATTTTAGTCTTATTTTCTTATATCTGCTGATTACTTTGCAAATATATATCTAGCTTCATAATATTTTTATTTATTTTTAAAATTTATTAATGTTTATTCAGTTTTTGAGAGAGAGACAGAGCATGAGCGGGGAATGAGCATAATATTTTTAAATATTAATGTTGCCCATAGCATATTTTTCTGATTTGTTTTAGCATATTAACAAATATTATTTAGATTATCATGCATGTATTTTACAATTTGTTTTGTTACTGAAACTTTATTTCTAGAACTTAAATATTATTTTTTCCAAATGTCTTTAGAAATTCAAAAATATCATTTACAGAGAAAGATCATTTTGTCTCCATTTCCTTAGTTATATCATTGTTAAGACATTAGTACTTTTACAAAATATTAAATAATAGGCTATCAAACATTATTTATTTTGTAATCTAAAAAATATAAACTATTATTTATTCAAGTTTAATTATAAATTAATATTAATATATGACTATACTTTTAATATATCAATGGATATAGACACATTTTCTATATAATGATCTCATTTCCGTCTCCTGAAGAGCTTATAGATTTTATTTCTTTAACAAGATGATTTTTAGACTTTTTATACATTTATGAGTAATTGAGATCTTTTCCTTTTGTTGGGATATTCCTTTAGGTCAATATTGCCTTAATACTTCTACTTTCTTTTTTTGCACATAATGTGAACAATATGTGAAAATATCCTATGACCATGTAAAAGAAAGTTAAGCCAGGTCACTCAATGCACAATTCTGAGTATATAACACCTACATTACATATAGTCATGATGCATGGCTTGTCCAAAAGTGGGTGTGAGGCACTTAATTCCTTGAAATAGTATTTTGTGTTTTTTATGTTTTCTCAGGTTTTTTTCTTAGTTATTTTGATTCTTTGTCAGTTGCTTCAGTCCTCTCCAAGGTATGTGTACATGTGTTACCTTTTTCTATAAGATTATATATTTTTCTACCACATTACTTATATACAGTGCAGTATTTCAAGTAATCTAAGTATACTAGTAATTTCATAATTTACATAATCAGAAAATGTTCTCATTTGGAAAATAAGACAATAATAATAAATTCTCATACCCTTACTGTGAAAAGTTATAGACATAATCCATACAAATTATCCAAAACAGTGTTCTGTAAATATAGCTTCTAAGAAAATACTAACTGTTTTAAGGTAAAATCTTAGGGCTTACATTTTAAATTTTCTAGATCTTTTTCTTATATCAAACATTAGCCTAAAAATCTTTCCTAGATTCTGCTAATCCTAATTCCTAAAGTAAGTAGAACACAAAAAGGTAATGACCTCCCTCATGGTCAGTATGCCCATGTAACGGGATGACATATATGGCATTGATAGCTGTCTATATCATTATGTGAAAAGCATGATGAGATTCCATTTAATTAACATGGTTCAATATGCTCATCTTTTAGACTCCTCAGAACCAACTCAGTGCAAAATTTCCCACTTTCATGTAATTTGCTTTCTAGAAAAGCATTATTTTCAGAAACAGTAAACTTCAGAAAATAATGGCTAATACCTATGTGCAACATTACGATAATCTTTTATTTACTGAGATAGTGAGACAATCGTAATATAACTATATTTTTGCATCATAATATCTACTAATCCACTTGAATCTACATACATATAATCTACCTTCTCCCTGTTACTGTGTGTGTATGTTGTTGCCTCACCAGTGTCACCTTATTTCAAATTCTCATGGATGTACTTGATCAGTTACTCTCTCTTCCTCCTACAAAATCCATTTTCCCTGTGTCCTACCTAAACCGTCACCATCAATGTAAAATCTTTCCATAATAGCTCTCATTTTAAAAACAAAGAAAAACATAATTAAAACAAATATATTCACAGTATGCCATCCTTTTCCAGCGACAGCCTTATTTCTCTACTGTCCTTATAAAGGCCACTATCTCTTGTTCCATTATTTTCAGCACATTTGAGATAAGCATTAATCTTCATAAGTTCAATGAAAAAAATCTCAGCAATGCAATGTTGAATTTTCAGATCCTGTCTAAATCAACCAATCATGCCACATTTTATATTGATGTTTTTTGTTTATTTCCTAAAACACTTTCTTCAATTGTCTTCTGAAACATCTGTTTGCTGTTACATCAGTTCGTTCACCTTTAAACATCAAATGTTTAGATATTTTCTCTTCTTTTTATGCATTCACTTCATAAGTGGTCTCGTGGAGTTCTAGGTCTTTAAGCATGATTCCTCAACAGTGGTTTATCACAATTGGTTTTAATCCTCCCTGAACCTCTATACTCAACAGCAAACAGATACTTACACTCAACCACCAAAAATTGCTACTCCTCTCCACATGGGTGTCTGAATATATCTCCAACACCAGAAATCCTAAACCAAGCTTGTGTTCACCACATAAGCCCACACCCTAAAACTATCTGAACATAATCCAGAATTGTTGCTACCTCAATAAATGGAAACCTTATCCTTGCTGCTGTGTCAAAACATTGTTCAGTCAATCTTGTTTTTCTTATTTTATCATGCTGCCTGGAAATCCTAGACTACCTGCTTAGTTTAGCCTTCTAAATATATCATGGTAACTGGCCAGTTCTCACCTGTGATGATATGTCAATTTTACTGCTAGTCCAAGAGGACATTACTCTTGACTGGATAATTTCAATAGCTTCCTTATCTGGTTCCATATTTATAGTCTGTGCTAACTACAGCTCTCACAGTGATATTTCTAACACATAAGTCAAATTGTTCCTTTGGTCCAAATCCTCCATTTTTTCACAACTCACTTAACATAAAATTGAATCCTTTAATAAGAGTTCCAAGTTCCTAAGTTATCAGGTCCTCTGTCCTCTGTCTGACTTTGTCTCTTAATATCCTCTATCTTCCTCATCCCACTGTAACCATTCATATTTCCTTTTATTTTTTTTTAATAAAGAACATTTGTCTCCCATTGCATATGCACTTGCTGCTTCCTCTGACTGATCATTCTTTTCAGATTTGGCTTTGATTTACTCATTTATATTCTTCAGCTCTTTGTTAAAATGTCACCATATCCTAAAAGTTTTTTATGCCTTCCTTATATAAAATAGCAACCCCTCTTGTCAGCTCCCCCCTACCTTCAGGGCAACCTTTAGCTACCTTTCTGGTTTTTTCTCCCAGCCATATTTTAACACTTGGCATAGGAGGTATCTGTTCTTTATTCCACAAAGGAAAGGACTTACCTATTTTGTGCCCTGCCCCATTCTCAGGGCCTAGAGTAATAACCAGCAAGTGATATGTATCCAATCAAAATTTGTATTCAATTAATATTTGAATGACTACATACTCAGGTGTGAATACACAGCACCAAAATTTGTGTTATATTCTTAGAATCTAAAGGATATCATCCTCAAAAATATAATATTGTGGAGAAATAAGTGGAAGCTGATGACCAGACAACCCCATATCAGGAAGATTCCAGATCCTAGCAGAGATGTAGTGGACACTACAGACCAATCATGAGTTATAAGATAAAGATATAAGCTCCCAGAAATGTGGCAAGTGGAGAAATGCCTAACATACACCAGCCTTCACAATTTTGCATTGGGTATATGAGGAAAAGGTTACTACAAAATGTTACCACAGCAGGATCTGTCTAAAAATTCCTTGCTCAGAATTTCAGCTTAGACTGAAGCCAAGATACCTCTTGACATAAAATTGGCCTTTTAACATGGTGATGGTTTTCCAAATCCAATGGAAGAACAGTATTAAGAAGATTTTTTAATCCTGTTTTATCTGTCATTTGATCAGTAAATAATTTTCTACTGTGATTTCATGTCATCATTTTTTTCTCAGAATCCTTATTGATACATATTTTAAATAAATGGAAAACATGCTACCATTTTAAGATTAATGTCCCTTAATTTTCTAATTCTATTTTCAGGACAGTACTTTAGGTATCCATCCAATTATGAGAGTCTTAAAATTTTTTACATATTTTGTAATGCTTCATTCTGTGTGAGCTTTGTTTTAATTTTTACTAGCAATATCATGAGAGAAGTGATGTATAATATATTATGCAAAACCTGAAAAAAAAAACTTCAGTGAATTCCAGCATCAAAGGTCATTTATTCTTCAGAGAGCCTAGTGACCTTTAAGTTAATTTCGTATTTTATGGATTTTTATAAATTGCTTAGTAGTGTGGCTTATGTGTATAGAAAGCAGGCCATGTAACTTTAAACTTTTCTTCAATCATTTTTGTGAGTCATCAGATAAATAGCAAACTGATCTGTATATTTTTAATAAATATTTGTGTAGAAATAATAGAATGAGGAAACCCTTTCTTATAATGTTGAATGATATGCTCTTTCCACAGTTGACCTGCAGAACAAATAAACCTTTCAAAAATATAACAGAAGGGTTCAGCAGGAGCACAAAGTCTGTATTAAGTAAATGTTACATAGGGTAAATGGAAGTGAAATACCTGGGTTATTCACACTCAAAATTCAATTCTGTACATGAATTATAAGAGCAATCACAACTGTCACAAGCCTTGTTCACTCTCAGGTGTACAGAAAGGTTTTGGCATTGTAATACCCTAAAGGGTGAAATAAACTTTTAAAAACATTTATTGGGTGCCTATTGTTTTCCAGGCAGTATTTATGGATTGCTGTGGTTTCCCTTAATGGCAATGGTAGTTAAAATTACTTTACTGCTTGAAAATGGGCTTTGGTGGATATTACCTACCATTATTGGAAAAATCATCCATTTTTCCTGTTAAGGAATTTAAGCTATTCAATTTATTATAGATTCATTTTGTACACACACACACACACACCGCAAACATGCATGTTTTTGGTGATATTAAAGTCCCATGCCTGTGCAGAGGAAATCAAAGTTGTTTTTTTTTCTTTTCTTAAAATGTCATCAGTTGCAACCACTGAGGGATGTGGAGTCTGACTGCCTTTGTTTCCAATTCCAGCTCAATCCTTACAAAGCTGTAGGGTCTCACAAAATATTTCATCTCTCTGGACTTAAATGTTTAATATGGTAAATGAGAGGATACTATTCACTTGGTAATCAAATTCACCTTGTTCTCAGATCTATCCCTCAACAGTTCTATTTGTTTTATAGTCATTGTCACAGAAACTGAAAACAGTCTCGACATTTCCTTGACATCTGGCTTCTGGGTAGATTCAGACAATGGAAGACGAATGCTAAAGATTGGAGGGCAGAGATAGATGAGGAGGGGAGCCAATTCTCCTTTCTCCATTCCTTCCTTCCTCCCTTCCTTCCTTCCTCTTTTTCTTTCTTTCTTTCTTTCTTTCTTTCTTTCTTTCTTTCTTTCTTTCTTTTCTTTCTTTCATTTCTTTCTCTTTCTTTTCTTCCCCTCCCTTCCCTCATCCCTTCCCCTTCCATTCCCTCACCTTCTTTTTTTCTTTCTTTTCTCTGCTGGTAATGGCTTCTCCATGAGAGATCAAGTTTTCTCCCTGGTCCACCTCTCACTAGGCAGCTTTTCTACCATGAAATTGGTCCTCATCTCAACTTTCAACCTCCAGTTTCTCCCATTGTCCCTCCAACTCCAGAAAATGATTTGTCCCCTGCTAGTGCTAATCAATGGGTTTTATCACTGTCCTCTGTTTTTGTTTCTCAGCTGATTAGCGTTTTTATTGTATTAAAATCAGATTGATTTTTAGACCTCACCTGGTTTGTGTTTTATTAAGTATAACCTGAAGTATGACCTGAGGTAGCGAATATCTACCTCACAAGACAAATAGAGCTAACAAATTTCAAAGCCTAGTAATTTGCAAGGTTCAGATAAAATTCTCAGTAAATATTTGCTCTACATAAAAAATTAAATACATACCATTTCTACATACCAATTAAGTACAATACTCTTTTATTTTGATTTCAATGCAAAATAAATCAGCAGTTGACAAATTAAGGATGAATTTTGCAAGATGAATCAACAAATGTTTATTCATTATTTATGGGCATACTGAGGAGATTGCATATTCCGTTCTAGACCACCACAATAGAGCAAATATTACAATAACGCAAGTCAAATGAATTTCTTGCTTTTCCAGTGCATGTAAGTTATGTTTACACTACACTGTAGATTATTAAATATACAATAGGATTATGTCTAAAAATAAATGTACATACCTTAATTTTGAAATATTTTATTGCTCATGGCATCTAAGTGGCTCAGGCAGTTAACCATATGACTCTTGATTTCAACTTGATCTCATGCGTTGGGATCCTCGCTGGGTGTAGAGCCTGCTTAAGATTCTCTCTCTCCCTCTCCCTCTGCCCTTCCCCTGCTTGCACTCTTAAATGAATAAATAAATAAGTAAATACTTTATTGCTAAAAACTGCTAACCACCATCTAAATTTTAGTGAATTTTAATCACTAATCACAGATCACCATAGTAAATATAATAATGATGAAATGTTTGAAATATTATGAGAATTACCATAATGGGACACAAAAACATAAAATGAGCAAATGCTGTTAGAGAAATGGTGATGATAGACTTCTAGGCAGCATTGCCACAAACCTTCAATTTGTAAAAAGCACAATATCGGTGAATTACTATAAAGTGAAGCACAATAAAATGCTGTATGCCCATATTTTATGTCATGATGCATCTTTGTGCTGAAATGAGACTGTGAGCAGAGAAAGTAAAAGTTCCTGACTAAAGAACTTAAACATTCTTCTTGGGGAAAAATACATGTTTTTAAATGAGAAAGAAAATATATTGCTTAAGATGCTGATGAGTTTTAGAGAGTAATTTGAAGGCAGGTTAAGAGTGCTGGTGAGCAAGTGGTCAGGGATGTTCACCCTGCAAAGGAGTCAGTTGAGCAGGCCCAGAGGCAATCTGTATTGCACATTGCTCTTCTGAGGATAGTAAGGCACAGTGAAGTTTCTCAGGACAGAGAAGCTTGGTGTTTTCACAATATAACAGGATACCGAGGAGAGTGACCAGAGCAAGGAGGGCTGTGGTAAGAGCAGAGTGGGATGGTGGGATACCTGTCAATGTGGAGATTCACAAGTAGTGACAGGGTTTTAGGTTTTACTCTGAGGAGCGAGGAGCTGTTAGACAGCCATGAACAACAGTGCAAAGTTATTTGTTAAGATCACTCTGACTCCTGGGTGGGAAATTGCCTCAAGGATACAGGGTAAGAAACAGGGTGATCAATTGTGAAGCTTTGGCAATGATCAAAGTATGCAGATGGTTGCCTGAATATGGTTGGTAGTGATAGCAACCTGATATATATATATATATATATATATATATATATATATACACACACACACACACACACACATAAAATTTATAAAATAAATATATATAATATAGTATATATAACATATATGTTATATATATAATATATATACTATATGTTCTTTTTTATTATTTTTTAAATTTTTATTTATTTATTTTGAGAGAGAGCACAAGCAAGAGAAGGACAGAGGAGGGGAGAGAGAGAGAGAGAGAGAAATAAACCCAAGCAGGATTTGCACTCCGTGCTGAGCCCACCTGGGGGCTTGATTTCACAAACGTGAGATCATGACCTCAGCTGAAGTCAAGAGTTGGAGGCTTAACCAACTGAGCCAAACAAGCACCCTGAACCTGATTTATTTTAAAGTGTTTATGGATTGGATGTGGCATATAAAAGACAGAGGTTACTAATTGTTACACTTTTTGAGTCAAAATTGAGAAGCAAAATAAACAAATATGCCTACATAAATGGTTTATTATGTTCAAAAATGAAGGAGAAAACAGTTGCCATGATGTAAACTGCCATTCAGCTAAAACACTGACTCCCAGTGGAATGAATAAGGAGACGGCACCATCATGACTGCTACTTAGGATCAGAAGCCAGTGGAAATGAGGCACTTCCCAACACTGAAGCCAAGAGTTACATGATGGACATGATTGAAAAGCCATGTTATAGTGGTACTTAGATATAGCACTACACTGTCTGGTTTCAAAGCTTAACAATATAATCAGCACACTACACTCCTGTCCTTTCCCAGGATTAATTTGGAAATTCTGGGTTTTTAGATACAAATACATATATTTGTACATATTATCACTATCACAATTGCTTTATTTTTGCATTATGCTTTATTAGTCCATATTAATGTGGATCATTTTCATTAACTCATTTATATTTATTACCATTATTTTATACAATATTCAATTATGATACACATTGCACTGGTTTCTGGGATTTAATATAGGAGCAGAACATTTTGTTGCGAACTCTGAGTATATAGTGGTTTTTGACTTTCATTTAGATTTTTTTAATGTTTATTTTTAAGAGAGAGGTGAGGGGAAGGGGCAGTGAGAGAGGGAGATAGAGGATCTGAAGCAGGCTCTGTGCTGACAGCAGTGAGCCCAATGTGGGGCTCGAACTCACAAATGATGAGATCATGACCTGAGCCAAAGTCAGATTCTCAACTGACTGAGCCACCCAGGCACCCTTGCATTTAGATTTTTTAAAACCTTTAAATCTTCCACTTCTTCCACTATCAGTCACTAAAAATTTTATTCAGGTATGCCAAGGTATGTCAACATACAAAACTAATGTAAACACTTTAAAGTGTAATAATAAATCATAGGATACATTTTTGAAATAATCAGTTGATCATGATTAGTAATATATATTTATATATGTAAAGCCATAAAAAAACCTGAATTTTGCCTGCTCACTATAAATTTCCCTCTATTTCCTTACCTCAATTTGGCCATAAGCCTAAGGCCATAATTGTTTGCTGTCATATACTCATGAAAATTTCTTTTCTTGATTTTTCAGCCTTCATCCATGAAGATTTAGCAATTTGAATCATTTCTTATAATTGAGGAGTAAGTGAACACTTCTGTAGAGGTTTCTCTGAAAAAAAAAAACACATAGATGTGCAAGTCAGTATTCCTTCTTCCATTTATTTTGCTATGAATATGGGTGTGATAAATGAAATAAATGCAATCTTGCAACTTGAAGTGGAAAGCATGGGAGAAAGGTCAGAAGAAAAGAGAATCTTGGTCCCTGTTAACACTAAATATCAAAGCCAAATCAAAAATTAATTATTGGCCAAGTTTTGCTAAGTGAAAAAATGAATTTAAATATAGCTTATTTTACACAGACAAATGTTACTTGCAGTGAAAATCTGTTCCAAATAATTGAGAATATTATCCATCCATGGTAGAAATATTCCTATCACTGGCACAATATTACATTTTTTGCTAAACTAGAAACTCAAATTCAATCAAAAGAAGTAAATATTTCTCCCAATTACTAGGATATAATAAAATAAGTAAATATAATAAGAAAATATTTTCTAGATTTGTTCCAGTAAAACCATTTACTAATTTTTTGAAATAATCTCAATTGATACGAGTCAGATTTCAGAAAGTTTTGTAGTTGGAAATGTTACCCTCTTCATGACTATCTAAATGGCCATATTTGTTTTAATATCTGATATTTACATCCATTAATTCACAGAGTGACATATATTCCAATAACTCCATTAATTAATTTAAATGGGGTTCAATAAGAAATTCAGAAATAAAGCATAGAGTAATATAATATAGCTCAGAAAGAGTTTCTCATAAGTAGTAACATAAATTGCTTTACCAGTTATATCTCTATATTTCATTTCTCTTATTTTGAAAAATGAGCATAGTAAATTCCATATATACCTAATGCACATAATGGGCAATTTAAGAATTATCTTACAAATCACTCATAACCCAAAGAGTTCTGTTTGATTTTTATCATATGGCCAGATTCATGTTACTTTTGAAATTTTCTTAAGTAATTTTTCCTGAGCTCTTCTCTTTCATTATATACATGCTGGTAAGTCCATTCATCCACCAAAAACAATAATAAGGATGCTCATGACTGAAACATAAATTTAGGAAATGATTTTTGAAGTGAAAAAGACTCTTTCCTTGACCAAACTTTAGTCAGGCTCCTCTAAGCCCTCTTTGTGACTTGTCTCATCCTTGAGCCCCATCTTCAATCTGCCATGTCCAGTGGTAGCAAGAATCCTATTAAGTAAGTTCAGAGAATTTCCTACCCTTGATATCTGATACGCCAAGATATCTGACCAAATTCTTCATGCTCTACCACTTATATCTGGCCACCTTGCCTGCCTTCAGCAAGAATCCTGTTCAGTCAGTGTAATAAAATGCTTCTGCCCTTTGATGTCTCCTTAGTAATTTCTATTGATTTTCTCACTGTGGTTGTTGACTATACATCCCCAGCTATTTTTACTATATTCAGAGTTGAGCATTATCTCTCCCTCTGATTGAGTTAGTCTTGACATTTTCACTATAGTCCTGTATAAAGTCATCCTTATTGTTTTAACAAGTGCCAGAATTTTTTTTCTGTAACAGAATTAACACAATATTGGTTAACTATTGAAGTATAACTCCTCCAATATGACCTGCAGATTTTTCTCAGTTATAATTCATTCTCACATTTAACAGCATGATTACTTTGTGTATATCTTTTTCATGCAACAACGTTCCAATTATCTGCATAGCAATCTATTTTTAATTGGGTTGGAAGTTTTACTTTTTAATTGTACACACAATTAAGTAAGAATGAAATGCTAGAAATAGACTCTATATGAAATATAAAACTGTCAAGATAACAATTCTGTTTTCATGAACCACATTGTTAATGAAGTGACTTGTGAAACTAACAGTCACCATGCTTGGTAAAACATCATGAGCTAAAGTAGTCATGAGTTGTTGGAAAAGAGTAACAATAAAGTATTGGGTAGGTAAAGGTATGCCTATGCTAACTTTTAAGTGAAATAAAATAGTTTAAAGAAAATATTCCACTTATTATTTTTTAAAATTTCATGTGTTGGCAAAAGAGCTTACCATAGCTAACCATTATCAAGACTAATAGTCATAGTGATGATAGCATACAGTTAATACTTATTTTTAAATATTTCATTTTATAAAATAATATTTAAAACTCAGTTGTTGAGTTTTAAGTTTTTAAATGTTTGAGTATTTAAAATTTAAGAGCACATAAAAATCTTAGAAAAGGACTTTCATTAATAAAATATTCAAAATATTGTAAATTATGCATGTTGATTTTATATATGCAAATTGACAAGTGATATGAATAGCAAATTTGAATAGAGAAAATATGTACATAAATGAACGGGTATTTCAGAATCTAAGCAAACTGATGACTACACTATGTGCTTGTCCCCAGGGTAAATGAAATATTAATTAGAAAACTTTTTTTCATTAAAGAGCCAATAAAAGGGTATAAACAAAAATTGATTTGTTCCCATTTTTCTGTCAGAATTTTGTTCACTCTATTGTCTCTTTAATGTTTTAATATTATGTTTAGTAGTCTTCTATATTTATAACTGAACTATGGTTATAAAACAGAATAATGGAATTATGCTTAGTGTTTGAGAATTTGATGATACAGGTTCATCTATGTTCATTCTTATTTGTATGTCTTTAAAAGCTATTGCTGCTAATACTAATAGTAATTCTTTCATATGGTAGAATTGCTTTCTATATGATCTTTATTGAGAAAAAGAAGTTAATACCTCTTATCTGCTATAATAGAGAAATAAAGTTATTTATTTACATTTTTAAATAGTCATTTACAATGCATTGCCTTATACATTGTTTGATTTGACCCAAAAAAATGGATCATAAATCTAAATGTAAAATGCAAAATTATAAAACTCCTAGAAGATAACAACGAAAAACCTCTAAATGACCTTGAGTATGGTGATGATGTTTTTTTGATACAACACCAAGGCACAACTCATGAAAGAAATAATTGATAATTATTTAAAATTAAAACTTCTACTCTACCAAAAACACTATCAAAATAATGAGGACAAGCCAGCGCCTGTGAGAAAAGATTTGTATAAAACATATCTGATAAAGAAGTTACCCAAAATATTAAAAGAGTTCTGAAAACTCAATATTAAAAACACAAACAACCCAATTTAATTAAGTGGGCCAAACACCAGGTACATGAAAAGATCCTCAACATCATTAATCATCAAGGGAATGCAAATTAAAACTGCAATGTGATATCACTCCCACCTGTTAGAATGGCTATTATCAAAAAGATAAGAGATAACAAATACCAATGAGGATCTGGAGTAGAGGGAAAACTGGTTCACCTTTCCAGGGAATGTAAATTGGTACAACCATTGTAAAAAACAGTATGGAGTTTCATAAAAAATTAAAAATACTATTTTTTAATTATTTTTTTGATCCAGCAATATATTCAAAGGAAATGAAATTACTATCTTAAAGAGATATCTGCACTCTCGTGTTCATTGCGACATTATTCACAATAGCCAGGACATGAAAACAATCTGAGCATCCATCAATGATGAATAGATAAAGAAATTACACACATATACACATGCTCACACACACACACACACACACACACACACTCACAGAGGAATATTATTTGGCCAGTAAAAAAGAAGGAAATCCTGAGTCTTGAGATAATATGGAGGGCATTATATTAAGTGAATAAGATAGAGAAAGACAATATTGTATATCCCTTATATGCAGAATTTATTTTTTTTAATGTTTCATTTTTAATTTTGAGAGAGAGAGAGACAGTGTGAGCAGGGGAAGGTCAGAGAGAGAGGGAGATCCAGAATCTGAAGCAGGCTCCAGGCTCTGAGCTGTCAGCATGGAGCCCAATGCAGGCCTCAAACCCACGAACCATGAGATCATGATGTGAGCCGAAGTCAGACGCTTAACTGACTGAGCCACCCAGGCACCCCATATATGTAGAATTTAAAAGAAGAAACATAGAAACAGTAGAATGTTATAAATAAATAAACATCAATATTATAATTATTAATACTATTATATTATTAATAATTATAAGATTAGTTATTAATCCATTATTAATTAATTTAAAATGTTTAGCAACTTACAGTGCATTTCTTTATATATAATTTGATTCAACCAATTGCAGATTCAATCTGTGATGTAATTTGACTACAAGTCTGACATTTTGAAAAGTATTTTTTAAGTAAATTTTCCAAAATACTATCACTAATCAACAGGCTTTTACACAAATTAAAATATTTAATATTTATTTAATATTGGATATTTAAATATTAAACTCTGATGGCAGGTCAATGGATATTTGTTGCTTATCTGGTGGCTTGGTTTAATTCTGAAATTGGGATGAGAACCATCCAATTTTATTGGTCACCTTTATTCTGCTCTGCAGCTTTGGAGCTATTATATAGGGCTCAAATCGAATTGAGACAAGAACATTGACAATGTAGCTCCCAGAGTCCAGAGCTCTTCTGAGAGAGATATGGATACTGGGGAAATCACATTTTTTTTTCTGTTTTTCTTTCCTTAATATCATTCCATAGAAGTCAGGTTAAAATGAGTAGAAAAATGAGAAGCCTTCCTTGTGAGCAAGCTGAAATAATACACTGTACATTGTGAAGGAGAACAGGGACAATTTATTTTATTTTGTTTATTTATTTAACTATAAATATTTTTATAGTTTTGAATTATAATAAATTTAATTGCAGATTTTAAAAATTCTTTCATTAAATATCATCTGCATTAACAGTTTTTCCAGCCTACCTCTCTGAGCGTCTGGCTAACTAAAATTATCACTAATAGACTATCCAGATACACCCCACTAAGCACTTGCTTGGAATAACAAAGATAAATTTTGCAATTAACAACATGTCAAAACTTATAATTTTCCATCTAATTGAATCAAATATTAAAAATTTCTCTTTTGGTTGATGAACTCTACTTATTCTTTTATCATTGAGATTATTTCATAGAACTCAGAAGGTGTGGAAAGACAAAGAAGGAAATTTTGACAATTTAAATGAAATGATACTTTCAGTATTGTGATTATCTCATTCTCAGAAATGTATATTTTATAAAATTATATGAATTTATAAACATACAAACATATCAATATTAGAGTTATATTTTATTTTTCCTTAATAAGATTTGAGTTCTCTTTCTTTTTTGCTTCTGCAAGTTGCATTTAGAAAAAGTATATATATCCTATGTTTTGTTTTTATTTTTTGCTTTTTTTTTACTTTTTGTGTTGGTTAAAATATTCTCTTGGACTTGGTTCCAGAAGTGATATATAATCAAATGACCATATTTTTCTCTGTTCCATTTTTTCAAAAAATTATAATCAATTTTTTGAAATTTTAATTAGTCTGAAATCCATTTGCTTTATTCATTAACTTTAATGGTTGTAAAAGTTTCCTAAGCATAAAAAAGTTGCAGATTAGATTTAAATATGTCATGTCTAATGTAGTTGTTTTAAAAGCTAAATTATCCTCCATTATTATATAACTGGTATTCTAAATATCACATCTTTCCAACGTTTGACTGTTCTTCTGTAACTTGATTTTTAAGGGATATAAAATGTTTGCATCAGAGAAATCATATGCTTCAGATCACTAAGTGAGAACTACATGGCATTTGCTAAATCATGCTAATAGTAGAAAAGCCTTACAAACAATAAGAATATTTTTCAAATATTTTAAACATCCCATGCAAAGTTTACTTTTAGCATTCACTGCAACCATCAAGAGAGTCTAAAGTAGAGGAAATATGAATGAAAGAGTCTGAAATTAATATAAAAGAAATAGTAATCACTTTATTTGCTAAATTTTCATATTTGTCATAATTATTTAGACATAATACAAAACTGTCAACTCAAATCATATACCTAAAATATGGACAGCCACTTATTTTAGGCAAAAATTTAAATATTAAGTAACTGGTAGAATGAACTTTTCAACAAATAAGGCATATATACTGTCCCTAGTGGATCTGAAAACTTGCTCTAAATCTAAGAAAAAGATAAATTTTCTATAGTAAAAGGTGGAAAAACTTTCAAACCTTAACCTGGAGTTGCATTAAAATCTTAGAATGTTTTGACCACAAAATGAGTAAAATAGTTCAATTAGTAAATGCAATGGAAGAAAGGATTCAGATTTTAAAAACACTTTTTATTCAAAATTTGATTAAGAGGTGACTATATTTGACTAGGACCTGAATATTTATCTAAATCTGAATCTGAATGTATGTGTGTATATAAAGGCATCATGAAAACTGGAGAAAAAGATTTGCTAATCTGCTTTCTTACCTTAAAGTTGTAGAATTACAATGCTTCAAGATGCCTTCTCTATATTTCTGATAACTCATAGATTACACGTAGTCATTGATGTAAAAAAATATAAAATATCTGAATATCTCACAATTGGAATTATATTTAGAAATAAGCACTTGCTTCACTGACGTATTAGTAGGAGTATATGTATTTGTGCTCAACTTTTATGTAGTTTGAGCAAAATAACATTAGATTCTTACTGAACATTCCTAAAAACAACAAATAATTTAGAATTAGTTTTCAAGAACACAAAGACAAATGTTAAATTGTAACTACCAAATTCTTAAGATTTATTGGTACAAAAATGAAAAACAAAATTATATCAATGTTATCAAACATCTTTATATGTGGCTTAAGTTTTAAAAGATGAGGTTTAGTAAAGGAAAATGTTATTAATTGAAACATATTTTACACACAAGTATAAGAACACTTGAGTATATACAGCTGGGGAATTGACGAACAATAACACATTAGATATATGATAGGTACATGTATTTTTTTAATGTTTATTTATTTTTGAGAGGGATAGAGAGAGACAGAGAACAAATGGGGCAGGGGCAGAGAGAGAGAGGGACACAGAATCTGGAGTAGGCTCCAGGCTCTGAGCTGTCAGCACAGAGCCCGAGGCAGGGCTCGAACTTGAGAACCATGAGATCATGACCTGAGCTGAAGTCAGACGCTTAAGTGACTGAGACACCCAGGCACCCCAGTATATGCATATTTTTAAATGATATATAAACATATATGACACACATTTGTGATATATATAAAGCCATATCATATATGATAAATAAGTATATCATACATAATAAAAATGTGTATTACCTGGAACTTGCTTCCCTTTATAATTTCCCCAATCCCTTTGTTTCACCAAAAAATGGAAGAAGTAATGACACCTCATTCACTGTAAAGGGTAACACTGCATCAAGTAATCATTTAGCATTGTAAGAGCTAATTTACTCAGCTGAGGGGCACAAAAATCAGATTCAATGTAAAGTAATTTTTTAAAATGTTATTTCTGTGTTAATAGGTAATTGTGGTGGGTGGTTGTGGGACGTATGGAAGGTATTTCTCAACACTAATGTGGGGTGTCTGGGTGGCTCAGTTGGTTAAGCGTCGGCTTTAGGCTCAGGTTATTATCTTGCAGTCCGTGAATTTGAGCCTTGGGTCGGGCTCTGTGCCTGGAGCTTGGAGCCTGCTTGGGATTGTGTCTTCCTCTCTCTCTGCCCCTCCCCCACTCATGCCCTGTCTCTCTCTCTCTTTCTCTCTCTCTCTCTCAAAAATAAATAAACATTAAAAATTAAAAAAAATAAACAGAACTAATATTATGTGTGAGTGACAGAATCTGGGATGGTTGGATTAGTTGATGGAGGCTTTGTATAGGCTTTAAACAATATGGATCAAAAGGCTAAGAATCTCCCTTAAGTGGTATGAAACCACCAGTAAAAGAAAGATAGCCACTCCTGCACAGACATTTGGGGTATAAATAGCATGATTCAAGAAAATAATATCACTAGGTGTTCAAAAGAAAAGGAGATAAAAATGAGAAATAGATACAGATTTATATTTAGATATACTTGGCAAAGATTTCAATAATTCACTAACAAGGCATTTTTGCTCCTTATTAGGAGATACACATTAACTTGATTTTAGTTTATCATTTATGGCAAGTTAATTTTTTTAAGCTTGAGTTTAAGAGTTATTCTAGAGTCCATAATATGTCTTATACTATGTATCCAAATGATAGAATATTATTTATAAAAGTGGCTACTATTAATATGCAAATACCATACTAATGTTCTTTCATGTGGCAGTACCTCTTAGGAAGCCGTTTTTAAGAAATAAAAACTATTGTTTAAGATGGAAACTTTTGGAGTACCTGGCTGGCTCAGTTGGTTGAACATCCAACTCTTGATGTTGGCTCAAGTTATGATCTCACCATTGCGAGATGGACCCTCCGTGGGGCTTCTCACCAGGCATGGAGCCTGCTTAAGATTCTCTCTCCTTCTCCCTCTGTTCCTCCCTCCACTCACGTGCGCTTTCTCTTCCTCTCACAAAAAATAATTTAAAAAAATCACAAATGGAGAAACAACCTTACAGAGAAATATAAGGAAATATTTACATCAAACAAATATTGAGAGGAGGGAAAAAAAGGTGAAATCTGAAGAAAATATTTTCAGCAGTAAGAAAAAACAATGTTGAAGGAACAAAGAATGTCATGGGTCAAAGTGAGGAAGTGAGAGTCTAATTAAAGCAAGGTAATGGAGGGAATGTTTAGAGGAAAGGTGGAAGGTAGAGGGGATTACTAATCAACAACTGGGAGTTGTAGAGAACAGACCAGTTTGGGAAGGAGTAGAAAAAAGGGCAACTCGGGGCACCTGGGTGGCTCAGTCGGTTAAGCGTCAGCGTCCAACGTAGGCTCAGATCATGATCACACGATTCGTGGGTTGAAGCCCCGCGTCGGGCTCTGTGCTGACAGCTCAGAGCCTGGAGCCTGTCTTCGGATTCTGTGTCTCCCTCTCTCTGACCCTCCCCTGCTCACGGTGTCACTCTCTTTCTCTCTCTCTCTCTCTCTCTCTCTCTCTCTCTCTCTCTCTCTCCCTCTCTCTCAAAAAATAAAATAAAATAAATTTAAAAAAAGAAAAAAGGGCAACTGTAAGTTCAGATTTGAAAGTATGCACAGCATTTAGAGAAAATAACAAAGAAAAAATTCTTCATGAGGAGAACCAAACAGTTTGGCTACCAACTCAGCCTCCCAGACCCATTCGTGGGAAGGTTGGAAAACAAATGATCTCTAAGTTATTTGGAAATTAGATGACAAAGTAATTGAAGCTTTTTTTTTTTTTTGCATATAACATAACTGTGTTACCAAGTAATGTCCTCATCATTTACAAGATGTTTGAAAGAGTAAGCTCTACCTCCACTCTTCACTTAATTCTGATTTTCAAATCATTTATTTGTTCATCCATTTGTATTTATTTCTTAAGTCACAGATGTTCATATTGCAACAATTTCCTAGGAAAATGTTTC
This sequence comes from Cryptoprocta ferox, assembly GCA_028646485.1. Taxonomy (NCBI): domain Eukaryota; kingdom Metazoa; phylum Chordata; class Mammalia; order Carnivora; family Eupleridae; genus Cryptoprocta; species Cryptoprocta ferox. The sequence continues at coordinate 87,104,784 of CM053567.1, read as the reverse complement.
TAGCTGCAATGATGCATTTCTGTGAAGCCATACAAATACTTTCCAGTGGCACACCTGAAGTTAGTGGCATGTGTGGTGTGGTTGAGGAAAATGTGCTGCTTGAGACACTGCATCTGTGAACCCAACTGGACAGTATGGGGAAAACTTATATTGAAAAACAAATTAAATTTAAATCCTGGGCGAAGGACAACAAACATTTGAGAAAGAAAATGAAAAAGATGCAGTGGCACATTTTCCCATTGAAGGAAAAAGGATTTCTAATGAGCTAATATTTTCTTTTTCATGATTGACTAAAATAATAGGGGTAGGCCACTTGACTGGTGTGCATCTCCATCTGGGTCAGGTTTTCCATTTCCATTGTCAAACACGCTAGTAATTACGTTCCCCATTCAAAGAATGCATGCTCTGCCACAGTGCTCTCTCCAGTTCTGTCACTTGTGCTCAGTATCATTCCAGTTCTGCCTCTAATTTTGATCTCTCTCCACTTATTTCCTTTATTCATAACTCTTCTCTGTACTGAGCTCCTAATGGTCTCTGTCATTCTCAAAATGTCAACCTCATGTTATCAAAGATGTCCAAAACAATGCCTATATTAACGGGCCAACATAAACAACTTCATATCATTTACAAATGAACTAACAACTTTCACTTAAAAATTGTTTTTAATGTTTATTTATTTTTGTGAGACGGAGGGAGACAGAGCACAGGCAGAGGAGAGGCAGAGAGAGAGGGAGACACAGAATCAGAAGCAGGCTCCAGGCTCCCAGCTGTCAGCGCAGTGCCCGACGAGGGGCTTAAACCCACGCACTGTGAGATCATGACCTGAGCCGAAGTTGGTCGCTTAACTGACGGATGGTCGCTTAACTGACGGAGCCACTCAAGCGCCCCCAACAACTTTCACTTTTATCCAGTACCATATAATTACATTTTGATTTTTATAACTGAAGAATTCCAGAAAATATAATATTTTTGCTGGAAAATATTATTGATTTTCACAGCTTCCCAATGGTCTTAAAATTTATATGTGAAAATGCTTGTTTTACAAGGTGTAAAAATAATATTCTCAAATATCTCTATTTTAGATTGTGAAATTTATTCTACATACTTCTGAACCTTTGATTTTTAGATAATGTGTACCACTTAATAAGTTCCAGTGCACTAAACAAAAAGAAAGAACTACATCCAGGTCCTATTTGTGTTTTTAATAAATTATAAACTCAGAAAACATTATTGTACACACAACTGCATAACTTAGAACAGAAAGGTAGGTAGATATTTCAGAAATACCTAAAAATATACTTCTTTTTAAGCTCTTTTTAAGTTTCCTTATTTACTTATTTAGAGCGCATGTGCACGCAAACAAGTAAGGGATGGTTAGAGAAAGAAGGAGAGAATCCCAAGCAGGCTCCCTGCTCAGCCCACAGCCAGATCTGGGACTCCATCTCATGAATCATAAGATCATGACCTAAACCAAAATCAAGAGTCAGTCACTTAACTGATTGAGACATCCAAGTGCCCCAAAATATAATTCTATTTAAAATTTGAAACAACCATATACCATATTATTGAGGCAAAGAAAACCTAAGAAAAGATCGTAGAAAATTATTCATTTTACTAAAATAATATTAAGATAATAATAATATGTACATATTGTGATATGTATGACAATTTGAATAATAAGGGCTTTCAAAATGATTTCATTATGTTTTAGTTAAAATATAAAAACACTACAAAACTACATTATTTTAATTATTTAATACATTTATTATATTGAATAACATCTTACCTGGGTGACATTATTTTAATATGCACTTTTTTCATAAATTTTATCTTACTTATAGGGTTTAATATAAACTATATTTGTCTATCTCAAATAAAGAATACTAATCCCCCAAAACTATATATATAATATAATTTACCAATATGGGGTAGAATATTTTATTTTAAAACGCACAACTTTAAACTATCTTGATGTTGAACTACTGTGGATATATTTCATCAGTTATTAACATTGCCCTTTTAGATTAATATCAAGTCATCAAAAATTTGGAGTACTCTTGACCCTTTTCCCAATGTGTAAATTAGTAATATAATGACAATATTCAGACAGGCAAATATAGACTATGCTCCCTTTGATGAAAACAACGTGAGGTATGGCTTCCCTACTGAGAATCATCTTAGTTTGTAAGATAGTAATTTAGAATGGCTATATCTGCAAAATATATTGAAAGAAAGAAAATGTGGAAAACATAATCTGCAACACCTTTATATGTCATTTTATATTTCTTTTTTTTATTATATACTTTGGAACATAATGTAAACTAAGAAGAGTTTCAACAAATTGTCAAAAAAGTATTTTATTGATAATATTCTGACTTTGATTTTTATTTGCTTGCCAGATTTAATTTGAAAGGAAAAAAATGCAGTATTGTGCATGAACAGAAAATGATGATTTCAAAAATAAAGAATTATTTTTCATTTGGAAAACTAAATGCTTTAATCAATGGCACAATATACATGTTTACTCAGAAACATTAAATATCAATCTAGCATTTTCAGGTTTTATTTTGTTATTATTTAATCCCTCTTTACCACTCTTTCAGTTTCTTTCCTTTTTTCCATCTTTACCATAAATTGAACTGTTTCCCACGCACCTCTGGATATATTGAATGTAGCATTTTCCAGCAATGGCAAATATATTTTGGCTTACAAACCAGTACCAAATATTAATTTCATTTTGTTTCAGAGAAGTCAATACTTTCTGTATGCTAAAGATATTGGAAGCAATAGAAATCAAAACTTTGAAATATATAGTATTTGAAAATAACTCCATAAAACTTTTATTTTATTTTATTTTTGAAACTTTTATTTTAAAAAGTCATTGCATTGGACATTTATTTAAGGAGTTTTGTACCTATAGCTGGTGTATCATTTGCAATATAATAAGTACATATTTTTAAAATATTACATAAATTGTTTAAATGTTAGAAGAATTGAAAGAGCACTTAGAGTTACTATTAAAAATCTGAGGCTAAGACATGAATATTTTTTGAACTATAGAGGTCGTATGTCAGCATCCCTACATTGGCGTTTATTACAGAATTAGTTAATCTTCATTAACCTTCATCAATTCATTATCAAAAACAGCTTGAAAATAGAATCACTTTCAGAAAACAGAAATAATTTCCATGGTTTAGCTGGCAAGTTATTAACAAAAGATTTATGGATTCAAGTAAACTATTTTACTGAATATCATTATAGAGTTTAGAATAGATGCATTTTAAATAGCAAATAAAAGACATTATTCATTCAACACTTTGGTGGCTATTATGCTAATCAGATCATTTGCCTAAAATGTGTCCATATGGACATTTTCTGTAAATGTTTTCTTTATTTCCACATTGTAGGCCAAACTCCTCCCAGGTCGAGATAGAAGTTAAGTTAGAAATTGGTTAACTAAAGATGACAATAAATTGTTTTAAAGTTTGAGCTTGAAAGAGCAGCAGACATCCGAAATTATATGTAAAATATATATATGTATATATATTATATATTACACATATAATATTTTATTTGGAATTTAATTTACATGAAGAACATTTATGAAATTCACATGAATTTGAGGTGTTTCCAGTTGATTGGGTTTTTCTTACCTCATTTTGCTTTGCCACAATAAAATGAGATTTGCCATCTTGTGAGTAGAATATGTAGCACCAAAGGAAAAATAATATGAATTGAAGAACACTATAATAGTTATGCAAGTGTATATTCATGTATATTGTTAGAATTCAAACTTACAGGCAAATATGAATGTTTTTCTTAGTACATTATATTTATTATATATACACAACTAAAGACTAAGTTGCATTGAATTGACCAAAAATTTTCCAAAATAAAATATATAATTTTTTACTTTTTTACTACTAAATGTTTATAACTCAAGAGAATATATTCCAATGTGTATATATATATATATATATATATATATTTGCAACATGAAACTGGCCAAAAGCAAGAAAAATTTTCAGAAAAAATATAAAGACATGCCAAGGAATACACAGTTGATCTTCATTATTTGTGAATTCGCATCCCCACTATAACTCATTTATTATCCAGAATCAATACTTATGGCACTTTTGTGGTTATTCACAGGTGGTCAAAGCAACTAAAAAATGGAGTCACCTAATATGCGCATCCCCAGCTAGACTGAACAAAGTAAAACTTTGTCTTCTTGTTTCAACTCTCATAGTGCAAACAAGAGTCTAATTACAGGCTACTTAGTGCAACTTTTTCATCCCACATTTTTGCAATTTTTATTGGTGGTTTTGCTTTAAAATGGGTCCTAAAGATAGTGCTAAAATGCTGTCTAGTGTTCCTGTGTACAAAAAGGATGTGATGAGACTTACAGAGAAAATACCTGTTAGATCAAAGTTTTGTTCAATCATGAGTTATAGTACTGTTGGCCATGAGTTCAATGTTAATGAATCAATAATATGGATGTGCAGAAAACGGAAAAGTAAATTTGCTGAACTGTATATAAAGCTACTTTAAAAAGTGCTAAATTAACATCTATAGTGCATAATGAATCTGTGGGAAAATGGCAAAATTTATGGATTCTTGAGATGATGACCAATTGTCTCAAAAAAAGCAGAGTGGACAGCATTGTTGTAAGGCTGAAACCATACAAATTTACAATCACCTTCCTCAGCATCAGGAAAATGTTAAACCTTTCTTGATGAGTACTGAACGCTTCAAAAGGCAATACAGTGTGAAAAATGCAAAACTCGCAGGTGAAGTAGGTTCTGCAGGTCAGGAGGCTATGGAAGAATTTTTAAAATATCTGCTAAGAAAAGGGTTATGTAGAAGAGCAGGTTTTCATTACTGATGGGAATGGCTTATTTTTTAAAGAACAGAATGAACCTATGTGATGCAAAGAATTTCAGTTCATAAAGTTGTGACCAGAGGCTCACAAGAACCTGATCTTGTATTTTCCTCAGAGGCAAGAGTTCGGTATTTGCTAATCCAGTGTCTGCAGTGGCATTACGGAAAATAACTACAGCAAATAACAATGATTGACTCTAGTAGTAAACTCTAAAGACAAACCCTGAAAGAACAGAAATAGAATGCTAATTTTTTTAGTTTTTATTTAAATTCCAGTCAGTTAACATATAGTGTAGTATTAGTTCCAAGGGTACGATATAGTGATTCAACACTTCTATACTAGAATGCGTATTTTTAAAACCAGTAAAAGTGTGGTAAGTGATTGAATTTAAAGCATATTGGGAATGAGGTATATTATGGAATAAAAGAGTTAAGAGAAACTATATGAGCATCAAACAAAGATAATTCAGGTAAACACTCCATTTAAAAGACATATTTTTTTAAAGTTTATTTCTTTTGAGAGAGACAGAGAGAGTGTGAGTCAGGGAGAGGCAGAGAAACCAAGCAGGATCAGCACTGTCTGCATAAGGGCCTTGTGGGGCTTGAACTAATAAACCATGAGATCAAGACCTGAGCTGAAACCAAAAGTTGGATGCTTAACCCACTGAGCCACTCAGGAGCCCTGAAAGACGCATATTTTCAAAGTTGATTAAACAGCAAAAGACAAACCATGAAATTAGAGAAAGATCAAATTATATTAGATGATAGATAAATGTTGATATAGATAGATAGATAGATAGATAGATAGATAAACAGATAAACCAACCAGATAAAAGTTGTTTAAGTCAAAACACATTGGATATAGAAAGGATGGGAAACATGTTATAAACAGGCATGTCACTTACCAGAAATGATACAGTATTTCCAAGTTTGTAAAGACCTAACATACATTTGATTCATACAAAGCAAACCTAGAGGACATTAAGTTAAAATTTAACATCTAAAATACATACTCGCAAGTTTTCTGCTGAGGATTTAGGAACTTGGAAAGGGTTCCACTCCTCCCCTAATAAATAATAAAAACACAAATAATCTACAAAAGTATAACTTTTCTTGAGTTTATAACTTACTTTGAAGATAACCGCCTTAGCTGGAAATACAGATGTCTTCACGAAGCATTTCCAAAAAGAGAGGAGACATCACATCACCACTGGCTGTGAAAGTAAGACCAGGTTTCCATACATGTGTGTAAGAATTCTGCTGAGATGTTTGACAATTTTCTAAAGGCTGCCAGTAGTAGTGAAGGCTACAAAAAGCAGACAACTCCCTGAGAGACACGGACACAGGAAAATTCATTCCCACTAACAGGTTTTCATTATGGACTTTACATATTAAGCTAAAACAAAACAAACAAAAAGAACAAGCAAACAAATTTGAGGACAGAGTGGGATATCAGAAAAAAATCATTCTCAGTGTCACAGACCTGCAGCAAGGGCGGGAAGGTAGGGAGGCAATCAGTACAAGTCATTGAAATTCTAGAAAAACAAAGAAAGAGGCAGGAGAAACACTTGGAAAGATAAAGGCCAAAGTGTTTCCTCAAATTATAATAAAAATCAAACCACAGGTTCAAGAATTTCTGAAAACATAAATAAAGACAAATATCAATAACACACATATACATGCAACAGAAACAAAATGTTAAAGCAACCTGAAGAAATATAAAAACAAAATACATATAGAAAAAAAATAAAAGCAAAATGTGTTTGTGAACAAACCAAAAAATATGTTTTGAGATTCTGCCCCTCCCATGCATGCGCTCTCTTGCTGTCTCAAAAATAAATAAGTAAACAGTAAAAAAAAAAAAAAAAAAAAGTAATGAAGAGTCTTGAAGGTATAGGTTATGGTAAAAACTGAGAATTACCTAGATATGAATTCATTTTTATGTATCCTGTATGTGATTTCTTCTTAATCTGAGAATTGATCTTTCATTAGGTCTGTAATTTGTCAGTAAATCTCACTAATAAATATTTGAGACTCTAACATATGATAGTCATTTTTACCTGTCTTCCATGTCACTTAAACCTCACTCCTTATTGTTCATTTTTATACTTTTAACCATTAGGGTTAATTCTATCAAGTTTTAAATACACTACATTTGTTCTAATTTTAGCTATCTCTAATATATTATGAATGACTCAGTGATGTGTTTACTTTTGTTAGTTACTTTCTAAGTAAGTTACTTTTGTAAGTTTTGTAAGCTGCTTACTTGTAAGTTCCTTTTTTTAAAGTTTATTTATTTATATTGAGAGAGGCAGAGACAGATCAAATGGGGGAGGAGCATTGTGATGGGTTCTCCTTCGCGAGGAGGGGTCCTGGGGAGATAGACGACCAGCGACGCAATGGGACACTCCTCAATGGGAGCGTGGACGTTCCCAGACACCACTGGAAACGTGTACATCCCCGAGAGCAATGGAGACGGACCAAGAGCTGATGGCTAATGGCAAACTTTATTAGGAACGGCATCTTATTTTATACCCTCCTTGCAAGCATGGAGAGCATAGTAAATGTTTAGTCACCAGTAAATGTTTTAACCAGAACAATAGGTGCGGAAAAGGAAAGGACAGATCAGGAACAGCTTGCAACTGTGCGTGGGTGTATCTCCGGTGCCGTAGTTTCTTGATCCACTTGGCTGATGACCAGGGACGCTCTGTCCTGCACGTCCTCCTGGGGCTTCAAGTCCCATGTTCCCAGCGTTCTGAGAACAGAAGTGCCGTAAGGACAGTTCATGCGCAAAGACAGTGCGGAGAACAGAGGCCCGATAAGGACAGTTTGTCCCATTTCCACAGAGCATAGTGGGAGAGAGAGAGAATTCCAAGCAGGCCCCGCTCTGCCAGCCCAGAGCCCGATGTGGGGCTTCAACCCACGAAGCCCTGAGCCAAAACCAAGAGTTGGACCTTTAACCAACTGAGCCACCCAGGTGCTCCACTTTTGTAGCTTTTAAATGCACTACACTTGTTCTAATAACTTTAATATGTTATGAATGACTCATTTATGTGTTTAGTTTTGTTCGAATTAACATTTCAACTTCTCAATTTAATTAACACTTAAATTAAACCTGCTTGTTTTTACAATCTGATGATTCCAATATCTGAAGTCTTACGATATCTGATTATGTTGTCTATTTCTTTCCATATTTCCTTCTTGTATATCTTGTTTCTATGTGCTTTATTATGTTTTGTTTTTTTGTCAACTTATATCTCATGAAAGTATATCTGTGTAAATAATTTTAAAACAAAGTGGAAAGTAGGTTCCCAAAAGGTAGTATTAACTTGCTTTTGCCAAGTATCTGGGGTTATAATCATACTGGAATAACTTTAAACTACATTTCTGTCTTGAAGTTTTTCAGGTGACAATGGTTAATATTTGTGCCAACCAAAAAAAAAAAAAAAAAAAAAAAGGGGAGGGGGATTTTTATGGAGGAATACATTCTCTCAAAAGATATAAAATAGAAACTTCTAAAGAATCAAAATTCAGCACAGGCAGTTTTGTTTACCATTTTTAGAAAAAAAATGCCTAATTGTAGTTCATTCTCATGCAAAATATATTGCCCTTTACAGTCCTGCTTGGCTGGGTTTTCCTACTAAATTTCCAAGCTGGTTGGCCCTTGAGCTTTGTTTCTAGTCCTCTGTCCTTCAGGATCCCAAAGAATCTCCTCTCAACTTTAGCAAGGCCAGTGTATGTTCTCAAGAGAATGGCCTCATTTCTAAGTAATTTTTATATTCTTGCCTGCCCATTGTAGCATTACAGCAATATATTTTTATGTTTTATTCAACTTTTAAAATTATCTTAGTTGTAGAATTGCTTAGAGTTTCTAGTCTGAACTACTGCAGAAGAAAAAGCCAAAGATCACTTTCAAAAATAGGAGTCCATCCTTTTGCATTATGGATTTGTGATACATTCCAAATAAAATGGAGATAAAAAGTTAGCATTTGAACTTTGAGGTTATTAGCATAAGGAGCCATGAAACTTAAATTTCTCCTGGGAGTTGATTTAATATCTGTCTGGATTTCAAATGAATGTGGCAATTTTCTTCAATCTTTAAAATGAACTTTATTGAATCTAATAATGTAGTATCATTCTCAATTATTTAAGATATTTTGTCTTATGCAACATACAGACCTAGTATAAGTTGATATATGTCCAAAATTAAGCATGTTTTGTTCAAACTTATTGCAAAAATTCTGCCTGCTACATTTTCCAGTATTGCAAACCTATATTATCTTGGTTATCCCATTAAGAGAAGAGTCAAAATGATAGCTAAAGAATTCCCATTAATCTTACAAATATAGGAGATCAAAATATTACTACACAGTAATATTGATTTCAGAAGGAATGTAAGCATTTTATGAAACTGTTAAGAAAAATTTACAGTTTTCTTCAGTTTTATGTTGTAATATATTCAGAATATATTTCAAGATAAAGTTGTAGTAAATTCTTTCATTTAATTTTATGTAAAATATGTTTTTGATTGTTATATATAAATCCAGACAGTTAAAGTAGGTTTTTAAAAGTATGATTAACAGTAAACCACAATTATTTATTCCTTCTTCTCACCTAGATAACAAAAAATAAAATTATTGTTTCTAGTAAAAATAATTATAACATACACATCCATTTGTGAGTTGGCACAGAGTTTTTTGTTATTATTGCAAACCTGTCAAATTCAACATGAGTCATCACTAAAATATGTAAAAATAAAGGTTGGTCAGTGATATATGTTATCAAATGCAAAGTATTCTTATTGAACAAATGTGATTCCCTATGATAATTTCTGAGTCTCTTCTATTTGCCCCTTATTATCAACAGGGGAAATTTTCTTTCTTTATTTCTCACTAATCATTCCTGACAAATAGTTGGCAAGCTTAACGGTGAAGAGCTGCCCATAGGGTTCTAGGTCAATCTCACCCCTCGGGAAGAAAACACACATGATGTCTATGAATAAATGCCCTCCAACAGAGGAAAAGGACAATGCTTTACAGAGTGCTTGTATGAGTTTTTCCCCATGTATAATTAGCTAATCTCTTCGTAGTGGGATTTAACTATTTGTTTTAGGTGTTTTCTTCTACCAAGGAATGCAACGGTTTTAAATTGTATTAAGTCCTCAGACAATCATTCTTGTTTTGAATTAAAAAAAAAAAAAAAAGAAAGGAAGGAAGGAAAAAAGGCAGAGAAACTTTATTAAAAAAATTCTAAATTCTACTCAAAGTACTAATGAAAATATCTTACTGAAGATAATAGCAATACAGTATCTGTGACTTGATTGTGTGTGTGTGTGTGTGTGTGTAATTTTTTCCAACTAGATTAAAATAAGAAATGTTATCATTTAGAAGAAAAACTTGGAATTATTCTAGCAAAACTGTTATGCATATTATATTTTCAGATGGTTGAAATGAAGTTAATACTTTAAATTTGATGACTTATGGGTAAATTTAATTTAAAACCCACTCATTGTTCTGAAATTTTCCAAAAATAATGATAATGGCACTGAAAATGGCTATGATGACTCCCTGCAAATACGTATCTTTTCAGCTTTAACTGTGGGGGTGTTGTTTACTTATTCAAAATAATTGGGTAGTATTTGTGTTTTAGGTATGGACCTAATCTTGGAATAAATAAAAATAGATTCATTTTGTGATATGGTCTAGAACCTGTTACAGTGATGAAATAGACTTATCTTTTGCTCTCCTGTTACCCACCTCTGTGCTCAGCACTAAAAGAAAACATTGAGGAAAACAAGGATTTACAGTAAGTCTTTCCACTTAAAAGAATGAACATCATTATATTTTTATTATTATTTTATTATGGTTTAAAGTTTGAGGCTAACATGCACTTTATGCAAATTAATACTGTTTTTCTAAACATATAATATGCCTTGTACAAATGTGAGTAAATACAAAATATTAAAAGTACTTTCACCTAAAACACATTGGGGATAAAATACTCTTCATTTGAACCATCAACATAGAGTTTACACTAAAGGTAATTTTTAATCATTCATTTAAATGGGATTAAAACAAAATAAGTATTAATTGATTGAAACAGAGAAAATTAAATGGAAAGATGAAGTGGTAAAGAGCCTAGAGAAAATTGCTCAGTTTGCATATAAATTAGGTAATTAGCCTCTCACCTGCCCAGGTAGAAGTTTATAACCCTAATTAAAATAATTATATAAACTTCCAAGACTCATTAGGAAAATGTGAAAAATAAAATAAAATGCATTATTGCTCTTTATGTAATTTTACTTGAACTTAGTTAATAACACTTCCATAGATTAAGTTGATTTAAACATTTTCATGCACACATCCCTTTTACATCCTTATTATAGTTAAAGATTCTAAGAGATTTACTTAAAAGTAAAATTCAAGATAAAAATTTAATCTAAAGAAGATGAGAATAAATAGAATGATGGTATTTGAAAACACTTTAAGAATTAACTTTATTTGTTATTTCAGAATGTATGTGGTTATCTTACAATGCTTCTATAATCCATAATTTTACAAGTATAAGTACTGATTTTTAATTAATTCCTAAATATGTACGGTTTTAAAATATTAAAAAATGTTAAAATACTATGGTTTAACAAAGAAGCCTCAACCTTAAAACAGATCAATCCTTTGAAATATGAATGAATAAAGTATGTATATATTTAACATTAATTTATTTAAAAAACATTTAGGGAACATTTATGTATAAGAAATTGTGTTTATGAGAAGATGAGTAGGACATTAAAACGAGCAAGACAAGTTTCCTGATTCCAAGGACTTTATGTGCTTGTGATGTACATAAAACAAAACCAATGAACAAGAAAAATACATGGTGGTTAGTTATAGATGCCATAAAGCTATCAATGCATAAGGACTAAAATAAATCACAAAATGAGGGGAAACAAACCCATATATATATATATATACATATATATATATACATATACACACATATATATATGTATATATATATGTCAAGTACTTTTAAAGATATCTTAAACATGTTTTAATATTTAATTTTAATGACAAGATATTCTGATTTATTACAGATGGTAAGTTTGAGGTTAAGAGAAATCTGTAACTTTGAATTTTGAAAGGCTTCATGAATTATGCGACTGCTTACTATTTTGCTAGACAAAAATAAGTGGACATTAGGAGGTAGAAACAGAAATGCTATTGAAAGAAGTAGAAAAATAGGGGAAAAGTGGAAAATATTAAATTTACAGTGTGACTACAGCATAGGATTTAAGAAAGGAAATAATAGGAGCCAATATATAGTTGGAAGGATGGAGACATTAGGAGATTCTAATAAAGTACTGGAATTGTACACGAAGAATTTAAGACAGAGTGAGTGAATATATATGCAGTAGGTGTGAGAAGTGAGGATAACTGAAAATTGATGAAGAAAATGACACCGTTTGGAAAAATGAAACTTTAGTGAAATTTATAAGGGAGAGATGGACTAAATTCATTTGAGAATACAACTTCAAATTACAAAAAATAACTTAATACTCTAAGCTAGTATTTTATCATCTCCTAAAAGATACCCTTAGCCAATGTCATCACAATCATACCAGCTTTCTAATGGCTCTTTTATCTGCCAAGAAAGATGGTTTCCCAGAACTTTGGGCTTTTTTTTCCCGGTCTGGAATATACTGTTCCTGATACTTCTATGGCTCTTTCCTCTCTCCTATGTAAATTTTGCTTGGTAATCATTGCCATAAAGATCTAAAACTGACCACTCATAAATTTATATTTTTTCCTTAAGCAATGTCTTTCATTATTTATTTTTTCTATATGTTAGTAGAAGTAACCATCTGTTAAAATACTCTGGAATTTACTTATGCATTATATTTATTTCTTATTCTGTTTCCATTGCCAATAGTGTAAGAGTGCAGGCATTTTTATCTATTGTCTATTGTCAAAAGTGACTATTATCCATTTTCTCTATCATTACTGTTTACTTCTATGGTTTGTGTTCTCCCACAATAATGTAACCATGGGTCATCTTTTTTGTTTATTCAATAAACTATTCTCAGTGACTTGAACACTGGATGGCATAGAGTAGATATTTAATGAATAATTTTTTAATAAATAAAAAAAAAAAGAGAGGCTCCTTGCTCAGTAAAGTGTCCAACTTTGGCTCAGGTCATGATCTCACCATTCCTGGATTCGCCATGCATTGGGTTCTTTGCTGACATCTCAGAGCCTGTAGCTGCTTTGGATTCTGGATTCTGCATCTCCATCTCTCTCTGCCCCTCCCTTCCTCACACTCTCTCTCTCGCTATCTCTAAAAAATACATAAACGTTAAAATTAATTAATTAATAAGGATAAAATATTGCTTAATTTTGCTTAATAATGCTAATAGAAGACAAAAATATTTTATTATCAAGTAACCCCATTTAATTTTATAGTGAAAGGTTAATTTACCTGAAACTAATGAGTAATTACATCAAGATTACAAGATAAGAGATGACATTAACATAAAAAAGTCAACTGCTTTCCCATACTCCGTCAATAAACAAGGGAAATTTGAAACTTGAAACACAATGCCATTCAAATTAGCACACAAATAAAGGACAAAATAATCAACAAAATATGTACAAGATCTATATGAGGAAAACTATAAAACTCTGATGAACAAAATCAAAGAATTAAGTAGAGATATAGTCCATGACATAAGTAAGAATACTTGACATTGTCAAGATGTTAGTTCTTCCCAATGTGATCTGAAGATTCAATACAATCTCAATCAAAATCCCAGAAATTTACTTCGTGGATATTAACAAAATGATTATAAATTTTATATGCAGAGGCATAAGACACAGAGTAGCCAATACAATATTGAAAGAGAAGATTAAAGTTGTAGTCCTGATACTACCCACTGTAAGACTTACTATAACACTATAGCAATCAAGACAGTGTAGTATTGGTAAAAGGATAGAGAAATCAATGTAACAGAATAGAGATCCCAGAAAGAGAGCCACATAAATATAACCAACTGATCTCTGACAAAGGAACAAAGGCAATGCAATGGAAAAAAGGCTTTACAACAAAGTGGACATCCATATGCAAAAAAATAAACCTAAACACAGACCATATACTCTTCACAAAACTTAACTCAAAATAGATCACAGTCTAATGTAAAATGTTAAATTTTTAATATCATAGATGATACCATAGGATAAATTCTAGATGACCTATGATTTGGCAATGACTTTTTAAATATACCACCAGGGACCCAATCCATGAAAGAATTAATTAATAAGCTGGACTTCATTAAGATTAAGAAATTTCTGGTCTGCAAAAGACAATGTCAAGAAAATGAGGGACAAAACAATCTGGAAGAAAATATTTGCAAAAGACATGTCTGATAAAGGACAGTTTTCCAAAACACACAAAGAACTCTTAAAAACTCAACATTATGAAAGCAAATTATGTGATTTAAAAATGGGCTAAAAATCTTAACAGATACCTCACCAAAGAAGAAATAGATATAGTGAATAAGCATACAAAAAGATACTCCACTTCTTATATCATCAGTGAAATGGAAATTTAAATAATGAGATACCACTATGCACCTTTTAGAATGGTCAAAATCAAGAACACTGACACCACCAAATGCTGACAAGGATTGAGAGCAAGAAGAACTCCCATTTACTAGTGGGAATGCAAAATGATACAGACATTTTGGAAAATAGTTTGGTGGTATGATAATAAAAGTAAAATACTTTTATCATACAATCCACTGATTACATTTCTTTCTTTAAGTAAATATTGCTATAAAATTTATTTCAAAGCATTGTTTTAGTTGCATTCATGAATTTTTAATACATTGTGCATTCATGTTTAATCAGTTCCAAACAATTTCTTGTGATTCTTTCTTAAAATTTATTTTGAAGTATACAGTACAATTCTAAAAGTCTGAATGGTTTCCAGCTAGCATTCTATTATTAATTTATATTTTAATGTTTTATGGAGTGAGAGGATCCTTGCCATGCCATAAATTCTTACCAACTTACTGAGACTTATTTTAAAAGGAGAACATGGTCCATCATGGTCATGTTTTCTGTAAACTCGGAAAAAATGCATATTTTACTGTTATTTATTCAATTGTTCTAAAAATGTCAAACTGGTCAAATTGGCAGTGTTTTGCACGACTTCTTTTTTTTCTTTCAAAACTTCTATACTAATTTTCTGTGTATTGTTTACTGGTCCCCAAGAAAGATATATTGAAATCTCATGCTGTATTTTAGATATACCTGGCCATTTTAATTAGATAATTTTTGTTTTATGTGTTTTGAACACCTGTTTTGGGATAATTACACATTTAGATTGTTATATTTATTAATTATATAAATAGCTCTTCCTGCTATTACATAAATAATTATTTAATTAATGATAAATTATTAACCTAAGTAAATAAATATTTAAATAAATAAATAGGAGAAGAAGGAGCTATTTTTCCCGTAGAATGTCAATCGATAAGTGGAGAAGGGGTTAGAATGTACTTTAAAAAAATAATTATCTGGCAAACTTTAGAGTTGCATTTAATTGAATCATGAAACCAATGGATGCTAAACCTAATGTGTAAATCTTGGATAAAGAACAAGATATTTTCATTGTCTTCAATTATCTTCTCTTTAAATAATAACCTATTACTTAATTATATAATTCTATGCTATGTCACGTCATATTATACATTATTTAAATATATAATACTTCATTATAAAGGAAATGAAGAGTTACTTTATGATGGAGAAACCTAGAAGACATCACTTATATGACACTTAAAAACACCACTGATGAGACAAATGGATTTTGTAGGCCATCTGATGGGAGGTGATAAGGATTGAACAGCCTCGTGTTGATAATGTTATTGTCCAACTTGCAGATCCTAAAAACTAACCTGAGAAACATCAGACAAAGAAATTGAGTAAAGTTATGAAACATTAATGTATCCCGTAATCTTCAAAATTGTTTGGTTGTTGTGAAGGTCAAGGAAAGACTGTGGAAATCATCTTCATTGAAGAACTGAAGAGACACGGCATCAGGAAAAACACATCGTTCTGCAGGGGATTGCTTTCCTTAAAAACTATTAAGTCAGCTTTTGAACTTAAAAGCATTCTCAGAGTGAAAGATACATGGCATTTCTTTGTATGGCTTTTAGCAACTTTCCTTTTAGTTGGTA
Source organism: Cryptoprocta ferox (assembly GCA_028646485.1). Taxonomy (NCBI): domain Eukaryota; kingdom Metazoa; phylum Chordata; class Mammalia; order Carnivora; family Eupleridae; genus Cryptoprocta; species Cryptoprocta ferox. The sequence continues at coordinate 87,088,667 of CM053567.1, read as the reverse complement.
TGGTTTCATACAAATATCAAAAGAAAAAAATGCAGTTTACAACAGGCACAGGAATTAGAGCAACCTAATTTATGTTCCAGGAATCACCAGGGAAACTGTTCTAATACTACTTTCTTTAATATATTTTAATATTTAATTAATTAGTTTTATACATACCATAATTAGTGGACATTAGTCCTTTATTAAACTAGTACTTAGTCATTTTCCAGTACTGTTTTGTTTTTTCTCTTTGAATTTCTTTTTTTTCTTTTTTTTTTTAGTAAATTGGAATAAGTTAGGGATGGCTATCCCACGACAAACTAAAAAAGTAGTTTTATATCAACTATAAATCTGCCTGTCTTCAGATTCTATCTCTCCCTCTCTCTCTGTCCCTCCCCTGCTGACACTGTCTCTCTCAAAAAATAAATAAAAAACATAAAAAAAGAGAGAGAATTCCAAATAGTTTTCTTAAAATAAAACTTACTTGATTCAACAAAACTTACTTGATGTGGGTTTTTTCTTCCAAAAATGGCCACTCCTTAAGCTCTGGAGAATAAGCAATGCCTAGTGGTAAAAATGCATTATCAGCAAATCTGTACATTGAGTGTCACAGCTAAAACACATTTCTGAAAACAGTTTCAATTTGTGGCTTGTGATGCCTTCGTAAGCAATTTTCAATTAACCCTCTAGAAAGTATATCTAAATATGTAATTTTACATCATTTCTTAAAGCAGCAATTTAATTTTGAAGTGCAATAAACATAATATAAATAAAATAAACACATATACAGCCGTTTTCACAAAATTGAGTTTCTTTCCTGGTAGTTTATTATTTTAATAGGAATAAAGAGATGATCACTAGTCATTTTATTTTTCACAGTTGGATTAATCCAGTTGAGCTTCATCAGGTGTTCTTATGTTTTGGTTATGATTCCCTTAAACAAGTTAAAGGAAAATGTATTATATGCCCTAAGTATACGTGTTGGGTAGGTTTAATGTATGCATACAATTAAAACATTTTTTCCCAAATAGATGTCAAACTTTATTATAGTTCTTTATTGTTTTACATCTGAATACACTCACTAAGTTTATGTCTCTGTAAGAAACATACTAGTGGTGAGAGTTCAAGTAATTATTACCTTGTTTTTCTTCTTTCCTCAACAAAATATGGAATGGACGTTACCTCTGTATTCTTAGGGGGTTTCAAAATATCTTTTTAATTTGATTGATAATTCAGTTATCAAGAAATAAGGTAGGTGGTTTTGCCTTCTATATTTATGTTTATATATATTCAACTGCTTAATATATATCTTGCATTTGATATTCTATAGGCAATTCAAACAAAACCATCTCACATGTACAATATCTTTTTTATTTCTGGCTTTCTCTGTTATTATATAGGGAATCAGTCACATTTTAGTCTAAATTTGAAGTAGAACTGTAAACCAATTCTAATCCATATCTACCATTTCATTCATCGTTGTAATGAATTTGTATAGTTTTCCAAAATATCTTCTCTATATGGGGCATTCCTTGCAGTTTTTTCTCTTCTAACCAATTGTATGAATTACAAATATGAGGTTAAGACTTTTTCAAGAAAAAAAGGTTAGACTTACAAAAATTAGTTAATTCCTTCTCAAAATAACTTATGTAGTACTACACTGTGTTAGCTTTGGGGAGATGCAGTGATAAAATAATGCACGTGGCCCTTGCCAACATGAAACTTACATAATCATCATTGGCAAATTGCATGCAGTTTAGCTTTTGACATGCAAGAACATTGATACTTTTTGCATCTTTACCTCTTCGTCTTCAAGTATTACCACTTTCACCATTCATATCTCCCATACCAGAATCCTTGCACATCTTTATGCAGATCTGTACTCTCTTGGCTCTGATGTTCATACAGAGCTGACTCTGTTTAAAGAAAGCACAGGATAATAGCAATAGTATCATCAAGAACAAAAGCAAAAGAAGTATGGAAAAATTTCATTAGACACTTACTTGTCTGGACCATTATGGTCAAAATCCTGGGTATATTATAAAAATTATTATTATTATTATAAAATTATTATTATATTACTTTTATAATATAATAATAATTATTATTATTTTAAAGTTTATTTATTTATTTTGAAAGAGAGAAGAAAAGCATGCACATGTGCAAGCAGAGAAGGGGCAGAGGGAGAGGGAGAGAGAGAATCTTAAGCAGGCTTCGTGCTGCCAGTGCAGAGACCAAAACTGGGCTCCATCTCACAAACTGTGAGATCATGACCTGAGTCGAAACCAAGTTGGACATTTAACCAACTAAGCCACCCAGGCACCCCTATCATTTTAATTATTAATGTATTTTATAAACTTTCCATCTTATATTTATCTTATTTGAATTCTTGTTGCTGTTCAGATTTAACTCTCAATTTCTCTAACCTCTTAAATTTCATTTGTATGAACCAATAGTATTTTTTCCATATTCTTATTACAGCACATATGAGACTGTACTACTGTACATTCCTTGGCATCATTTTTCCTCTAACACATAGCATGATGCTTCATGTTTAACACATAATAATTGAGTTAACAAATGATGTTTCAATCAAGAAGCTTTTTACTAAGAATAAGAAAAATTGTCACTTTGAGTATTTTGAGAGTCAGATGCCAAGATGTAATTCTACATGCAAGAGTTTAATTGGAGGAAATATTTTTGAAGGAAAAGAGAAGGTGAAGCAAGAGGAAGCTAGAAGAATCTCTAGATTATGATGCAAGTCTAGTGCCAATAATAGGAGAGGGACCAGTAAGGATGATTGGGAAGGAGAAACCTAAGACAGCAGTGCAGGTCTGATAAATTCCAGCTGGACTGGAAAAGCCCCGAACAAACACTGTGATTTAGAAACTCTCAAGTTAGAAAAGCCCTAGTAAACCTGACTGGGTAGCCACTGGCAGGGCTTAGGCTGGGCGGATCACGGCATGTGCATTAATGAGGTGGCTGGTGGTTATGAGTGAAGCAGTTGGAGGTAGCCCAGAAATTACTCTCGTCGCAAAAGTTCTTGAAAGAAAAATCTGAGAGGACCATCTTCTTGCCTGCCAAATACTATATCAAATTCTCAAGAATAAAGAGTATTAATCTAACATAATGGGAAGTCGAGAGGTGAAAGAGTTCTCAGACTTTATGTATTCACTTAATAAATGATATCCTCAATTTTCTGGTTCTTCCTAACCCTATTCTCTGCTGTTGTCTGTTTTCACCTTCATCCTCAATATTGCACGAAACATAACTGCAGAAGTTTGGAAATATCGTTTCCAGTTAAAATAGTATCCAGAAGACTAAAATAGAGTGTACTTTCTTGCATCTTTCTTAAGACCCTCTAAGATTTCCCCTCATTTGCTTTATACTGAATCAAGTCATATTCCTATTGTGACAAAGAGAAAATATCAATTTATGAGTGTGAAGATGGGACAGCCAACCTTGAGGAATAATGATGCATTAGAAGGTTTGGATATACTGAAAATGTTCTGTATCAGACAGGAAATAGATGATGACAGCTGACAAATAGCATATGCTACTAATGAACAAATTAAGGTCAATGTCAGAAATTTTATTAAAAACAGCAGAACACAAAATTCGGCTCCTCTCTTTTGCATAATGAATTAGGACTATATTTGTTAGACTCTCCTACATTTTGGTGCAGAAATTTAAGTTATACACTATCGAATATGTGTAGAAATGATGTGGCCTACATTTAGACCCGATTTAAATTTCCAGTTCATAGTTTTTCATCTCTTTCCCCACTTTGTAGTTGACTGGTATCAAAACAATCTGTACAGTAACCGTCAGTGCTATGAATATAGCAAAGCCATATGTGGAAAGAGAATGGATCTTTAAATTCCCTTCAGGAAAGCACAATGAGTAGTCAAATAATATAGTCAAAAGAAAACTTTTTGTTTGTTTGTTTTGTTTTTTGCTTTAAGATTTGGAGGGTGTGTTACTTTAGAACTGTTGTTATCTTAATTGTTATAGGAAATGAGAACATGGTAAAACATGTAGAAGGAGCAAGGTTTATTAACAACAATGAAACATTTTCTTTCCCCCAATATCACATCCCCAATATTTTATTTCTGCACAAAAAATGATTATTCTTCACAATTTATCATAAAGAACTATATATTATCCTTATTTATACTCTCTATAGATCTGAACTATGCTTTGAATATTATACATTTAATAAAGTTTTTCTCCATATATTAAAGGAAAAACTTTCATTGTTGATTATGATGTTAGTTATAGGCTTTACCCATAAGATATTTATCATGTTGAAGAAATTTTGTTATGTTTATTTGTTGAGAGTTTTAATTATGAATGGGTATGGATTTTATCAAATGATTTTCTGCATCTAATAAGATGACAATGAGGTTTTTATCTTTCATTATACAGGACAAAGTTATTGATGCTCACCACTTTTATTAAACATAGTACTAAAAGTTCTAGCCAAATTGGAAAAACACCCAAAGGAAGAAGTAAAATTCTTTCAATTTGCAGATGACATGGTATTAAATGTAGAAAACTCTAAACATTCCACACACAAAAAAATAGAACTAATAATTCAATAATGTTTCAGGAAGTTTTGTAACTTTTGTAAGGTTTTACAAAGTAAACATATAAAAACCAGTTGCATTTCTTTCACCAACAATCTTGAAAAGGAAATCAAGAAAACAATCCTTACAATTGCATCAAAAATAATAAAATACTTAGTAATAAATTTAACAAAGGAGACAAAGAGATAAAAGATCTGTACAGTGAAAAATACAAAATAGTGATAAAAGAAGTTGAATAATACACAAGTAAATATATATGTATCCCATGTTCATGAATTAAAAGAATTATTTTTGTTAAAATGTCTACACCACCAAAACAATGTACAGATTCAGTCTACTCCCTCTCAAAATTCCAAAGGCATTTTTCCAAGAAATTTTTAAAAATTATTAAATTGACATAGAACCACAAAAGACCCCAAATAGCCAAAGCATGCTTGAAAAAGAATAGAATTGGAAATGCCATACTTCCTGATTTCAAGCTATCTTACAAAGCTATAGTCATCAAACAGTGTAATATTGGCATAAACACAGATACATTTGAAAATGGAACTGAATTATAAGCCTAGAAATAAATCCAAGCATATACAGTCAAACATTATTTTTAATTCATGTTAGTTAACATATAGTGTGGTATTGTTTTCAGGAGTAAAATTTAGTGATTCATCAGTTACATAAAACCCCCAATGCTCATGCCAACAAGTGCCCTCTTTAATGCCCATCATCCATATAGCCCATCTCCCACCAAACCCCCTCTATCAACCCTCAGTTTGTTCTCTATATTTAAGAGTCTCTTATGGTTTGCCTCCCTCTCTGTTTTTATCTTATTTTATTTATCCTTCCCCTATGTTCATCTGCTTTCTTTCCTAAATTCCACATATGAGTGAAATCATATGGTATCTGTCATTCTCTGACTGACTTATTTTGCTTAGCATAATAGACTCTAGTTCCATCCATGTCATTGCAAATGGCAACTATTTTTACAAGGACAATATGAATACACAATTGGAAAAGTATAGTCACTTCAACAAATGGTGCTGGGAAAACTGAATATCTGTATTCAAAAGGATAAAACTGAATCATTGTCTTATGCCATGTGCAAAAATCAACTCAGAATGGATTAACACATACATAAAACCTGAAACCATAAAACTTCTGAAAGAAAACAGAGAGAGAAATCCCTTAACATTGGTCTTTATGATGGTTTTTTTTTTATATGATGCCAAAAACACAGGCAAAGAAAGCAAAAGTAAATAAATGGGACTATATCAAATGAAAAAGTTCCTGCACATCAAAGAAAATAATCAACAAAATAAAAACACAAGCCTACAGAATGGGAGAAAATGTTTGCAAACCCTACATCTGATGAGGTGGTTATCTCAAAGTATATAAAGAACTTATAGAACTCCACAGCAAAAAACAAATGGCCCAAATTGAAAAATGGGCAAAGGTATATGAAAAGGTGCTCAATTGTCACTAACCATCAGGGAAATGCAAATCCAAACCACAATATGATATCATCTCACTCTGTTAGGATGGCTATGATGAAAAGACAAGAGAAAACAAGTGTTGGCAAAGATGTGGAGAAAAGTGAATCCTAGTAGATGGGAATGTAAAATGCTATAGCCATTATGGAAAGCAGTATGGAAGTTTTTTTTTTTTTTTTAAATTAAGAATAGAACTACCATATGATCTACAATCTCTCTTCTGGGTATATAACCAAAGGAAATAAAATGAATACCTCAAAGATGTATTGGTTCTCCAATGCTCCTTAGAGAAACTCACAATAACCATGATATGGAGACAAAATAAGTATCTGTTAATGAATAAATGGATTAAGAAATTGTAGTATATGGGGCGCCTGGGTGGCTCAGTCGGTTGGGCGGCCGACTTCAGCTCAGGTCATGATCTCACGGTTCGTGAGTTCGAGCCCCGCATCAGGCTCTGTAGTAAATAGAGTATGGAATATTATTTGGCCTTAAAAAAAGATACACTGCTATTGCTACAACATAAATGAGCATGGAGGATATTATCCCAAGTAAAATAAACCAGACACAGAAAGAAAAATATTGTATAATCTCACTTATAGTAAAATCTCAAGAAGTCAAATCTAAGAGTAAAATGTTTGTTACTAACAGTGGGGAAGTGGAACAAATTAGAAAATGTTGGCACAAAGCTAAGTTATATAGGATAAATAAGTTTAGACATCTAATGTATATCATGATGACTCTAGTTAATAATATGGTATTGAATACTGTGCTCTTACCACACACACACACACGTTCACACACTCACACTAAATAGATCAATTATAGTAGTCTTTTCACTGTATGTGTTTCAGACATCATGCTATATACCTTAAATATATATAATTTTACTGTTTTTAAAAAATAGATTCTTGATAAATGTATGCAACTTTATATTTGTTTTTGCTTCTGTAATCTTGTTTTTATTAATATCATCAAACTCCACTAATATGTTCTTCAAAATAGTTCTCCACCTTTTATTTGTCTCTAATTTTTTTCACTTGCTTTGCATTATTCTCTTAGAGACCCGTTTCAACTCTCTTATAGGTGATTCCACATAGATTTTATTCAAATATAGTTACAAAGTTAAAACTTATTTGCTTCATGCCCTCAGTGTTCCTTGTAGGTTATGTTTGCCTCCCTAATGATTAATACGCTCTTGAGCAGTGGACATACATAATGCTTAAGTATTTTCACAGTACCTTGCATAATTTTACCATACACAATTTTAGGCACTTAGCAGGAAATCAACAAAGTATATTTAATTGAGTTACAAATTGAAAGATAGTAGTACATTATAATAGAAATATTGATATTTATATTTGTATGACCCCAACTCAGAAGTGATGATCTGTGATCAGTTGTTAAGTCTTCTATCAGACACTATTAATAGTCATTGTTCAACATAAAATGTAATATATTGAAACTGATAAATATTTCAGAAGCTAAGTCAAGGAAGCCATTAAGGAAATCCCACAATTTTTATTGCTCCTAAAACCTAACATAATTTAAAGTTATGAACAGCCTTCTTTCTCAGCAGAAAAATATATAATCAACCCACCAAAATTAGAAAAAAATATCCTACATTATCACAATCTTGTTAATATAGTATAAAATAATGATTTTTTTCAGAATTAAAAAAGCAAACACTAACAATAGATCAATGAAAATGATATTTATGTTCTTAGATGTTTTAAAATGCAATATCTAATAATAGGATATGATAAGAAAACAGGTCCATGGATAATCTATCTATCAAAAAGAATTGATAGGACTTATCATTGGCTAACTTTAAAGTAACAAAATATTTACTCATCTGACTAAGAGGCAATTTCTGTCTACAGCTCCGAATTACTATTCTTCTTTACTTGTCATGTATGCTGGCTCTCATTCTAATACATTTCCTGCTTTTGTATGATTTAGAAATGATATTATATTTGGATTTTGAAGAAATTAATGCTTGTTGACTTATTTCAAAATGAGTCATGTATATTTCACTGTAATTACTTAGGCTTGAGTCTATGTTATAGACATACAAAATAGAATTGTGTTATTCAAGTAGCTCATGATATCTTCCTTTTTAAAATCCATTTATAGCAAATAGTCACTATAGATTATGCACATTTCAATGGAGGTGAAAAAATATAGACAAAATAATATTTCCATTTTAGAATATAGTCTATCAGTGAACCGATGGGGAAAGGTCCAGCAAGGGTATGTGAGACAGAAACATTATAATATAATATGTATATTCTGAATTCTCCCAAGCAATTTAGTCCATGGAGTATGGACTATAAACGGTCTTTGCCAGAACACTTCCATTAAGCAGATATCATGGAAAGGGAGCTGAAAGCAGTAATCAGACAACAATTACGAATATTCTTTCTTTGGGAATGCACATGGATATTTCAGAGTTAAAGTGACAGACACTTCTAATTTTCATTTTCCTCTTTCATCTTAATATGTATTTTTCAGGAAACTTGGCAAACCAAAATCAACATTTACCAGCCTCCTTTCGCTTTGGTGAATGCATCTAGAAGCAATGCAACTAGTTTCTGGACAATGACATGTGAGTAGAAGCAGGACATGCTGCTTCGAATTGGTGTTCTTAAAAGAAATGTGTGTGTCCTTTATCCTTGTTACTACTGTAAATAATTTATGGACTCTTTTGAGTTATGTCATACAGGAAGAGGAAGAGACAGATCTAGGGATATATAAACAACAAAATAAACCAACAAAATGGTTTATTATATCATCACTGGACTTTTCAAATTTCACATAAAAGAGAGAGAAATTCTCTCAAGCAACTCTTCTCATTTTTCATGGAATCAAAGCTGTCGTTAGCTATTGTTTTATGTACCACTAAGAAACATTTTTAAAGTGGTTCCAATTAATCTATGGGACACTGGTAAATATTTTGCAGATGAATCAAACAAGATTTTACAATTCCACAATCACGTTTTGTATACTCATGCACATTCACTAATTTCATACTTCCTGTAACTTTATATAAATTTTTTTATTCAAAGTCCTACCTTAATTTAAAATTCTTTATATTTAGGCTTGCCATATTATTTTAACAAAATAGTCCATATTTATTCTAAGAGTTCAAAGATCTTTAGGAGTAGAATATTTTAAACCATTATTTTTGCTTTGCAACTCTGGGAACTTCCCAGGTGTAATCTGAAATTGGCCCCCATATGCGAAGGACCAGGAGAAACTGAAGAAACAGTCAGGCCACTGCCCTTCAGCAAGTGGTAGGTTTAATAAGGAAGGGAACTTACTTACAAGGCTTGTCATGGACAGCTTCCAGAATAGATCTCTGCACTGGCCTGTCAAATCTTAAAAGTTTATATAGATGTCTTAACTGGGTTCAGTCACATATACTGTCCACATGGTCTCAACACCACCTTACTCTCTCAAGTCTGCATCCTGGGGCAGCTTCCAACGCAAAGAAAGACAGTGGAAAGCACATTCTAAGAAATAAAAAGGAGATGAGGAGTCTCTGATTGCCTGGGTCCAGCTCACAGGTCAACCAATAATTATATCCTCCCAATGGCCTCTTCCAAAAATTGTCCAATATTGTATATTGAATTTGAACTACTGATACTAATTTTTTAATATTAAAATATGGTGTACATTGGGGCACCTGGGTGGCTCACTCGGTTGAGCATCTGGCTTTGACTCAGGTCATGATCTCATAGCTTGTGGGTTTAAGCCCTGTGGCGGGCTCTGTGCTGACAGCTCAGAGCCTGGAGCCTGCTTCAGATTCTGTGTGTGTCTCCCTCTCTCTGACTCTCCCCTGTCACTCTGTGTCTCTTTCTCTTAAAAATAAATAAAAGCATTAAATAATATATGGTGTATATAATGCACATATAAGAGAACAGGTCTTCAGCATACAGCATAATACATTTTTACAACATAAAATGACAGTATTATTACAATCCAGATAAATATATATTGGTACTTCTAAAATGCTGAAGTATCCATTGTGAACCTTCCCAGTCATTGATATAGGCAACCACTGCTCTGAATTTTACCTTCATGAGTTTAGTTTGCCTGATATTGAACTTTGTGGAATTGGAGTTATACAATAGATAATAGTTCCAGTCTACTTTTAGACATGATCAGCAGTATGGGTGGAATTGTGTGCTCCTGGACATATTCTCAGCAACAGCAATGGTGACAGCAGCAGTAGCAACACCAGTGTCTTCACTGAGTCCCGAGTTACTGCTTAACAGCAACTGCAACTGCAATTTGGCCAATTACTGGTATGGAATTATAAGGAGTGGACTGTACCGCCTTCCACTGCTTGTTCTTCCAGGGATAATGGTGGCTTCCTTCAGTTAGTCATACTCTGGAGTAATTTTACAGGCTACTTTTACTCTTTCAGCTTTTCTAGCAGTTTTGTAACTATCTCCGTATTATACTGTCTACCCCATGAAAACTTCAAGAGGACTCTGTTTTTTGGACTGGCATATAATCTATTTTCCAATCCCTGGAACAAAACTGATGGGTCATTCTTCATTCATATATAAATTAAAATCCCTTTTCTAAGACTTTACTTTAAATCTTCTCCATAATATTTCCTTTTTACCATAATTTTCTCCATTTTTATATTATAAGCGTGTGTATATGTGGATACACATATAGTGTATATTACAGTATATATAATGATATTCATATTATATGAAGAATATATTTTATATATTAAAACTAGTATTATACACACACATACATCAATAACGTGGTCTTACATGAAGAAAACGTTTTAATATCTCTATTCTCTGTATCTCCATTAAAAATCCCGTATTTTCTGAATCTGTTAATGTGTCACTGGTCAGAGTTACAGCTCTGATAAGTAAGCATCCATCTGATCTCATCATGAGGTTCCAACAGTCAGCGCATCAGTATTAAGGATAATTCCCTACTCCCATTCCCCACTCTCATCACTATATCTATCTTTGTAATCTGTCAAACAGCTCTGTTCCTCAGAGTGAGTTGCTTATCTCCTATAGCAGTTCTTTCCTCTCTTTTTCTTTCTTATCTTCTTTTTAATTTTTAATAATGCCTGTCAAATAGGAATCTCTTTCAATACATAAATCAAATAGTCACTTCCTCCTATGATCTGACTCAATTTATATGATTGGCTTAGGTTCATGTTCTATCCTTACAATCATTTTACAGCTAATTGGGACATGCCCAGTCATGTTCAGAATCCTTAGATTTACTCAAGCAGATCTCATTCATTTGTTCTTATTTTATTGCTTTTTAATATCCATTCTTAAAAAATTCCTATTTTTTAAACTGTTCTTCTTATATCTATGACATGCTCAGAATTCTCTCAAAGTCTCCTCAGGAAAGCAAACTATCCAATCAAAGTGTTTTACTTAGCATCCAAAATATTTTTAATTAGTATACAAAAATTTATATATTATTGGGATACTGTGGAACAAGTTGCAAATAACATGTTAAAATTCTCATTTCCTTTAAATAGAATTTAGCTATCATTTTGAAAACTTTTTATTAAAACCTTTTTATAAATATAATAAAAGTTTTAATCATAGAAGTATGTTGAATTTGAAATTGTATAAATGAGTAAATATAAAGGTAAAATTTAAGAATTTAATGTGTTTATATAATTTCTAGAAAAAAATTTAATGAAATAAAAATAAAAATGCAATTTTGTAGGGGTGCCTGGGTGGCTCAGTTGGTTAAGCATCTGACTTCAGCTTAGGTCATGATCTTGTGTTTCCTGAGTTCAAGCGCAGGGTCGGGCTCTGTGCTGACAGCTCAAAGTCTGGAGCCTGCTTCAGATTCTGTGTCTCCCTCTCTCTCTGCCCCTTCCCTGGTTGTGCTCTCTTTCTCTCTCTCAAAAATAAATAAAATAAAAATTAAAAATTATCTTTAAAAAATAAAGTAAAATTTTGTATTCCAATAAAAGGGCATTTGTATGTCCTGATTTTCCTGGAACAGTCACAACACTGCATCAGTTTAGACAATACATCAAATGATTATCTTGCACCATTTATTACAGGGAAAGTGACTTGTGTTCACATCAAATAAAAATGAAAGTGGAAAAGCAGCAGTACCAGTATTCTTAATGGAAATATGAAGTTGATAAGGTACTGAAGTACAACCAATAGAGATTAAGTGAGGATGGACAATGTATGGATAGAATATGTCTAACATCAAAAAAAAAAAAAACAAAAACTGAAAAGCCGTCAATGTTAGGGAGATTTAGTGGAAGAAGCATGTGGAATGTGCCTAGGCAGACGGTCAAATTTATTTTCGTTCGAGTTTGCTTATGTATTTCTAACATTTCTTGGTAGGATTGGCACTCTGGCTAAGAACATTTATTTTTGTATTCAGATAAGTTAAAAATTGTACATTCCTCCAAATATCTCAGTTCAAATTGTAAGCAGTTAAAGAAAGCTAAATTAATAAAGTAAGCTGTTGATCATTTCAAAATAGAAAGTTTCGTAAAGTTAATGTAAAAATCTTTTTAAGCCTCATGTTTGCAAGTAATTTGACAATAAATTTGTCATGCACAGTTTTGTTGGATGGGAATTGAGGCTGTTGGAATAAAAAAGTAAGTTAGTTTTTAATTATGCTGTGAGTGATGCCCTGAAGCATATTTACTTGGTATGTTATCTATTGTTTAATATTGTGTCCCATGAATTACTTATAAAGAAGAGAGATCAATATCTTTGAAAGTACTACAAATAATTATATGATTCATGTAGGAATTGCCTTGTTCATTTGCCAACACTATTATATTCTATGAAAAGTAAATAGCAAAAATAATTTCCAACTGTTATACATATGGAGTTTTTACTGTTCAGCATTTCAAAATGCCAAGATTTTCTCTTACCTATTTATTTAGTCACATGAATTAGAAATGAGTATTCTAGGACAAGAATAAGTAACATCCCCCCCCTCCATTCTGCAGTCCTCCCAAATATTTACTAACAATCTCAATAACCCACAAGTAACAGGCATTGTTGCCTAATGCCAAAAAATATATTCCTTCCTTCAAGCCCTATGTATAAGAAAGACTAGTAGAAATCCCATGGCCATCATTATGAACGCTTATCTATAAGAGTTGGCATTACCAAAAATGTCATACACTAGTTGAATCATATATTACTTCTTGTTTCGTTAAGTTCTATGGTGTCAATCAAATACCAGTGGCTCAGAAACATTTATGAAATTGGTGAATGTAAATCTAGATTAAATACAGGATTCATATGTTTTGGTAAAAAATTTCAAATAGATATTTAAAATTATTTTAAAACATTCAGTCATAAGTGTTTTGTCTTTTTTTAAATGTTTATTTATTTAGTTTGAGAGAGACAGCACAAGTGGGGTAGGGGAAGAGAGAGAGGGAGGGAGAGAGAGAGAATCCCAAGCTGTCAGCACAGAGTCTGACACAAGGCTTTATCTCACGAACCTCAAGATCATGACCTGAGCTGAAATCAAGGGTTGGATGCTTAACCAACTGAGCCACCCAGGCACCCCATGTCAGAATTTTTAAATAGCATTATGGTCAGAATTACAAAACTAACTTTGAAAAAGTTCTTGAAACAATTTTAAACCATTGTAAAAATGTCAAGTACGTTCTTAGGAAAAATATTTAAAAGTTGAGATTAAGAAAGGGAGAGAACGAAGTAGCTAACAATGGAGTCTAAGTCTACAAATGAATTCATTTGCAAAAAGTATTTCAACACCATTCTAACCAAAAAGTAATACATTACAAATCAACTAATGTTAATTAAAGGTGTTAAAAATTAAAATTGGGGGCACCTGGGTGGCTCAGTCCATTAAATGTCCGACTCTTGACTTTGACTCAGGTCATGATCTCAGGGTTCATGGGTTGGGGCCCCACATTGGGTTCTGTGCTGACAGCGTGAAGCCTGCTTGGGTTTCTGTCTCCCTCTCTCTCTGCCCCTCCCTGCTTGCTCTCTATCTCTCTCAAAATAAATAAATAAATAAAAATAACAAAAAAAAAATTTAATAAAATAAAATTGGGCACAAAAAATAGGGACCTAAATTGAAGACAGAATTGAGCCTACTGAAATAAAATCCATGATTTAGTTCCCTATGCACTTTGATCTGCAAGATTAACAATTTGAAATATGACTATGAAATGTGACTATGTAAAACCAGAACATTTATTAAAGAGCTAAATAATTTGCTTTGACATTTATTTCAAATATTTATACCTGAAATTGTTTTTCAAGACCCCTGAGGAAAATATATGGAGAGAAATTTCTTTTTTTTAATTTATATATATATATATGTAGTTATATATATATATAAATAATATTTTTGTGAGAGAGACAGTGGAAGTGGGAGGGGGGAAGGGGGGCAGAGAGAAAGGGAGACACAGAATCTGAGGCAGGCTCCAGGCTCTGAGATGTCAGCACAGAGCTGGACGTGGGGCTTGAACCCACAGACTGTGAGATCATGACCTGAGCTGAAGTCGGACGCTCAACTGACTGAGCCACCCAGGCACCCCGAGAATTTTCTTACTAACATGCTCAGTGTAAATAGAACCACTATTTCTGAATGTCTGTTTCAAGTATCCTCTCCTGATATAGGCCTGCAGCATGATACTGAAGTCTCCTATACTCTTGTGAAGTGATGAATTTAGGTTAACTTTTAGAGGAGGGTAGAGTTGCTCTTCTCTATCCTATTGTGCTTTCACATCTGAAAGAGCCTTAACAAGGCTCTCATGCTCCTGTTTATGTAAACTCTATTAGTGTTTATCAAAATCTTACCTTTCTTGGAAATATTAGAGATTAAGGTAGAATGGGAATTATTTTCTCAAAATAGTCATGATTTTCATGAACAATTTATTTTATCATGAAACGGCAGTCCCAGAAGTTTAATTTTACTTAAGTCCTACAAACAGTCTTCATGACTGTGAGAAGTAAGGGAGATGTTTCATTTTCAGAAATGAAAACTAGACAGCAAATAAAACTGTGCTGTCTAGTTAACAGTACGTTTATAACCTACTGGAAATATGTATGAATCTGCCCCCCCCAACGATAAAGTCTCAAACCCTTTGACACTGCACTTCCTGGTTCTTCTTCTCCTCTACATTTAAAGGTTTATTTTATTTTCACAGGCTTTGCAATGAGCATGCACCAAACAACAAAGGGAGGAGAGACTGAAAGTCTCTGTGTCACCTCAGGGAATGTACATTTGTTCCAATCAGACTACTTTTTGCCTTACTTGGGCATAAGTGATATATGGTAAGTCCATAACCACTGTAGTAACAGCCAATAAGGAGCCAGGGAAGGGACTTACATTCTAGGAAATAAATTGTCTGCTGTAACTACCCCGAATGTGCCTGTCCATCAGACACCTACTCTTGCAAGAATGTTGATTAAAGCCTTGCTTCACTGTGCTCCAAATCTCCACATCCCTCCTTTGATTGGGTCTGTGGGCTTATTTCTCACAATGACTTAACAATTTTTACCATCAAATGCTATTTTGTACTGCTCTCAACTTCCGTTTTGTCTTGGATTTCGTTGTTGATGAGTTTCTCATTTTTAAGCACCCCTAGATGGATAGCAATCTCCTTCTCTTTGGATATAGTTAGAATTTAAATTGGTTTGACTTAATTTTCTCTGAAAAACATCAATTCTCTTTTTACTCTTATAATTACCCAAACATTCTGCAAATTAGTTATTCACAATTTGATTCTCTGATTTTTTCAATGGAAGTGAACATCTTCCCGATCTCTACAATTTCTATTTCATATTCATTCATCCACTCCTCTATTCAACAAAATTTGAGAATCTGTTTGTTGGCCTTTTACTATTTTTTTTGAATGTGCACACAAGTATTCTCAGGCTGACAGATCTCTTAATAATGTGTGTTGGCTGCCCCTTTCCTCAGGCTTTATTCCTGAGAAAACGTGTAGAGAGTCAGGTCAATTGTCCTAGTGAATAAACAGATTTTCTACAATAAAACTGAAGAAAATATTTTCTTTCTTCCTTTGTTTTGCTTATAGTAAAGGGGACATGCAGCTGTCCTCCCATTCTACCAAAAAGGCCTCTTCTTTATTCCAGTCTTTTGGAATGTGTAAAATCTTTCCAGGAAATTGATGATCCCATCTTTGAAGGCTTTGATGTCCTTTACTTGTATCCAAATATTAAAGGTTCATCTCTTTGACATGTAAATATACATAAAGTTCTAGTTTTTCTTACATTCTGTGGCTCAAATTTGGGACCCAGTAACTAGAGATTTAGTAATCTAAGGATTGCAACAAATTCACTTTCTTAGGAAGGAGGTCAGAGTTTTATTGACTTCAGATCAGAACAATTAACTGAACAAAGAGCTATAGACATAATTTTCTAGATAATATGGAGAGTCCCAAGAGGCATCAAGAAACCCAGGAAAGTTTTACTTCTCCACACTGTTTGTATAGCATAACACCAGGCAGAATCGGAAATTAAAATGGCGATATATTTTAAATATCTATGGCTTTGCAAGACTTTTAATAGCAGCAAAATATTTATCCTGGATGTGTTTAGTAATATTTTTTTTCAAGATAAACTGGCCCATGTTGAGCTTTCATTATGACTCCAACACTATTTTGGTAGCTTGATTTAATTTGTACACTTGGAAATTTTTATAAACTCATAAAATAATTATATTTTATGTATGTATCATTAGTTGATTATCTAGATTCATGTGCCTGGTTTAACTAATAATGACTTAATAATATTCTTATATTCTGCTGAAGCACTCTACATAGACATTGGGAAAATAACAGAAAAAAATTTCAACTGAAGATATTACTGATGTCCACTAATTCTTGTTTTGAAAAATAAAACCTGACAAATCATATAAAGGTAAATAAATTATTACTCAGACATCCACTTATGGTTTGGGTATACATTTTGACAAGCCATGTGAAAAAATGCCTCTAAGGGTCTTAACTTCAGGACGTAAAATCACTTTGTTATTTTTCTAAAAGCTATTTTTAAAAACATCAACATTCTTTTAAAGTCTCTCGTTTATCTATTGGCAAGAATGCCCTGCTGTTTAGAAACAAAATTGTAAAGAAGGAGTTTAATATTTAGGGTAGTTTGATTTAGTTGCTCTTACACATCTAATACTTGGCATTCATCTCTGAAAATGAACATTTAGTCTTTATAATTTTAAAGTTTTTCATATTAAAAGTATTTTCATTTGCTGATTTCCTTTTTTTTCTGTAAATAGTTAATATTTCTGAAATATATTCTTTGCAAAAATTCATGTTGAACCAAAAAATCCACTTTTTGTTGTTTAGAAAAATATACAAAATATTTACCATGGTAATAACTTGAAGCTGTGCAAGCTAATGATTGAATTTTGTGAATGCTATTCTTACTAAACTCCATTGCTAGAAACCACGTAGAGCTTACATATGTTAAAAACATGAAATCAGATGAAAAGATATTTGTTATTCAGTTAATCAAATACCTGTGAATAAGCATCCGTTCAGGTGCAGTGAAGATTCTGTTAGGTAGATGAGAAAATGTTAGCAAGTCCTAGCACAGTGGTTGATACTTTGTTAATTGATTCCACTTCCTTAGTGATTGACAGGCTAATAGCTAAATAGCTAAAATAAAGTTTAGGTACAGCTTTAAAAGGAAGTTTTCATTAGAACTTTCTGTATTTATTGCCATAAAGAAAAAGAAAATATTTTCCATTTAAGGACTACTTCACTCATATATATAAAAGAACCGGAGAAAAAAGTAGCAGAAAACAAAGACCCCTAAAACATCTGAATTACTAAATTATCCCATAAGAATGAAACATCAGGTATTATTACTGAGGCCTCTTTTATAAATGTTGTTTTACTACCTAGAACAACAGTCAAGCTGATGAATCCATGCTTCTTCTATAATGAACTATTTTTATTGATCTACTTTCTAAAGACTTATGAAGTGTCTTGCCTGAAGATTTTCTTATAATTGTATATACCTTCCATTTATTATAATCCCATTTTTTTCTGCAGTATTGGAGGTATACCGATAGATGAAAGCATACATAGTAATTAAAAGGATATATGAGGTTTTACACAGGAAGGAGTGTGGTTAGGGGATTATCTAGAATTTCTAAAAAGAATCAACATGAAGATATCTGGAAACAAGGATATGTAGCCATTCATGTTTATTTCAATTTCATAAAACAAATATTTATCAATCATTTATTTATTCAAAGCCTAAATAATACTGCTTAGAATGCAAAGAAAACTGTGTATACTCATTTCCGTCAAGACATTTATGATTTAATTGAACAGTAAAATACAAACATAATGAAGTTCCTTTATATAGCAGTTATATGAATTAAACTACATAAGCTTATAAAAAAAAAGGAACTAGGAAGGGAGAGAGGAAAGAAAGGTGGGAGGGAACAAAAGGAGGGAAGGAAGGCAGAAGGAAGGAAGGAAGGAAGGAAGGAAAGAAGGAAGGACGGAAGGAAGGAAAAAGAAAGGACAGGAAAGGAAAAGAAAAAATATAACAAAAAGCAATATTTAAAAGTGGTGGGTTATTCAGCCTACCATTACTTTTAATGGTAGGATATGCTTCTTGGGGTAAAAATAGAAAAAGTAATGAATGTCATGGGTAGGAGGGGAGGTGATAAAGAAAAAAGTAAAACCAAACCAAACCAGGACTAATTGATAATTTCTGGAAGTAGTAAAATTCTGTACAAAAAAAGTTTATTGTGAAGACAGTTTTGAAGTTTTTTTAGGAACATATTGGCTGTACTCAAGACTTACTTTCTACCTTAGAAGATGTTTCTCTGTGTGTGTGTGTGTGTGTGTGTGCGCGCGCGAGCGCATGTGTGTGTGTGTCCAAAAGAATAAAATGAGACGAATAAATATATGAAAGGGTAAGAAACTAATCATTATTTAGATTCAGAGAAGGAAAAAGGTAATTTATTGAGTGTTGAATAAAGTTTACATGAAATTCCAATTGTTTGAGGACCATAATAAGGGCACTCTAGTTCAAACAGAAGGGTAAGAAAGATAACTTGAAATCCTTTGCAGTATAAATGCTAGGAATACTGTGTAAAATATATTAGTCATTGTTTAAAATGAGTAGCTGAGGTAAATAGCATAGCAAAGGAACAGGAATATGCAAAGAGAAATGAGATGTTAATCCTCTAAACAGGCATGGGATAGAGGTAAGCTAATAGAAAGCATTGGATTTTGAGGTGTACATGTCCTGAGTAGTTTCGTGGTGGGTGATGGGGCAAGTGTTAGGAAAATTATCTAGAACACAGAAATGAGATTAAAGAAAAAAGAAAAAAAAGTTGAGCAACATATACTTCAATGTCATTTGGTATAAAGGCTACCCAAGGTTTTTCTAGGGGAATGCACTTGGTTCATTTCACTGCTTCCTAGTGATTAAAGATCACAAACTTAGTAAAAAGACTTGTTAACTATTTTTTTTCTCTAGAGATACAAATATTTACTCCTAGTTGAAACAAATAACCTCACAGATTTATGACTATCAATAAATAGTTGTGTATCAATCAGTTTTATATCTAACTCAGCAGTCATATCCTAACATTCTTTTGTTAAACCACTTCTAAATATACCAGCTTCTCAGACATACTTTGTACCATTTACAAACATTGTACTGGTTGCTTCCTTAAGTAATTAGTTAATGTCTTTAAAGTGTATGCATTTTATATTTGTTTGAGAGTTATGATTTTAAATTTATAAGAATTATAATTTATTGGAAATCAGGAATTAGGTATTTTTGACCTCCTAGAGATTCCACATACTTAGGACCCTGAAATAAACTGTCCAGACAAAAATTTCTGTCCAACATCAAAAGGCATGAAACATTTCCTACTGTTTTCACTTCATAAGAAAACAGCTAAGAATTTACCATAGTTCCCTATGCCTTACTCAAGATTGAAGTAGAAATTTGTAAAACTCATACAGTCTAGGAACCTTAAACATGAGCAACTGAAATAAAAATTGGTCCAAAGTCAATATTTCCCATGAGTTTCTTAGCATAAGAAATATAAATATAAACATACATTTTTTTTTTTTGGAGAAATGATCCATTGTCCCAAATACAAGGAATTGCCACAAAGGAAAAATTTTACATTTAAACTCTATTAAAAATAAATTTACAAACAACAATTACAAAATATAAAATTAAAAATAATTTACCATCAACGAAAATTAGGAGAAAAAATAGCAGGATTAAAAGGATCCATAATAAATAAATAGTCTAAAATAAATTGTAAAATATATGTAATATGTAATGAATACATTAAATATATTAAATTAAATACATTAAATATATTAAATACATTAGGGACGCCTGGGTGGCTTTGTCGGTTAAGCGTCCAATTTCGGCTCAGGTCATGATCTTGCGGGTTCGTGGGTTCGAGCCCCCCGTCGGGCTTTGTGCTGACAGCTCAGAGCCTGGAGCCTGTCTTCAGATTCTCTGTCTCCCTCTCTCTCTGACCCTCCCCTGCTCACGCTGCCTCTCTTTCTCTCTCAAAAATAAATAAAATATTTAAAAAATTTAAAAAATATAGTAAATACATTAAAAAGGACTAACACTCAAGGTAGTCTGTGTGGCTTATTTAAGCGCCTGACTTTTTTTTTTTTAATTTATTTTATTATTTACATTTATTTACTTTTAAGAGACAGAGACAGACAGAGCGTGAATAGGGTAGGGACAGAAAGAGAGGGAGACATAGAATCTGAAGCAGGCTCCAGGCTCTGACCTAGCGGTCAGCATAGAGCCCTACACGGGGCACAAACCCAGGAACCGTGAGATCACCTGAACCAAGCACCTGACTCTTGATTTCAGCTCTGGTCATGATCTCGGGGTTTATGAGTCCGAGTTCCGTGTCAGGCTCTGCGCTGACAGTGCAGAGCCTGCTTGGGATTCTCTGTCTCTCCCTCCCTCTGCCCCTTTCCCGCTCATGCCTTCTCTAAATAAATAAATAAATACATACATAAATAAATAAATAAAACAAAAATAATAAAATAAAATATATCAGGTTTAAAAATCAGGTTAAAGAAATATATATGTCAGGTTGCTATCACTACCTTCCACATCCAGGCAACCAACCATCAGGACACTTGGATCATTATAAAAAATAATACTGGAAGAATGAAAAGGAGCTAAAGAGGAAAAGTACAGAAACTAGTAGTGGTAAATAAAAGAACTAGTTGGTTAAGTATCACTGCAAATCTAGATGACCATCGACTATTAGAAATTATAATACTAGGGGCACCTGGGTGGCTCAGTTGGTTAAACCTTCAGCTCCGGCTGGGGTCATGATCTCATGGTTTGTGGGTTCCAGCCCCACATGGGGCTCTGTGCCCACAGCTCGTAGCATGCAGCCTGCTTCAGATTCTGTGTCTCCCTCTCTCTCTAACCCTTCCACACTCACACTCTGTCTCTCTCTCTCTAAAATAAACATTAAAAAAATTTAAAAAAAGAAATTATAATACTAATAATAATAGCAACAACTCATAAGGATAAAAGATGTTGTACTGAAAATAACCAGAAAAGTATGGTGACTATA
This sequence comes from Cryptoprocta ferox, assembly GCA_028646485.1. Taxonomy (NCBI): domain Eukaryota; kingdom Metazoa; phylum Chordata; class Mammalia; order Carnivora; family Eupleridae; genus Cryptoprocta; species Cryptoprocta ferox. The sequence continues at coordinate 87,067,006 of CM053567.1, read as the reverse complement.
GTTAATAATAAGGTATTATATATTTAAATTTGCTAAGATAGTATATCTCAAGTGTTCTTACCACCAAAAAGAAAAAGATAAATACATGAAGGGATAGATATGTTAATTAGCATGATTGTGGTAATCATTTAACAACCTATACATATGTCAAAACATCACATTGTACCCAGAGAAGAGAAGCCATGTGAGGGCAGAAGCAGAGATTGGGGTCAAGCAATCCCAAGCCAAAGAACACCTTGAAGCGACCTGAAGTTACAGGAAACAAAGAAAAATTCACCTCTAGAATCTTTGGAAAGGTAATGACCTAACTACACTTTAACTTCAGAGTTCAGACCTGCAGAACTGTGAGCAAATATGTTTCTGTTGCTTTAAGCCACCCAGTTTATGGTAACTAGTGGGCAGCCCTGGCTAACTCACATGCTGGCACTGTGTGAATGGTCAATAAGCATTGATTATAAATCCATAGTAATTATACAGTGTGACATTGACTCAGTGATTAAGAATTTGACCATTGGAGCATAGCAGGGACATCATAAATAGATACAAGACTTATGATATCTTATGTATGCATTTTACATCAGCCAGGAAAATTAGTAACTATTCAAACAATAGCAATGGTGCAATTGGTTAATATATTTAAAAAGTTATAAATTGTATCCCAACATCATACTAATTCCAAATGTGAGAAACATATTGTGTCAGTTTTAAATAAATTGCAAATTATATTTTATTTAATCAAATTGAGTTTTTAAAGTGATCACATTTATCATTCTTACTTTACCATTTAGCATTTGAGCAAGTCTCCCCTGGTTGGTGAAGCCATGGGAAAATAGGAACTCTAATGTTTATATAGAAGATAAATTTATACAACTATTTTGGAAAGCTACTTGGCAATATCTAGAAGGATTGAAGATGCATGTACTCAACGTTTCAAAATCCCCAGGCCTGTTCTTAGTCTATCCTACAGAAACTCTAACATGTGTGAAAAAAGAGACCATGAATGTTCATTACAGCACTGTTTTTAACATTTAAAATAGTTCTTAAGGGGTTCCTGGGTAGCTCAGTCAGCTAGGCTAAGCATCTGACTTCGGATCAGGTCATGATCTCACAGTTCATGGGTTCCAGCCCCACACTGGGCTCTGTGCTGACAGCTCGGACCCTAGAGCCTTCTTCAGATTCTGTGTCTCTCCCTTTCTCTGTCCCTGCTCCATTTGTGATCTCTTTCTCTCTTAAAAAATAAACATTAAAAATAATTATTAAAATATTAAAATTTATTAATTTTATTAAAATTATTTAATAAATATAATTTATTAAATTTTATTGAAATTATTTAAAATGTATAAAATTATTAAAATAATAAATAAGATAAAATAATTCTTAAATATTCCTTAATATGTAAATGTTTTTTAGTATTTATTTAATAAAATCCTACATAGAAATTTAACAACAGTAAATATTCAAGTATCATCAGGACTGGCTCTCAAAAATAAAATAGTGAGATTAGAAAGTCCATTTCACATAATATATAGAAAATTATGATATTTACTTTAATTTTAAAGATATAAACAACACTATGTTATACATAAATATTCTCTATAGCTGTATCTTTGTAAATACTGTACTGTTAAAAGTACAGAAATATACAAGTAAACTTCAAATTGAAGCCACTAGGTATCTCTGATAATATTTCTTATAGTAGAATCTTGCTTATGGTTAAATCATTGTACCAAATTTTTTTTTCACATTTGAAATGTTTCATAATTGGAAGTGGAAATTTTTAATTCTAGAATGGTTTTAAGAAAGGAAGAACAGGGGCACACTTGACGATTGGTTTCAGCTCAGGTCATGATCTCACAGTCCTTGGGATTAAGCCTCACATTGGGTGCTACACTGAGAGCAGGGAGCCTGCTCAGGATTCTCTCTCTGTCTTTCTCTTTCTGCACCTCCACTGCTGGTGCACAGGTACATGTGCTCTCTAAACAAACAAACAAACTTTCAAAAAAAAAAAAGGAAGAATAGATGATTGGGGTATTTTGTTATGCATTAACACATGACTGTTAAAATATATTCTAATTCTGTTAAAATTCTGTGAGAAGTCTTTGAACGTTTGTGAACAGAATCATAATTTTTTGTATCATTGAGAGAATTGTGTAAGATTAAGTGGAACAAGTATGTTTGGAGGGAAGGAGAGCAAAACAAATGCAATTTTGACATAAAAGGTAACACACATTGGTACTGGAAAACAGGGAAACTTCATAAAAAATAATATATAAAAAATATAAATGATTCATCAATGGTAGTAACAATGACTGAAATAAAGAAGATAGAGAAGCAAAGCTTTTTGAATACAAATTCAGTAAGTTCTGCTTTTGGTATATTTTTAAATGTTTTTTTTAATATTTATTTAATTTTTAGAGAGAGAGAGACAGACAGACAGAGCATGAGGACCGGTGGGTCAAAGAGAGAGGTAGACACAGAATCTGAAGCAGGCTTCAGGCACTGAGCTGACAGCACAGAGCCTAATGTGGGACTTGAACTCACAAATTGCGATCATGACCTGAGCCAAAGTCAGAGGCTTAACCCACTGAGCCATCCAGGTGCCCTGCTTTTGATATCTTTAAAGGGAATTTCCACTTTCAAATAAAATTTATACAGAGAAAAAATAAATATAGTTATCATGGAATTGTTAACATAAAAATGAGAGTTGAAGTATGAAAATGAATGTGGCCAAAAAAGACTTTTAGACCATAGAAATGCTTCTTTCCTTATAGTATTCTCTTTTTAAACTCCAAGATTATTTCTGAAAATTAGAAGGAACAAATTCTGACTCTATAATACTATAATTTTTCAAGAATTACATTATTATCCTTCCTCTCTATATCTTTCATGACTGGTTTCCAGTGTTTCTGTTTGATGCCCTGACACTCAACTTCTTTTTACATGACACAAAATTTGGGGGGTTTGTAAAAACAGTCCATATAATAGAAATCATGGAGTATAACTGAAATAAAGATTATTCTGCCCTAGCTTCCATTCTTTCTTAGAAGCTCTAATACCTTCAATTAACAAGTGAACAAAAATTTTTCGCTCACACATAGGGAAAAAAATGGAATTATAATGAAAAAAAAAACGCTGTGAAATACTGCAAACAGAATAATTATTTGATTTAGTGGGTATAACTAAATTAAGTTCTATAGTTAGGTAAAAGATTCAATTTTGTTAAGTTAACTGATTTTAAATAAAGATGTACGTAGAAATGCTCATTTTTTATCTTATTGAAAGAATTTGAAGAAAAAATTCTATGATAATATAAAATCATTGGAAAAAGCAGCTATTTTATATTTTTACGAAAGTTGGCAATGATTATTGCCTTCAAAACAATAACTATGTCCATTGCTGCCTCATTTTTATGACTAGTATCTTATTTATATTTAAGGGTAGTTTATGAGATGGAAGTCTCTGATTTAAAAAAAGGCTTAGAGATGAGAATTATTTTTAATTTGAAGATAAAATCTTATAATTAAAATAATTCAGATAAAAGTTCTAATATGGGCTTATTTAGGAAAAATAAAAACTGGCTACATGTGTCCTCAGTCTCATATAACAAGACAAAATATTAACAATAGGAGTTCTTTGTAGATAGGACAAATGTGCCTTAATGAACCACAATTTCAATACTAATATAATATATGCATATTCATTATACCCTCTCAGACTCTTTACCTTTCTACTCTGGCTCCCCCAGGAAATAGAGTTTAATAAATTATCCAAATCTATAATTTTGTGAATTAAATATGCCTCCCCCTGCAAGCGACAATACTTCAAAATTATCTTTATTTTTTTAAATTAATGTAAAATAACTGATTAGGGTTATTTCTGAGAGACAGAACTTAATGGAGAAAAATGAGAAAGATTATGAGTAGCAGAATATGGAGGAGAGTGAAAAACCGGTATTTCCAAGAAGAATGGAGACAGTAAAACATATACATATATTGTATTTTCTCACATTTGCTATAGTGTTACAGTTATGAAATACAGCTTCAGAGTTTTTCATATTTGATTTCACAGAGAGATGGAGTCTAAGGTCTCTGACCTTGATCTGGGAGAATCCATGATTCCTTAACTACTACAACACCAAAGAAATAATGTTACGTGACCTTTGAGATCTGATCGGAATGGGCCATGTGACTTCTGTTCAGTCCTATCAGAACACTCTCTCAGGAGGTCCTCTCTGATGCTGAGAGAAACCCAAGCTATCTGAAGAGACCTTGCATACGAGTCTGACCTAGATCATGTCTGACTTCAAATGTTCCAGGTCAAGTGCCACATGTGTGAATAAAGACGCATTCTTGGAAATGAACCTCTCAGTTACGGCTGTCCCAGCCCCTAGTGATCTGAGTCACTACCAGGTACATTTGTCTTTCCTGATGAGACCCCATCATTGAGACAAACAAAAGCCATCCCCATTGTGCCTTTTCTGAATTCCTGACCCATAGAATGTGTAACTATGATAAACATTTACTGGTTTATTCCAATCAGTTTGAGATGGGTTTCTTACTCAACAATATTACTGGAATAGAACATCTTTTTGTTATTTACTGTAAGCCTCTACATAACCTGCCATCTGCTTATCTCTTTAATATTTCTTCCAATCTCCTTCTCACTCTTTATACTACTCAACTTTTCTTTTCTGACCCACCAACAAACCATTGCTTTTTTATACATTAGATACATTGTGTGTTGTTAATTTAAAAGAGGAATGCTGTTTTACAAAGCTAAATGCTTCCAATTATTTTTTCTCAAATATCCCTATCTTTGAATATCACTCATTAGATTATATTTCATTGATCACCTTTTCATAATCACTTCTTCTTCCTCTACACCTACACTTAGTCCTATCTGCCACATTTACCATATTTAGAGAAGTGGCCAAAATCTGCAATTATCTATTTATTTGCCGCTTTCAATTGTCTCTGGTTACTTTCATGTAATCAAAGAGTTCCAGGTTCTTCAGGGTACCCCATTATTCCAGTGGCTTAAATATCACATTAATCATAACCAGTCCCTTAAAATCATTTATTGAATGAACAGACTCTGTACTTAATATATTATAATCTTCAGACGGAATCTGTGACCTAAATATTAATATTAGTTTCAGTTAGGATAAGTGTTAGCTATAAGTAACACAGAATGCAAATAAAAGTAGCCTTCACATGCAAGGGGTTTCTTTTCTCCTATGAAAGAAGCAGGAGAAAGGAGAGGACTAGGAGAAAAGCAGTGGAACTATGACATTGAAGATTCGAGTTACAGACATGCAATGACATTATTAGCATGTCCTTAGAGTGAGATGTCATATACAGTTGCATGATGTCTGTAGCACCTTGAGGCATGACAACCACATTCTAGGCAAAAAAAATGAGGAAAAGCTGAAGCAGCAAAGGACAAAGGACCAAAGACATACAAGCTAAATTTGCGCTGTTTAAGGTTTTCCTAGAAACTTCGCTTTGTGGCATCAACTTACATGTCACCTGCATTACATGGCCACGTCTACCAATACATGGATATTTTAGCTTATTAGATGAAAAAATAGACAAGAGAAAAGTTTATGTATAGCTTTTGTTTAGCCCATCACATAGCCTACTAATGGTGTCTACCAATATATTGCCATTGTTTTATGTATCAGAAAATGGGCATACCAGGTGGGTAATGAACTTGCTTTGTACATCTGAAGTGACAAAGAATATGGTGTGTGTGTGTGTATGTGTGTGTGTGTGTGTGTGTGTATAAAATCAACCCTTTCTTCTGACTGGATTATAAAAACCAAGTCAGCCTTCATTTCTTTGAAATGTAATGACAATAATAATAGCCATGGTTTGAGTTTTTCCTATGTAGCAATTACTATATAAACTTATTTCTGTTCAATATGTCATTTAATCTACCCCTCTAGTGTCTATATTAATATCTCTAGTTTACAAATGAAGAAACCAAATGAGAGATTCAAAAATTTGCTCTTATTTTACACAGCTAATCAGCAACACAGTTGGAATTTGATTCCAGATTTATGGAATGCCAAAGCCATTTATGTTAAATGTAAACCTTGACCAAACAGAAGAGCTGCACAACTATGGCTGATTGCAATGAGAAAAGAACACCAGAGAGAACAAACAAGATACTGAGGTATTTTCCAAAGCAAATATCAAAGATTCTATGAGGAATGAATCTTACCAAGCAAGTGATTTTTTTCAACTCATGTAAGAAATCACATATAGGTGTACCCCCATTTCATGAAAAATATCTTCACGGTATTTGCCATACCTAAGAAATCATATGGACAAGATTTTATATTCTGAAAGTGTAATCCTGTGTGTATGTGGGGGGGGGAAGATTTCCACTATTAAACATGTTTTATTTTTATAGTAGCTTAAACATAGTTTTTCCTTATAACTCTTACTATGCTATTTTCAAATATTCAAGAGGAAGCTAAAGTATATAATTACCCCAAATTTATTAAATATGAATTTCATTTTGTTCTTTCATTCTATCTCAAGAAACTAATGTCACCAAGAAACTACAGGAGAATTGTCTTTTGGGATTATGGACAACATGTTCTTGAGTTTCAGTTGCTATTTCTGGGTAATAATATTTTACAGACTTTTAAAACACTATGCTTTTAAGCATAAATGGGCAGAATTCCTTCCAGGAGCAAAAAGTAAACATTTGGAGAACTTGAACTAGGGACCAGGATCACAAATTTAAACTCCTTCTCTGTACTTTCCAGTGAGCACCATAGAAGATAAAGTATTCAATTACCAACTCTATGCTCACATCCATGAATTTCCTCCTATATATTTGTGGGTTCTATAAAACACTAACTCAAAGGATACATACCATTACTTCTGTAGCTTCCAAAGGAATGTCCATGACTTCTTGTCACCCACAGAATTAAAAAGTCCAAAGTATACTATACTCACTAGTTCAAGGTCACTTGGGGAAAAGTTTAAAATCTGAAAAACCTGAGGAAGACTGAAGAGTCCACCAAAGAACAGAATCTGTTGTTATTTCATAAAAATCTTCAAGCAAGCCTCATTTATATACCGAATTCTGTTTAAAGTCCAGCATGGTCTTTATCTCTTTATTATTGTATTAAATCACATATGTCATAATATGCCAAAAAAACCTTAAATGAACAAACTAAATAAAAATTGTATGAGAATTTTAAAATTATCAGTTTTTAATAATAGAAGAAAATTTTAGATGTTTCCTTTGAGTTTTTAAAGAATTTTTAAACTTATCATTATTTTTAAATGTCTATTTATACATTTTTTAATGTTTATTTATTTTGAGAGAGAGAGAGTGAGAGAGCATGAGCAGGGGAGGGTCAGAGAGGGAGAAAGAAAAACCCAAGCAGGCTCCATGATGTCAATGCAAAGCCTAATGTGGGGTTTGATCCCACAACTGTGAGATCATGACCTGAGCCATGATGAAGAGTCCAATGCTTAACTGACTGAGCCACCCATGTACCCCCAATGTTTATTTATTTTTGAGGGAGGAGAGGCAGACAGAAAGGGAAACAGAGAATCCCAAGCAGGTTCACACTGTCAGTGCCAAGCCCAATCTGGGATTCGAAACCATGAACCATGAGATCATGCCCTGAGCCAAAATCAAGAGTTGGATGCTCAATTGACTGAGCCACCCAGAAGCCCCTTATTCTTTATATCTAAAGAGAGACAGATTTTTTTTTAAATTCTCTTGAAGGACAAAAATCAGAGAAGTTTCTAGACCTATGATGAATTGTTCTTAGAATATATATGTATAATGTAAATCTCATTTATCTCCATATTTACAGCAGATCACTTTTCTGAATCTGAATAATCATGAAAGGATATTTGTTTTCTTCAGTTTTCTTTTACTGTTTCTAAATAATATATGCTAGAAATAAGTCTTTCAGTAGGTGGTATAAATACTAATTGGAAAAAAAACTAAAAACTAAATTAAATAAATTTTTCATTATTTTAATTGTTGTTAATTTTAATATGTATCATAAACATTAATCAGCACAAACTGTTACCTAAAGTAGATTAAAGGGGAGATTAGATAATATGGAAATAAAATTATGGAAAAAAAGTAGAATGTGATGCCATAGGAGAATTTGTAGACAAATTACTGTAAAATGTAAATGAGGAAGAGACTGTTTCAAACTGGAGAAACAGGAAAGTTTCTTTGGAAGAATTAACTTTCAAATTGGTTCTTAAAGAACTCAACATAATTGAAAAACAACAAAATTTCTGAACAGACTTTCTGAATTACAGTACATACAAATAATGATGAACATATGAAATTAGCCTAATCGAATTAAAACTAAGTACCATTTTTCCCTCTGTCAGTTTGGCAATATGAAAAACTTTTTTATTGTTGTTGGTAAAATTTTATAAATGTTTGTTTATTTTTGAGAGAGAGAAAGACAGAGCACAAGTAGGGGAGGGGCAGAGAGTAAGGGACAGAATCTGAAGCAAGATCCAGGCTCTGAGCTGTCAGCACTGAGTCCCCTGTGGTGTTCAAACCCATAAACTATGAGATCATGACCTGAGCCAAAGTGGGAAGATTAACCAACTGAGCCACTCAGGTGCACCGGCAATATGAAAAATTTTAACAAGGCTTTTGAGGATGTAGGGATGTGAGAAGGCTCAAAGTATGCTGGTATAATGTATAACAGGGAGTTTCTTTAGAGTACAATTCTTACGTATTCTCCAGTCTATATAAATAATAAATATAAGGCTAAGCTTTTCCACCTTTGTAAATACATTGTATATAATATGCAAGAATGTTGACTGCAGTATTGCACTGTAATTAGAAGAACTTTAAACATCTATCAAGACAAGAATGGCTACACCAAAATGGTTTATTTATTATGCAGACTACAATGCTGCCATTTTGTGTAATGGTTAATGACTTGATCTCTGAAAAACAGAACCATCTGGATAAATCATTTGTTCCCCGTATTGACCTTGAGAAGGGTACTTACTTTTCCTCCCTCTTCTGTAAAATGCAGTAAGAACATTATTAATTCCATTCTTTTGTCATGATGATTAAATGTACCACACTCAATGCCCAGTGCACAGTAAGAACTGGGAAAAATAAGTCTAATATTATTAATTTTATTACCTTTCATGCTAGTGTAACTCTCATGGTAAGATTTTTAAGGTATATTGTTCAACAGAAAAAAAAACAGACACATATCAGACTGACCCATAATGAGCACTTCATTAAAGAGAGCATACTCACAAAAGCCAGTAGTATATAGTTTCTTTTTTTTTTGTTTTTTTTTAAGTTTTTTTAAAGTTTCTTTATTTATTTTGAAAGAGATGGAGAACAGGGGAAGGGTAGAGAGAGAGGGAGAGAGAGAATCTCATGCATGCCCTATGCTGTCAGTGCAGAGCCTTATATGGGGCTCAATCCCACAAATCACGAGATCATGACCCAAGCCAAAATCCAGAGTAAGATGCTTAATTGACTGAGCCACCCAGCCGCCCCCATGCATATTTTTAATAGGCAAATATACATGCATTTATAAATGCATCAAATATATTAGGAGAAAATACATACCAAACTGGAAACAATAATCATCTCTGAAGAAGAAATTGGGTTTCAGTACTATTCAATGAGGCTTTAAGTCTTCTTGAAATGTGTTAGTTGTATATAAAGTGAATGTATTATTTATGTAATTAAAAGAATTTACACATTAAATAGTAAGTGGCTGATTGAAACCCGTTAGAACTGATGGGGGTGGGCTGCACATGGCTAGTAATGTATTCACGTAATGAGAAATCATGGTCTCCTTCAGATGTCTAGGTGGTTTCAGGTAGTACAGTTCCTTTGGTTGAGATGATAATTACCAAGTTAAATAATGATAGGTTATTTCTCAGCACAGGAAATATATTAGTGTTTCAAAGCTTTCATTGTAAGGTGTCTGCAAAACCATGTCACCTATTTCCATTCCAGTTCATTATTCTGGTTCCAAGAGAGCATTTCTCTCACTTTATTTACTCTTCAGTGATCTAACGCCAATAACACCAGTCTATAGAAACGGCAGTCAAATATAACAAAAAGCACATTAAAGAGTCAAACATCACTATGTAATAGATATAAAAACACCTTATTAACATTTTTATAACACTCTCAACTGAAATAAACAGACCACTCTCAATTTTAACATCTGGTTCCCAACAATTCTTATATGGGTGATAACTTTTTTAAAAACAAATGCTGGGCATCTTTCATCAACTTTTCATCAAGTAACAGCTGTTCCTTCAGAACAAAATGTATGCATGTTGGAAGGTGTTACTGATGTTCACTTCTGTTTAGTTCTGTGTGAAAAAGCTTTACATTGGGTGCAATTCAGAAAGACAAATGGCTTCAGATGTTTTGAATGGATGCCACAGCACTAGTCTGAATGCAGTTCCTTGTGATTTGTAGAATATTTCAACCACAATTTTTACATTCAAATTTATATTCAAATTATAGATGTAAGAATACATGTTTCTTCAGGACAAAGGTATTTCTGTTTTCATGTGCTTTAGGGCATCTTTAGGTCATCCATCATATCAATCATTTGTCTTCATAAAATGTTTGGCTAGGAAAAATTACGACATCCAAGCATAGCCAATACTCACAAAAGAAATAGTTATGGTACTTATATTCTTGAATGCATTTCCACTAGATTTCCTTAGGATAATTTCTGTTTCAACTTAAGCTATTAAAAATTTTGCTGAATTCAAATCACCTCATCGTGTTGGAACATGTGGAGACAAATACCACAGATGTTTGCCGGAAGGTTCAGGCATATTTAAAGGCAACTTAATTATAAGATATTATGAAGTTCTCCCAATTAATTTGGAGCTAAATATTCTACATCTGCTTGTTTTTTTTTTTTTTAAAGCTTAAAGAAATATTTGCTTCTCACATGATTATGGATTTGGTCATAGGTTAAAATTAATGTATGTATGTATATGGTATTATTCAACTAAATTAAAACAAATTATTTGTTTTGATGTTTATTATAATTAAAAATATAAGTTTCTGCTAATGTATTCTATTCTGCTATTTATTTATTTTATGTTACATTTGCATACACTCCTGAACCTTCTTAGAAAAAGGCGCTTAGAAATTTCATAGAACTTCCTAAAAATAACAGCGAGTCTGAGCAATGAAGTTCCAATGGTGACTTTTTCTTTCAGGAGGCAGAGTTTACTCTCTTGGGTTAGATACTTTAGTGAATGACACAAACTCTATGTCTGGATTACTTTTCCATATTATCACTTTAAATTATTTGACTTTCTGATCAATTGTTTTTATCATTTCTTTCTGCATAATAGATAATTCAACATTCACCAACTTTTCAAATGACCCAGCTCACACTTGATTATTAGCAGATGGACTTTGTCTTCTGGTTCCCACAGTAATATTATTCCCTTGTTTTAAAGGTGCTGACTCTAATTTGTATCAGTTCTTGGCTTTTTCCTTCCCATCTCATAGGAATAAATGACACAGGAAAATCTTTTCTCCCATGGTCATAAATACATCTCCTTACACTGCCATTAGGAATTCATTGCATGTTTTATATTTTCCTCTGTTAGATCTTCTAGTTTTACTTCTCTTCCTTGAGCACATGGGCAAGCTTAAAACTAAAGTATGGGTTTATTAAGCCGGGGATAGGCAAACTGCAGCCAATGGGTAAAATCCTGGTTGCCACCTGTTTTTGTAAATGAATTTTTGTTGGAACACAGCCACACTCACTTGTTGACATATTGCCTCTGGCAGCCTAAGCACTACAAGGCAGAGTTGAGTATTACCACACAGATAGCACTCTTCTAGCCCGCATATTCTATCTTCATTACTGAGAGATACGGTTAATTTATTGTTGTCTACCTGACTTGCTCTAGCTCATTTCATGAAATTCTGTCCTTCTTTTAATTTTACACTTTTATTTCCCAGTTCTCCTCATACATCTGTAAGTCACATAGGTTCTCTTTCTTATCTACTCTGACTCCTAAACATTAAAACCTTTTGAGGTTTCTGGATTCATTCCTTTACACTGACATGATTCCTTGAGATAATACAAAAAATTAAATTGTGAGGTTAGACTTGCAAGACTCTAAGATCTTATGGAAGAGCAAGATTTACTAGTAATTTTGCGAATTCCGGTAATCATTCGGTACTGACAAAACAGGGATTGGTTCAGATATCTTATTCTGATTTCCCAGGCCTTTGGCTCTTTCATCAGACATTCCCTTGCCCAGGCAGAGTGAAGGGATTTTTAGGGAGGTGTGTGGACACTTCACTTACACGGAGAGACATTCTCAGTTGTAAAATATTTGTATTCTTTTACCAGAGAGTTATATAACATATGTAGCATTTTCCAGGATGTCATCCCCCATAGGTACATGGCTCCCTGCTTTGCTAGCCATCAGCAACCCTAAACGACTGGGTCAAATTCTACTAAAAGAATTTCTATTGATAGACACTCTTCTACTGGCAGAAAAACATTCTGATTGATTGCCAGGAGCTCTGTTATTAGTATGTTTACACAATCACACTGGGTTACATGTTTTCTTTGTGTCCTGGGAGGGCATCTTCTCAGTAATAGGAGAGAATCACAGATTAGTTGTTGGACCTTTTACTTTTACCTATTTATTTATTTATTTATTTATTTATTTTTGGGAGTAGAATTCAGTGATTCATCACTTACATACAACACCCAGTGCTCATCATGACAATAATCCTTAATATCTATCACCCATCTAACAGATGAACATATGAGAAAGGGGGGAAAAAAGAGAGTGGGAAACAAACCATTAAGAGACTCATAACAATAGAGAACAAACTGAGGGTTGATGGAGGAAGGTGGGTGAGGGATTGGCTAGATCTTTGTCTTTGTAACCCACCCTCTGACTTGGGTCAGCATCTTGGGGCCACATATTTCTGGTATATTTTCATTATTTGTCTTATAAGATTTTCTCCAATATTTTGCTTAAGCAGCCTACCACTCTGACTTTGATTTGAATCATCCAATAGAGAGTAAGAATTCCTTCTATAAAATATGTTATTTACTAACATCTCTTTTTACAGGTCTTTTGAAGTCCATTTATAACTTGATTCATTTTTTTCCTCCATTAACCTCAATTATTTGAATTGTTTTCTGTGTGTTGTGGGAGTATTTAATTAAATACATGATTTTCTTAGATCAATGTTTATCTGGAAAAATAGTTTCTATTGATTTCATTTTAATTGGGGGTCTTCATATCAGCCCCAACATTTTCTCATTTGGGAATCATCCCCTAAACAAATATGAGTTTAATTCTATCAGTGAAATTTTAAGCCCTTATTTAGCTGTGACAAAAATATTGTGGTAATACTTGACACACCTTACATAAGTGAAAATAATATTCTTTTCAGCAAAAGTAACTTTTTCTTACATATCATATATTTCCAGTGACCAAAGTGGTGATTTAAAGTCCATATTCATTAAACTCTGTATTTTATATGATTCATAGACACAATCATATCCTGGATATATCCCAGGTTTTTATAGACATTGGTTTACTGGTTTTCATATGTTGCTATATAATAGATACTTTGTATTCCTCCCCTACATCCAATGGGTATCAGAGAATTATTCCTTATCCATCCAATTCCACAAATTCCATAGCACAGAAGAAAACTCTTTTTTTAATAACATGACCTGGGCTGTTAGAAAGCAATGCTAAAGTTCACAATGTTTAGGGACAACCAGCCATAACAGACACTAAACAACAGTTTTCCCATGATTTTCCTTCTTTAGCTTGGTTTCTTACTCCTTTAAGCCTTCTTAGCTCTTTGTGAACTCACCCCATTGAAATTTAAAGACAATGTATTTCATACTGATTAGAATATCCAATAGTCCTTCCTGAGTCAAGGTGCCAGCTTACTTCCAGCCTTGTTAATGAGTATGGAAGAGTCATTATTCATTCGGTACATTCAATTAGAGTTTTGTCTTCTACCCAAGCTGATTTCCTCCAGCAGCTCATCCTCTATAAACAAACTCACTCTAGTGTCATTATTTGAAGAACCAAGGGGTTTTTTTTTTGTTTTTGTTTTTGTTTTTGTTTTGTTTTGTTTTGTTTTGTTTTTGCACCATAATGATGGGGCTCCTGGAATAATATTTCAGAGAGATTCAATACCCCATGAACAACTCTTGTAATTCTTGCAAAATGCCTAGCACAGGGAGACCAGTGCTGATTAATCTGTCACATATGTCATTGGGATTACCTGTTAATTAAATGTGTAAAGTTTTACCTGCACCCAAAAATATTGTTAGTCATGAGACTCCCAATTAGGTTTATTCTACCACCAAATGCAATATAGTTGTGTCATAAGGCTTCCCATAAATTTCTCTGTGTACCTCTGGCTAGGAGTTATTTGTAATTTCAGACCAACAAATCATACCCAAATGCACATTCCCTGAGGCTTTCTGAGTCCCATTTTTGCATTATTTAAATTAATTCCATCCACATTCACACTTATATGTTTAAAGGAACAGATGAGATCAAGCTGTGATATTCCAAGTAGGCTACCACTATCTGCTTTCTGTCATACCCAGGGAGCTGTCTTAGCAATGTATCATCTTGATTTATGGCCACATGGGGTACAGAATCTCTGCTATCCAGCATCTTCTGCTCTATGCAATTTATACGATTGGTAGTATTTTCTGGAAAAAAAAAATCCTAGGTTGGTAAACAAAGCCTTGGAATTAAATGATAACTGTACTCACCTACGTGTAAACTGTGTCATCAGAGAATATTTTGTGATTTTATCCAAATTTTGCAGGTAGAACATTCAAATCAGTAGGAGTCCAATTTCCTTTTTCTGCAGAAAACAGGCATAAGATTTTCACCAACATTGGCCATTTGGAGGAGAATAGCAAAAGACAGTTAAATATACTCTCTCTCTGAGCTGCCTGTGTGGAAATATTGTGGTGGCTTCCCTCTACGGTAATGTAATCTACTTATAAACATCTTTTCCATCTGCTATAATTTCACCCTATTTTCAAACCCTTCCTCCCACTATGAGGTTTTGTAACTCCAACACATATTGTTTATACATAGAGCCAATAATAAGAGCCTTGGCAGCACACGCAAACAAATGTTTTAGGGTTTGACAGACCTCAGAGGATGTTTTCTCTGCTTGTTTGTGAGGCTGCATTCACCCATAGCCCTGATTGGCTACATGGGAGGAAGTAAAGACCCTCCATAAATTACCTTGTGCAACACGGACTATCAAATTCAATGTCATGGATATCATACTTTGGTCACTGATGTAACCTTCCTCTAGTATACATAAATTTAAATTTGGATTTGGAAACATCATTAGAAGCAAAACAAAAGAAGGCTTTAGAGGTGGGAAAGATATGTTATGGTATTCTCTCTCATTCCCTCACTACTAGCTCGTGATCCAGTGGATTTTGTGACTTACTTCTCATTAATCTGAGGACACAATGACTTAACTAAATCAACTCAATCATTTTTTAGCAAGAGGACTTGCATGTACATTTTGCACTGGGGGGGGGGGTCACTTAAATTACATATTCTGCCCTACCTGTTTACATTGGTTGCTTCATTCTGTGTGATGGCTTGTGTCTTTCAAATGGATCATAATAAATAGGTGCCAGAGGCAAATTTTGAGCCAAAATCCTCAGAATTTTGACTTAGCGACTCTGCTTAATTTCTTCAAAAGTGCTCTAGTTTGAGTATTTTCTAATATCTGACCAATTGCCTTGGATCGTAAGGGCCTAATGTTACTGTGCTATCGCCTACTATTCTACTTTTAATGCTTGTTTTGCTCAGTACCTATAGTGGGTTAAATAGTGTTTCACTAGAATTTATACCTGCTCAGAATCTTGGAATATGACCTTATTTGGAAATAGGATTTTTGCAGATTTAGCTAGTTAAAATGAGGTTATATTAGATTAGGGAGGGTACTACATCCAATGACTCTTGATGTCCTTAAGAAAGAGGAGAGGACACATAAAAGAGTGTGATGTGAAAGTGGAAGCAGAGATTGGAGACATGTGTCTTTAAGGTAAGGAACAGCAAGGATTGCTAGGAGTACCAGAATCAAGAAGAAAGCAAGGAAGTATTCTTTTCTAAAGCTTTCAGAGGGATATGTCCCTGCTAACATCTTCATTTCAGATTTCTAGCCTCCAGAACTGTAAGAGAGTATATTTCTATTGTTTTAAGCTACCTGATTTGTGGTAATTTGTTACAGCATCCCTAGGAAACTAATACAGTGTTGTATTCACATTGAGAGTAAATAGGGGTAAACAAGATTCCAAGATGAAGGATAATCTTGCCAGCATCTGAGTTTATTACTTAATAGTAGGTTCTGTCAGACACAAATCACTTCTTATAGTTAAAGAATGTTCCTGTTTGCTCCATAATAATTACCAAGAATTTTACATGTTGGGCTGTGCCTTGAGATTTAGTTGGATTTATTAGCCAGTTTCTATTTGTAGTATGGGTGACTATCATCCTTCACTCCTTTCCCACTTCTTCCTCTGAGAAGAAATGATCATGATAGCATCAATGTAGGGTATGAACATTTTTGTTATTGATTACCAATCCCTCTACTAGATTATAGCAATATTTTATTGAATTAAAGCAAGTCTATTATAAGATAGTAAACATGCATTTGTTCTCATTCCAGAAGATTTCGGTGGTGACTAACTGAAATACAAAATTGGGATAGGAGAGAAGACATTATCCAGGTCTATAATGATGTACAGGTCCAGCTTCATGGTTATACAGCTTGTAGAGTCAAACAGAGAGAAAACTGTGCTTAAAAGGGTGCTGAGATTAGTTTAATACTCTATTGGAGATGTACTGAACTTCTTAACAATTTTTAAGTAAGGGCCCCTAAATTTTCATTTCACACTCAGGTCATGATTTATGTAGCCAGTCCTGATGACGTATCTATCCTTTTCAGCCTACTTTATTTCCCACCCAATTTTCATCATATTAGGTAGTTAAGACATGCAAATGAACCACCTTAATAGCCTCCTGTTAATGCCCAGGAACCGTCTTCCTTTCTTATTGACCAGTTAGAACTATTAAAAGGTAATAAATAGAAGAAAATCTTCCTTCTCAAGGATTTACTTAATTAGAACAGTAGTGTCTTATTGCCCCCTGGAATGTGCATTGCTTAATGTTTACCACTGAGGAGAATTTGGGCAGTTCCAAAGAACCCCATTTATTATGGCTAATTAAAACTCGATGCAGGCTAGCCTTGGTTATTCTGCTCTGTGAAAAGAGCAAAGATGACAATGCTCAGTTCACATATAATATCAATTCTAATTTTGTGTTCATGTAAAGGCAGTGTACCAACATAGTAGTCTCTCCAATCACACATTTCTATTTGTAACTCATCTAGTTTTCTTCCCTCTGGTTCTTTCCATACAATCCAGGCTTCACCTTAGACATGTGTATCATCCTTAATTTCCACAAGGATTACTGTGCTTTTGACTCTATTCTCTTCTATTTTGACTCTATTCTAACAATCCTCAAATAGTTTGTATACCATCCCAGGCAACTTGACTCAAATTTTTACATGTGGTCTTAGATGCCCGACAAGGGCTTTGAGTGAGCAGATTTTAGCTCTTCATTCAGTCTTTTTCAAATTCCCTCTGGTTTTAAGTAGGTGGGTAAATCCAGCACCCTGTTCAAGTATACCATAAGAGACGGATGTGGGACTACAGTACTCTTCCCACCCAATTCAAAAGTTGATGATACACTTTCAGTTCCTTATTGGGAAATCTATTAAAGCCCACTTCTTTTTAAACCTTATTTACTTTTTTTTCACAAGCAAATTCTTTCAAGTGAGCTAGTTTGTCCTTCTTCCTCTTATTTTCAATTCCTTCCCACTGTGCTTATAACAGTTTTTCCTTCATATATTCCCATTGTAGCAGCTAAGCTTGAAAGTCGGTCACTGCCTTTTGAATGTTTGTTTGTTTGTTTGTTTTTTGACGGGGGGAGGTGGGACTGGGAGAGGGGTGGGATTGAGGGTTCTTCCATGAATTCATAAGGCTCCTAAAATAGGAGAGTGTCACCTGGTCCCTCTCACTGAACCTTTCATTATCTATACCAATAGCATTAAATAAGGCATTATCTCTTAATAGATGGCCTGTCTAAGGTCACTTGACTTGTAACATTTTCTTATATGAAAGGAGTGCCTCCTGGGGGATTTGGGAAGGGGTTTATAACCTGTTCAGCATAGGTCTGCCAAACACTGCCTTAACCATGGCAGTGGATGGGCTGTCATATATATGGAAAAGTTTTTTTCAAAAGTTTCTGGTCACTTAATGATTCAATCCCTTCTATATGATAATAATAAAATTCTAACAGATCCCTTGATCATGAATTTGAAGAATGCATGCCAATAACAATATACCAATCTTCTGTTGATGAATGTGCAGGTCTTCAATAAAATGCCCTCAATATTTACTCATTACCTGATCATGGCCTCCAATTACATGAATTGTTTTTCGAGTAATCTATGGTTTGAGTCATTTCCAAGAAGTCATAAGATTTCTCCAAGCCACAGAAAGATAAGGCCTTCCAGTAAAGAATAATCCAATCTTACAGACTTTTCTCCCATACCATCCCCTCCACTCTTAAATGTTGGATTTTTACAGATGTGCTAGCAATGTCAGTTAATAGAATCATCTAACTTTCCTTTGTCCTTGTACTCTGTCCTTGCTACCAGATCCCAGTCTGTTTCCTCCACTTTTCAATGCTAAGACTTACCCACCTTAATATGTCTCAAAGTTTTCACCACTCACACTAACATTGGGTAGCTAACCAGTCTGGAATCAAAGACTTATTGTATTTTTTTCATTGCCTCCTTGAGCACAAAAAAAGAATTCTTTAGGCATTATGATTTGGGGATCTGAGAGACAATCCTGCCCTCAGTGCCAGTCTGGGCTCACACAAAGTACTGGATCATTGAAGAAGGCTCACAAATTAGAGATCTTGCTCAGTATAAAGCTTTACTAATAATTTCAAGGATAAAATAATGAGAATTTAGTGAAGTGGAGAAAGGTCCAGTCCTCTGGTATAGAGCTCAGTTCCTTTCTTAGTCATTTAATGTACTCTGCCACAAGTTTCTAGACTTAGTTTCAAAGTAAAATGTGTAATTTACTTATTTACACAGAGGTACTTTGTTAAATACAAAATATGTCCTTTTATGCTTAGGTAGTGGCCTGGTTTACATGACACTTTCCTGGGAATTTCCTGGCTGTGAATTTTTTGATTCCTGGTTTGGTTAATACAAGCAATCCTAGACAATCCTGCGCAGTCTTCTAAAAAGACTTTATAGTCAGAGACTCTCCTGCTACCAAAAACTATTTAGTTTATTTTCCATGAATCCTACATAAGTATCTTAACTAACAGATTAGACCAATCACCTACTTTTGTTTTCCAGGAGTGTCACCCCCACGCCTGTCCCCATCAGGGAAGAGGATTGATCAAGAGATATCACCATTTTCTTGCCACTCTCAAATGTCTGTTTTCTATACAGAACTCTCCTACATAGTCTAGCAAAATGTTGAAGGTTGAATAGTTTATTTCTACTCCTATTTCTAACATGTTGATTTCTTGTATATTGACTAGAAACCACATACTCCTTATTAAACATGAGACGTAATGAAGCTCAAAACCCAGCTGATTCCACCCAGTATTACTTCACAATCTCTGTCCTCATCTATAGTCTTATTACAGGTAAGGCTTTCATAAATTCACACCTGACTAATGCATTAATTTATAAATTAGCTTCCTTGTTTTTAGACTTAATTTCTTCAATCTTTTCTTCTCTGTAGTGCAATTCTGAGTATTCTAAAATAATAATTTGATCATTGAACACAGATTCAGCATCATTTACTCCCTGCCCATTTCATAAGTACAAATTTAACTCACAGTTCTCATTTCTTCTCTCATATGCATTAAATGATCATCTCTTCAAATGATTATTTGTTGTTTTGCGAATATGCTTCATTATTTCTTACATTCAGCCCTTCAAATATTTTGTTCTATCCTTGGGCATCAAATAAATTTATATCTACTAACCATGACTCACTTTGTAAAACTACAGTCTTGGTTTCATGCAGGTCTCCACTAATTCTGGAATGCTTTCATGTACCTGATTGCAGTTGGATAAAAATATACAACTAAATCATGCTGATTGTTATTTCTTTAAAACTATGACCTTTAAAATCAAGTGTGTCCTTAATATTGCTGAAGAAGCCTATTATTCTTCCATAATGCATCACTTTCTTTCTCTCACATAAGATTAATTTATAAATTGTTTTCTCATTTCAAACTCTCCGATCCTCTTCCCCAATCTCACTGCCAGATGATGATCTTGTTTCTTATTGTCACTGAAAAAAATATTAAAGCAATCAGGAGGAAAAATATACAGGCTCCCACCACCACATATACTTAATACCAGTACCTGAACTTACATACTACTTACCTAGCATATTACCATAGGACGGTGTTTCTTAACACATTTTTTATTGACATAATGAGCCAAATAATGCTTTGTTGGGGATGGAAGGTGGAACCTATCCTGTGCACTGTAGGGTATGTAGTAGCATTTCTGGCCTCTCTTTTTTGAGTTATGACAATTAAAACTCTCTCCCAACATTGCCAAATGCCTCTCCCCCCCATGCCTCAGGGAGAAAATTGCCCCCTGTTGAGACCATTGCCACAAGGGAAATATCCATGCTCCTACCTGAGGTCATCCCCTTTACTTACTCATCAACTCTCTGTGAGCACAGGCACACCTCTTTCACGGAACGCTTCCCTATCTTTAACGTAATCAAATTTTTCCTCCTTACTGAGTCATTTCACAATGAAACAAATACGGTATTATTTCTATCTTCTTAGAAAACAAAAAACAAATAAACAACTAAAGAGCCTTGCCTGTCACATTTTCCCTACAAGATACCACCAGGGAACTTAATCTTTTCTTTATTAAAACCTCTCAAAAGAATCCTTTATACTCACTGTCTTCATATTTGCTCATTTCATGCTTTCTTAATCTCCTCCCACACTAATCTTCTACTCCACTCTCAATGGTTCTTTCTCTCTTTTTCTCTCTTACTTGACCTATATTGTCAGCATTTGATATAGCTTATCACCACATTCTCCTTCACTTGCCTCCTGGGTTTCCTATTATTTCTTTAGTCCTTATTTTCTCCTCTATCTTGGTCTCCTTCACTGGTTTACCTATTTTCCCTGGAACTCTTAATGTTGGAATGCCCCATTTCTCAGTACTTGATTTTTTTCCCCTCATGTTTCTTTGCACTTGCTTCCTCGGTGCTCTCACTCAATCTCATGGCTTTATGTGCAATCTAAATGCTAATGACTCCCAAATTTATATTTCCATGCCTTATCTCTATCCTGAATTCCATACTCATAAATTCAGTTGCATCTTTTACATTTCTACTTGAATGTCATGATCATAATGAGTCTATTTTTCCTCAAATCCATTTCTCACTTTTCCCTGCACAGTTCATAACACAGAGGCCCTGACTAGTGTAGGTTGTGTATCTCAGGATTTTCTAAAATCTAGCCTTCTGGTGGGGTCAAACAATAGAGACATTTGATGAAAAGTGGGGAAAGGAAAAATCTAAGTATTCTCTCAATCCCCCTCTGTCATAGATTCGTCCCTGATAACAGGTGCATTTCTTCCATGGCTCTTGCTCCTTTTACAGAGACCCATTTTGTACACAGGTTTCCACCATAACACCTCTACTCAGCTCCAGTAATGCAGGCTCCTATCCTTGTCCCTCCATCTAAAGATGGTAAGAGCTTCTTGTTGCTACTGTTGAATTCTGGGTTGCCTCACAATCTCCTAATTGGCTTTTTATTTTCTTTATTTTTACTTTTTGAACTGCCTTTTTAAAAGCTATTTTCACCATCAATTTCTATGTGAATTCTCTTTGTTTTAAACTCTCAATGATTTGTATTCTCTTGGTTGGGCTCTCACTGCTTCAGATATCTAATATCTGAATATAAGACATTTCACAGTAAACATGGCTCAAAATAAATTGCTGATCTCCAACTACTTGCCCCTGTCATACCTGCTTATGTTTCTCATCCCATTTGATGGACAATCCACCCTTCTTGTTGCTTAAATACACAAGCTTGACAATATACAGAATTAAGTACTTTTCACTACCTCCATTGGAGTTAGAGTTACTACTATCCACCTTATGAATAAATTCAATACTAATTGGAGTCTTTTAGAAAATTACTCCCTTGGAGCACCTGGGTGACTCATTGGGTTGAGCATCTGGCTTCGGCTCAGGCCATGATCTCACAGTTTGTGGGTTCAAGCCCTGCATCAGGCTCTGTGCTGACAGCTAGCTCAGAGCCTGGAGACTGTCTTCAGATTCTGTGTCTCCCTCTCTCTCTGACCCTCCCCTGCTCATGCTTTTTCTCTCTCTCTCTCTCAAAAATAAATAAAACATTAAAAAAAATTTAAAAAAAGAAAATGGCTCCTTTACAGTCAGTTATTGTTATGAACACAGTATCCATAGTGATCCTTCCAACATAAAGGCCAGATTATGTTATTTCTCTCCTTAGAACAAATAGTGGCTCTCCATGTCCTTCACAGGAATCATCAAAGGCAGTGGGATGCTTAAAATGTCAAGCTCCCTGTTATGTCTTTGAACTCATCATTACTCCATATCTCAGGCCTCATTGGATTTCTCGTACTTCTTCAAACAAACCAGGCACATGGCTCTCTTAGGCCTTTGCACTGGCTGTTCCCTCTCCCTGGGGTCTCTTCCCTCAGGTATCTATACGCTTCATTCCTTTTTACTTTTAAGTTTTTGCTTAAAAACTACTTTTTCAATGATGTTTACTATGGCCATTCTATTTAACATTGCAACCTGCTCCCTGGACTAATATTAGAAACTGATATAGACAGATGAATGTGATAGATAGGCCCCTGCTTTCATAGTTGTAACAATCTACAGGGAGAATAAATAATAAACAAATTAGTGTTGAATTATCTTCATGCCTTCCTAAAGAAAGAAATATGAATACTTTAAAGTTTGTATTTGGAACCACTCAATATGAATCAGTAAGTGATGTCACTTTCTAAAAGCAATCTGATCGTAGATTGCTTCTGTTTTATATTTAGAATGAGACCATTTATAGTCTACAGATACACACTCAATATTTTCTTTTTTAATTAATAGCAAGAACTTCATTCTTAACCTCTTCATCATTCTGCTATGAGTTTTGTTACCTTTCTACTCTAACCAGAGCCACTTTAGAACCTCAGCTATTTCAATATATCCACATGGCTTCCACTTACGTAAAGATAATTCCACATTCTCTATCATCAGTGAAAGCTCATCTCCCTAGACTTATGTTCAATTTTACTAAAAAGGCATCTTGACGTGCATGCCCCACAGTCCTCTCAAGCTGGACATATTCCAAGTTTCAGTTATCATCTTACTCACTCTTAACCATTACAAACTTGTTGCCCCTCCAATACCTCGATTTACATCCCTTATATTAGTTACAATAGACTAAACTGTCCTTAGTCATAAATATTCCTCCAAATCTCACATTAAATTTTGATTATTCACTTGTCTAAAGTTTTTATGGACCAGGAAACTCTTCTGTCTGAAGTGTGTGGCCCTCAAAGCCCATAGTGCAAAAAAGAGAAATATAGAGGATTATATGGAATATTTTAGAGGGTCAGACATTAAATGGATTACAAATTTTCTGTCCAATTTAACTGGATGGAATTTGGACACTTCATTCTTCACTTCTCACACGGAGTGCCATCATCTCTTCCTCAAAGAGCACAACCTAGATGTTCATCCATTCTATATCCAGCACAAAATCATGGACTTCTATGACGTAAGGTAGTCTATATCAGGTTCTGAAGTGTCCCCATTTGTTTCAGAATATTACCTCTGATACCTTATGTAACTGAGAACAAAGGCAAGAAAATCACAAAAGTCTCATTTAGAAAGGCAAGAATAGGAAGCACCTAGAAGTCAGTGGGCTTTTGATAGTTCTGAAAGGCTATTGGACAGATAGTTTGAATGCTCTGTATTACAAATGGAATAAGTTATCTGACTAAACTGTGCTTTTGTTTTCTGGGGGAAAGCACCCATATCAACAGTTTTTGGATACTTAACACTTCCCTCTGTGAGGGAAGAATGAAAAAGAACCTCCCATCTTCTTCTATGATTTTTTATTTAAGTTTCCTCACATCTACTTTCAGACTGTAAGACAATACCGTGAATTTTAGCTTTTCACTACAACAACACTCATTCCTTTTAACAACATGGTATTAGTCAAGATGGGCTATGATAACAAATAACGATTAAAATATCCATGTATATTCTAGAAAATTTTAGAGAAAGGCTTGAAAATGGTTTGCACGACTTCTAATCACATTTCATTGGCTATAACTTGCTCACGGAACCTGGACATAACTGCATATATATATATATATCATTCCACATTACCCAAGCCAGACACCCAAGCAACAATCTTGGACTTTTCACTGTCCTTAACATACCACCTTCTTAGTCATTAGTTTTGACTCAGCTTACCTGGGTAAATAGCTTTGACTTCCATCCAATTTTCACTTAGATTATAGCTAAAGACTTCTATCTTATTTCGTTACCTCAAGGTCAAACTTCTTTGATCCTTTGCTTTAATGTTTCCCAAATTATTTCTTGAAAATTGCCAATCTCATCACATCAATCCTGTGCTTTAAACTATCAAGAGATTCTATTGCCCCAGCCAAAAATTGAAATTCTTTTAACTATAACATTTTATATGATTTAGCCTCCTATCTACTCTGTCCTTATCCTCATCTACCATAGCTCTTGCCTCATGCAGCATAAACCAACCTAGCTCAGCTTATATTCACTCCCTTACTGGTAAAGTCTACATATTTTTGCTGTGTTCTCTCAGTGCTCCTTCTATTTTTAATTTAAAAATAATTGCCACACTTTATTTGCTTATATTACCTTTCATCTATATTCCCTTCAAACCCTATGCTTTATTTTTTTTTAATGTTTATTTATTTTTAGAGAGAGAGAGTGCAAGTGGGCAAGGAGCAGGGAGAGAGCAAGGCACAGAACCTGAAGCAGAGCTGTCAGCACAGAATCAGATGCAGGCTCAAATTCATGAACCACAAGATCACGACCTGAGCCAAAGTCAGATGCCTAACTGACTAAGCCACCCAGGCACCTCAAACCCTGTGACTTTTTTTTTTTTAAATGTTTATTTATTTTTGAGACAGAGAGAGACATAGAATCCAAAGCAGGCTCCAGGCTCTGACCTGTCAGCACAGAGCCCGACACGGGGCTTGAACCCACAAATTGGGAGATAATGACCTGAGCCAAAGTTGGACGCTTAACCGACTGAGCCACCCAGGTGCCCCATCCAGTGCTTTTTTAAAGGCATAGACTTTGTTCACTGTTGTATCAATAAAGGAAGCCTAGGGAAAAAAGAATATGCAAAAAATAAAACCTTAAATGAATAATTTTACTTTAAATCAATTGATTATCAATTCAAGATTTTTTTGTTTTTTTCTATGAAATCTACTAATTTTAAACTTATTATTATGCAATATATATTTTCTACTTCTAATATGCTATTAGTATCATTTACTATTATTATACTAGATATTCTGTTTTTATTTCTACATTAAGTCACAGGGTCTATTTTATCTTTTCTATTGCACTTGATTATATAAGAGATTGAAAACAGTTAAGAAACGTACTTGAAACCAATAATGAACACACTTTGAGGCATTTCAAAATCTAAAAACAATGAGGTAACTTAAAGAAATAAAACAGGTTTTGGTGTCATCTTTCATTTTAGTAGATTAGTTGAGTAAATAAAATTATTCCCTATGATTTTATGTCAGACATTTTTCTCCTACTCATGTTCTCATATATATAATAAAAGGATATTTAGTAAGAATGTGTCATTAAAAACAAACAATATTTGAACTGAGGTCCAACAGAAAGTGAAATTAGTTTTCCTTTTAAAAAGTGTATAACTAAATACCTGTATTTTCTAGAAAATGCACCCTTAATCATGTAGGCATGAAATTACATTCTGTGATATAATTTTTTAAATTTTTTATGTTTATTCATTTTTGAGAAACAGAGAGAGAGTGAGAGCACCAGCAGGGAAGGAGCTAAGAGAGTGGAGATACAGAATCCAAAGCAGGCCTCAGGCCCTGAGCTGTCAGCACAGAGCCTGACACGGGACTTTAACTCACAAACCATGAGATCATGACCCAAGCTGAAGTTGGACGCTTAACCAACTGAGCTACCCAGGCACCCATAATATAATTATTTTAATAATTTTGGAAAAAGAGAAAAGGAATACATGAAGCAGGTATGGCAAAACCATGGTTATTGTTGAATGTGAGTGATGAATATATGTAGATTTATTGAATTATTTAGTGGGAGTATGAAAATATGATAATAAAAATAAAATACAAAAAAGGAAAA
Organism: Cryptoprocta ferox; assembly: GCA_028646485.1. Classification (NCBI taxonomy): domain Eukaryota; kingdom Metazoa; phylum Chordata; class Mammalia; order Carnivora; family Eupleridae; genus Cryptoprocta; species Cryptoprocta ferox. The sequence continues at coordinate 87,040,410 of CM053567.1, read as the reverse complement.
TGTAGGAAACCTGAATATTTTAAGGGATAGTACAGTGTCTATATATAGTGTTTATAGTACTATATTTGATCATAGCCAAAGACTTTGTGACAGTTGATGAAATAAGTTTAAGTCTAAAATCTTGTGGGCAGTTAAGAGAGCAAAGATCCATTTTACATACCATAATTATGTTGTAGTTATGTTGAGTAATATAATTACTTATATTTTTATTTGCATAGTATCTTTCTTTTGTTATCTTTAACATATGATATTAAGCTTATGTAAATTTGATATGCATCATAATTCAGGATCTATAATCTGAATTGTGTATACATTTATAATAGAATTATTTTACAAAGAAAAAATCAGTGTATATTGCTGGCTTATAGAGAGATATTCACCTGAAAGTTTATATTTGTTTTACATCTCCCTCAATCACAGCAATTGTTATTAAACAAATAAAAGTTCAAAAAAATGATACTTTTGGCCTGAAATTTTAATATTTTTAGTAACAAATAATAAGAATAAGAATTTTTCTGGAGGTCCTAAACTTTACAAAAATTTAATATGCCTAATAATTATGCTTTTGAATTTATATAATCCTATGTAACTATTTTCATTTTTCTAGACTTAGGATTTTTATTTTATTTATTTATTTTTTGTTATGTAATATTATCAATTGGCCTCAGTAGATCTTGGCTTAATTTACTTCATTGGCTCTTTTCATGCTTGAAAAGGTGTGGTTTTTGTGATTTATTGGACTAAAAGATATCTATTTCAATAGTGAAAGGTTAGGCCTTATAAAGACCCTGCCTATATTCAATTCCAATTCTGGTTTTTGTTGCAATGTGTTGCTAGATATTTTATCTCATTGTGTTCTATTTCTATCATTAATATTTGATTTAAATATATCATCTCTGAGGCATATTAATAAAATGAACACATGTAAGCACACAATCTAATTTAGGAATAAGAACAGTATCAATAATTTTGCTGCTATTTTTTCATTCATTATTTGCCATGCAAAAAGGCAACTATACTCTTGAGTTTTGTGTTTGGAGTTTTCCTATATTCTTAATAGATACCATGTGGTTAAAGGTCTATTTTTGGAACCAGGCAGATCATATTTGCATCTTGTTTCTCCCATTTACAAGTCCCTTTTTAAATCTATTCCTAAGCTTTATCTGTGATTCCTTTTAAAAATTTTGAGTAATTTGGGGTTGCCTGGGTGGCTCAGTCTGTTATGCCTCTGACTTCAGCTCAGGTTATGATCTGAGGTTCATGGGTTCCAGCTCAGCACCAGGCTCTTTGCTGTCAGTGCAGAGCCTGCTTCGAAGCCTCTCTCTCTCTCTCTCTCTCTTTCAGCCTCTTCCCCACTTGTGTTCTATCTCTCAAAAATAAATAAACATTAAAAAATTTTTGAGTACTTTTAGAAAGAGTGGGAAAAAGCAGAACAATGAAATCTAGTGTTTTAGATACAGAAATGAGAAGCTGAGATTTACCCAACAGTTTCCCTTTCTGATTGAAACTCAAAAACTTAGATCACACACAAAAATAAAATACTCCTATCACTTCCTAAAATGTAACTAGGAAATTACCATCGATGACCCTTTCATTGTCTTAATGTGTGACTGTTTATGTACCACTTGAAATATCTTGGAGTCCTAAATGGCAAATATACACTAAGAGAGGTGATAATTTAAAATTACAAATTCTTCCCACTAATCCTTTCAGAAAAATGAGAAGTAGGGGTGCCTGGGTGGCTCAGTCAGTTAAGTGTACGACTTCAGCTCAGGTCATGATCTCACATCTTGTGAGTTTGAGCCCCGTGTCAGGCTCTGTGCTATCAGCTCAGAGCCTGGAACCTGCTTCGGATTCTGTGTCTCCCTCTCTTTCTGTCCCTCCCCTGCTATTAATCTCATCAAGGGATACTCACAAAACACCATTGAATATGGGAAGAAAAGAATGTTTTGTACATGGCTACTCATACAGTAGGCTACATTTTTCTTTTATTATTTAAAACAATTAACATATATATTTAATATTTCTTTATTTTGAGAGAAAGAGACAGAGTGTGAGCAGTGGAAGGGCAGAGAGAGAGGCAGACAGAAACCAAAGCAGGCTCCAAAGTCCAAGCTGTCAGCACAGAGCCCCAAAGCAGAGCTCGAGCTCACTAACCATGAGATCATGACCTGAGCCGAAGTTGGAGGCTTAACCAAATGAGCCACCTACACATTCCAAAAGTTCCATTTTTAAAGAATGGGACCTGACCTGATAATGGGAATTGGTTATTTGCAAATGGAGTCTTCAAGCATGAAACCCAAAGGCTGATAAGTTTCTTCTTAATTGTATTGTCACTTTAAAATATAACAAATCAGAAACAATCAGAAAAATAAAAGAGCTAGTGAAGAAGGTCCTGTGTTTATCTTATATTTAAGCCATTTCGGAGGCCATACCTGCAAAACAAGGAAGAGGCTGCTAAGTATCAGAGCCCCCATGGCGAATATGTTTGGCAAATACTGATAGTGGTGCACTTGAAGGAAGCTAGACAAGGAAATCACCCTTATGGATAAAACTTAAAAGTGACAGAATTTGTTACCATTATTATCTTTTTCAGTTACCTAGTCAATAAACTGGTTCCTATGAGATTTATTGATCTTATCATTTAGTTCAGTAACAATATTCATCCTAAAATAGCTGACCATTTTCTCCCACCTCACCCACGCAATATTCATTTAAAGGTTCAGTCCACTTCCATACATGCTCTCATGTAATTCTTTTCGCTAAAAAGCAGCCAGTTGATCTTTCCATGCTAACTTAATCAAGCCATGTTAGACCAATTGGAGGATAAATGTGGAAGGTTCAACATTCATTTATTATGAGCTCCAGATACACAAAGAAATGAAACGGTATTGGGTTGAAAATGTAAAATTAAAAAAAGAAAGAAAGAAAAAATATTTTGTACTAAATAAATTTATAAGCAATCAAGTAAAAGCTTTCACGTTCACCTTAACACATCTTGGTGAACATTCGAATAAACAGAAAAAGTTCATATGTGTCATCCAGGAAACAGAAAACTAATCCAGAAATGAAAAGAAAAATCCTATGTTGACCACTGTGCAGTAAACCAAAAGGGTTATGTCAAAATTAGTTCCAAAACTTAATAGGATTGCCTTCAATGAAAAAGCAGATTTTATTTCACAAATTATGTGATTACAGAACTAGATGATTTTACAGATCTTATAAATACATTTGTATCTTTCAACAATAAGAATATATTGAAATCAAGAGATACTGGAACAGAAGCTGTAAACAAATTTGTATTGCAAATCATTCTACGTTATTTGGTTTTGGAAAAGGTTTCTAGTCTAAGCAGGATGTTCCTCATGTACTCCCCTGAACTGCCTTCCTAGCATGATCTACCATCTACTGCCTTATAAATGAATATTAGTTCAGTTAGATTCATTTTTTCTCAATTGTTAAGACACAAAATCTCTGTTTTATTCATCAGAACAGCTAACATTTGTGATTCATATATTTTGATTAACAAATTACTGAATAAGTAAAGAGGCAAATTAATGCATTTCTAGTGTCACTCTCCTTTTCACATGCCAACTCTGAATGGGAGCTCTGTAAATGAAAGTGACTTTGTATACCTTTTTTGCTACCCAAGACATCAAAATTCTGTAGACAAGATACATGTGTTATGTATGTGTGTGTCCCAGGTAAGTGCACATGTGCGTGTGGACTCAAGTAAACACTATCTCAAGTTAATTCTTGGCCCTCATTTAAATCTCTATTTGACTTAGTTTTTTTCTTTTTAATTTTTTTAAGTTTATTTATTTTGAGAGAGAGAGAGAGAGGAAGTGTATGTGTGAGAAGGGGAGAGACAGAGAGAGAGAGAGAGAGAGAGAGAGAGAGAGAGAGAATCCAAAACAGGTTTTCCACTGTCAGCATGGAGCCTGATGCGGGGCTCGAACCCACGAACCTTGAGATCATGACCTGAGCTGAAGTCAAGAGCTGATTGCTCAACTAACTGAGCCACACAGGCACCCCACATTAGTTTCTTTTTTTAATTTATAGTTTACTGTCAACTTGGTTTCCATATAACACCCAGTGTTCTTCCCCACTAGTGCCCTCCTCCATGACCGTCACCTCCCATCCCCTTTCCACCTCCCACTTCAGCCCTCAGTTTGTTTTCAGTCTTCAAGAGTCTCTCATGATTTGCCTTCCTCCCTCTCCCTAACTCTTTTTCCCCCCTTCCCCTCCCCATGGTCCTCTGTTAGGTTTCTCTTGTTAGACTTATGAGTGAAAACATATGGTGTCTGTCCTTCTCCGCCTGACTTATTTCACTTAGCATGACACCCTCGATGTCCATCCACTTTGCTACGAATAGCCAGATTTCATTCTTTCTCATGGCCATGTAGTATAACATTGTATATATAAACCACATCTTTTTGATCCATTCATCAGTTGATGGACATTTAGGCT